>CM056720.1:148748352-149964424 GCA_029844215.1 Przewalskia tangutica
TCATAACGAGACTCTTTGTTTGCTCCGATGCATTTCATGTAAAAATAAGAAAAGATAAAGATTAGCATCCGTCCAAATAATATTAGGCATGAATAATTGAGTGCTAAATATCACAGATGTCCTAACTTTATCCACTAATAAATAAGCCCTCAGCATAAGAATCGATACATGCCATACAAACAGTGGTGAGCAATGCATAACTATCAACGAATCGATAAGGATGGACTGGATCTAACACATTCATGGGTCACAACTGATAATGCAGAGGCAGAAATGAGTATTTTATGGGCCCAGGTCAGGTAGCACACAAGCAGACAGCAGAGGAGAGCAAACAACGGACTAGGCCCAACACTCAATTATGAAGTAAATAGACTGAAGGTTACCAGGAATATGTCAAGCCCAGCGACACATTTGAAAATATTTTTAGCTAATATACAAGGGAGATATACACGGAATTGAGGATAGGTTACAGAATATGTGTGACCTCGACATACACCAAATGTATACTGAAGCATACATATCACATACATCACGAAATATACCCACGGATGGTCTACTAAAGAATGCAAAAATCAGAGGGAGGGAAAGGCGATTCAGCGGTAAATACGGATAGGGACTAGGTTGAATACATAAGGTCACCTAATACTAAACAAAACCTGCAGATTCCAAAGACTATGTTCTTAGGAGAATAAAGGACATATCCGACAAATTATTTAGTCTATTAGCTTGCGTGAATTCATACATACCGGAAGATAAACAGACAACTTCAAATCAGCAATATACTAGTCACAATTCCAAGATCTAAAACCATTGAACCAAACTACTATAGCCAAACATTGTCAAGGTATAACCGATAAACAGGACAAGCAATGGACCAAGTAGACATCAAGCAACTATAAGAGTTCAATTTCAGATTCCGAATCCCCTTTCAACACAGATTTCAACAAGTAAACAATGTCACTTTGAACCAGCAACAAATCAGCCTAGAACATGTATTAACCCAAACTGGAAACTAAGGTTTTATAACATATGGAGATGAATATTAACAGTAAAAGTAGACAAGTCGACTGTCAAGCAAATAGTATCGACACTAAACCAGTAATTTCGACCATACACAACAGCGACTAAAATGCTAAATATTACCAACAGAGCATATCACCAAACAGTTGCAATTTGTAAATCACATAAGAAAATCTGAAAGAATGGGTTTACCTTCTCCTGACAACACCGGGCAGCAGATCAAGTCGTCGTCGGTCCGCCGACGTTTTTGGGTTTTGCGATGCGAATGAAAGGTCGATCGTCCCGACTAAAAGGTGTCGATGCTACTAGTTTTGATGTTCGCCTGCCGCGAGTAGTCGATCGCTGTGGGGATGCAAATCGATGCCTATCGGTTTTGGGTGCCCCGACTTAATCTCTCCTCTCGCCTCTAAATTACTATGTCGTTTACCGCCTCTTTGCTTGCTCTTGTGGTGGTTCTTAATCGCCGCCAAGTGCCACCGAGCTCAATCAATTGAAGAGTGAGGTGGTTTTCCGGCCCAAACTCGTCATTGCATGTGTATCGATTTGTATTTATAGCCAATAACTGGCTCCAAGTTTGGTAGGTAATCAAGGCTGATTCTGGGTATTGATAATTCGTGCTGATTCGTGCTTGAATCGTGCGATTTGTTACTGATTTTGTATTGATTCTTACGATTTGTTGACGAGATTTGGGTAGGGATTTGGTTTATCTTTGGTAAGAAGAGTGGCTTCGCGTGGTAGTGGAAGCCCGATTCTCCTACGAACCGCGTGCGCGACGGTTTAGTGGTTTCGCAGCGGATGAAGGTGTATCCCAATGTTTTTTTAGGGCTGCTGAGTGATGAGGTATAGGGCGATGGTTATAAGGCTCTGGGCCTGGTAAAGGGCTACGCGTGCGTCGCGTGATCGCCAGCGATAGTGGTCGGTAGAGAATTAGGGTATTAGTTTTAAGTGATTAGGTATTTAATTTTTAGGTGTTTAATTAGTTAATTAGTGATAAATTAAATTATTCAAATTGTGATTAAATTATTTAGGTGTTTTATTAGCCTAAGTTTGAATTTAAATTATTATAATAATAAATGCGGGTGTGCTATTTAATACGACGTCATTGCTAAAGTATTTATTAATTAATTATTTAATAAATACGAAAGATCTTACAATAAATAAATGCTGGCGCTAGACTATAAGTGAGTAAGACGCGGTGTCATTATTAAATTATTTATTTATTTATGCCTGTATTAATGTTTTATTGCTGCATTTTATTATTTTAAAATTATTAGAATTATTGTTGAAAATTAGTGTAATTCTATAGTTAATGACTGGACGGGAGGGTCAAAATTAGGTGTATTATTAGAATTATTGTTGAAAATTAGTGTAATTCTATAGTTAATGACTGGACGGGAGGGTCAAAATTGGGTGTCAACACCAGATACCACCGGCGCCACGTAGCTGACGGGGGCAAGTACGAAGACCAACTACCAGATACCAAGCCGTAATCACGAGACTTCGCCACAAAACTGAACGGGGCAAGTACGAAGGCTAACTACCAGATACCTCTTGCGCCATTCCAATGACGGGGGCAAGTACGAAAACCAACTACCAGATACCAAGCCGTATCAGTAAACCCCATGGAGGGCTAGTCCATGGAACAACAATCCTAATTGAGATATAACGAGATAACCGACCCTCCATCGAGAGACGCGGTAGCATAGAAATACAATACTTGCACAACAAAGGCTATCACAAGTAAACATAGGCAAGTTACTCACACTCAAGGTACTTTCATTTTATGCCAAAAATCCGGGTTTTAACCCCAAAGTACTACATACTTTAACTCTTTAAAATGATCCATTTCTTTCACAAAAGTCACGTGATACTAACACTCGTAGTATCCAAAATAGAGTAACTATTATTTTAAGTAAACCAAAACAATTTCCATACATTCTTTTTAAACCAAGACAATACCATGCCTTCCTTTTAGACAAAATCAAGACAATACCATGCCTTCTTTTTAGACAAAATCAAGACAATACCATGCCTTCTTTTTAAACAAAATCAAGTAACCATTTTAAATCCAATAATAAAACCATTCTTTTGTTTTCATAAAGTCGTTATAACTAACTTCCCATAAAGCTATTATAACACTTTATATTTTAAACCAACCAAGGACAACTACTCTCATTTCCGAAATCAAGATAACTTTATTCTTTTAAAGACCAAGTACCCATTACTCACGAATGAGGTTTCACAACTTTTTAACACAATTCAAGTTCTTAACATTTCATATCAAGTCACTTAACTTTAGAATCAAGTCAAGGACACAAAAGGAAAATCAAACTCCTTTAACACACGTGCGTCTACCGCACTATATATATTTCACAAATATCATGCTCAAGAGAATAGGAAGAATCACATACCTCTTCGGCTTAATCCACAAGCCAAGTCGAGTATGCCGCGCGTAGAATACCCACCTATAATAAACAAACACGTCTATCAACGTCTAGACTTCTTCGTAGAACATTCTAAGTATCAGGTTCTTTATCCTACGGAAAAATCGACAGCACCTCCCCCGTAATCACATAAATACCCTCCTATATCAAGGCCTGCTACCAAGCCAACAACTCCAAGGGGATTACACGCCTACCCGGACGTGTACAACTCGCTCACCAGAAACCAACTTCATCAGAATACAAATCCAATATAAATACAGTTCAATTTTTTTAATCATCCTTCCATAAATCATATACTCAAATATAAACTACTACAACATGTAATATCCAATTACACTAGGAGGACATAGATCATTACCTCGATAAGCCCAAAATTATTCAAGATTTATAAGTCGATCCTGAGCAACGTTTAGCTCCAAATCCTTACGTTCCAATCTGCTACAAGCGACCCTTAGAAGCTCCTAACCAACTCCTCTCCAAGATCCAACTCCAAAAAGTGAAGAACACTTAGGCTCAAACTATGGCAACTTTCGGCCAAGGCAAGCTTTCTAGGCTAGGGGTGTGAAATCTTTCCCAACTCTTGGTTCACAATCTTCCTAACACCTTAAGGAAGAACACTTAAAAGTTTAAAGATTTTTGGACAACTTTTGGCTAAAGAAATCTAGGCAAAAATGAGAGCTACACAACAAGGGAAGGGAGAGAATTTTTCAAGACTTGAAATCTCTAAGTGTGGAATGAATGAAGTCTTGCAAGCTTAAGGGTCTATTTATAAGCCAACCAATGGCTAGGATCAAAGCAAGTGTGTGGTATAGATTGGGACATGTGTGTGTGGGTCCCACCCACCACATGTCTACACAAAGCTTGCCACTTGTCCCACCATTTCGGCCCAATGCCAAATGTCAACAAGAAACGGCCAAACATGGCCACATGGGGTGACACGTGTCGCCCCCCTACTCGTCCAAAATATTTCATCTTCCGAAAATATCCATAATATCCAAAATCTTGAAAACAAAGTGGGCCCCACAAAACCGTAAATTTTCCCCATGGGCCCCACGTGACCAAATCCGAAAATAAAATTTCATAATTCTATTATAATCTCAGAAGTCCGAATACCAAATCTGGGAATCCAATTCCCATTAACGAACCTTTTTCCTTCACAAAATCCGGAAACTTTTCCGTCGAAAAATCACATCTTTCTTCCTTTCCAATATTAATGTCGTATTCTTGTACGTACGTCTTCACATTCATACCCTGGAACTACGGGGTGTAACATCAATTATGTTGTTTTATATAGCTATACTATTTTTACTGCTTAAAGAATATATGAAAAAACCTGCTTATAAGGTAGCTATTATTTTTTTATGAAATTAAAGAAATATTTTTTTCCTATTCCCCCTATTTATATTATTGGTGCTGTATTAAATCCGACTATTAAAATAGACGGTTGTAAAGTCTTATTGAAAATATTTATAACTGTATGGACATACTACCACCTCCAACTCCCAAAAATTTAAATGTCCCACCACCTATTGAACAAACGCTAGAAGAAGTGTTGGATAACGTTGAAAATGAATGCAAGAAAGTATATCGGTATTACCAGCAAGAAAGTGCTAGCAACCAACCGTCTTTCGTACCATCTTCTTCTACTTCAACACAACCTCTAAAAACATGTTGTTTCTGCGGATAGTATTGAAAGCCTCAAAAATAGAATGTGCGGTGGTAGCACTGCTTACCAAATTAGCGAGTTCGATGTTTTTTTTTTGCAGGGTACTTTACCTTACCAAGCAGTTGTCAATCAAGACGGAAAGAAATATTGGATGCAGAATGAGAATACATTTCCGACACTTTCAATGATGGCCCGAGATGTTTTGAACATTCAAGTGTTATCAATCGCTTCTGAAAACGCTTTTTTTGTCGGCAAATTTCAAATAGGAGAGCACATCCACTCATTAGCCGGAGACATCTTGGAGATGGCGGTACTATTCAGAGATTAGATACTAGCGGAGCGAAGAAGGTGCGGTCAACCAGAGATTAACGAAGAAGAAGACGAAAACTACAACATCTTATCTGAAGGCATGAGTAGCGACGTGGAACAATTTGACCAAGATATACCAATTTCAATCGAAGAACCACACGAAATTATAAAGAAACTAGAAAAAGTATTTTCAAATTGGTAATTTATTTCATTGAAATTTTAGTATTTTTTTATGTCTTTGCAATTTTTTTCAACAACAGTACACTACAATGTTGTAATTCTGAATCTTGTATATTTCAATGAAATAATTAATAATATAAGAGGCACAAAAACAATCTTGGGATGTTTTTTTTACACTCTTCTTGTCTTTGTTTAATTATTTAGTTTATAAATATATATGACTATATGTTAGTATTTTTAATTTAGTGGAAAATTTTTTAAAAAAAACTTTTCCGCCCGTCCCGTCCCGACCCCGTCCTGACTTCCGACCCGACCCACTGCCCACTAGGACCGATACCGAGATGGGACACGGTATCGTCCCGCTCGTACCGATACCGCCCCAGCCCGACCCCACCCCTCCTCTCCGTCCCGACCCCGTCCCTACCCCGCCCATCCCGATCCCACTGGGCCCGGTCCGGCCCACTGGACAACCCTAAGCAGCATCACAAATACACCTCATCTCCCTTATCCCCTCCAAACACACACACACAAACCAGTCAACTTTCGTCGCTGCTCCCCCCTTTGCCGGAGTTTTATCTCTGGCGAACACCACAAACCACCACTGTTCCCAGCGAACCTAATAACATCACCATCTACACAACCACTATCGCAACTTCCCACACCGGGGCTCAAAGCTCCGGCGAACCACCATTCTCGTCACCGCTGGACCACCCCGTCACTGTCACTGTCAGACAACTACTGGCGGCGTCGCTCCGGTATTTTGTCGATGAGGCGACACTGGTTGTTCCCTCTTTCCCTTTTGTGTATGTTGTTGGTTTTGTTCATTGCGTTTGTTGTTTACTACTTGTCGTTTGGTCTAGTTTTGTTTGGATTGGTCTTAATCTCTTTAATATTGTTGGTGGTGGTTGGATTGTTTTGGTTTTCTGATCGATTGAGGCGTGTCAGGCCAAAAAATGACGACTAGTTGGGCTCTCTTTTGGTTATATGTCGTTGGACTGATTTTCAATTTCTTTGGGTATCCTGCCAGAGTTTTAACCTTCGTTGGCTTTGTTTTGTGATCCGTTGGCTGCTTTGGTATTGACTTGATCTGGCGACGTCTTGTTTTTCAAATAACCGTGGTTTGCTATTTTGGGTCGACATCGACGCTTTTCCCTTTCGTTGGTTTTATTAAACTGCTTGGAACAGACTGATATTTCCAAGAAGAACATATTGCTACATTTTAAATATTGGGTATTTACTGACTTGAACATGATGTTACACTTTGGTCGATGAAGAAATCTCCGTCTGATTTTCAAGCCCTCCCATGTACAAAAGACGGATTTTACTTTTTAATTCTTGTCATTGTTTGAAAATTTATTTACTCTCTTACTGACACTTTTACTAAGTGTCTATACAGGTACACAGAGATACATTTCAAGAATATACCTTCGGAAATTTATTTTGTCATCAGATTTAAATTCAGTCATTGTATTTAAATTCAGTATTATATTTTCAAACATTCTTTTATTTAAAGTATATATATTTTCTAAAGCATGATATATAATTAACCTAGGTTTGACCGGATAACCGAAAGTTAGCGGATCTTAAAGGATGCATAACCCCTTTTCTTTAGGATAATAAAGAACCCTGATCCAGAATCTCATTAATTTCGCAGACCATTAAATGGAGATCAATTGCAGTATTTTTATTGCAATAGTTCAAGTGTCCTAATTCACTTAACTAATTAGGTGGCGACTCCTCAAAAAAACAAGCATTTTGCTCCATCCAGAGAATCGCGCCAAAGAGCAATGTTGCGGATATCGTTCAGACCTCGAGGCCAAAAACGGGCGCGACATCATGGCGACTCCACTGGGGATATCAGGTTCGTGACCATAGCAAATTCAGGTTAATTAAATATATTGCTTTATTTTGCTTTTATTTTTATTGTAAATTCTTTAAATTGTTTGCTTTTCATTTTTTTGTAATTAACTGCTTTAATTGCTACTATCTTTTACTGATTTCCTTAAACTGACATTCCGCTCATATTTCCTCCCTTACAGAAAATTCACACTATCACACACTACACGCGAGGTGTGCTTCGCGCACCAGTGAATTTTCTGATACCCAAATTTAGGAGTGTCAGCGTTTTGCGCGGAGTGTCCAGTCCAACCGATGGCCGCGTATCCTTCTCACTCGAGCAGTACGCTTGGAAATCTTGTGTCTAGTAAGTCAAATCTTAGAAAATTTAGGATAGAGCTATACCACCATTTATTTTAAGTCATGAATGCATACATCTTAGGTGGGTCGGACCTTGGTTTTCGACCTCAGGGAATAAATACCTTTAGAGACATTTAAACACCCCACCCCAAACTCACACGTTTCTTTGAGTGCAGGTTTTTTCACATCTTCACTTCATCCATACAACGACGACATCTGCATTGCGCCTGTACACCGGAGTCATCTTCACTTCGTCCATACAACGACGAACATCTGCATTGCGTATGTACACCGGCGTCATCTTCACTTCATCCATACAACGACGACATCTGCATTTCACCTGTACACCGGTGTCATCTTCACTTCGTCCATACAACGACGAACATCTGCATTGCGCCTGTACACCGGTGTCATCTTCACTTCGTCTATATAACGACGAAATCTGCATTGCACCTGCACATCGGCGTCCTCTTCATTTCGTCTATACAACGATGACATCTGCATTGCGCCTGTACACCGGCGTCAACCGATCTTTAATTTTTTAGCATTGCATCAACCAGTGTCATCATAATTCGACACTGAGAAAAAAAAATTGAATTTGTGTCGGCATTGTCTTTAATTTTCTAGCATTGTAGCAACTCAGCGTCATCATAATTCGACACTGAGATAATTTTGAATCGGCGTCTGCCCATTTTTAATTTTCCAGCACCCATCACAACTGTAACCCAGTGTCGTCAAGATTCGACACTTGGACAAATTTTTAATCGGCGACAATCCGTCTTTAATTTTCTAACATCGCAGCAACTCAGTGTCATCATAATTCGACACTGGGACAAATTTTGAATCTGCATCATCTTTGTTTTTAATTTTCTTAAAACTCCCTTTTGCCCATTCTTTTCTTGATCTTTGTTCTAATTCCAAAAGATGAGACAAAATTGGCTACAAATCATCGTCTTTGTCCGAAAACTCTTTCATCGTCTTCGGTCAAAGTGGGACAAGATGTTGTCACTCAATTTTGACATATCTTTTGGTTATTTCTTGCAATTTTAAGTGTTTTAGGACACCACATTTTAATCACTATTTTTGGCATTTTTATATATTTTTTACCTAATATTCTATGTTGTTTTATTTTTTTCAAATTGGCATCACGTTTTTACTTTTAATTAGGCATTAAATATTTTCAAATATTATGTTATTATTATTGCGTCATCATTTTATCTTAATAATTTTTGCATCTCTTTAAATTATTAATTGGCATCCCATTTTTTACTTTTAATTAGGCATTAAACATTTGTTAAATATTGATTTTTTTTATTGCATTCGAATTTACATTTTTTAATAATTTTACATCTCTTTAAATATTTTTTTTAAATAATTAACCCGTTTTGCATTTTAGTCAAACCTGTCCAATACGAGACACAATCCGGATCAGTCCAATCCAACACCTTTTTTATTTCATCACAACACCCTTTTTATTTTATCTTAATCATACCCCTTTTATTTCCCCCCAATAAAAAACAATACCCACTTTTATTTTCCCCCCAAAACCAAACCCTAAACCTAAATACCTCTATATAATAAAAGTCTCCCCTTATCTTCATGAACCAAAAACAAAACAGCAGCCGCTCATCTATCTTCTCACTTCTCTCAATATATCATCTTCTTCACTTTATTATTTCATCAGCAACATCACAAATACACCCCATCACCCTTATCCCCTCCAAACACACACAAACCAGTCAACTCCCGTCGCCGCTCCCCCCTTCGTCGGAGTTCTATCTCAGCGAACCCCATGAACCGCCATTGTTCCCAGCGAACCCATTAACCTCACCATCGACACCACCACTGCTCACATCGGAGCTCAAATCTCCGGCGAACCACCATTCTCGTCACCGCTGGACCACCCCGTCACTGTCACTGTCGGACAAATACTGGCGGCGGCGCTCCGGTATTTTGCCGATGAGGCGACACTGGTTGTTCCCCCTTTCCCTTTTGTGTATGTTGTTGGTTTTGTTCATTGCTTTTGTTGTTTACTACTTGTCGTTTGGTCTAGTTTTGTTTGGATTGGTCTTAATCTCTTTAATATTGTTGTTGGTGGTTGGATTGTTTTGGTTTTCTGATCGATTGAGGCGTGTCAGGCCAAAAAATGACGACTAGTTCGGCTCTCTTTTGGTTATCTGTCGTTGGACTGATTTTCAATTTCTTTGGGTATCCTGCCGGAGTTTTAACCTTCGTTGGCTTTGTTTTGTGATCCGTTGGCTGCTTTGGTATTGACTTGATCTGGCGACGTCTTGTTTTTCAGCGAGCCGATGTGGTTTTGGGCTGATTACTGACGTTTTCCCCCTTTCGTTGGTTTTATTAAACAGCTTGGAACAGACTGATATTTCCAAGAAGAACATATTGCTACATTTAAATATTGGGTATTTACTGACTTGAACATGATGTTACACTTTGGTCGATGAAGGAATCTCCGTCTGATTTTCAAGCCCTCCCATGTACAAAAGACGGGTTTTACTTTTTAATTCTTGTCATTGTTTGAAAATTTATTTACTCTCTTACTGACACTTTTACTAAGTGTCTATACAGGTACACGGAGATACATTTCAAGAAGATACCTTCGGAAATTTATTTTGGTCACTGTATTTAAATTCAGTCATTGTATTTAAATTCAGTATTATATTTTCAAACATTCTTTTATTTAAAGTATATATATTTTCTAAAGCATGATATATAATTAACCTAGGTTTGACCGGATAACCGCAAGTTATCGGATCTTAAAGGATGCATAACCCCTTTTCTTTAGGATAATAAAGAATTCTGATCCAGAATCTCATTAATTTCGCAGACAATTAAATGAAGATCAATTGCAGTATTTTTATTGCAATAGTTCAAGTGTCCTAATTCACTTAACTAATTAGGTGGCGACTCCTCAAAAAAACAAGCATTTTGCTCCATCCAGAGAATCGCGCCAAAGAGCAATGTTGCGGATATCGTTCAGACCTCGATGTCAAAAACGGGCGCGACAGCATGACGACTCCACTGGGGATATCAGGTTCTTGACCATAGAAAATTCAGGTTAATTAAATATATTGCTTTATTTTGCTTTTATTTTTATTGTAAATTCTTTAAATTGTTTGCTTTTCATTTTTTTGTAATTAACTGCTTTAATTGCTACTATCTTTTACTGATTTCCTTAAACCGACATTCCGCTCATATTTCCTCCCTTACAGAAAATTCACACTATCACACACTACACGCGAGGTGTGTTTCGCGCACCAGTGAATTTTCTGATACCCAAATTTAGGAATGTCAGCGTTTTGCGCGGAGTGTCCGGTCCAACCGATGGCCGCGTATCCTTCTCACTCGAGCAGTCCGCTTTGAAATCTTGTGTCTAGTAAGTCAAATCTTAGAAAATTTAGGATAGAGCTATACCACCATTTATTTTAAGTCATGAATGCATACATATTAGGTGGGTCGGACCTTGGTTTCGTCTCCCCAATTAGAAAATTCACCAAATTATCGACGGGTTTCACAACCCAACGACCAATTAGCATATATGTGTAGCGTGATAATGATAGACGGATTCAAGCTTAATCATGACATGCCAAAAATTGGAAAATGTACATGCATATTGTTTCATTTCCAACAAAAGCATTAATGTTTATCAACTTGAAATCTATAATAATCTCGCATATTTGACGTTTAGGCCACCTCTGACATAAGAGAGGTCTCATGCATATTAGGGCACACTTGATTTTCATGCGTTTTTGTTTTTACTAGTAGCAAATCTGTACATATTATTTAAAGCAATAATTATATCTTCAAACTCTGTACATATCTGTGCTTGCAACTCCGGGAAAGAGTATTTGCATTTTTGCACTTTTTACTGTCACACTGCAATCAGGACTTCTACTGGACAAGTCGTTCTTAAACATCACGACTTGGACCTTGAGAAGCATCAACATCCAGTCCGATCGAACCAATCAAGGGAGTCTCTGACTATATTGTAATACCCCTATATTTTATTATGTTTTGTGACTTTCCTACTCTCATCCATTTCTTGTATCTTTTGCAGGAAGACCGTCCTCAACTGTTTGTGAGGACGGTCATTCTAAACATTGTCTCCGGAGATACTCCAGGAAAGAATAAAACAGAAGCGCCACAAAGATGACTAAAACTGTAAAACATTTTCGACTGAAAGGAGTCAGTCAACCTTCAGTCCGAGCAAACCAATCAGAAGAGAAACTGGTCCTCGCAAACAGTCGAGTGCGGTCTTGACTGAAAGAAGTCAGCTGATACCAGATTCAACGAGGCATCACTCGGAGTTGTCTATATTTTTATATTTTATACTTACTTGCATATTCAATTCATGTGTTTAGTTTTCGTTATATAATTCTTTCATATCATGCATTGGATAACATATCTTTCCGAACTATGTGTGTCTGATTCTCACCAAATGGTGTGATACGTAGACAACTCATCTTGGGTTCGACACCACATAAAAAATGATAATAATAATAAAAGAAGGATATATTTGGTTCACTCATACATTTCATTCATTCTATACATACATTCATTTTTCATTACATTCATCATATTACATACATTCATTTTTTTATTACGTTCATTCTATCACATACATTCATTTTTTCACTACATTCATTTTATCACATACATTCATTCTATCACATACATTTATTACATTCATCATATCATGGACAATCATTTTACTTTGCATTCATCCTATAGTGGACAATAATTTATTTTGCACAACTTTTATTCTTATTATCCTATCATATATGCATTCTTTTAAAACATACATTTTAAAAACATATTTGAATGAACTACGCGCACCTGATTCCCTCGACGGGATACGTAGGCAGCCCTATTCGGGTTCGGTACCCTTTATTCAGAAAACAAATTATTCAAAAAAATACAAAAAAAAATCGTTATTCAAAATACAAAAAACATTTTTAATATCATTGTTTGATTTGGTTGATATCAACACATTTAGGAGTGTGCATAGTAAAGAACAAATAATATTCGGTATAGGCCGACTTCGTGGTAAACCATAGATTGTTTTGGCACCTCACAGTTATACTTGTAATGACATTGTCTTACATGCTTTCAAGATAAGAATGAAACCAACCCCATCGTTTCATATGCATTGTGTGGTGAGTTTTTAGAATAAGTTCAATTGCATTGCATTGTGATCTAGAACTTGGCTTGAATGTTTGTTGAGACGAAATCCTGAGTAACACTTGTGTAGGAAGTGATTGTAGGCTTTCTTTGACCCGTTTGATCCTTTTTAGCCTACCAAATAGCATTATCCGTAGCACTCCCCGTTTGAGCCTAGCCTATTTTTTTCGACAATCGCATTTTACATCTATACCCGTTCTGAGTGCATACACACTATCCCTCTCTTGGCCCGACCTCCTTGAGCCCTTTAGAAATATGCAAGTGGCTCACAAAAATTATAGTTGAAGGTTTTAAAGACAAAAGTTGTCAAAGTCCCAAAAGGAAAAAAAAGAAAAACACAGAGAACGACTTCACAAAAAGAAGAAATCAAAAGCTCCGACATTAAAAAAATGATGAATGAAATGAAAAAATAACTCTGAAAAAAGGGGGGCTCCAAATAAAAGATTCAAAAGAAGTCAACACAAAAAAAAACTGGGACAAAAAAGGAAGCATGTCAGCATTAAAAGCGCACAAATGTCAAGCGCAAACATAGTCCAACGCTCAAGGAAGGATTAATCATTTTTACCCAAATGATATCCATCCATTTCCCCAAGCCTACATTACAAGCCCGTGACAAGCCCTACATGATCTTATACTGAGGGTTCTCACATTAGAGGATACTTACATGACGGTCAAGCCTATGGTATCACAGTTGCATGCATTGAATATCTTTCTGAGTGTACTATAAACTTCCAAAAATTCAAAATACTGAAATATATGTGAGGATGGGACTTTCTTTCTAGTGAGGGCATTTGAAACATGAGGATACGTATAGTTCGAAACTTTGGCTACAAGCAAGTGTGTCGATACTCATGTATGTCTGAGGTACCATCTGAAGCTGTGTGAATTACCCTGGAGTCAGTCTCGGTTAGACTAAAAACAAACAACGAAATTTCTAAGCACAATACTAATTGTTGGTATAAACTGAAGTCGGAACGTGATGCTATCTTTCCATTTTTTCAAAAAAAAAAACAACAACAAAAATGCATATATCAAAAATCAATTTTTTTTTTTACTTAACTACGCTTTGACCGATTCCTCAATGGATACGTAGCGCCACATCGCTTCACCATTTTTTGAAATCGCATAACGTGCTTTTACTTTTCACGAACTACGTCTTGACCTGATTTCCTTAGCGGGATACGTAGGCGGCCACATCGACTTCGGTCCCACATTATTGAAAATCATAAAAATTCTCATTTTTGCAACGAATTACGCTCAACCGATTCCTCACGGATACGTGGCGCCACATCGCTTCCCACATTATTGAAAATCATAAAATTCTCATTTTTGCAACGAATACGCTCGACTGATTCCTTCAATGATACGTAGTCATATCGCCGTCCCGCATCATAAAAATTCTCATTTTTGCAACGAACTACGTCTTGACCTGATTCCCTCAGCGGGATACGTAGGCGGCCATATCGGCTTCGGTCCCACATAATTGAAAATCATAAAAAATCTCATTTTTGCATCACGAACTACGTCTTGACCTGATTCCCTCTACGGGATACGTATGCGTCCATATTGGCTTCGGTCCCATTTTGAAAAACTATACAATCCTATTTTTGCTTATCAATGAACTACATTATGACCTGATTTCCTCTGTTGGAATACGTAGGCGGCCTGTATCGGCTTCAGTCACACTATTAAAATTCTCTCCCTTATCTCGCATGTAATGAAATGCTTGTTGTATTCTAGTATCAGGGAACAAACACCCTTAGAGGCACCCCGACAACAGGGAGAAAATACCATTGGAGGCACCCCGACCTCAGGAAGGAAATATCCTTAGAGGCACCTCAACCTCAGGGAGAAAATACCCTTGGAGGCACCCCGACCTCAGGGAGAAAATACCCTTGGAGGCACCCCGACCTCAGAGAGGAAATACCCTTAGAGGAACCTCGAACTCAGGGAGGAAATAACCTTGGAGGCACCCCGACCTCAGGGAGAAAATACCCGTAGAGGCACCCCGACATCAGGGAGAAAATACCCTTAGAGGCACCCCGACCTTACGGAGGAAATACCCTTGGAGGCACCCCGACCTCAGGGAGGAAATACCCTTGGAGACATCTTCGACCTTAGGGAGGAAATACCCTTGGAGGCACCCCGACCTCAAGGAGGAAATACCCTTAGAGGCACCCCGACCTCAGAGAGGAAATACCCTTAGAGGAACCCCGACCTCAGGGAGGAAATACCCTTGGAGGCACTCCGACCTCAGGAAGAAAATACCCTTGGAGGCACCCCGACCTCAGAGAGGAATTACCCTTGGAGGCATTTTCGACCTCAGGGAGGAAATACCCTTGGAGGCACCCCGACCTCAGGGAGAAAATTCCCTTAGAGGCACCTCGACCTCAGGGAGAAAATACCCTTAGAGGCACCCCAACCTCAGGGAGGAAATACCCTTAGAGGCATCTTCGACCTCGGAGAGGAAATACCCTTGGAGGCATCTTCGACCTTAGGGAGGAAATACCCTTAGAGGCACTCCGACCTCACGGAGGAAATACCCTTGGAGGCACCCTGACCTCACGGAGGAAATACCCTTAGAGGCACCCCGACCACGGGGAGGAAACACCCTTAGAGACATTTTCGACCTCAGGGAATAAACACCCTTAGAGACATTTAAACACCCCTCCCCAAACTCACACGTTTCTTTGAGTGCAAGTTTTTTCACATCTTCACTTCATCCATACAATGACGACATCTGCGCTCGCAGACACTGTAGTCATCTTCACTGGCCCATACAACGATTTAACATCCGTGATTAAGGCCTCAGACACCGGCCATCTTCACTTCATCCATAAAACGACGACATTTGCATTGCACCTGTACACCGGTGTCATCTTCACTTCGTCCATACAACGACGAACATCTGCATTGCGCCTGTACACCGGTGTCATCTTCACTTCGTCTATACAACGACGAAATCTGCATTGCACCTGCACACCGGCGTCCTCTTCATTTCGTCTATACAACGACGACATCTGAATTGCGCCTGTACACAGGCGTCAACCGATCTTTAATTTTTTAGCATTGAAGCAACCCAGTGTCATCATAATTCGACACTGAGACAAAAAAATTGAATTTGCGTCGGCATTGTCTTTAATTTTCTAGCATTGTAGCAACCCAGCGTCATCATAATTCGACACTGAGATAATTTTGAATCGGCGTTTGCCCGTTTTTAATTTTACAGCACCCATCACAACTGTAACCCAGTGTCGTCAAGATTCGACACTGGGACAAATTTTTAATCGGCGGCAATCCGTCTTTAATTTTCTAACATCGCAGCAACTCAGTGTCATCATAATTCGACACTGAGACAAATTTTGAATCTGCATCATCTTTGTTTTTAATTTTCTTAAAACTCCCTTTTGCCCATTCTTTTCTTGATCTTTGTTCTAATTCCAAAAGATGAGACAAAATTGGCTACCAGTCAACATCTTTGTCCGAAAACTCTTTCATCGTCTTCGGTTAAAGTGGGACAAGATGTTGACACCCAATTTTGACATATCTTTTGGTTATTTCTTGCAATTTTAAGTGTTTTAGGACACTACATTTTAATCATTATTTTTGGCATTTTTATATATTTTTTACCTAATATTCTATGTTGTTTTATTTTTTGCAAATTGGCATCACGTTTTTACTTTTAATTAGGCATTAAATATTTTCAAATATTATGTTATTATTATTGCGTCATCATTTTATCTTAATAATATTTGCATCTCTTTAAATTATTAATTGGCATCTCATTTTTACTTTTAATTAGGCATTAAACATTTGTTAAATATTTTATTTTATTATTGCATTCGAATTTACATTTTTTAATAATTTTACATCTCTTTAAATAATTTTTCTTTTAAATAATTAACCCGTTTTGCATTTTAGTCAAATCAGTCCAATACGAGACACAATTCGGATCAGTCCAATCCAACACCTTTTTTATTTCATCACAACACCATTTGTATTTTATCTTAATCATACCCCTTTTATTTCCCCCCAATAAAAAACAATACCCACTTTTATTTTTCCCCCAAAACCAAACCCTAAACCTAAATACCTCTATTTAATAAAAGTCTCCCCTTATCTTCATGAACCAAAAACAAAACAGCAGCCACTCATCTATCTTCTCACTTCTCTCAATATATCATCTTCTTCACTTTATCATTTCATCAGCAACATCACAAATACACCCCATCTCCCTTATCCCCTCCAAACACACACAAACCAGTAAACTCCCGTCGCCGCTCCCCCTTTCGTCGGAGTCTATCTCAGCGAACCCCATGAACCGCCACTGTTCCCAGCGAACCCATTAACCTCACCATCGACACCACCACTGCTCACATCGGAGCTCAAAGCTCCGGCGAACCACCATTCTCGTCACCGCATCACCCCGCCATCACATCGCCGGACAACCACCGCGGCGCGCTCGTTATTTTGTCACGAGGCGACACCGTTGTTCCCCCTTTCCCTTTTGTGTATGTTGTTGGTTTTGTTCATTGCTTTTGCTGTTTACTACTTGTCGTTTGGTCTAGTTTTGTTTGGATTGGTCTTAATCTCTTTAATATTGTTGTTGGTGGTTGGATTGTTATGGTTTTCTGATCGATTGAGGCGTGTCAGGCCAAAAAATGACGACTAGTTCGGCTCTCTTTTGGTTATCTGTCGTTGGACTGATTTTCAATTTCTTTGGGTATCCTGCCGGAGTTTTAACCTTCGTTGGCTTTGTTTTGTGATCCGTTGGCTGCTTTGGTATTGACTTGATCTGGCGACGTCTTGTTTTTCAGCGAACCGCTGTGGTTTTGTTGTTTTGGCCGACATCGACGCTTTCCCTTTCGTTGGTTTTATTAAACTGCTTGGAACATACTGATATTTCCAAGAAGAACATATTGCTACATTTTAAATATTGGGTATTTACTGACTTGAACATGATGTTACACTTTGGTCGATGAAGGAATCTCCGTCTGATTTCCAAGCCCTCCCATGTACAAAAGACGGGTTTTACTTTTTAATTCTTGTCATTGTTTGAAAATTTATTTACTCTCTTACTGACATTTTTACTAAGTGTCTATACAGGTACACGAAGATACATTTCAAGAAGATACCTTCAGAAATTTATTTTGGTCACTGTATTTAAATTCAGTCATTGTATTTAAATTCAATATTATATTTTCAAACATTCTTTTATTTAAAGTATATATATTTTTTAAGTATATATATTTTCTAAAGCATGATATATAATTAACCTAGGTTTGACCGGATAACCGCAAGTTAGCGAATCTTAAAGGATGCCTAACCCCTTCCCTTTAGGATAATAAAGAACTCTGATCCAGAATCTCATTAATTTCACAGACCATTAAATGGAGATCAATTGCAGTATATTTATTGTAATAGTTCAAGTGTCCTAATTCACTTAACTAATTAGGTGGCGACTCCTAAAAAATAAGCATTTTGCTCCATCCAGGGAATCGCGCCAAAGAGCAACGTTGCAGATACCGTTCAGACCTCGGGGTCAAAAATGGGAGAGACAGGCTCGACTCAGCATCGATTGCCACGTGTCTTCTTATAATTCGTACATCTATTATACACGAATTTTACCCTATACAAATAGTCCCCACTCTTTTCGGTTGTGAACTTATGCAACGGGGAAGTGGATTTGACATAATAAACCAATCGACGCTCCGTGCTTTGACAAACAAATTGAACCGTAATGATTACATAACCTGTCGAATGTCACATCCATTTAATACTTCTGAACGGCGGCAACTGAACCATCTCTCTGATCGGTTTGAAATGCAACAACGATGGTACATGTCTTTTCACCTCCAAAACATCATATTTTTATCATAAATAGAATGCCAAATCTTTCACAAAAGGTAATCATAAACTTTGCAAAATTTCTTGAAAACTTCGCCTTTCTTCCTTAAAACATTTCTTCAATAATGTCTTCCACCAAATTTTCTCCTTCTCACTCATCTGAGGGCAATGATAACCCTTCAAGCCATCGTCATGGGAAGGAACCTACTTCTCATACAACTCAAAAAATTGACTTACACTCTACTACTATCGAAATTCTTCCTCCCGGCTTTGAATTCTCAGGAGATCTACGTGTTCAAAAGAACTTCGAACATGTCAAACTGTGGTTTTTCCTCTGACATAGTTGTCAGAACTGTCGATCCCATCGACATAGTGCATTGTCATATTGAATGGTTTTCCATGACATGCGCCTATTCATTCACCATTAGTTTCAAACTCCCACATCTCAAAGATTATTAAAGATTTCTGCCGCCAGTATAGGATTTTCTTAGGCCAAGTCGCTTCACAGATTTGGAGAATAGTCTTCTATATTCAGATGTTAGCCAACACTATCGATGTCCCATTTACTATTGACCACCTTCTCCTATTAAATTACCCAAGGGTTTTATGATGTGGAATTATCCATCTGTACCCTTGGGGAATCCGTAGCCTCGTCAATACTACAACCGAGGCTGGTAGACCCGCTTTATTTTAATCCAAACCGATCAAATATCATCAACTTTCTTCGGATCCTTTCCTAGAGGAGTGAAATTCTTTCCATGAGTATTTTTTTCAAACAAACTTACCTGCATAGTCTTTCAAATAAAGGAAAATTCCTTCTTAATGTGTGTATTGTAATGTTTAGCCGTTTTAGTTGAGCAACAGTTGATTGTCAGAATTTTTGAATGGGTGGTAAATCTACTTCATGCTTTCCCAACATCACTAGGTCATGAAAAAGTATTACTTTCACATGATGGAAGGGGAAATATCACGGTAAACCTCAACCCTGAATCTTTCTTACGCTTTTCATCCCGAATTAACCGGGACTCCTTTCTAACATTTTTTCTCCTTTTGCAGGGCTCCCGGTGCGAAAGTCCTGAGTCCAAAAAGTGTCATCTTATGCGACCACTTTGTCGAAAATCCTCTAATCTGCTTCTTGTAACCAAAAATGAAAAGCTCGAGATGAGGCTCCTGAGACCCCGGTAGGGATTGGTTTCCGGGTAAGAAACCGCGAACGACTCATAGAGTACTGGATAGAGCTATAGGTGAAAAATAAGGCGAGTGTCATTTGAATTGATGAGGAGGAGAAAGTGACCAATGAGAACACCGGACCAGAGAATCCCCGGTAGGAAGCTCCGAAGGTGGAGACGCCCGTTTCTCCTGAGAACTCTTCTAAGCACAACTCGAGGCTTCTCTTGCTCATCTTGCAGATTTATTTCTACAGTAGAATAATCCTTTCTTTTTACCATTTTTTACAAACTTTCTTCCATTTAACGGTTGCAATCCTTTAATTCAGGGTCACGCCTCTGCTCTCTCCACTGTGGATTTGGATAAAGCAATAGGCCTTCTACTGAAGAAAAGAAGCTGCATGAAAAAATTCAGCACCTCCGGGCAGAAGTTGAAGTCCTCCGAGCTGATCTTAGAGTCTCGAGCTCTATTTAGACCTCCCTCCGACTGTGACTACAAGATTATTTTGACTCTCTACGGGACTAGGAGAATTGTCTTCAAGCCTTAACCACTACCTACGTGACCTTTCAAGAGAGGACATCGAGGTTGGCTACCGTCTTAGCAAGAGAACAGGCCCATCTGCATGCCTCCGAACACACCTCAACGAGCTCCAGACTAAATGTTAAATATGGAAGCTTTGGAGAGATTTGACTAACTTAAAGATTCGTGTCGACACCTTCAAAAAGGCAATAAGTCGAGGATTGATATTCCTTCTGAACTCCTAGACGCAGAGATTGACCTCCACGATGTTGAGCTATCGTTGAAAGCTCTACAAGGAGATAAAGAGGATTTAGATGTGGAAGCAAGTAGAGAAGCTGGTGATGATGACGAAACCTCCCCCAACTGATCTTTTAAATCTTTTTATTTTTGTTGGAAATACTTGAAAGACTCCCAGCGGATCATGGAGCGGGAAGACCGTAACCTTTCGCACATATTTATTTTCAATTTTAGTTTTTATTACTGGCATCACTTTTGGGTTCGGCTAACATCTTTTGTATCCGGGTTGATTTCAGTTCGAAAAAAATATGAATGAATGAACTTTCTCTTTTATATGCAATTTTGTATGTAAGGTTTTCATTCTGTATTTATTTCCACAAGCAAAGATTAGTTACAAACTTTATCACTTTGCTTTATGAATCAAAACCTAATTTTGAAGTTCATTTTATTAAAATTGGCTAAACTTTAGAAGTTTAATTGTTTTTTTCAAATAACCATAATTTGGCTCCAAAAATGTATTTTTATTTTCATCTTTAAATTTGGGCTTCTTATAGCCTCCAAAGTTAATCCCGGACTTAACTTGATTCCAATTAACTTAAAATCATAGGTACTTTTTATTTTCGGAGCATTATTTTTTTGTTAAGGTTTTAATAAGAGATGACCCTTATTTCTAATGGTTTTATAGAAAAGGACATCTCATATTCATTATGGCACAATTTTTTTGATATGTTTAAGATAATAACATACATTTCATGCTCATGATTTTCTTGTGACATTCCCCTAGCGTAGAAACTATTAATAGCAATTGTTGTTCCTTATGACTGCTCTTCCACTTTCAGTGGTCACATTGTTACAAATCCAAACAAACAATAAAAGCTAAATGGAAAAAGAAAGGAGTTTAGAACGAAACAAACACACCGAAAAAAGCAATCTACTTAGGATATGAGTAGATCTCCACCAAACAAAGAAAAAGAAGAAACACACTACTTTACGTCTACATACACTTATTTAAACTTTCTAAAACTCAAAAGAGTTGACGGACTCCTCTATTCTACTCTCTCTGGGAATCTAAAGCTATACGGGTGACCCGCACAGTTAGTGCACTTCGTTCCTGGAGGAGGGCCTCCTTCCTCTCTTCCAGACCGCGAATGTGGTTCCGGATCTGTTGCATCATATTTGCTTGACAAAGATTTATTAATCATAAAAGGAAATTTCAATTGATTTTTTTGACTTACATATGTGAAGACAAATGCAAGAATAACCCGACTGTCATCTAATGTGATTAATCCGGTTACACATAGTTTGAATCTGGGCAGTCCCTGATATCAAGTGCTTTCCTTATAAAAGTTTAAATTTTTAAATTTTCTTCATTCCATTCTGGGTGTATATGGCCACCCAGTATCTGAGAGTTCATGATGTTACAGTTCACTATTACGCGAGACATAAAAGCTACTAGATAACTTGTTGACTCTTGGAATTATTATTTATTTAGAGTTGTCACCTAATTTATAAGGAAAATAGAAAAACCATATTTAAAGGGCGTTTTCAAACAAAAGAAAAATTCAATTTTAATCAGAGTTCAGGTAAAAATTTAAATGATCATTGAGGAAGGTGTTAGACATCCCGATATTAAGAATCCGTAAGATACTATGACCTCGGGTCTTATATAATATAATATTACTTTAAAATGCTATGTGTTTAAAATAGTATAAAATAATAGTCATTCAAACAATTTTCCGCCAAATATAGTTTTCTCACACTTCAAAATAGATACAAAGCCTTCTTTTTGAAAAAATAATTTTCTTGGGTTTTCACCAAAATATAGTAAAATATTTGTTGTCTTTTTATGTAAAACATAGAATATAACTTTAGCCAAATAAACCTTTTAGTTGCAAAAGAGGTCAACCGATAATGATTTTGTTCCCTTACTCTAAACTATAGTTAAATAAGAATTTTACAACTATTAAAGAATAACTAAACTCGATTTTTTTTAAAAGGAATTTTTTTTTATCCAAGACTTATTATTTTAAATACTTTAAAACCAATTTCATGTCTCCAAAACGTCTTGCAAACTTCAATGTAGAGATATTTGATTTTCCCAAGAGGGTGTATATGATAGAATAACCGAGATATTGTATTTTTTTAAGTAATAAGAGCGATAAAAGTTTAAAAATATAGATATATGAAAATGCAAAACACAATACTACTCAAGAAATTTGGTGTGAATAGTACAACAACTTCTAAGTATACAACTGGAATAAAAGTTACAACCACAACATGAATACAACTTTTGTTTAGAATGGAAAATAAATGAAAACGTCTGGATGAATTTCATGAGATTCTTGAAGGCTAATCGGACCTCACTCATGAACCTGTGACAACTCTACATCCGAAAAGGGTGTAGCAAAAGTAGTATCAGTACAAACACTATCTACTGGTAGGTTTCATAGGCCGACAAACTTTAGCTAACATATATAAAAGAAGAAATTGAAGATGAATCTCTAGTCCAAGAGTAAACAACCCAAGTATAGAGTATCCGGTCAGAATCCAAAGAATACGAGAATGAATTAATCACTAAGCACATCCATGTAAAGCTTGCAGTAATGTGAATCACATTAGATCTCAGTAGTCTATAGTAAGTTTCTAGTCTCGTTTCTTTTTGCCCCTCGGAACAAAGAAAAAGGGAGTGAAAGATCATAGTATAGGAAAAATCTCTAGTCCTCAAATCCATCAAGTGTCTAGGTAAGAGACTAACAAGCCTACATCATCTCAAATGAATCAACAACCAAGGAAGCAAGGATTAAACATATCATGCAATACAATGAATACAACAATCAAAATCAGAGATGTGAGTGGATGTAATATGAATGTATATGTGATGCAATGTAATGTCCAACTGTCTCATATCCTACTTCGGACGGAATATCTCTACATCCCGACAGTCATGACCCATGGGGGACCCGTGAAGTTCATGTACCACTCTTACGATCCCGACAAAGACCTCGGGCATCGGACAAATACAACTTCTGTTTAGAATGGAAAATAAATGAAAAAGTCTGGATGAATTTCATGAGATCCTTGAAGGCTAATCGGACCTCACTCATGAACCTGTGACAACTCTATATCCGAAAAAGGTGTAGCAAGAGTAGTATCAGTACAAACACTATCTACTGGTAGGTTTCATAGGCCGACAAACTTTAGCTAACATATATAAAAGAAGAAATAGAAGATGAATCTCTAGTCTAAGAGCAAACAACCCAAGTATAGAGTATCCGATCATAATCCAAAGAATACGAGAATGAATTAATCACTAAGCACATCCACGTAAAGCTTGCAGTAATGTGAATCACACTAGATCTCAGTAGTCTATAGTAAGTTTCTAGTCTCGTTTCTTTTTGCCCCTCGGAACAAAGAAAAAGGGAGTGAAAGATCATAGCCTAGGAAAAATCTCTAGTCCTCAAATCCATCAAGTGTCTAGGTAAGAGACTAACAAGCCTACATCATCTCAAATGAATCAACAACCAAGGAAGCAAGGATTAAACATATCATGCAATACAATGAATACAACAATCAGAATCAGAGATGTGAGTGGATGTAATATGAATGTATATGTGATGCAATGCAATGTCCAACTGTCTCATATCCTACTTCGGACGGAATATCTCTACATCCCTACATTCATGACCCATGGGGGACCCGTGAAGTTCATGTACCACTCTTACGATCCCGACAAAGACCTCGGGCATCGGACACTCTCACGATCCCGGCAAAGATCTCGGGCATCTGATACTCACGATTCTGACAAAGACCTGAGGCATCAGACACTTATCTCTCTTTTACGCTATCCAACAAAGACCTCAGAAGTTACGTTATTTCACTTATCATCATTTTCAATCAGAGTTCATAGCAAATCATCAATATAAAATAAGAATGTATGACATGCATGATATCAATTACACTTGTCATAAAGTACACTTCACAATTTCAAGTCATTTTCATTATCTTTCCATTTTCGATGATAAGTGAGATATCAAGAGAGAGATGAATAAAAATACAAGTCACAAAAATAGCAAATAAGGTGACATGCCCACATAACACCTTATGATGTTTCACTTTCCCCCTTATCATTATTAACATCAAATCACAGTTCACAACAATGAATCATGTAGAAGGTGTACGAACGATATGCACGTATCTATCTCAAGTGTAAATCATAGTCAAATCCCAATCGTGCCACACATGGTCACATATCACAATATCAATATCAAGTCAAGCTCTCAGTGTCAAAATAAATAAGAGACAAATGTATCATAATCACAGACAACTAAATACAAGTCAAATATCAGACACATAGCAACAACCGATAAATCACAAAGAGGCAACAAGCGCACACATCAGTCAACAATACCAAGCCTAAGTAATTCATCTCAACTTCATTCCCGAAGGCGCAACATGTTTTCTCTGACAATCACTAACTCTACATATGTTTCGCTAACCGAAGTCTAACCAGAAGGTAGGTCGTAACCTACCTTGAGGCCGAGCGGGAGTCACGAACAATCAAGCCCGCATATTCCCCTTACTGAGCGCCTCCGAACAATTGTAATCTATCAAAAATGAATTCTACATTAACACATGATACTAAGTATTTCTATATTGTTACACTGTTACCATGAACCTCAAATAGATCCAAAATAATCAAATCCGAGCCCCGAAGGCAAAATTAAAATTTTATTAGAAAGAATCATTTTACCCATAACCTCATGAACTTATATCTAGAAAATTAGTCAATTTCATTCACCAAAGAATTCTCAAATATAAATTCTCCTTTTTTAAGATTAGCTCAACGCCTTCAATTATCCCAAAATCTTTAACTTGGGACTAAACTACCACTTTAGAAATCTCAACCACGATAATAAGAGTAAATATAGAACCCAAAAGAAGACTCCACTCATTGATTAAATAAGCTCGTTATTTCTATATTCTTGTTCCCAATTGAAAATTGTACACGTACATAAAGATACAGTATCAAATGAAATTATGAAGTATGAACTGGACATTAGCAGCAATTGGTCCGCACGTAAAAATGGCCACTAATTCTTTAAACTCACTGGATATGGACACCAAATTCTCTTGGTCTAAAATTCATTCCTCTTTAATCATTTTGTCATCATTATCCTATGATCTTTTAATTTAAAGATTTTTATTAGGTAATTAAATAAATTATAAGAAAATAAAGAATTAAATTAAAACTACGCAAGAGTTGATGGATAGGAATCGACCATCATTTACCTCATCTTTACTCCGGCCATATCAGCCCAAGTAACCTTGGGGGGGTCAATAACCCGTCTATATTAACTTAGCTCATTTAACATGTTCAGAATGACTATTGACACACTTATTTATTAACTCAGTTCATTCTAACTAGTCCAAATTAATCATTTACTCATCCATTTATATACTCAGCTCATTCTGATCCGTCCATAATGACCATCTTATTTATTAACTCAACCTACTTTAATTTGTTCAAATTTAATCCATCTCGCCTAGTTGACATACCCCTACTATACTGAGTATTGTATTGTCCAAAGAAACAGATTACTGACTTGTTATATTCACCGGTTAGCCAGAAAGTAATAGTCTCACTTTCTGAGACTTCATATTTGACTATATTTGTGGTTCATTTAATCATGTGGTGCCAAGGTACTCTCAAAATCTCTGTCTTATTCCTAGCCATGAATGATTGGGAAAAAAACAAAGAAAACACAATGTTTTAATTTCTAGATAATGAGATAGTCACGCTGTCACACTACACTTGCACATGATATTAGAGTAGATAAAGTCCTTTGTTCAAGTGTCACCACTACCAATGCACGTGAGGATGTTATTTTGAGATATAATTAAATAAATAAAATATTTATTAAGTTTCTAAATAAAATGATCATACACTTCAACAAACGTGACTAATAATCAGTTAGGTACGTAACACTATATCTTTGAGTATCTATATCCTTCACTTTCGTCAAATCAGGAAAATGAAGAAAACGATAGAGGTTAGAGAAAAAGAGAGAATTAAGAAGGATTACGATTTCATGATTCGAACCATAGATAAAAAAGGTCACTTAGTACAAGTGTCTAAAAAAGAATAACTAAAGATGATAAAGGGAGAGCTAGATGGCACGATTATATTGGCATGGTACATGGATATACTATATAAAAATAATTAACTAAGAAATTCGTTGCTAATTTATCACTAAGTAGTTTGTAACATGATTGTTTGATAATTCGTTGTTAATTCATCAATAACACATCATTCCTCCATGGCAAAGATCTTTAAAGGTGTTTAAAAATTCAGTATCAAATAACACATCATTCTTTCCATTAATTCATCTTTTTGCAGCAGTTTTCCGCTTTGCTTCCCCCGAGTATTAATGCATATCTTTATCATCAACGGTGATGGTGAAGTAATATATAAGTATTTATTCTTAATCAAAAGTCTTGTATTCAATCGTTCAAGTTTAATTTATTAATGAAATCATCTTTGGTAAAGGGTGTTTTAATGGATCCCAAAGTAGGATCTTCAAGTACAAATCATCTAATTAGTCGGATTCCAAAATGAGTCTCGAACATTGCATGATGAACAAAAAAAAGAGTAATGCATCATGCATGTTATTTTCTTTAAACTCTACCCTTTCCAATAAAAACGATATCAAGAGAGACTACCATTCACGTATTGTTTTCCTTAGTTTTTCTCCGGGTTTGGTAGTCGCATTATAGCCGGAGAAAATGTTTGTAAAAGTATAAGTGTAAATGTATAATTAGTATATTAGGTTAGTATATTGGGCTAACTAGTATAATGAGCTGATGAGTATAGTGGGCCTTGATAAATAAATATAGCTCAGTGTGTACATTTGATTCATTGATTCTACTTTTATGAAATACAACTTCTCTTTTCTCTGAACTCTCATCTCTCTCTCGAACAACTGCTTCTTCCATCTTCATCCATCTTCTTCTCCCTTTCTATCTTCTCTCCATTTCTCTTCTTCTTCCGCTTCTTTTCTTGTTTCTGTCTGCAAATATGTAAATCAACATGGTATTAAAGGTTGTAGATTCTAGGATGTTCGAAACAGAAAGATCGAACAAAGGATCAGCACAGGAAACTTGTAGATCCAGATAGATCGGAGTACATGCAAGAGAAATATCAAAGAAATGGAGTAGATCCAGATAGATCGGAGTACATGCAAGAGATATATCAAAGAAATGGAGAAACAAGTAATTACTCCAGTGGACGAATCTAAAAAGGCAAGAATTACTTGTCTGTTATAGTCGACTCGAAATCTTAATCGATTTCAGGAATTGAGTCTCTGTTGGTAAAGTTTTTTTTTTTTCCCGTTAGTGCATATTTCACTGTTTTGTTGGTGTTAACTGAATCTGTTGGTGAAATTGAGACTTCTAAGGAAAGATATATGACATGCCGACATCAGAAACTATCGGAGATGGTGGAATGAATGAAGTTGGAGATACAACAAGTTCAAGGAGCAATACAGATCATAACCATCCCCTATTCTTATTTCCATCGGATGCACCTGGTTCTCTGTCTGTTGGAGTTGTCTTGAATGAAATGGACAATTATGCGTTGTGGAGTAGGGCCATGAAATTGGCTCTGTTGGGGAAGAACAAGATAGGTTTTATTGATGGAACGATTAGGAGAGAACATTACAGTGACGGTAAGCGCGAGTGCAGCAATCGCTATCAGTAGTGTCATGGTTGATGTGAAATGTCAGTAAGTCTGCTGACAGGGATGTTAGCTGATTCCCATATCATCTGGGAGGAGTTGAATGAGAGATTTGACAAGGTAAATAGTTCAAGAGCCTTTCAGATTCACAAGGAGATATTTACTTTGCGACAAGGAACTATGTCAATATCAGGATATTATTCGGCGTCAAGGACTTTGGGATGAGTACGACTCAATCATACCTACACCGTCGTTGTCCCAAGGCTAATGAGTTAATCAATCACCTACAATATCGTGAGGTCATTGCAGTTCTAATGGATCGAATGAAAGCTATCATCATACAAGGAGCCAAGTTCTAATGATGCCACAAGTTCCAAATCTGAATCAGGCATATGCTTTGGTTAATCAAGAGGAAAGTCAAAGAGCCCTGGCAGGAACCAGTAGGTCAATATCTGATCATATTGAACCATCAGCATTATTCACATCCAGGAATGGAAGTAACAGGGGAGGCGGACATGGAGGAAGTCATACACAAAGAAAACCATATAATCCTAATGCTAAGTGTGATTACTGTAAGATGAAGGGACATTTTACAGTGGACTGTTTCAAGTTGATGAAGTGTAATCACTGCCATAAGACAGGTCGCTTGGAGGAGGGTTGTTACCAACTAATTGGTTATCTGGATGACTTTAAGTCCAAAGCAAAGAAGACCTATGCAGTAACAGGACAACTTGAAGACACAGGACAAGGTCTTGGTGGACAACAGACACAGCAGCAGGACCACCTCACAAAGGAGACAATGATGTATGATCAATTCACTCCCAGCCAAAGACAACAAATTATTCACATGTTGGAAGAGAAGGACATGAGCAGAACTCACATTGCAAATATGACAGGTGTCGCGCCCCTTTTCGACCGCGACTTTTATTTTCTAAACTCCTGCTGCTCATATTAAAAGGTTAGAAAATAAAATAATAAAATGCTAAAAGAAAGTTAAAGAAATGTTTAAAGTATTAAAAATGCTAAAGAAGTTTGCTAGAATGCTAAGGGTTCGCGGAGTCGCCACCTAATTAATTTGGGTGAATTAGGACACCTAAATGTTTAACTAGTTTAAAGTAAAACATTAACTCCATTTTAATGGTCTGCTAAACTTAATGAGATTCTGGGTAAGAGTTCTTTATTAATCTAGAGGGAAGGGGTTAGGCACCCTCTAAGATCCGCTAACTTGCGGTTGTCCTGCCAAACCTAGGGTAGTTATTATATTTTAAAAATGCAAAGTAAAAGATCTATAAAAAGTGCAATGTTAGAAAATAAAGTGCTGGATGTTAAAATAATGCTAAGTAGTTAAAAAGGTTTTAAAATGTTGGAAGATGTTTAAAGGTGCTAAGAGGTTAATTTTAAAGCTAAAGGGTGCTAAGGTGTAAAGAGGTGCTTAAAAGTGCTAAATACTAAAGTGCTGAAGGCTAGGAGATAGATGCTAGCATGTTAAAATGTTTAAAAGGTGCTTAAAGTATTGAAAGGGCAAAAGGTGCTATATGCTAAAGTACAAAGAATGCTAGGAAGGTGCTAAAATGTTACTAAAGTTTAAAGCATGCCTTAAATAATATATAATGCAAAAAATAGATTAATTGACTAGATATACACATTTGCCTACCTTGATTAGTATAACACATGCTTAAGGGGGTTTTCTTAATATGAAAAATAAGATTTCTATATGGGTGCTATAGCAAATGGGTTAGAAATCTGGAAAATAATATCATAGCTATATGTGATTAATTATGTAAGTTAAGATTGTTAGGTGGTTTAGTGTAACTTAAACTATGTATGGATAATCTAAAATATTTAACCCGAAGGGACACAAATTGCTAATTAACTACTTTCTAATCTATTGACTCAAGATTTGATGTTCTAAGAGTTCTACTAATTAGTGTAGCGTTAGTCAAATAATTACAACAAATAAATGGGACGAGGATATAAATTAATAAGGATGATGTCCTTTCGCCCGCGGGTTGGAATTTTTGACATGGATAGAAAATGCACATAGATGCGGGTCCTCGTTTGTTGTATCTTGTGATGAGTCTCGCCAGGAGACTCCCCATTTGCTCCGATGTTTTTCATGTGAGATAAAAAAAAATAAAGATTAGTATGTGTCCAAGTCATAACAATAATGTAAGTAAGATGATATAGATATGTGAATTTAAGCAAGTATGTGGCCCAGTTCTCATCCCAACAAATAGCCCAACCATTGTTTCTGGATTCTGGAAGATTCGCCCGGATGTGATGAGCCCGGTAATCGGTATTCCTATCTTATATACATGTCTTAATGCGTGCAGCCACGTATGAAGGTCGGACGCAACAAAAGACTAATAACTTAACATGGCATAAATAAATCAAGGAATTAACATGTTGCCGCATATGCCAATTCAACATTTAATGGACAAAACAGTTATGAGGGCTAGTCCTCACAGAAATGAGCAAGTAAATACCTAAGGGAGCATTCAAATATGCAGGGTCACTTACATTAAACTAAACTAAACACATAAAATCATCTCATATCATTTTATCAGGCAGAATGAAGATTAACACCTCAAAACAAAGTTCAACATGATCAAGGTGATCTCTACATCAATAGATTATAAATTGAACTCATGACAAGCTGGCTAGTTTAACGTATCGTTTCTAATAGGCAACTGATATCCTACTGCGGGTGATGCTAGTCAGCAACTTACCCAAAATAAAGCGTGATCCCACATAGTATGGTCTTAACATGAGCAACAAGCATTCAAAAACCAAACACGCAGCACAATATCTCCTCCACACTTCATTCATCCAACTTTCATATGCATATAGATTTACAAATATTCTATCATATCAGTGATTCTGATATTATATTATATCACTTACATGATTATAAAGACATGTAAAACTTGTCCTACAACATTTATTCGCACTGAGCTATCATAAACAATAGTCTCCGCATTAACGAAAGCATACATATGTCTATTCTACCAATTTTACTTAATCTACATAAGAAACTACACTAAGCAAATACTTAACAAAACTAGATTAAACTAGCAGTCCTACATGATATTATATACAAGCACGAGAATGGGTTATGAATTGAACATATGACACAAATATAGGCCATGACTGCGGGTGTTTAAACCAAATAAATTCCAAATCTTTGCAGATGTCCTTCACCCTAGGTAGACAGGCATAATACAATATAACTTATAAAGTTCTACATGCTAATCTGAGGCATTTTGTCACTTAAACTAGTAAAGATATATCGGTGACCAACTGCGAACATAGAGGACATGGCGGATAAATGATACATAGGACTACATCCCGAATTAAGCGAACCAAATGTTGATGTTGCATACTCATAGTGAGATCTCGATGTATGACCAATCGACTAAACCGACGTAGAAACATTCCACCGACCAATATCACCATCCCATATATTAAACAACGTAACTATATTAAGTATAAACCCAATCAGCAATTTAACCAATCCAAATATGCTTTAGGTAAGCCCAAACATGATATGACGATTTCGACAAGAAACAATCAATGCACATATAGCAGGGAGCACACAAGTTGCATAAAGAAAATGAGATTCAAATGGGAAGTGAGTTTACCTTCTCCGGCGGCGAACCGAGGCAGCGTATCAAGTCGTCGGTCCAATCGACGGGTTTTGGGTTTGCGATGCGAATAGAAGGGGTAAAATACTTGCTGATTTTGGCTAGAACTGAGAGAGGGGTTCGACTGATCCCTGAATTGATGCTCTCCAAGCTGAACTCTGAGTCGATGCTATCCCCGCTAAGGGTTCTTCCCCTGACCTATGTTCGGCACTGCTGCTACCGGCGCCCCCCCTTGATTGGTCTATTGCATGTGCTTATATAGCCATGGTTTGGGTTCTAAGTCTGGTAAGTATTTAAGGCTGAGATTAGTGCGATTTCGTACTGATTCTTGACCAAATTTGTGCTGATTTGGGCGATTTTTGTGTATGATTCTGTGTTCGATAAGGTAACGATTTGAAAAGATTCGTTTGGTTATGGAAAGAAGGGGTATCGATATGGGAGGTGATTCGCCGGATTCTCCGGCGAGAATCCCGGCATGGCGAGGTGCGGCGATCTGCTTTTAGGTTTAGGTTTTGCTGGTTTGTTCCCTTTTTTTTTTTTTTTTTTTAAGGTTCAATGCTGGGAGAGGGGGATAAGCCCGATAAGGTAAAGGGCTGAGGGACTTCGGGGCTTTGGGCGATATAAGGCTGTGAGGCGTGGGCCGGGGCGAAGGGATTGGGCCACGCGGGTGTGGGTAGTGAAAGAGAAGGGCTTGCGGGTAGATGGGCTAGAGATTTGCTGGGCTGCGGGTTGTTCAGGGCTGGGTCAATTAATTAAGGGTAGTTAGTATTAGGTAATTAATTAGTTAGGGGTATTAGTGTTAGGTTAGTTAATTAATTAATTAAGGCCTTTAGGTATTTAATTAGTTAAGTTATTTAATTAGTATTAGTTAGTGATAGATTAATTAGTTTTAGGCTTAGTTAATTAATTAGCTAGTTAATTCTAGGTAAGTGTATTATTAATTAATTAACAAATGTGATTAAATTAATTAGGTGCTTTATTATAATTATCTAGGTGCTACATTAGTCTAATTATTTAGGTGCTAAATTAGTCTAATTATTTAGGTGCTAAATTAGTCTAATTATTTAGGTGCTAAATTAGTCTAATTTCGAGTTATAAAATTATTACGATAATAAATGCGGGCGTGTTGTTTAATTAATGCTTAATGCTCTAGAATGCGGCGCTATTATTTAGAAACTTATTATTATGCATTATTGCGACGTTAAATTAAAATTAAAGTTGAGCTTAGATTAAATTATTTAAATGCTAAATGCAAGTATGATTTTTAAGAATTGTTTAAAGTTTTTTTATAAATGCGACGCTTTTAAATGCATGTATTTAGATTAAAAAAAATTGACTTTAAATTACAAATGATTACTAATAAATGCGGCTATGCTACCTGACACGACGCTATCGCTAAATTATTTATTTTATGCATTTATTAATTATTTAAGAATTACGACAAAGCTTAAAGTTAATTAATGCGGGCGCGAGACTCTAAGTGCTTAAAACTCTACGTAAGACGCGATGTCATTATTAAGTTAATTATTAATGTCTGTATTTATGTTTTATCGCTACATTTTATTATAAAAAAATCCTAAAAATTATTTTACAAAATTAGTGTAATTTTATAGTTAATGACTGGACGGGAGGGTCAAAATTGGGTGTCAACAGATGTCCCTCTTTGTATGGAGATGATGGAAGAATCTTCGGACAAAGACGTTGACTCATAGCCAATTTTGTCTCGATCTTCGCACTGCGAAATCTTTGGCGGGTAGACGGTGACACAAAATCAAAAACTGTCCCAGTGTCGAGTTATGACGACACTGGGTTACCATGGTCTAAACATCAAGGCGGGCTAACGCGGACTCAAAGCTGTCCCAGTGTCGAGTTATGACGACACTGGGCTACCATGGTCAAAACACCAAGGCGGGCTAATGTGGGCTTAAAGATGTCCCAGTGTCGAGTTATGATGACACTGGGCTATGGTGCAAAAAGTAAAAGAAAATAACTGGCTTGAACACAGGGTGTCGCTATGGCTTGTGGTCTTTGGGTTCTACGGTGATGTGGAGCGAGTGGACCGACGCTGAGGCCGCTACGCGAATCTGGGAAGGTTGGCCCGGCCAGATTGCCGGTTATTGTAAGAAATCCACGTTGTGCTCCTGCTCCTGCATGCTAAGACTTAACAAACGGTTAGTGCATAACTGTTAAGGCAAAATAATGATGCATAATTTTAAAGTAATGCAACTGTGAGTAGAAAAGGTTATCCTGCAAAACGCGATGCCTGTTGTGTTGATGCGATGTTGCGAATGCTGTGATTTTCGTCCTTGCACAGACGTGTTGCGATTGCGAACGCGGGTATGTTGTCCTTGCTGCAATTGTCCCTGTATACTAAAGCTCAAGAAAGAGTTAGTGCATAACTGCTAAGACAGAATAATAAAGCCTGCGTAAGAAATGCAATTTCGGGAGTATAGAAATCGTCCCTGCGTGATATGCTGATGATGGCGTCGTTTTCGGACTTGCTGTGCTGATAACGTCGTTGCCTGGACGTGTTGCTGCTGGCGTCGTTGCGTGGACTTGCTGATCACGTCGTTGTCTGGACGTGTTGCTGCTGGCGTCGTTGCGTAGACTTGTTGTGCTGATAACGTCATTGCCTGGACGTATTGCTGCTGGCGTCGTTGCATGGACTTGTTGATTACGTCGTTATGCGGGCGTGTTCTTCGGCGCCGTTGCGTAGACTTCTTTGGCCGATAACGCCGTTACTGGGCGTGTTCTGCCGGGCGTCGTTGCGTAGACTTGCTGTGCTGATAACGTCGTTGTCTGGACGTATTGCTGCTGGCGTCGTTGCGTGGACTTGCTGATCACGTCGTTGTCTGGACGTGTTGTTGTTGGCGTCGTTGCGTGGACTTGCTGTGCTGATAACGTCGTTGCCTGGACGTATTGCTGTTGGCGTCGTTGCGTAGACTTCTTTGGCCGATAACGCCGTTGCACGGGCGTGTTCTTTGCTCGCGTAGAATAAATGCTCCAAGCTAAGCTTGAAAAACGCTGTGTATACCTGTTTAAACAAAATGATAAATATATATGAGAAGTGCAATTTTATGGATAGAGATGTCGTCCCTGATATGCCTGACGAATACTGAGATGTTGCCCTTGCACTGCAACTGACGAATTGTTATGATGCCTTTGTTGTGTGCGATGCGCTGGTTGCAAGTTTGACTTTATGCAGGGATTGGCGCTAGGTTTTGTTGCGGAACTCTGAACTTTGACTGCTGATTGTTGATGCCCCTTTCTGCTGCTGCTGCTTCTGATGCGGACTTTGAATTTTGAGATTTTTTGTCATATCTTCTGCCTCTGCTGTTTCTTCTTGCGAAGAAACTTCTTGCCGTATTTTCTGCTTCGGCTATTGCATTTGCTGCTTCTGTTAATATGAAGAGACCTGCGCTCAAAGAAAATTTTGTGAGTTTTGGGGGGGGTCGATTCATATTTGACTTTGCTGCCTTGTTCCTTGATATCTGCGTGCCTGGCTTGTTTGGACTTGCAACCCCTGTCTGGTTTCCTACACTGTCCCAGTTTTGAAAAGGGTGTCTGGCCTAAAATGGGTCTCAATGTAGGTGCTTGTAGGCTATGTGTATTCTTGTCATTTTCAAAGCAAAGGGAAAGTTTCCTAATGGTGTGATCAAGCCGATTTAGGCGCCACGTATCCCCATGAGGGAATCAGGTCGAACGTAGTTCATTACAAGCGAATATTGGGAAAATTAAAATTTCTAGATGTGGGACCGAAGCCGAGACGGCCGCCTACGTATCCACTAAGGGAATCAGGTCAAACGTAGTTCATTACAAGCAAAACGAAAGAAAACATTATTAAAGCTTAAATATGAGTTTATAATTATTCTGCTAAAATAAATCATTTTTCCTATCCAGGCTCTAGGCGGACCAAGACAGGGGTGCAAATCCAATCAATATGCCTTCATGCTCTGCTTCGTGGATGGCCGGTCTTCATGCTCGCTATCTCCTCTTCCGGCCTCTGCAGGCGATGCTCGGATAAATGACCGATTCGAGGCGGAATGGGCATAGGCGTGGAGTGTATTCTCATCTAAGGTTATCAGTGCACATTGATGTGGCGTGGTTTGGCAAGGGGTTATCATGCACATTTGGGGCGGATCCTTTAGAATTACCCTTCTCCGATCGCCTCGATTCGTCCCGAGGAGTGGCAACCTTCGTGTCATGTCCCGAGCTATTGGGTGATACGCGCCCGCTTGTTCTCATCATACCATCTTGGAAAGGGTCAGGGATCCTTCCTGGAATCGGGTGGAATAGGCCTGCAGCTCGCAACCTTTCGTATATTTGAGGTATGGCTTCAGCTAGTGGGGTGCGCACTTTGGGAGGTTTTCCGTCAGAATTCTTATTTGCTCTGGGTGCATTGGGTGCTCTATTCTGTTGGCGGGTTTGATGGGTGGATCTATGCGGGGCAGGATGAACGGATGCTTGTGAAGTGTTATATATAGGCTGTGTATGGTAGTTGTGGTAGTATGATGGGTTTTGGTATGTCATAAATGCTTCGGGTTTGCGTTCTTGTACAAACATGGAAGGGGAAACTGTCTCTTTCTTCCTCTGTGAAGTACTCCCAAGTGCCCCTGACTGAATCGCCTTATTAGTTGCCTGTAATCTTTGCCGATTTGTAATCCTACCGCTTTAATACCTTCTTCACGGTCGCCCATTCTAATAACTTCGCAAAATTCCGCCCGATGACACTTATCATCCGCTCATGTGAGGTTGCGTCCTTCAAAGATTGTACGAATAATGTGGTCATCTCACTCTCCACCATGGGTGGTTGCACTTTCGCTGCCTCTGAACGCCACCTCATGGCGTATTCTCTGAATGTTTCTGTAGTCTTCTTCTCCAACTTCATTAAGTAGAACCTATCCACAATGGTTTCTGTGTTGAAACGGAATCGCTCCACAAAATCCTGGGCCAATGCATTCCAGCTGTGCCATTTCCGCGGATCTTGGCTGGTATACCAATCTAGTGCCTCGCCGGTCAAGCTCCGAATGAACAACTTCATAATGACTGGTTCTTCCTACCCCGAATTAGTCGCAATATGACCTCGGTGTGCGGGGTTCCCTTTTCCATCAAATGGTTCAAACTTCGGCACCTTGTACCCCATAGGCAGTTCCACGTCTGGATGCATGCAAAGATCCTCGTAGTCTAATCCTTCGTGACCTTTGTCCGATCGCATGCCCCGAACCGCTTCTTTCAGACTATGAATTTCTTTGGCCACGTCCTCGTCCATTTTGGCTCGGACTTCCCTCTCCATCTCTTCATAATGATCCCCTTCTTGGTGAAGCACGGGGACGGTAAAAAGTGGGTTTACATTGCGTAAGTCGGTTATGCAGGTTGTTTCTTTGAAATTTAATGGGTGTGGTGCGTGGGTATTGGTTGGCTCGCGATTAGGGCTGATTATGGTGAAGTAAGCGGCGAGTGAGGTATACGGGTAGTAGGAGGTCATTTGAAGGTGGGGTTGGGGTTGGCGGGCGGCGGTTTGTTCGGTGTTGGTGGCCTTTGTGGAAGTTCGGAGATATGTGGTGGTGGAGTCGATCCGGATGGTTTGTGAAGTAGTGGCCCTTTGATCCGCATAGGGGTATTCAAGGCGATGGATAGGTTGGTCGATTCGTAGCCTCTCCATCTCAACCTGCATATCGACAATTTGTTGCGGCGTTGTGCAATACATTCTTCCCGATCGTGATATTCCTCCTTACGAAGGTTCTGTTACACGACAGAATAATTCCCAAACCATTTGGCTCGAGCGCCCCAGCTACCATATCATCATTTCTTGCCTTGGACTGGTGAAGTGTGGATGCTCGACATTGTTGAGTCAAATCTGACCGACCCTTTGGGGAGGATGATAAATTTTCTAACAAAATGCAACAGACGATGTTAGCATAAAGCACATAATTTGCGGGTATGTAGCTGATATATTGCATATAGCGCATTCAAACGTTTCCTAACATGCAGGGGGACCTCTTTATGCCAGAGGTAAGCCTAAACGTCACTTATGCGAGATTATGACGGATTTGTCCAAGTCGTCCAACTATAATGCCTTTGTTGGAAATGGCGACCAAATGACGGTGCACTTTTCCCAATTTCAGCATGTCATGATTGGGCTTGGATTTGTCTGTCATTGTCACGCTACACATAATATGCTGGTTGGTCGTTGGGTTGAGAAACCCGTCGACAAGTTTGGTGTCTTCCTAATTGTGGTGTCGATGCGAGGACCGACCACCTAAGGTAAATGCGTACGCCTAAAATAAGGGTGGTATAGCTCATCTTAAGTTTCTAAGATTTGGTTTTCTAGGCGAAGGTTCCCGGCGGACAACTCGAGTGAGAAGGCTACGCGGCCACCTGTTAGGCAAGGCACTCCACGTATGTTACCAACTCTCCTAAATTTGGGTTTTGAAGAAAGAATTTTGCTGATGCACCCAGCGCACCTCGCATGTAGTGTGTGATTGTGTGAATTTTCCAGAGTGGAAGAAATATGAGCGGAATGCCAGTTTAAGGAAAACAGTAAAGCAGGTAGCAATTAAAATAAATAAAACAAAATACAACACACAAAAATTAAATGCCAAAGTAATTGCCAAATAATTATCCTAGGTCTGTTGTGGTTAAGAACCTAAAGTCCCCAGTGGAGTCGCCATTTCTGTCGCGCCCTTTTTCGGCCGCGGCATTTATTCTCTAAACTCCTGCTGCTCAAATTAAAAGGTTAGAAAATAATAATAAAATGCTAAAAGAAAGTTAAAGAAATGTTTAAAGTATTAAAAATGCTGAAGAAGTTTGCTAGAATGCTAAGGTTCGCGGAGTCGCCACCTAATTAATTTGGGTGAATTAGGACACCTAAATGTTTAACTAGTTTAAAGTAAACATTAACTCCATTTTATGGTCTGCTAAACTTAGTGAGATTCTGGGTAAGGGTTCTTTATTAATCTAGAGGGAAGGGGTTAGGCACCCTCTAAGATCCGCTTAACTCATATTGTCCCGCCAAACCTAGGGTAGTTATTATATTTTAAAAATGCAAAGTAAAAGATCTATAAAAAGTGCAATGTTAGAAAATAAAGTCTTTGGATGTTAAAATAATGCTAAGTAGTTAAAAGGTTTTAAAATGTTGGAAGATGTTTAAAGGTGCTAAGAGGTTAATTTTAAAGCTAAAGGGTGCTAAGGTGTAAAGAGGTGCTTAAAAGTGCTAAATACTAAAGTGCTGAAGGCTAGGAGATAGATGCTAGCATGTTAAAATGTTTAAAAGGTGCTTAAAGTATTGAAAGGGCAAAAGGTGCTATATGCTAAAGTACAAAGAATGCTAGGAAGGTGCTAAAATGTTACTAAAGTTTAAAGCATGCCTTAAATAATATATAATGCAAAAAATAGATTAATTGACTAGATATACACATTTGCCTACCTTGATTAGTATAACACATGCTTAAGGGGGTTTTCTTAATATGAAAAATAAGATTTCTATATGGGTGCTATAGCAAATGGGTTAGAAATCTGGAAAATAATATCATAGCTATATGTGATTAATTATGTAAGTTAAGATTGTTAGGTGGTTTAGTGTAACTTAAACTATGTATGGATAATCTAAAATATTTAACCCGAAGGGACACAAATTGCTAATTAACTACTTTCTAATCTATTGACTCAAGATTTGATGTTCTAAGAGTTCTACTAATTAGTGTAGCGTTAGTCAAATAATTACAACAAATAAATGGGACGAGGATATAAATTAATAAGGATGATGTCCTTTCGCCCGCGGGTTGGAATTTTTGACATGGATAGAAAATGCACATAGATGCGGGTCCTCGTTTGTTGTATCTTGTGATGAGTCTCGCCAGGAGACTCCCCATTTGCTCCGATGTTTTTCATGTGAGATAAAAAAAATAAAGATTAGTATATGTCCAAGTCATAACAATAATGTAAGTAAGATGATATAGATATGTGAATTTAAGCAAGTATGTGGCCCAGTTCTCATCCCAACAAATAGCCCAACCATTGTTTCTGGATTCTAGGAAGATTCGGCCCAGATGTGATGAGCCCGGTAATCGGTATTCCTATCTTATATACATGTCTTAATGCGTGCAGCCACGTATGAAGGTCGGACGCAACAAAAGACTAATAACTTAACATGGCATAAATAAATCAAGGAATTAACATGTTGCCGCATATGCCAATTCAACATTTAATGGACAAAACAGTTATGAGGGCTAGTCCTCACAGAAATGAGCAAGTAAATACCTAAGGGAGCATTCAAATATGCAGGGTCACTTACATTAAACTAAACTAAACACATAAAATCATCTCATATCATTTTATCAGGCAGAATGAAGATTAACACCTCAAAACAAAGTTCAACATGATCAAGGTGATCTCTACATCAATAGATTATAAATTGAACTCATGACAAGCTGGCTAGTTTAACGTATCGTTTCTAATAGGCAACTGATATCCTACTGCGGGTGATGCTAGTCAGCAACTTACCCAAAATAAAGCGTGATCCCACATAGTATGGTCTTAACATGAGCAACAAGCATTCAAAAACCAAACACGCAGCACAATATCTCCTCCACACTTCATTCATCCAACTTTCATATGCATATAGATTTACAAATATTCTATCATATCAGTGATTCTGATATTATATTATATCACTTACATGATTATAAAGACATGTAAAACTTGTCCTACAACATTTATTCAGACTCGAGCTATCATAAACAATAGTCTCCGCATTAACGAAAGCATACATATGTCTATTCTACCCATTTTACTTAATCTACATAAGAAACTACACTAAGCAAATACTTAACAAAACTAGATTAAACTAGCGATCTACATGATATTATATACAAGCACGAACAGGTTATGAATTGAACATATGACACAAATATAGGCCATGACTAAATGCGGATGAAGCTAAACCAAATAAATTCCAAATCTGCATGCAGATGTCCTTCACCCCAGGTAGACGGGGCATAATACAATATAACTTATAAAGTTCTACATGCTAATCTGAGGCATTTTGTCACTTAAACTAGTAAAGATATATCATGACCAACTTTGCGAACATAGAGGACATGAAGCGGATAAATGATACATAGGACTACATCACGAATTAAGCGTAACCAAATGTTGATGTTGCATACTCATAGTGAGATATCGATTGTATGACCAATCGACTAAACCGACGATGTAAAACATTCCACCGACCAATATCACCATCCCATATATTAAACAACGTAACTATATTATGTATAAACCCAATCAGCAATTTAACCAATCCAAATATGCTTTAGGTAAGCCCAAACATGATATGACGATTTCGACAAGAAACAATCAATGCACATATAGCAGGAGCACAAGTTGCATAAAGAAAATGAGATTCAAATGGAAGTTTACCTTCTCGTGCAACCGAGGCAGCGTATCAAGTCGTCGGTCCAATCGACGGGTTTTGGGTTTGCGATGCGAATAGAAGGGGTAAAATACTTGCTGATTTTGGCTAGAATCGAGAGGTTCGATCCATCGAATTGATGCTCTCCGAACTCAGTCGACGCTATCCCCGCTAAGGTTCTTCTCGACCTATGTTCGCATCGCTCTGCGCCTCGATTGGTTGCATGTGCTTATATAGCCATGGTTTGGGTTCTAAGTCTGGTAAGTATTTAAGGCTGAGATTAGTGCGATTTCGTACTGATTCTTGACCAAATTTGTGCTGATTTGGGCGATTTTTGTGTATGATTCTGTGTTCGATAAGGTAACGATTTGAAAAGATTCGTTTGGTTATGGAAAGAAGGGGTATCGATATGGGAGGTGATTCGCCGGATTCTCCGGCGAGAATCCCGGCATGGCGAGGTGCGGCGATCTGCTTTTAGGTTTAGGTTTTGCTGGTTTGTTCCTTTTTTTTTTTTTTTTTTTTTAAGGTTCAATGCTGGGAGAGGGGGATAAGCCCGATAAGGTAAAGGGCTGAGGGACTTCGGGGCTTTGGGCGATATAAGGCTGTGAGGCGTGGGCCGGGGCGAAGGGATTGGGCCACGCGGGTGTGGGTAGTGAAAGAGAAGGGCTTGCGGGTAGATGGGCTAGAGATTTGCTGGGCTGCGGGTTGTTCAGGGCTGGGTCAATTAATTAAGGGTAGTTAGTATTAGGTAATTAATTAGTTAGGGGTATTAGTGTTAGGTTAGTTAATTAATTAATTAAGGCCTTTAGGTATTTAATTAGTTAAGTTATTTAATTAGTATTAGTTAGTGATAGATTAATTAGTTTTAGGCTTAGTTAATTAATTAGCTAGTTAATTCTAGGTAAGTGTATTATTAATTAATTAACAAATGTGATTAAATTAATTAGGTGCTTTATTATAATTATCTAGGTGCTACATTAGTCTAATTATTTAGGTGCTAAATTAGTCTAATTATTTAGGTGCTAAATTAGTCTAATTATTTAGGTGCTAAATTAGTCTAATTTCGAGTTATAAAATTATTACGATAATAAATGCGGGCGTGTTGTTTAATTAATGCTTAATGCTCTAATGCGCGCTATTATTTAGAAACTTATTATTATGCATTATTGACGTTAAATTAAAATTAAAGTTGAGCTTAGATTAAATTATTTAAATGCTAAATGCAAGTATGATTTTTAAGAATTGTTTAAAGTTTTTTTATAAATGCGACGCTTTTAAATGCATGTATTTAGATTAAAAAAAATTGACTTTAAATTACAAATTATTACTAATAAACGCGCTATGCTATTCGACACGACGCTTATCGCTAAATTATTTATTTTATGCATTTATTAATTATTTAAGAATTACGACAAAGCTTAAAGTTAATTAATGCGCGTAGACTCTAAGTGCTTAAAACTCTACGTAAGACGCGATGTCATTATTAAGTTAATTATTAATGTCTGTATTTATGTTTTATCGCTACATTTTATTATAAAAAAATCCTAAAAATTATTTTACAAAATTAGTGTAATTTTATAGTTAATGACTGGACGGGAGGGTCAAAATTGGGTGTCAACAACAGGTATGCATACTACTGATGCAGAAAAGTTACTGCAGTGGATAGTAGATTCAGGTGCGACTAATCACATGATAAGTGACTCTAAACACTTACGCAATAACTTGTTAACGTATGAACCGAAGGTCTGATTGCCACCGTAAGATTCGGCGAATCTCCATGCCGTGATTATCAACTCGAAAAGGTGATGTTCTTAGAAATGTTCTATGTGTCAACATTCAAGTTTAACTTAATGCCGATGTCGAAGGTGACTAATGAGTTGAATTGTAGTGTCATTTCTTTCCTCACGCCAGTGTCTTTCAGGATCTAGCATCTGGGAAGGTGAGGGGGATTGGTAGTGAGAAAGATGGACTCTACATTTTGTGTTTGGATGCTGAGAATCAGAAGAAGGAACTGATGAAGTGTATGGCTGCTACTCAACATATAGATACAATGACATGACATCAGAGACTATGTCATGTACCTATGACAGTATTGAGAAAGATTTCTTTGTTCAAAGACAATGATAATTTTGTTTTAAATAAATGTGAAATCTGCCCACTGGCTAGACAAATCAGATCTCCATTTCCTACTAGTACCAGTAGATCAATAAAACCTTTCCAATTGCTACATTTAGATGTCTGGGGACCATATAGAACTGATACATTCAATGGCATGAGGTATTTTTTGAACATTGCAGATGATTTCTCTAGATAGACATGGGTGTTTCTGATAAGGCTGAAATCTGATGTATCTAATGTTCTGAAAGTTTTCTTTGCTGAAATAGCTACTCAGTTTGAATCTAAAGTCCAGAGAATTAGATCATACAATGGTACTGAATTTTTCAACCAAAACTGTAGGGAACTTTTCCAAACACTTGGAATTATACATGAGAGTTCTTTCCCATACACACCACAACAAAATTGAGTAGTTGAGAGAAAACATAGACATCTACTTGAGACAGCAAGAGCCATAAAAATTCAGGGCTGGTTGCCAGACAGATTCTGGGGAATGTGTATAGAAGTTGCAACATACATTATTAATAGAATTCCTTCAACAGTTCTAAATAATGAGTCTCCTTTCCATAAACTATACAACAAAACACCACAACTTAATCATTTGAGGGTTATAGGTTGTTTATGTTTTGCAACCATACTTCATACACATGATAAGTTTAGTCCAAGAGCAGTTAGATGTGTCCTACTGGGGTATGCACCTACACAAAAGGGATACAAACTCTATGACTTAGAAAATATGATTATTTTTGTTAGTAGGGATGTAATATTCAGGAAGACATTTTTCCCTTTAAAAATGGGCAGAATGACTACTCACTGAACATAAAGGATCATGGACAATTTTGTTATGAGGAGTTGATGAATGGTAATCCTGTCACTATTACTAATGGTAATCCTGTGAGTGAGACAAATTTTGCAGGAGAAGAACCAACATGTGCAGGTCCTACTGCAGATCCAAATATCAATGGTGGTAGTGCAGACAGAGATCATAACACCAGTAGTTGTGCAGATGAGACAGAGTATCATGAGAACAATCAGATGAAGTTAGTCACTACAACTACAACAAGGAGATCAGGAAGACATGGCAGACCTCATATATGGCACAAGGACTATATCACTACAAAAGGATCTCACAGCTGCTTATATTCAATTTCTGACAACATCACATATGCAGGTCTATCTGCTGCCTATCAACACTTTGTTGCACAAGATTCGTAGACACCGAGCCATCAGATACTCAAGCACCGCAGCGATCCTGGATGGGTTGCAGCATGGAATCAAATCCGTGCACTGAGGACAATGGAACATGGAGCTAGCTGCTCGCTGAAGGAAGAAGGCAATGTCAGTAGATGGGTTTACAAGATTAAATACAAAGCATCAGGGGAGTTGGAGAGGTTCAAGGCCAGACTTGTAGCCAAGGGATACAACCAGAAGGAAGAGATAGATTACCATGAGACATTCTCACCTGTGGTTAGATGGCCACAGTCAGGACTGTGGTGTCTATTGCAGCAGTACATCATTGGAAGATACATCAAATGGATGTTTACAATGCATTTCTTCAAGAGGATTTATCTGAAGAAGTGTTCATGACAGTTCCAGAGGGATTCAATGCTACACACAGGAACACACATGTATGCAGGTTAAATAAGTCTTTATATGGCTTGAAACAGGCCTCTAGGAAATGGAATATAAAGCTAACTACAACTTTACTGTCATCAGGTTTCACACAAAGCCATAGGGACTACTCTCTTTTCACAAGGAGAGAAGAAGAGAAGATTGTGGTAGTGTTGGTATATGTGGATGATCTCTTGTTAACTGGGAATGATGCATCTCTCATACAGTTCACAAAAGAAGCAATACAATCACCTTTTAAGATAAAAGACTTGGGGGAGTTGAAGTATTTTCTGGGAATTGAGTTTGCAAGGAATTCACAAGGTATTCTAATGCATCAAAGGAAGTATGCTCTTGAACTTATATCAGACATGGGATTGGCAGGAGCCAAACCAGTGGCTTTCCCTATGGAGACAAATCAGAAACTCACTACAGTAGAATTGGACAAGGTCATTGAAGCTAGTTCTGAATCATCTCATGGTCCTGATAAGCTGTTGACTGACCCCTGCATATATAGAAGACTGATTGGAAGGTTGTTATAGTTGATCACTACAAGACCAGATATCACCTTTGCAGTGAACTCACTCAGTCAATTCATGCAAACACCAAAGAACTCTCGCATAGAAGCTGGTCTTCGGTTAGTCAGATATATTAAACAGACATCAGGAATGGGCATACTTATGTATAGTTCTGTTAATTATGTTCCTCAGCTCAAAATGTATTGTGATGCAGACTGGGGAAGCCGCGTCAACACCAGGAGATCAGTTACTGGTTATCTGGCAACGTATGGATCATCACCTATTTCCTGGAAATCGAAGAAACAAGACACAATATTTCGGAGTTCAGCAGTGCAGAGCTGGCTATGGCTTCGCGATTCTTTGAGTTGTTTGGTTGTCAGGATTGTTTCAAGAGTTGGGTGTTGATATATCCAGACCAGTGGGAGTATTCACAAATAGCAAATCTGCCATACAGATTGTTGGGAATCCAGTTTTCCACGAGAGAACAAAACATATAGAAATCGACTGTTATTTTATTAGAGAAAAGATTCAAAGTGGATTGATCAATGCTCAGTTTATATCGACAAAGGAACAACCGGCTGATATACTAACAAAAACATTGAATCGACAGCAACATACTTCCTTATTATCCAAGCTAGGCTTGAAGAACATTTTCATACATCCTAGCTTGAGGGGGGGGGGGGGTGTAAAAGTATAAGTGTAAATGTATAATTAGTATATTAGGTTAGTATATTGGGCTAACTAGTATAATGGGCTGATGAATATAGTGGGCCTTGATAAATAAATATAGCTCAGTGTGTACATTTGATTCATTGATTCTACTTTTATGAAATACAACTTCTCTCTTCTCTGAACTCTCATCTCTCTCGAACAACTAATTCTTCCATCTTCCTCCATCTTCTTCTCCCTTTCTATCTTCTCTCCATTTCTCTTCTTCTTCCGCTTCTTTTCTTGTTTCTGTCTGCAAATATGTAAATCAACAATGTTCAATACCAAGTGTTTTTTCATACCTAAGGCTCAAATGCTAGACATATAATTAAGGGCAGAGCAACATCATCCGTTGCACCACATCTTTTTGGTGCTACCATTCACGTATCTAACATTATACCAAACACGTTACCATTATAGGGAAGAAAAGACACGAAACACCTTCAACGTTGGAGTGTAGCACCAAGGTGAAGCACTTGCATTTGTAGTCAGTATATATTATATATAATATTATAACGGCTCAAGATTTTAAGTTTTGCTACTTTTTATTAGGATCTAGATTTAGTAAAAAGGAATATACTTTTGAGTAGTTTTTATCTTGGAAGGTGCATGACATCTACTAATTGTGAACAACGTTCATATACCCCTGTGTAATTAAAGATGGATTTATGTTTTTGGAGTTTAAATTTTATATATTTACTGTACATCCTTTTCCAATGGAAAGAATAGAAAATAATTTTAATTTAGGGATTACTCACTACTAAAAGAACTAGTTTAACGACGAGAATTTAAAATTTGAACTCATTAAATTTACAACTTGAATCCACTTCTTCGAAATAATGCACTCATCTTCTTAAAATCTATGAATAAAGAGCCTTGATCACCTGAAAATTAGTCATGTATTACATGATCATCACCTTTCAATTAGAGGACAGAATAAAAGGGCAACTCGTTGTCCCATTGCATAGGTTTCCAACTATGCGTGGCATATAATCCAAGAAAAACCAGTGTAATGGTTGGCTATCAATATAACCTAATAGCCTCACTTTCTGAGACTTCAAATTTGACTACTAATTTTGTGTTTAAGTTCAGCAGGTTCATTTATTTGTGTGTGGTGCCAAGGCACTCTAAAAAATCTTTCAATTAATAGTGTTCCTAGCCATCAGTCATTTAGAAAGAAACAAGAAAAGAAAACACTTGATTTAATTATATCATTATTGTTAAAAGTCTCACATCGAATATGAAATGAGAACATGAATTTCTTGTATGGACTTCGACAGTCCTCACCCTACAAGCTAGCTTTTGGGGTTGAGTTAGGCCAAAGATTCATTATTTACATGGTATCAGAGTCAGACTCATTCCAATTCTTTGTTCACCGATGTTGGGCCCCCAAATTATATTATTCACGCTCCAGTTAACAAGGTCTGGGCTTGCGGGAGAATGTTAAGAGTCCCACATCGGACATGAAATGAGAACATGAACTCCTTATATGGACTTGGACAATTCTCACCTTACAAGCTAGTTTTTGGGGTTGAGTTAGACCCAAAATCCATTCTTTTACCATTATATCCAAGTGGCGGAGACACATTGCTTATCTCACCTGCTTCGTCAAAAATTTATATTAAACTAATATACTTACATAATTTTTTTGTATATAAATATATATAGTGGTGGAGCAGCTAGAAACTTTAACAAGAAAATACAAAAAAATAATTATATTTTCAATATACGAAAAATTTACTTTTTCCCTATTTATGCACTATATTTTTTTCAATAAAAAGGATTCAATTAAACCCCCTTCCTTGATTGTGGCTTTGCTATAATTGCACATACATGACACCGGTTAAAAATAATACTTTGATCCCAAAATATTTATCGCATTACGTTTTTCAAGAGCCAAACTATATGAACTTTGACCGACAATTTAAACTATATTTCTTTATCATATTAATATGAGAAGAATTGCAACTTATAGTAATTTTTATATAGTTTTCAAATAATTAAATTTTAATTCTAAAATATTAAATAAATCTAATCTAATTTAACTTTGAAATTTAGTCAAATTAATTTTTAAAAAGAAAAACATAGCAAGTATTTTGAATGGGGAGTACAAAATAGCGTGTATATTATCCATATAGAATTAAGGAAGTGAAGTCTTATTATAACTCTACAATCTCAAAACAAACATGTATACTAGCTAACCCGTAAGCAGAAATGCCACAGAAGAAGAGAAATACGTGACCGCAGCGGCCACGAGTTCGATCCTCGCATAAACCTTTCTTATTGAAGCACACACTGGGCCGCTGGCGTGGTTAATCTACTGACGCTATTTGCGCTTATCACCGGGGTTTCTCCCGCAAGACTGAAAAGAAAGGCTACCGGCGCCTTCGTTAACAAAAAAACATGTATACTAGCTTCATTCTGACCTAGTTCACTGTCTAAAATTCTGTGTACGTTACTGTATTAATCGTCCAATTGCAACATAAGCTGCAATGCATGTGTTATTCTTCAATTGGTTGGCTGAATATGAATCACTTGTGGGGACGTGTTTTGCTTGGTCCAAATGAAAATTGGATTTGCATTTCTGACTACAACCCTGAGTCAAAAAGCCAAAAAACAACAACTTCTTAAAAAAAATCAATTACAAGATAGGCACGTCTCCTGATATTTCCAGGAATTTAGCTAGGTAGTAGTAATACATTTGTAAGCAATCTAATCTTGGCCATCTTTGGTCCTGGTGACTGTATGTTCAAAGGTCAACCACAAATTATATATATATATATATATATATATATATATATATATATATATATATATATATATATATATATATATATATCTTTTTGCTTGACCTATCAAAGCTCCTTTACCTATCAAAGATTCTGTTAACATTGCAGATGGCACTCTCTTACCTCTTTCACACTGTGGATCTATGTCTTCATTCCGGATTCTTCATGATAGATTCCATTTTCCTCCTAAAAACAACTTCTTCTCAGTACCACCTTGAGCTAACCATCTTCGTGTCATCTTTTCTTCTTACGAGTGTCTTATCCACGATCAGCGCACGGGAAGGATCGTTGACTATATATATATATATATATATATATATATATATATATATGTTAAGAATATTAAAGAAACAGTTGCTCAAATATTAAATGGGCCAGTCCAACTTATGTTTACCTGTGCCCATTTCTTTATTATTTGTGTATAAGTGTATGTGAATCGATAGTATCAATGAATAAGAATTCAGATTTTTGCCTACTCGTTTCTCTATCTCGTCTCTCTCTCTTCCTCTCTACTCTACATGTACGCTTCTTTAATGACTCATATTCTCTCTCATGTCTCTAAAGCGTATCTGCATGTCACCATAGTAATCTCAAGACTGGAATTGTTCATGGTATCGAGCAGTGCCGCTTCTTCCGCATGGCGATCAATCGAGTCTAGCCATCCCGGTGATTTGTCTCTTTGTTGTTTGATTAGATTTGTGATCTCTGAAATTCTTATTCGTTTCCATTATTGTTTACTTGATTCTTTCTACTGCAAATCTTGCCCTAAATCTTGTGGTCAAACCAAGGGCAAACTGCATTCTTGTGGTCTCTCTACATGCAATTAAAATTAGGGCAAAAAACCCCTATCTGTATACTATATTCTTGACCTTCTTGAAAAATTAGGGCAAAATCCTTTTCTGTGTGCTATATTGTTAACCTTCTTGGAAGCTTAGGGCAGAACCCCTACTCTAGAAGAATCGTAGTGTTTTTTTTTTAAAGAAATTGGGAACTGACCAAGTACAAGAAACAATGGAAACTGATACCTCAAACACCTCTACTGAAAGGGCTGATTTCACTGTCGCAACTGTTATAGATCACAACCATCCCTTATTTCTTCAACCCTCAGACGTAGGTAGTGCCTCTTTGATCTCTTTTCCTCTTTTGGGATCTGAAAACTACACCATATGGAGTAAATCAATGAGAATAGCACTTCTTGGAAGAAACAAAATGGGATTTGTCAATGGAAGATATCAAAAGGATCAGTTTGGAGAAGACTTAGGAGATCAGTGGGATAGAGTCAATGCTATAGTGCAAGCATGGCTTATGAATTCAGTCTCCAAAGACCTATTAAGTGGACTACTGTATGCTGAGTCTGCCCTGGAGGTATGGGAGGATTTAAAAGAGAGGTTTGATAAAGTAGATGGGTCTAGAACCTATGATCTTCACAGAGAGATTGCCACCATCTCTCAGGGGACCTCTTCTGTTTCTGAATATTTCTCCAGATTAAAAGGCCTATGGGTTGAGTCTCAGTCTTTAGCCCCCCCACCTAACTGTGGATGCCCTAAATCTAGAGATTTTGCTGAATACCTTGAAAGACAGAAATTATATCAGTTCTTAATGGGGTTAAATGAGGGTTATATGCAAGCTAGAAGCCAAATACTCCTCATGCCATCCCTACCTACTGTCAACAGGGCATACTCTATGATTAGTAGTGATGAAAGCCAAAAATTTGTAGTTGCAAGGTCTGCTGGTCTGTTAGGTGCTGGGCCCAGTGAGGTTAAACAAAATCTGGGCTATGATCCTACGATTCTTTTTCAAAGAAGGAAAACAAGAAAAACCACTTCTAATCTTTTACGTGAAGTATGTAAAATGAGAGGCATACCAAGGAATTTTGTTACAAGGTGGTTGGCTATCCACCTGGATTTAAGTCTAAAAGAAAGGAGCATGCTGCATATGGAGCCTTTGAATCAAAAAGGGGGAAAGCAACTGCAAATGCTGCTTCTGATCCTGCTGAAGAAACTGTGTTCTCCAAGAGTCAATATGAGCAGATTGTAAAACTTCTTAATCTCAAGGTGGATCAGGCAGAAACCACACAAATCAGTAGCTCACACCATGCCTCAAATGCTGCAGCTTCAGGTATTTCTAAACACAAATCTTTGCTAGGAAAAGGGATAACTAGGCAGTGGATAATAGACACTGGTGCAACCAATCATATGGTATCTGATATAAATCTTCTTAATAAGGAAACTATATTAGAAAACCATATTTACTCTAAGAAAGTACACCTACCAAATGGAGAATTAGTAAATGTAACACACATTGGCTCTTGTAACATATCAGACAGATGCACCTTACAAAATGTTTTCTTCATACCACAGTTTAAATTTAACTTGATATCTGTGTCTCAACTAACAAAGGAATTGCAGTGTGCTGCTATTTTCTATCCTGACTTTTGTGTGTTTCAGGATCTTTACAATGGGAAGGTGAAGGAGATTGGTAGGTCTCAAGATGGACTCTACATACTAGTAAACCAGGCTTCCTCACATCTGTTAGGAAGTCAAGAGGGAGTAAATTTGAGTGTAAATAGAGATACTAATAATACACTTACTGAGGAAGAAATAGACATTTGGCACAAAAGATTTGGGCACACTTCTAGCACTGTATTGAGTAAATTGCTTAAGGCTAACTCTGGAACTATATCCAGAATAATCAAAACCTGTAATATCTGTCCTTGTGCAAAGCAATGTAGGTTATCTTTTCCATTGAGCAACAATAGGAGTACATCAGCCTTTGACTTGATTCACATGGATGTATGGGGTCCCTACAAAGTTCAAACTCACAATGGAAAGAGGTATTTCCTTACAATAGTAGATGATTTTTCTAGAATGACTTGGGTATACTTACTTAACCTTAAATCTGATGTATGTACTGTTTTACAACAATTTCTGATTTTTGTACAAACTCAGTTCAATAAAACAGTAAGAATAGTAAGAACTGATAATGGGACTGAATTTGTAAATGAAATAAACACTGCTACTTTTCTGAAACTAGGTATAATACATCAGAAATCCTGTCCCTATACACCACAACAGAATGGTGTGGCTGAAAGAAAGCATAGACATATTCTTGAATTAACTAGGGCTATAAGATTTCAGGGACATATTCCTCTGAAATTCTGGGGAATGTGCATTCAGGCTGCAGTTTATATCATAAATAGACTACCATCCTCAGTCACTGGGAAAACTCCCTATGAAATGCTGTACAACAAAAAACCCTCTATCCATCACTTAAGAGTTCTAGGGTGTCTATGTTTTGCTAACAATCTGTCCATAAATGATAAGTTACTACCTAGAACCAGATGTTGTGTTCTTATGGGCTATTCAGAAACACAAAAGGGGTACATTTTATATGACTTGGATAATAAGGTATTCTTAGTTAATAGAGATGTAAGTTTCAGAGAAAATGAATTTCCCTTTAAGACCAATACTCCTGAGAAACCTATATTTCAAAGTGACATCCATTCTGCTACTAATCCAGCAGACACTACACCTTACAACACTAATCACTATATCCCTACTACTGCCACATATATATCTCCAAATAAAAACAGTAATGACAACATAGAGGCTATAGAAAGAACTGAATCAGAAGAAACTTCTGCAGAAATAGGACTAACTCAGAGTCAGACCTTGGTAACTGAATCTAGGAGTATGACAGATGTAAGGAGGTCTACCAGGGCAAAACAACCCCCAATATGGATGAAAGACTTTGTAACAAAAAAAACTAGCAACACTATCACTCCATATTCTATAGCCAATTATATCTCTTATGATAATATAACTGCTAAATACAAAGGTTTTCTTAGTGTTTTTTCAGACCTGACAGAACCCAAAACTTATAAAGAAGCTTCTAAAAATCCTAAGTGGATAGAGGCAATGCAATCTGAAATACAAGCTCTTCAAGATAACCATACATGGGAAGTTGTTGTCTTACCCCAAGGTAAAAGCCCTATAGGGTGTAAATGGGTTTATAAAATAAAATATAAAGAGACAGGAGAGATTGAAAGACTTAAGGCAAGACTTGTTGCTAAAGGATACAGCCAGACAGAAGGGATTGACTATCATGAGACTTTTTCCCCTGTTGTTAAAATGGTCACTGTTAGATCAATAATTTCTCTGGCAGCTTCTAATAATTGGCAAATACATCAAATGGATGTCTACAATGCCTTTCTTCAAGGTGATCTACATGATGAGATATACATGGAACTACCACAAGGATTCTCTAGCCAGGGAGGCAATCAGGTATGTAGGCTAATCAAATCTCTTTATGGCCTAAAACAAGCCCCTAGACAATGGAATTTTAAACTCACAGAGGCCCTAAGAAATATGCAGTTTAGACAGTCTGAATATGATCACTCTCTGTTCTTAAAGCATACTGATACAGGAATGATTTTAGTCTTAGTATATGTGGATGATATTCTCACATCGGTGATAACTGAATCGATAATGAGGACCAAAAGGTCTCTACAGCAAGTCTTTAAAATGAAAGATCTAGGGGAAATAAGGTACTTTCTAGGAGTAGAGTTTGTGAGGTCCAACAAAGGGATTCTTATGCATCAAAGAAAGTATGCTTTAGAACTTATATCTGAATTAGGACTTTCTGCTTCCAAACCTTTTTACACACCTATAGACTGTAACCTGAAATTGACAACAAGGGAGTATGACAGCCATATTCAGACTACACAAACTACAGACAACAGTAAAATAGTAATAGAAGATGAACTCATAGAAGATATTAGTATATACCAAAGGCTAATAGGAAAATTGTTATACTTAACCACTACTAGACCAGATATTTCTTACAGTGTGCAGATGCTCAGTCAGTTTCTACAACAACCAAAGAAGTCTCACCTAAACGCAGCACTAAGGATAGTGAGGTACATCAAGAGCCAACCTGGACAGGGTATTCTGATGTCTAGCAGTAAGCAAAAGACAGCGACAAATTTCTCCGTGATGCAGATGCTGTCCACATACAAGAAAATCAGTGACAGGGTATGCAATAAAATTTGGAGATTCTCTTATATCCTGGAAGTCAAAAAAACAGAGTACAATCTCCAGAAGTTCAGCAGAGTCAGAATATAGAAGTTTAGTAAGCACAGTGGCAGAATTAACCTGGATACTTGGTCTATTAAAAGACATAGGTATTCAGTTTGATCATCCTATCACAGTGTTCACTGATAGTAAATCAGCAATTCAAATAGCAGCAAATCCAGTCTTCCATGAGAGGACTAAGCACATAGAGATTGATTTACACTTCATCAGGGACAAAATTCAGAAAGGTATGATAAGGACAGAGTATATACATACAACAAATCACCGGTGACTTACTTACAAAAGGATCGAATGACTACAAGATCAACACTTTGCTCCAAGCTCGACTCGAATATCTTCCAAGAGCTACGAGGGGAATGTTAAGAATATTAAAGAAACAGTTGCTCAAATATTAAATGGGCGACCCAACTTATGTTTACCTGTGCCCATTTCTTTATTATTTGTGTATAAGTGTATGTGAATCTGATAGTATCAAATTGAATAAGAATTCAGATTTTTGCCTACTCTGTTCTCTATCTCGTTCTCTCTCTCTTCCTCTCTCTACTCTCTCTATGTACAGTTCTTTAATGACTCTCACATTCTCTCTACTGTCTCTAAACTGTGTCTGCATGTCACCATAGTAATCTCAAGACTGGAATTGTTCAATATATATATATATATATTCCTTTTACTAATGTATGCATTAATCTTTTAAATGACGCAGTACAAACAATTCGATAAAGTACTAGACAGAGGTTCTAGGTTCGGCGTTTGCCACCAAACAGTAAAAGAATTTGGTTGACACAATAATAATGTCTATATCACCTTATAATCATCAGTTTGAGTATAATATATAAGTTCACAAAAACTCAATAACTTTTGTCAAACTAAGAAGGAGGCATCTCACCTTGATCTCAGTGAATGCTAGTCACAAAAACAGTTAATAGAATCATCAAATCGTGGCACTAGTCCCAACGAGAAGAGAAAAAGCCCATCGAAGAGATAGAACTATCTTGACCTATTTCCAAGTATATATATATATATATATATTAATTAAATACTTTTAAAAATAATTATTATAAGTTAACTTGAATCATTGTAATTACCAAAAAATAACTTGAATTATTGTAGGAACATATAACCTTCAAATCTTGAATCCTTTGAATGGACAAAAGTCAATTCACAAGTAGATCAAGACCCTTCATATATACCTTAACTTATTTTACAAATATTGTTGTGTGTTGTTGAGCTTAGAATGCAGAGTACAAATGATAATGATTGGAAGCACTGTACCTGATGACAATGCAAAGAGCATTGAAGAGGAATAAAGAGTGCTGCTTATAAGGGTCCTCGAGTATAACCATACCTTCAGCGGAGCTAGAATTTTCATTGAAGGAGTTCATAATATAAAAGAATAATTATACGAATAAGTCAGGGAAGTTCAATAGCTACTATAAATACATACAAAATCTTTAGCCTTATGCATATATCATAATTTTTCGACAAAGATGTTCAGATGAACCCCTTCATGTACCCTAGCTCTGCGCATGAACTATACTGCAATAAACTTACAAAAGAGCTACCCAAGGCGCAACACCAAGAGAAAGGCTAAGGATGTCAGAAAACAGACAAGTGAATCTAGGGCGATTTAAGCGAGTTGAATATAACTAATTATTTTCGGCTCGAACTATGTATACATACATATATAAAAACAAATTAAATATATACATATACTAAGATCACATTTATTCTGAACCAACCGACTCTAAATCCTAAATTAAGCACAAAAGAGTAAGCTTGACTATTGATCTACACTCAATGATGAGACGACGACATGGACAAGAAAGTAAAAATAGACCAGTTACTATTGGAATAATGGTTTCTTGTTACTAGATCTTATCTCATAGGATTTGATATATATTTATCTTTTATGTTTATCCTTTTAGATATATAGATATCTTGAGTTATCTCTTAAATAATTAGTTTTGATTTCAACAAGTATCCTAATACATAAAGTACTCTTATAAAAACTCGTATTTAAACTCAGCCTAATATTCAATACAATACACAATTTTCAATCATTCTCAAGTGTTTCTTGTTACCATATTGCTGGACTAGAACTACTATAAGTAATCACTAGTCAAGGAGCTATACTAGCAAAATCTAAAGGGTGCATGGTTTTGACTTTTGAGGCATGATCTCTATACAAATATTTAAATACAGTAATTGCTTTTTTTAAAACACATATATTATACTAAGTTCATAATCAATCCCATTAATTATCACAATGTAATAGTGATCGTCCAGTTATATTCACATCCACTCACTTAAAATCTTAAAATATATTATACTCAAATGGTATTTTAGTACATCACACCCATCTTAAATTTAAAATATAAGAATTCAAAAAAAAAATCTTATTTTCTTAAATTTCATACCCGGTCAAATTAAGACAGAAAAAAGTAATAAATTCAATTATAGTCAAACTACTTAAAAAAGAATTAATTAATTAGCGACCCACAAATTCTATAGCTAAACAGTAAAATTCATAATTTAGCGATGAATTTTTTAACTAATTCCATTTTTTGTGTCCAGAAAAGGCACAAAAGTAGGACAGATATTTTTGGTAAACTGCGAGTCTGCCATAACGTGGCTACTTCCGGGATTACTAAAGATAGCATTATACATGTCTCATGTGTGCTATAATTAGCAGAAGGGACCCAGATACAGTGGTTGGGGGTATCGGGAATATCCAGACAAAGAACTTTTGGCCAAGAAAAAGTAAAAGTATAATCAATTGATGACCATGCATATAGTCGACCAATCAATACATATGGTGGTGGACCAAATATCATTCCAAAAGTATGCAACATAATCAGTCTTCTTTTAGAAATTCAGTGTTTATGATAAAGTTACATTTTCAAGATTAGTCAGCATAAGCCCCCAGCTCAGCTGTCGGCATTCCATTTGTAGCCATGATTTACAACCATGGACAAGGTTTCACCATTTACGGGGCCTTAGTTCAAGTGATAAAGGTTAAAAGGATTTGTGATTTAAGTCACATATTCGAACTTTGTGTCATGCAAATTATGGAGATGTTTTTTCTTTTTTCCTTTTTTGATATTCAGGTTTCTGGCTCGCGCCAGACTAGTTCTGAAGATAGTAGTATCGGTTTCTCAACACTACTATCAGTAAATCGCGTGATATGCTCCAATAAATTACTGGAGATTTTTAAGTGTAGAGTAAAGGAGTGATCCATCATCCCTGAGTTTCAAGAGCTATAGTTGGTACCATCAAAGCCTCTAATTAAACCATGTGTAATTTGTAAAAGGAAATAAGTTGGGATAACCAAGAGACTCTGGTAACTGGCTCCATAGTGCTGCTCTGTGGAGATAAGAAGCACTTTCAATTATGATCAAAGAAGTGACATTTTGCAATCTTATTCCTCAGTGGGGTTTAACTTTTTGGCCATATAATGATACTGCAATCAGTCACTTAAAGTTACCTCCTGATCTTGAAGATTTTTAACAGGAAAATTCTGTTGTAGCTAATGCCTACTTTTTCCAACTTTTTGCCTAATCATTCATTTTCTCTTTTTTTTTTTTTTTTTTGCATTATAAATATATCTTCCCTCCCTCCTTATTCCTCAAATTAACTACCCTCTTATATCTATCTCTCTTCTCCCCTTTCTCTATAGTGAAGAAAATTTTACTACAATGGTAATATAATAAACTCAGCTATTCTCTCTTCATTTCAAGAATACAAATGTTTTCATGCTTAGGTATCTTATGTGTTCTTTCTTTCAATCATTCATTCACAGGTTTTGGTTCATAACCATGCTGAAAAAGATGGTTCCACTGATGGAGCTCTAGTCGATTTTCGTGGAAATCCGGTTGATAAATCGCGTACTGGAGGATGGCTTGGTGCAGGGCTCATCTTAGGTATGATTTAACTTTGTTTTACTTGAGCATAGCAAAAATGTTTGTCATAGTCTCAAAATGTTGATTTTTTGTGTTTCAGGGACAGAGCTATCAGAAAGAATATGTGTTATGGGGATATCGATGAATTTGGTGACTTACTTGGTTGGAGATTTACATCTTCCATCCTCTGATTCTGCCAACATTGTCACCAATTTCATGGGCACACTCAATCTTCTTTCCCTCCTTGGTGGTTTCTTGGCTGATGCTAAACTCGGCCGTTATTTAACTATTGCAATTTTTGGTTGCATCGCTGTTGTGGTAAGCTTAAACTGTTAGAAAGAGCATATTTTTATATGTTTACAACACACCTTCTCACTTTGTGGTTCTGATTCTTTTACATTGAAACAAACATGTGTAAGTTCTTTTTGATAATAAGTGACGGTAAGATCAGAACACAGGACCTCTATCTGCTTTAATATTATGTTGAATTGTGTGACCATCTCGTCTAGATGCTTAAGCTGTTAGAGCGCGCACTTCTGATTTGTTTGATTATATCGTCAACTGAAAGCATGAAGTTGCTTTATGAAGTAACTAGACGCTTAAATTGTCAGAGAAACCACACTTCTACTTTGTTTGATTATATCTTCAACACTTCTGAAAGCATGAAGCTGTTTTATAAACTAATTAGACGCTTAAACTGTCAAAGAGAGCACACTTCCTATTTATTTAATAATGTCTTCTAACACTTTAAAATCACAAAGCTGCCTTATTAAGTACTTAACAAAGCAAGAAACTTTTTAAACATACAACTTACATAATATGTTCTGTATATGTCTATTACCAGGGAGTAACACTGTTGACACTTGCAACATCCATTCCAAGTATGAAGCCGCCCGTGTGCGACTCAAGATCGCAAGGCTACTGCATCGAAGCCAGCGGGCAGCAGCTCGCTCTCCTCTTCACAGCATTATACACCATATCACTTGGTTGTGGCGGGATCAAGTCAAGCGTGTCCGGTTTTGGATCTGACCAATTTGATTCGTCGAATCCTAAAGAGAACAAGGCCATGATATACTTCTTTAACAGGTTTTACTTCTGCATAAGCCTTGGATCTTTGTTTGCAGTGACTGTGTTAGTGTATATACAAGACAACGTGGGAAGGGGGTGGGGGTATGGAATATCAGCTGGCACAATGGTACTAGCAGTGGCTGTATTGCATGGTGGAACAAAATTTTACAGATTCAAGAAGCCAGAGGGAAGTCCTTTGACTATTTTATGGAGAGTTTTGATCTTGGCTTGGAGAAAGAGAAAGCTTTCTCACCCTTCAGATCCTGGATTCTTGAATGAATATCACAATGCAAAAGTACCACATACAGAAATGCTGAGGTGACATTTATATTTAACTCCTTGGAATAACTTCTACGACGATAGGCTAAAGACATCATTAGTTCCACAAATCTCACTGCATTGGTCATAATAAATAATTAAATTTTCTCCCTTGAACTACTTGTGTCAATGGATTAGTTCGATCCACGCATATTCATATGTCTGTACCATGAAAAAGTCTTGAATTCTTAATTAATTGATTCCGAATCACCTGATCTTACCTCTTTTGAAAGGAGTCAATAAAAAGTCAAATATGGACTAACTTAATGAGTAGGATGGGTCAGTGAATATGGAAAGGGAAAGACACAAAACGGATATTAGGCATATTCTGTTGGGCTAAACTAGCCTGAAGATACTCTTAATATGGTGTGATATTATCCGTTTTGGACCAAACACACATGGTTTTCCCTAAAAGGCATCATTAAGGATATCTAACACCTTATAAAAAACTACTTTTTTGTTTCTACACAAGACTTTGTTCACAACCTAAACTATTTTGACAAGCACTTGAATCAAAATTTGTTCCGTAAAATTTGACATCTTTAACAAGATTTTCTAACTGAATGAACTTCTTTAGGATGAAAGCAAGCACCAAATGAATAATATCAAACTAGAAGCATGAACTCTTGATTTTTCATATAGAAGTATATCAATGTGTTCTTGTTATCAACAGGTGTTTGGACAAGGCAGCGATTGTTGATGACTATGCAGTTGCAAATGAAAATAGAAACAACCCATGGATAGTATCAACGGTTACTCAAGTCGAAGAAGTGAAAATGGTTCTTAAGTTGATTCCAATATGGTCCACGTGCATCCTTTTTTGGACAGTTTATTCTCAGATGAATACCTTCAGCATCGAGCAAGCTACCTTCATGAACCGAAACGTTGGCAAATTCGGGATCCCAGCAGGGTCCTTTTCCTTCTTTCTCTTCATTTCGATACTCTTGTTTACTTCCATAAATGAAAGAGTTAGCGTACCTATTGCCAGAAAAATCACGGGTAATAAGCAAGGACTCACATGCCTTCAGAGAGTCGGAATTGGATTAATACTATCTGTTGCCGGTATGGTAGCTGCAGCTGTTGTAGAAAAGCAAAGAAGGGAAAACACCGTAAAACACAATTATGGCATAAGTGCTTTGTGGTTAGTCCCTCAGTTTTTCATTGTTGGCGCTGGTGAAGCTTTTGCCTACGTTGGACAACTCGAATTTTTCATCAGGGAAGCACCAGAAGGGATGAAAGCGATGAGCACGGGCTTATTTCTTAGCACTCTCTCAATGGGATTTTTTATGAGTAGCTTGTTAGTGTCACTTGTACATAAGGTAACGAACGGAAGCTGGCTTAAAAGCAACTTGAACAACGGTAGGCTGGACGACTTCTACTGGACGCTAGCAGTGCTAGGAGTACTCAATTACTTGGTTTTCCTGTTCTTTTCAACGAGACACCAATACAAGGCGCAACGCCTTAACAGTCTTGAAGATTCAGAAAAAGAGCTCAAGACTTGGAACAATACAATCATTGACAACACGAAAAAGAATCCTGTTGTTGCAGAGGAGGAAGTCTAAATGCTTTGTCATGATCTTTTTTGCTAGAAGCTTAAATAGCCGCATATTGCAAATTTGCTATGCCAAAATTCTCTTATGTCCAAGCATTAGATAGGATTTCGACGCCTCATTGCTTTTTAGGTGTTTGTATTATAATCTTGTATTCATTTCACAATGGAATCTGTAGTAGTTCTCTTTAGATATATGGTTTGAGTTTGAGGTAAAGAATGGGAGATTGTACTGCAAATATGTGGTCATTTGCATAAGCACAAATGTAATCTTGACGCAACACAAGAAAAAAGTTGTGGTTTGAAGATCATGTGAACTTGGTTACCTTTCCTTTCTTTGATTATAATCTGAAATTGCAACAAATAATAGATATGAATCCATAAGTTTAAAAATACAATAGATTCAATGCTAAGAACCTTAAATGTGCCTCAGATAACAATGGATGACCTTTTCTGATAACTATAGTCAAAGAGAACTAAAGTAACTACTATGAATGATAATTAGACATATATCCATAAAATTGTTATAACAACCTGAGACTTACCTAATTAATTAGCATAACATAGCTTCAACCTTATACTACATCCACAATAAGCCTACTGAATTTGTGCTTATTGCACTTCCCAGGTTGCTCTATCTAGAAACCTGAAAAATAACAAGTACTCTCACAGGAGTGAATGGTAATTTTTCACTTCTTAGTCGATTACCTCACGGTTCTAGTCGACTCAGAATTTAATGCTGAAAGTAAATGACACCAGATGCTTTTATAATGGTTCAGATTCAATGTGAATCCTAATCCAGTTCTCTTGGATTGCAAAGGTGTTCTCTGCAGCTCTTTTGAAGTTTGATTTGATATAATGATAGTTTGAATGAAGCTCTTACGTCTACATTCAAACACTCGTAATCTTTTTATACAATGTCTCACCAACTATAGTATATCTCTTCTCACTTTTTGTATACACTATAAATCACTCAGAATTACAATTCTTGCTAAAAGTAAAGTAGAGAGCTTGAGAAGTTGAAACGAAAGTATATGTCTTTGGAGCCTTTCTTTTATAGCTGTAGGGTGATCCTTTTTTGCTCTTGCAAAGATGGCAATTCAAGAGATTTGTTCCTTAGAAAAAAAAAATAGAGGATCCTATTTTCCAAGAATATGGGCAGAGGTTGCAACAGACTGATCTTCTTTTCATATAAGCTATGTACTGAATCTTTAAGGTGCTTGTCCGTAATTATTCCCTTGAGGCTCGATACTTGTTTCCTTATTGAAGTAGGCGAGATGTGCTTGATTGATGCGCCCATATTTTGTAGATGCTGATTTGATTCTTTTCGATCTCTGATTTATTTGTCTCCATAAATAAGTTTTTACTCATTTATTATGCTTGACCTTATTGCTCTGGCTTCATTAGTCAACTGGACTGCCGTCTTCCATTGGTCCTTGTGAGTTATAGTGTGTCCCAAACAAAAAGTTAATTAGCGAAACAAAATGTGCAAATACAATATTTTTCAACTATTAAAAGGCCGAAAAGAAAAATCTTTTGCACAAAGCACTTCTCCTTTGAGTTCTATCATCTATGTGGTATAAATTTAAATTAATCGGACTTTAATGCAGATATCAAATACGAGTAATAGATTTTACACGATGTGAATTTAAATTAATCGAGCTCTAATGCGGATATCGAACATGAATACTGAGGTTTACGTAAAATAATTAGGTTTAAATACGAATAATGGACTCTATACGGTGTGAATTTTAATTAATCGGACTTCAATACGAATATGAAATATAATAAATAAAAAAACTATTAAGAGGCCACGTGCACCCTTCTACGGCAAGGTGCCCCCCGCCAAACCCATAAAAAGCCCAAAACGAAATTTTGAGACGGAAAGCTATACGGACTACCTTCCCTGCTCTCTGACACTTCACTTCTCCTCACACTGCAAATTCCATTTCCCCAAGGTACCTCTCACTACTCCTCAGTCCTCCCTATCAATTCAAATATATGTACACAATATGCTCGAAGTTCCCAAATGACCCATTTCTATATTTTGTGCTCCGTACTAATTGATTCCACTTAGATTCTCTAATTGATGTATGAACTCTTTAAATCATTTTTTATTGTATCACTTTGACCTAGCAATCTCAACGAAGTGCAAAAACAGAGCAGTCTGAAATTTATGGAGTTTCGCCGGAACTAACAACTGCAGCCAAATAAAATGTAAGATCATAAACATAAAAAACGACTCAAACAGAGACAAAATTGGTAACAATAGAAGAAGCTGTTGAATTTGAACTGAAACGTAGGGAAGATGAAGAGAAGAAGAATTTGGGCTCGAAACTGAGCTTCTGGTTTTGTTTCTTTATTATGCTTAACTGAAGAAGAAGATAACAGGCATCAACTATATGAAAACGTAAAGAACAAAATAAAGGAAAATGAGGAAAAGACCAAAATGCCCCTTAACATGAAAGGACAATAATGCCCCTAACAAACTAACCACCATACTAACAAACTACTAACAATTAGCCACTAATAACTTCAACACCCCCCTTCAAGCGAGGTGGTAAGAATAAGTTCTTCAAACCGAGCTTGCAAACAAGATGCGAATGATGTCCAGGTAGAAGAGCCTTAGTAAGAATATCGGCAGGCTGACTGTCTGACGCAATGTGTCGAGTGGAGATTAATCCCAGCTGGATCTTCTCCCGAATGAAATGACAATCAATCTCGATATGCTTAGTCCTTTCATGAAAGACTGGATTATTGGCAATCTGAATCGCTGACTTGCTGTCGCACGAGACTGAAACTGGCAATTGTATAGTCACATCCAATTCGGAAAATAGCCCTGTAACCCAAACAATTTCAGCCACCACTGATGCGAGGCTCCTATACTCAGCTTCTGCGGAGCTGCGAAAGCGATTTGTTGCTTGGACTTCGGGAGATAAGAAGAACCAAAGTAGACTAGGTACCGAGATCGACCTTCTTGTATTTGGACACGATGCCCAATCCGCATCACAAAATGCCGACAATGTATGAGTTCTGGCGATGCAATAAAAATCCCAACACAGGGCCTCTTTGATGTCGTACCACTCTTTCACCGCCGATGGCGAGATTGCTGGAGCTTGCAAGAATTGACTCGCACAATCGCATCGCGAGAAAGCAATGTCTGGCCTAGTGTTAGTTAGATAAAGTAATCTGCCAATTAGCCGCTGGTATTCCCCTGGATTCTGCAGCAGCTGGTCTTCTGATCCACCCTTCTCGACTGGTGTAGGCATCATTTGCTGGAGATGAGTATCGTAAGCAGTGGAAGTAAACCTCAAGTTAGCTTCCATTGGTGAGGAGACATGTTTCGATCCTGCAAATCCCATATCCTCAATTAGCTCCAAGGAGTATTTCCTTTGATGCATTACTATTCCTTCTTTGTTCCTAGCAAACTCGAATCCCAGGAAGTATCGTAACTCTCCAAGATCCTTAATCTTGAAATGATGTTGTAGTATCCCCTTTGTCTCATCAATAGTCTCCTTATCATTCCCTGTTAAGAGAAGATCATCTACATAAATCAGAACCATGGCAACCTTGTCTCCATTTCTCTTGATGAGCAAAGAATAATCAAACTTGCTTTGGACAAAACCAGATGAAACTAGAGGCGTGTCGGTTTGATGTTCCATTGTCTAGATGCCTGCTTAAGTCCATACAATGACTTGAGCAGTCGACACACCTTGCCCTGTTTGTGTTCAATCCCTTGCGGCAAACTCATATACACCTCTTCATTAAGATCCCCTTGCAAGAATGCATTGAACACATCCATTTGCTGAATTATCCACCCTTTTTGCTCTTGCGCGAAATGACACTCACCATTACCATCTTGACCACAGGGGAAAAGGTTTCATGGTAGTCGATGCCTTCTTTCTGACTGTATCCTTTGGCTACGAGTCTTGCTTTAAACCTTTCCACCTCCCCAGTGGCTTTGTACTTGATTTTAAATACCCATTTACACCCAATGGGTCTTTTATCCTTAGGCAAATCTACAATCTCCCAAGTTTTGTTGTCCTCTAGGGCTTTGATCTCCAAATGCATAGCTTCAACCCATCTATGATCCTGGGATGCTTCATGAAAGGATTTTGGCTCATGGTCGACTGAAATCTTAGCCAGAAAGCAGGTATAGGAAGCAGCCAACCCACCATAACTCATTACATCTGACATTGGATATGCACACCTAGATTGGTTGGTTGGTTGAACAAAATCATTCAACCATATTGGTGTCTTCCTCTCTCTGTTAGACCTTCTTCTCACTACTGTGGTGTCTGCAGCTTCAACTATAGGAATTTCTGAATCTACTGTGTCTCCAGAGTGAGCGATGCTCGGCAATCGGAGCAGAGGACACGAAGCGGGAGCGGCCGTGTCATAGGAGCATTGAACACGCGAGCGAGCGGGAGCAACCGATAGTCATGGGAACATTGGACACAGGAACAGGAATAGTAGGCATTGCAGATTGCATAGTAGGCATTGCAGATTGCTTTCTCTCTGGTGACACAATACAAGGAAGTACCTGCTCATCATCAATACACAGGTCAGAATTACAATTTGGAGAAGGTGTTGGTGAACTCCCACTCTCTTGAAACTGCCTGAATGGAAATATTGCTTCATGAAATGTCACATCCCTGCTGATGAACACAGCTCCAGTAGTCAAGTCCAGCAACTTGTACCCCTTTCTATGAGCAGCATACCCAAGTAAAACAGCCTTAATGGCTCTTGGTTCAAACTTGTCTTTCCTCACCAAATTGGAAGCATAGCAAAGGCACCCTATCACCTTTAAATGGGACAGGGATGGTGTCTTCTCATATGGTGTAACATCCTTTAGTGTAACAGTAGGCACTCTATTTATCACATAAACAGCAGACTCAATGCAGTCACCCCAAAATTCAGCTGGTAATTGACTTTGTATTTTGAAAGCCCTAGCTATTTCCAATATGTGCCTATGTTTCCTTTCGACTACCCCATTCTGTTGTGGAGAATATGGGCAAGATTTTTGGTGTAGAATTCCCAATTGATCAAACAACTCAGAACATGCAGAGTTCAGAAACTCTGTCCCATTATCTGTCCTAACTCCTTTAACAGTGAGACCAAACTGGTTTTTTATCATTACAAACAATTTCTTAAGCATAGTAACTACATCAGATTTCATATGCAGCAAAAAAACCCATGTCCATCTAGTGTAATCATCCACCACAGTGAGGAAATATCTCATATTATTATAAGATGACACCTTATATGGTCCCCATACATCTAAGTGTAAGAGCTGGAAAGCAAAATCGATTACTCTTATTGCTATTAAGGAATACCTTTCTTGTTTGTCTAGCCAAGGACACACTTCACAATGACTTATTGAAAATTCTGATTTATTCTTAAAGACATCTAACTTTCTAAGCATACTCAATGGTACATGGCCCATTCTTCTATGCCATAATTCTGCTTCAAGCTCAGTTTTGGTCATCACAGTTGATATGGCAGCATGTGCTCTAACTGATTCTCCATAACTCCTTCCAGACTCCAGTATGTATAGGCCATCAACTTCTTTACCAGTCTCCTTGACCTTCCCAGTAAATAGATCCTGCAGCACAAAGAAATCAGGGAAGAAAATTGCACAACAGTTCAATTCCACGTTAGCTTCAAACCCAGCGATGGGTTAAACTTGAAAGCAGGAACACACAGCACATGTTCAATAACATCACCATTCTTAAGCCTACAGTTTCCTGTTTGTGTGATCTCGGCAACACCACCTGTTGGCAATTGTACCTGACCTAGGCTTCTTTTATCTTCCCTTGCAATCATGGTTGTGCTACTGACCATGTGGTCAGTAGCCCCTGAATCAACTATCCAATGTGCAGGCTTAGGAGTTGTAATGTTACCTGCCATGTGAACCTTGGCAGCAACTTCTGTCCTGCTGTCCTCTTCCAATTGTGACTCAGGTACTTGTCGATACTGAAAGTGAGCCTGTTGTTCCTTAGGTAATCCATCAGCATGAATCCCTGTTACTGCTACATTTACCTTCTTCCTTTCTTTGTTATCTGCAGAATAACCAACCAGTCTGTAACACTTCTCTGCAATGTGCCCTTGTTTCTTACAATACTCACAGAACAGTAACAATTTTCGACAATTTTCTCTAGTGTGTCCCTTCATTTGACAATAGTCACAGAAACTGATGTAATTTTGCTTCCTCTGTTTCTGGTAAGTCGATTTTCCATACATCACCATAGAGTCTGTCGAGTCATTTCCTCCAAATCTTCCGGTAATGGATTTTTGACTCTCATCTTGCGCAATCATAGCATACGCTTGATTGACACTAGGAGTGGGTGTTAGCAATAGAATGTGGCTTCGTGCTTGATTATAACCATCATTTAGCCCCATCAAAAACTCTAGTAACCTTTGACTGGCCAAATGTTCAATGTAGGCTCTAGGGCTGTCACATTCACATGCCGGTGGAGGTATTATTGAATCGATCTCGTCCCACAGATCCTTCATCTTAGAGTAGTAGCTGGCTACAGGCGATACTCCTTGTTGAAGCATAGCAAGCTCTTTCTTGATTGATACACCCTTGACAAGTTAACCTTATCGAATCGCTCCTTTAAATCTCGCCAAACTGCAAGAGCAGTAGATCTGTATAGTATTCCACTCAACAGATCTTTACTCACATTCTTCATAACCCACGAAATCACCATTGCATTGCAACGATCCCATTGCTTCATCATATTCCCTTCGTACATGTCCTTTCTCACTGTTCCATCAATAAAACCAATTTTGTTCTTAGTTAGCAGACTCAACTGCATCGCACGACTCCATAGTGTATAATTCTCCATCCCTGTAAGCTGTATTTCAACATGCACAGCTCCAGGCGTGTCTGAAGAACTCAAATATAACGGATGATTGTGGTCCATTACATTTAAACTCATATTTGAAGTTTCATTTGTAATAACCTGTATATTCGGCGAAATGTTCTCCATGAACAAATCGATTTGCAGCAGATTAGATGTAGTTAAATCGAACAGCAACAGCGACGACACTAGTCACCTCAATGTCAGCGAAAACTGTAACGAAAAGTGTTGCATGAACTGGATCTACTTTGGACCCAAATTGAATCGAAACTTTGGATCTCTAATTGAATCAATTTGTTTCAGCGCTGTTCTTCCCGTGATACAATCTTCAAATCTTCCCTATGGCTCTGATACCATGTTGAATTTGAACTGAAACGTAGGGAAGATGAAGAGAAGAAGAATTTGGGCTCGAAACTGAGCTTCTGGTTTTGTTTCTTTATTATGCTTAACTGAAGAAGAAGATAACAGGCATCAACTATATGAAAACGTAAAGAACAAAATAAAGGAAAATGAGGAAAAGACCAAAATGCCCCTTAACATGAAAGGACAATAATGCCCCTAACAAACTAACCACCATACTAACAAACTACTAACAATTAGCCACTAATAACTTCAACATATACTCCTAAACCTATCGCCAAAATCATCAATTTCCTCCTTAGATATAAAGTCTTTATTAGCAATGAATTTCACATCATATGTTTCTGGATATCCTTCGAATTTCACCGTCATTGTTTCTCCGTACACCGTTACTAGCATACCGTACCATGCGTCATCATCTTTTGCTCGGTACTCTAAATCGTACTTCGCCGGCCTTTCGACGGATTTCTTCATTTCCGGTACCGTAGATATTTTTCGAAGCTTCTGGAAAATGAGCACAGTGTAACGATAGTTCGTACCTTTACCGTTTTTTTTTTTTTTGGCTTTTTATTGGGTGTGGGCGGGGGGAGTTGCAGCATAAAGGAACACGTGGCATTTTTATAGTCTAAAAATATTGCACTGTGTTTTTTGACTGAAGATATCGACAGATCCTTTAAATTTTTTATATATTTCACTTAGATTCTTTTTTATTTTTTTTATTTTTATATTCAGGTTTCCGACTTGCGTCAGACTAGTCTTAAAGTTAGTATCGGTCCCTCAACACTACTATCAGTAAATCACGCAATGTACTCCAATAAGCAGGATTTGAGAACGGACTACAACTCCAAAAGAGAAGGATTTGAGAACGGACTACAACTCCAAAAGAGAACAGAATGTTTTCACTGAAAATCGATTTTATGCTGCAAATATTCAGAGCGCCTTAATCCCCCCATTTGCTATTGGACTGCCCCCGAACTCACTTAGATTCCCAATTGACCATCCGAACATTTCAAATTTTCAAATCATTTTTTACATATAAAATTAATATGCAGCTAAAGACAAAAAATGCATGCAATTCACACATTAAATTAATAAATAGAACGGAGACACGTGAATTTAACTTAAATAAATATTAAAGAAAGATTTTACAAAAAATAAAAAGTAAACACCCCCTCCCCCGCCCCCCGCCCCTTCCCCTTCTAACCCTGCAGGCATCAGCTAATGCAGTAATGCACACAACATCCCCATGGAAATTTCTTAGGACAAAAGATATAGTACATCTTGATAAGGGATCATAATTATTCCTTTCAATGGAAATCTTCAACACTTATCTTCGACGTTGCTTCGGTGATTTGCCGTCGAAACAACGCCGTTGAGCATTGTTTCTCCTTCCCCGACTTCGGCTTCTGTTGAAGTTATTAGTGGCTAATTGTTAGTAGTTTGTTAGTATGGTGGTTAGTTTGTTAGGGGCATTATTGTCCTTTCATGTTAAGGGGCATTTTGGTCTTTTCCTCATTTTCCTTTATTTTGTTCTTTACGTTTTCATATAGTTGATGCCTGTTATCTTCTTCTTCAGTTAAGCATAATAAAGAAACAAAACCAGAAGCTCAGTTTCGAGCCCAAATTCTTCTTCTCTTCATCTTCCCTACGTTTCAGTTCAAATTCAACATGGTATCAGAGCCATAGGGAAGATTTGAAGATTGTATCACGGGAAGAACAGCGCTGAAACAAATTGATTCAATTAGAGATCCAAAGTTTCGATTCAATTTGGGTCCAAAGTAGATCCAGTTCATGCAACACTTTTCGTTACAGTTTTCGCTGACATTGAGGTGACTAGTGTAAATCATTTATTCTTTATTCGATTTAACTACATCTAATTTGCTGCAAATCGATTTGTTCATGGAGAACATTTCGCGAATATCTGAGTTATTACAAATGAAACTTCAAATATGAGTTTAAATGTAATGGACCACAATCATCCGTTATATTTGAGTTCTTCAGACACGCCTGGAGCTGTGCATGTTGAAATACAGCTTACAGGGATGGAGAATTATACACTATGGAGTCGTGCGATGCAGTTGAGTCTGCTAACTAAGAACAAAATTGGTTTTATTGATGGAACAGTGAGAAAGGACATGTACGAAGGGAATATGATGAAGCAATGGGATCGTTGCAATGCAATGGTGATTTCGTGGGTTATGAAGAATGTGAGTAAAGATCTGTTGAGTGGAATACTATACAGATCTCTCGCTCTTTGCGGTTTGGCGAGATTTAAAGAGCGATTCGATAAGGTTAACTTGTCAAGGGTGTATCAATTGAAGAAAGAGCTTGCTATGCTTCATGAGAGTATCGCCTGTAGCCAGCTACTACTCTAAGATGAAGGATCTGTGGGACGAGATCGATTCAATAATACCTGCACCGGCATGTGAATGTGACAGCCCTAGAGCCTACATTGAACATTTGGCCAGTCAAAGGTTACTAGAGTTTTTGATGGGGCTAAATGATGGTTATAATCAAGCACGAAGCCACATTCTATTGCTAACACCCACTCCTAGTGTCAATCAAGCGTATGCTATGATTGCGCAGATGAGTCAAAAATCCATTACCGGAAGATTTGGAGGAAATGACTCGACAGACTCTATGGTGATGTATGGAAAATCGACTTACCAGAAACAGAGGAAGCAAAATTACATCAGTTTCTGTGACTATTGTCAAATGAAGGGACACACTAGAGAAAATTGTCGAAAATTATTCTCGCTACGCGAGTATTGTAAGAAACAAGGGCACATTGCAGAGAAGTGTTACAGACTGGTTGGTTATTCTGCAGATAACAAAGAAAGGAAGAAGGTAAATATAGCAGTAACAGGGATTCATGCTGATGGATTACCTAAGGAACAACAGGCTCACTTTCAGTATCGACAAGTACCTGAGTCACAATTGGAAGAGGGCGGCGGGGCGGTTCTGCGAGGTTCACGTGGCGGTAACATTACAACTCCTAAGCCTGCACATTGGATAGTTGATTGAGGGCTCGACCGTGGTCGTGCACAACCATGATTGCAAGGAAGATAAAAGAAGCCTAGGTCGTGCTGATTGCCAGCGGTGGTGTTGCGAGATCACACAAACAGAAAGCTGTAGGCTTAAGAATGGTGATGTTATTGAACATGTCTTTGTGTGTTCCTCTTTCAAGTTTAACCCTTATCGGTTTGAAGCTAACCAGGGAATTGAACTGTTGTGCAATTTTCTTCCCTGATTTCTTTGTGCTGCAGGATCTATTTACTGGGAAGGTCAAGGAGACTGGTAAAGAAGTTGATGGCCTATACATACTGGAGTCTGGAAGGAGTTATGGAGAATCAGTTAGAGCACATGCTGCCATATCAACTGTGATGACCAAAACTGAGCTTGAAGCAGAATTATGGCATAGAAGAATGGGCCATGTACCATTGAGTATGCTTAGAAAGTTAGATGTCTTTAAGAATAAATCAGAATTTTCAATAAGTCATTGTGAAGTGTGTCCCTTGGCTAGACAAACAAGAAAGGTATTCCTTAATAGCAATAGTAGCACTGATTTTGCTTTCCAGCTTTTACACTTAGATGTATGGGGACCATATAAGGTGTCATCTTATAATAATATGAGATATTTCCTCACTGTGGTGGATGATTACACTAGATGGACATGGGTTTTTCTTTGCGTATGAAATCGATGTAGTTACTATGCTTAAGAAATTGTTTGTAATGATAAAAACCCGTGTGGTCTCACTGTTAAAGGAGTTAGGACAGATAATGGGACAGAGTTTCTGAACTCTGCATGTTCTGAGTTGTTTGATCAATTGGGAATTCTACACCAAAAATCTTGCCCATATTCTCCACAACAGAATGGGGTAGTCGAAAGGAAACATAGGCACATATTGGAAATAGCTAGGGCTTTCAAAATACAAAGTCAATTACCAGCTGAATTTTGGGGTGACTGCATTGAGTCTGCTGTTTATGTGATAAATAGAGTGCCTACTGTTACACTAAAGGATGTTACACCATATGAGAAGTTATTTGGGAAGACACCATCCCTGTCCCATTTAAAGGTGATAGGGTGCCTTTGCTATGCTTCCAATTTGGTGAGGAAAGACAAGTTTGAACCAAGAGCCATTAAGGCTGTTTTACTTGGGTATGCTGCTCATAGAAAGGGGTACAAGTTGCTGGACTTGACTACTGGAGCTGTGTTCATCAGCAGGGATGTGACATTTCATGAAGCAATATTTCCATTCAGGCAGTTTCAAGAGAGTGGGAGTTCACCAACACCTTCTCCAAATTGTAATTCTGACCTGTGTATTGATGATGAGCAGGTACTTCCTTGTATTGTGTCACCAGAGAGAAAGCAATCTGCAATGCCTACTATGCAATCTGCAATGCCTACTATTCCTGTTCCTGTGTCCAATGTTCCCATGACTACTGAAGTTGCTCCTGCTTCTGCTCCTGTGTTCAATGCTCCTATGATTACTGAAGCTGCTCCTGCTTCTGTGTCCTCTGTTCCTCTGATTGCGTCGCTTCACTCGAGACACATGAGATTGAAATTCCTATAGTTGAAGCTGCGCATGGTGAGAAGAAGGTCTAACAGAGAGAGGAAGACACCAATATGGTTGAATGATTTTGTTCAACCAACCAACCAATCTAGGTGTGCATATCCAATGTCAGATGTAATGAGTTATGGTGGGTTGGCTGCTTCCTATACCTGCTTTCTGGCTAAGATTTCAGTCGACCATGAGCCAAAATCCTTTCATGAAGCATCCCAGGATCATAGATGGGTTGAAGCTATGCATTTGGAGATCAAAGCCCTAGAGGACAACAAAACTTGGGAGATTGTAGATTTGCCTAAGGATAAAAGACCCATTGGGTGTAAATGGGTATTTAAAATCAAGTACAAAGCCACTGGGGAGGTGGAAAGGTTTAAAGCAAGACTCGTAGCCAAAGGATACAGTCAGAAAGAAGGCATCGACTACCATGAAACCTTTTCCCCGTGGTCGAGATGGTAATGATGAGAGTGTCATTTACGTGGCGAGTGCAAAGGGTGGATAATTCGGCAAATGGATGTGTTCAATGCATTCGCAGGGGATCTTAATGAAGAGGTGTATATGAGTTTGCCGCAAGGGATTGAACACAAACAGGGCAAGGTGTGTCGACTGCTCAAGTCATTGTATGGACTTAAGCAGGCATCTAGACAATGGAACATCAAACCGATTCGCCTAGTTTCATCCGGTTTTGTCAAAGCAAGTTTGATTATTCTTTGCTCATCAAGAGAAATGGAGACAAGGTTGCCATGGTTCTGATTTATGTAGATGATCTTCTCTTAACAGGGAATGATAAGGAGACTATTGATGAGACAAAGGGGATACTACAACATCATTTCAAGATTAAGGATCTTGGAGAGTTACGATACTTCCTGGGATTCGAATTTGCTAGAAACAGAGAAGGAATGGTAATGCATCAAAGGAAATACTCCTTGGAGCTAATTGAGGATATGGGCTTTGCAGGATCGAGACATGTCTCCTCCCCAATGGAAGCTAACTTGAGGTTTACTTCCACTGCCTACGATACTCATCTCCAGCAAATGATGCCTACACAAGTCGAGAAGGGTGGATCAGAAGACCAGCTGCTGCAGAATCCAGGGGAGTACCAGCGGCTAATTGGCAGATTACTTTATCTAACTAACACCGGGCGGACATCGCCTTCTCGATCTGATGTCGAGTCAATTCTTGCAAGCACCAAAGCAATCTCACCTACTGGCAGCTGAAAGAGTGGTACGATACATCAAAGAGGCCCCAGGTTTGGGGATTTTTATTGCATCAGCAGAAACCTGTACATTGTCGGCATTTTGTGATGCGGATTGGGCTTCGTGTCCAAATACTAGAAGGTCAGTCTCGGGGTACCTAGTCTACTTTGGTTCTTCTCTTATCTCCTGGAAGTCCAAGAAGCAACAAATCGCTTTGTGACCCGCAGGTTCGAGTATAGGAGCCTCGCATCAGTGGTGGCTGAAATTGTTCGATTCTGAGGCTATTTTCCGACCGTGGATGTGACTATACAATTGCGATTTCGATCTCGTCGCGGCCAATGATCGATTCAGATTGCCAATAATCCAGTCTTTCATGAAAGGACTAAGCATATCGAGATTGATTGTCATTTCATTCGGGAGAAGATCCAGCTGGGATTAATCTCCACTGACACATCGTCGCGATCGACTGCCGATATTCTTACTAAGGCTCTTCTACCTGGACATCATTCGCATCTTGTTTGCAAGCTCGGTTTGAAGAACTTATTCTTACCACCTCGCTTGAAGGGGGGTGTTGAAGTTATTAGTGGCTAATTGTTAGTAGTTTGTTAGTATGGTGGTTAGTTTGTTAGGGGCATTATTGTCCTTTCATGTTAAGGGGCATTTTGGTCTTTTCCTCATTTTCCTTTATTTTGTTCTTTACGTTTTCATATAGTTGATGCCTGTTATCTTCTTCTTCAGTTAAGCATAATAAAGAAACAAAACCAGAAGCTCAGTTTCGAGCCCAAATTCTTCTTCTCTTCATCTTCCCTACGTTTCAGTTCAAATTCAACAGTATATCGCCACAATTGCAGGATAGTGAATGTTGTAGTGTTAAGGAAGGGATGATTGTTTGTGCTGCTTGTAATGCTTTTGGAAAGGATTATATGCTGTTTTATGATGCCGTTGTTGAAGCGGTGAGTCATATTGATTATGCCTGTTTATTATTACCTTTTCGCGAATTTTGTACCTCAACTATCCATGGTTCTATTTACTTACGTGAACTACCATTATGAAAATACACGAAGTTGACTAGGTCTAACTATCAATTGTTCCATTTTTCTAGCTAAACTATTATTGTGTATTAAAACACACCTCGAAGCTATAGGACAAGTTTCAGTTGTTGCTTTTTTTCTACCTAAACTATTACCATATATATGTATTAAAACACACATAACTCAGATGTATTAAAAACACCTCGAAGTTGACTACGCCAATCCACATGTATTAAAACACACCTCGAAATTGACTAGCTAAACTATCAAATGTTCCTTTTTCCTAGCTAAACTATCACCATTAATATATTAAAACACATTCGAAGTTGACTAGGCCAAGTTTCAACATTCCTTTCTCCTACCTAAACTATCATCATTTATGTATTAATACACACCTCGAAGTTGACTAGGCCAAGTTTCAGCGGTTCCTTTCTCCTACCTAAACTATCATCATCTATGTATTAAAACACAGACTAGGCCAAGTTTCAGTTGTTCCTTTCTCCTACCTAAACTATCACCATCTATGTATTAAAACACACCTCAAAGTTGACTAGGCCAACTATAAGTTGTTCCTTTTTCCTACTTAAACTATCACCATCTATGTATTAAAACACACATCGAAGTTGACTATGTCAACTATCAGTTGGTCACTCTTCCTACGTTAACTATCCATATGTACTAAAACACACCTTGGAGTTAACTAGACCAACTATCCGCCGATCACTCTTCCTATGTTAACTATCCATATGTATTAAAACACACCTTGAAGTTGTCTAGGTCCATTATCAATTGTTTCTTTTTTCTATCTGAACTATCAAAAAAAAGCTTTTCTTGGGACGCGCTGTTCAAGTCGAGTTTCCTCACGATCTACTCAATTAGGTGTGTTTTAATATATAAATGGTGACAGTTCAGGTAGAAAAAGGGAATAGACGGTGATAGTTGAGGTAGGAAAATGGAACAACTTATAGTTGGGGTGTGAAACTCGCGAATAAGTGATAGTTCATGGGTGTTTTTTAATCATTAACTCTTTGAAATATGAATCAAAATTTCAGATGTATCCATCAAGGTAACAATATCTATTAGATTCTGATGCTGTCAAATTCTCAGTTACAGATGATGAGTTTGAGCATAGGTTTTCATAAATTTATCTGAATATTCTTTAAGCATAGCAGGTCTTAATCACGGATAAATGAGGAAGGTGAGGTGAGGTAGGTTGACATAGTCTAACTATGACCAACCTTTGAATGTCTAGGATACAGGATGCATGTGGTTGATCACAACTAATTTGGTATTTAGGCATATTGATTGACATTGCTTGGTATTAATTTCTTCAGTCATATCAAATTATAAGCTCATTAGAGCAAAATTTAGTATGGGAGAAAAAAATTCAGATGTATCTATCGAGGTAACAATATCTATTAGATTCTGCTGCTGTCAAATTCTCAGTTACAGATGTTGAGTATGAGCATAGGTTTTCAGAAATTTATGTTTATTTGAATATTCTTTAAGCATAGCAGGTCCTAATCACGGATTAAGGAGGAAGGTGAGGTGAGGTAGGTTGAAATAGTCTAACTATGATGAACCCTTGAATTTCGACAATGCCGTTATTGAAGCGGTGAGTTGCACCTGAATATACCTTGATTATATGAGGAAAAAAAATTCAGATGTATCTATCAAGGTAATGATATCTACTAGATTCTGATCCTCAAATAGGTTGACATAGTCTAACTATGATGAACATTTGAATTTCTAGGATACGAGGATTCTGTGGTTGATAACAACTAGTTCAGGATTGAGGCATCTTGATTCACAGTACTTGGTATTAATTTCTTCACATTCATAACAAAGTATTCAACTAGCATATGTGATCTTTAAGCATAGCAGGTCCTAAGCATGGATAGAGGAGGAAGGTGAGGTAGGTTGACATAGTCTAACTATGATTAGTCCCTTGAATTCTAGGATACAGAGGATTCATGTGGTTGATCACCACTAATTTGGTATTGTGTCATCTTCATTGGTATTAGTCGTATCGAACTATCAGATCATTAGAGCAAATTTTACTGAGTACAATGTTCTCGTGGCATATATACTTTTCTTTTGATACGTTTGAGATGTAAATGGAGTGTTTATTTCCTTGTTATCTACAGTTGCAAGTAATCTTCTGTCCTTTTCAATTTTCAAAAGAAGAATGTTAAACTTTATGGTATTGATGAGTGACAACAAAAATTACTAAAGGATATATATGAAAGAGCCTTTACTAGTGTTAGAACAGTAATAGGAGATACACAGGAATTTTCCATTATTATGGGTTCACCAGGGGTTGGTATTGAGCATGTAGTTCTGTACTTGCTTACTTTAGTTACAGGAGTTAACTAACAATATATAGGATGAGGTCCCATTGTATAAGCTATCACAGATGATATTGTGTTAATTGATGAAACTAGTGAGGGTGTCTACCAAATTCTTTGAATTATTGAGAAGCACTACAGAGAATAAGGGTCTTAAGATAAGTAGAAGTAAAACTGAAATATGTGCACTGCAGCATTGTATAGTGCACTATCTTAACATGTCATATGGTGTTGGCATGGTGAGTAGCAGAGATGGATCCAAGATTTGGCCTTTATGGGTTATGGATTCTAGGACAACGATTTCAAGTGCTAGTAATGAGTTCTGAATTGAATTTTTGTACATATTTAGTGAATTTCTTAACATATATATAGGGTCAGGGGGCAGAGCTAGAAGACCGAATACGGGTAATTTTTACTCAAACAATGTATATGTGTTGAGAAGTTCATTAAATTTGTACAAATATTAGATTTAGAGCCCAGTTATTATCACTTGAAATTGTCATTTTAAATCCAGAAATAAAGTTGAAATCTTGGCTCTGCCTCTGTATAGGGTATGGGCCAAAACTACTTGGTTCTAACCCATATCTTAAAGCCTACATCCACCCAGGTGAGTAGATATATGACACGTCATTGAAAAGAGCAGCAGCAAACAGTGAAATGACTTTTGAGATTTTTGAAGAGTATTACAGATATTGGTCTGACATTAGATAAAATCAAGATGACATATTAAGTCTATGTTGTGGACTTGTATAGGAGGAGATCTTTAACAGGCTACTTGCTTACTCTTTGTGGTGGTGACTGGTGATATCAATTGGAATGCAACATTGCAAACTAAAGTTGCATTGTCTATCACTAAAAGGGAAGCCCGGTGCACTAAGCTCCGGCTATGTGCGGGGTCCGGGGAAGGGCCGGACCACAAGGTTCTGGTGTACGCAGCCTTACCTTGCATTTCTGTCAGAGGCCGTTTCAACGGCTTGAACTCATGACTTCCTGGTCACATGGCAGCAACTTTACTAGTTACTCCAAGGCTCCCCTTCATTGCATTGTCTATCACTGAGTCTGAATAAGTGGATCTCTGTCTCTCTTACAGATGCAACAAAAAAAATTATTTGGCCACAGGTTGGTGAGTGAATTTAGGCTGATAAGCCAGCTATTGTGGCCAGATGAGTGAATTCAGGCGAACAAAGAGCGAGACATCAATATTTTGTTATAGTCGGAATGTCATTCATATCACAAAGAAATGAGTGTATCACGAGTGTACAAAGTATATTGATGTTAGATATCACTTTAGTAGAGATATTGTATCCAGGGGTATTGCAGTTCTAAAGTTCTCTACAAATGGCTATCTATCAGATATGATGATCAAGGAAGCTTCGGTTAGTATGTTTAGGCATTGCCTAGACTCGGTTGGAGTTGGAAGTACTAGGTGACGCGTTGTGAGGGTAATTTGGCAAGACAGTGTGATGTGATAATTCCTTGTTGATAATAGAGGAATTCAAGCAAAGGGAAGAATTGTTGATGTGGGTTGAATTTTATAGTAACTGGAATAAATAAGGATTCTGCCTCGATTGATCTGTACATTCTTTGCTCACTATTTCCTTATTTGTAGTTATCAAAAAAATTTCTTTATAGGATAAGATTTTCATTCTTGCATAAAGGAGTGTTTCTTTACTGTTTAGGGTGTGAAAGGAAGAGAAAAAGGGAGAGGGAACAATTGTGAGACAAACTAAGCAATTGGGCTTTGTGAACATATTGGGGACTAAGGTTTCTAAGAATTTGGAAAAAGATTGTTGATGTTGTTCTTTTCAGCATAGTGAAATTTTCTTACCGTCTTTCTTGAGGACGTTGACATCTTTGCTGAACCTCATTAAAATTTGTATCCATCATACTCTATTTTGTTGCTCTAAATGTGGGTTTGTCATAACATATTAAGTAAAAGTAGCAGGACTCAAAGAGGAAAAGGAGAGGGCTACTTGATTCATTTTGGTTTATTGGCTTGATTCACTTGCTTCAAATTTTCTTCTTCCTGTCTTTGGTAGATACACAAGGAGAACCATTCATTTCACGATGGAGTGGAGGAGTGTTTATGTACCTTTGTATTATCCTGGCTTCATGGTCCAAATAAGGATTACTTGGCTAGTTCTGGAGTTGAAGGCATATGTATCATAAAAGGCCCAGCCCAAGTTGATCCTAGAATAGCCTCCTTCTTGAAATTGGCAAACCAGAAACTCAGAAAATCCTCTTGCAAGTCAACTTCTACTTCTGAGAAACACAATTCAGCATCCAAAGGATTGTCTCGTACTAAGAGAGTCAGATTGTTGTCTTCCCCACAAAAGCCAGATTCGTCCTTTAAGGCAAGTTATCACCTAATAATTCACTAATTTGAGTGATGATGCATGTGCCTAAATCATTCTCCTCTTCCTTCCCCTGTAGGGGTTTAGCAGTGCCAAGGATGTGGATGACTTGAGATATACAACAGAAGGTGTGCTACGGAACTCCATCACCTGTTGCGATGTGGTAATTGCATTTTTTTAAAGTTGTTCATTCTGAACTGCAGCAACAGATTATAACTATAGCAGGCACTGGGATCATGATAAAGATCTAGGAGGGAAATCTTCAAATTACCATCTCATGCTAGTCGAGAACTTGGAGAGAAACTTGTTGCCTACATCATTGAGAGAATTCATACATGAGCACACCTCTGTTTGGTCACACGCATATATTTTTCCCAGCCCGTCATATATGCCCTATGCACAAGGCATTATCGTGGTAGATTGTGAAGAGAAGCTTCAAAAAATAAACCAGTGTTTGGACAATCCAACCCACCTTGTTGTGTCCTCAAAGGGAAGGTACGTTTTCAGAATTAGTTTCTTCCCTAAAGTAGTTGTTGATCCTTTTGTAATCTCTCTCCTTTCATTGTAGTGTCTTCACTGGAAAGAATTATATCTTATTAGTATTAAAAAATTTTATATAGGCTTCACTCATCATTGTCTTCTAGACTATTCCGACGTGTATTAGACTTGTATTGATTAGAATCTATCTCTCGTTAGAGTTATGTTGTTTGGATGTATCAGATCATTGGTTTCCTGCCTCTATACAGATTATGAGCTAAAACACATTTTCATTCAGTTAAGGATCATGTTTGGCATGGATCAAAGTCATCAAACTTGCTAAAATAGTTTTTGGCTATTCTTCTTAGAAGATCTTCCTGACAATATTACCCAACCACTCGAACTATTTTAGACCCAACCACTCAAACTATTTTAGATGCGAGGATAGTGTCTGCATGTGTTCATGATGTAAAGTTAAAAGTTTTATCAAGCATGCTCGTCTTCTCAACTGTTTTTTCTTTATTCACATTTTTTTGTGAAAAATAACTGCAGTATGACATGCTTATATTTCCTGAGCTTGTGATTCGCTAAAACACCTTGGTTCAATTCTGCTGCAGTGGTTGCATCAATAGCATAAGCCTTTTTTCTTGGTCCTGAATTTACTTTGATGAAAGTGATTACGTGCTTAATGCCATCTGATAATATTAGTTGCTTCTGCAATTTAGATACCTGAAGTGCTGATATTTAAGCTGCATCTGCAGTTAGACACCCTCTCTCTCCCCTGACAGTCAAAACTGATTCAAAGTTGAACTAGAGGTTCTAGAACGGTATCTATCTGTAATAAGGAAAAGAAAAGCACAAACTTTGATATGGTTGAGTCCTTGTAAAGGGCCTATAGATAGTATTTATTAGTCTGAACTTCCACACTATGTACTATTCTTTTGGTGACTAGTTGGGATCGTTCTTGAACGATTTCTCTAGACTAAATATATACTTTCACATGCTAATCCCCCAATTTCTGGTGCCCTCTAAGAGTAAATAGTTTATTTTCGGGGATTTCTTGAAGTTCTATGCATTCGACACTGTTTTGTTTTTCCCTATTTCTCTGTTTATGTAGTTGAAAAAATTGTTTTACTCTGCAAATCAGTTCAAGGAAATGCTACTTTTTGCCTTAACTTCTGTTTATTGATAATTCCTTTCTTGCTCAAATGTTGTTTAATGCTGCTTCCTTTCAAATTCAATGCTGTTTACTGTTTCGAGTTCCTGTGATATAGGCAAGATCCTCTGCGTTCCTATCTGTCATATTATAGTAGATTAAAAGAAAGAACAGACTCATATGAAAGTTCCCCAGGAAAAATGGTGAATGTAGACTTGATGTGCTGATCATTTTGAGGGAACAGACTTTTTCTGAAGTGTCAAGCTGTTTTGTAAAATTTAGTGTTCTAAAAGTAACTAGTTTCCCAGTTTCCAACTAGTGATTGCTTGAAAATTGTCACATACATTAAGGCACTATTTTTTCATCCCTCGGTATCTACTTTAAAAGTGAAAGAGCTAGAAAGGAAGTGCAAACCTCTGGTTTTCTGTGCCACTACCTTGGGTCTTTAATGTTGTTTAACATGCTTTCTATAATTCAGATATTCTAAAATCCTTAAATATTGCTTTGTAGTTTACGTTAAATGAAGGGGAGTCTTGGAGTAACTAGTAAAGTTTCCTCCATGTGACCTGGAGGTCACGGGTTTAAGCCGTGGAAACAGCCTCTTACAGAAATAAAAGGTAAGGCTGCGTACAATAGACCCTTGTGGTCCGGCCCTTTCCTGGACCTCGCGCATAGCGGGAGCTTAGTGCACCGGGCCGTCTTTTTTTAGTTTACGTTAAACGTGTAGATCCTATTTCATTTTAGCACGGAAGAGTCGAATTTTCATGCATGTTCATAGATATTTTAGATTGACGAATGCATACGGAGTAATTTACTTTTTCCATTTGCCTTTTACAGGCCGATGGTTATAAGTGAAAGAGATACGAGACACTCCATGATTAAGACGTCGCTTGAGAGCTTAGTGTACAGATCCCAGGTAAGATTCATACCTTTTTTTTAAACAAATCCGCTAGGCGTGACTAGGACTAGTTTTTTATTAATAAATAAACGCGAACCTCAAAGAGAAGAGTACAAGCAAGGGGGCTAGGTCTTACTTTACCAATCCTAATGAGGTAACAAACCTCTACTAATTAACAAGCATGAAGAAAATAAGAGCTAGAGAAAACTAGGTATTCTATGATCATCAGATTATAATACACTCTATGATGATATTACAATATCATATTACAAATGAGGATGCTTAAGTAATGCAAAATATAAAAGCCAAGAATAAAGTTGAGTTATCAACCTCAAACTTCATTTCGTATATGTATGAACTAAAAAAGATAGCTTGCCTGTCTAAAGTAATCTGAAGTGTTTTCTTCTTGTCTTCTTCGTCAAATCTGTCCGACAACACTTGATATTTCATCACTTCTTGTTGACACTGTCATATGATTCTGCTTTTCCAGTCGCATTGGTAGGTGCCTTGGAACAAATTCCTCAGTAACTTTACCATCCCAACTCTGCCTTCCATGCATCTTCTTTTTGCTTTTGTTGCATCCACTTCTTTGGTGCCTAGGTGAGAGATCCCCATCCTTGGCTACCTTGTCATAGCATATGTGCAGTATATCATCCTCATCATCCCCATCGAACATGTCATCGCCCAAGTCAATATCATAAGTTGTAGTTGGACCAAGTCCTGAAATTACAGCTTCTGGCTCATGGCTCTTTGTCAATGCTCCCATATCCTTGGTGGTAATGGTCAAGCTCTTTTTAGAGTTATCAATTGCATTCAATGTATCCATATCATGAGAAACAAGAGCATGAAGGACAACAAACTGCCTATGCTACTTCACAAATGAGTTTGGTAGATGACATATTGGGAATGATCATATATATGAGGTTTCTTGATAATCTAGAAGCATTACATGTCTGAATAGTTACTCGGAACTAGTGAAAAACTGGACGCTCGGTTGTCACTAGTCAAACTTGATTGACATTTTACTGCAGGATAGCAGGAGAGCTGAGAATGTGTGGGATCACTTGCTGTTAAAATTTAAGAATCAAATTTATCAGAGAATTTTATACTCATGATCTTGAGCAATTGTGCTCTTTACACATACTTGTGAAAACATTGGAACGAAATGTCTTATGACGTGCTGTGGAAGAAGAGCTAGGTCATAGTGGCTCCAAACCTTGTGGCTTTGGTCACCTGACCCCTAAACTTATATTACAAGTGCTGAACACATAAGGAAAAGAAAGAAGAAAAGATGTCTTTACAATAAAGAAAAAAAAGTGAAATACTAGGCCGATGAGGTGAAAGCAGTTTCATTTGATATATTGCCAGTACATACTACCCTTTGTGATGTGTGGCGGAATCTTGAACGGACAAACTAGTCTAGATAAAAATAAGTAAATACTTTGAAGGATTTACTTTTAAAATGAAATTTGAAATTATCGAGGGGCAAGCACTGGATCATGTGATTCTTTGTGGTGTGTTTCATTTTATATCTGATGTTTGATTTCAGTTAATTGAAGTTGACTGCTATTTTTCTCTTACGTCTTCACGTTTCTGTGTAGGATATTTATCAGGGAAAAACTATCTGCCAAGACTTGATAGTGGTTCGTTCAGGAAGTGAAGCATACATAAGAGCGAAGCAGGCAAAAGATTTATTTTTGGAGTTTATGAGTCATCAACAGAGACTCTATAAGAAGTTAGCTTTGGAAGAGGTTATTTTTGTAGATGTTGCAATACAACCGAACTTTGAGTCATATCTGTGTTAAAACGACTATGAGGCAATTCAATTTCTGTGTATATCTTGTGTATGTTTCAAGATTTATTTTGCTCTAACCAACCCCGTGATGATATGCCTTATAGTAATCTCCATGTGTACTCAATCCTTCCTGCTCTCGTAAAGTGTCGTTGGAAACAAATGCACCACCCACCTGTGCTGCATTCTTGTTTGCACATTCTTTGAATGTGAAGAACTGGCGTTGTTTCTTATAAATACCTAGTTAAAATGTCAAAAATTGCTAACGTATTGTCAAATGTGTTATTGACATTTGGTGGTTAAATGGTGTTAGTTGCACATCCTACTTGCAATGTCAAGTTGCTCAAAAGGGGAGGAAACAATTGTTATGAGGTCTTAATTGGAGTTGCAATGTGATGAGTTTGAATTTTGGTCAAATGCATTGACTTTGACAATTTCTTTAACTTGTTAGAATTTTTCATTTAGACAATTTCTCCTAGAGATTCGTTGAAAGCTTGACACTAGTAAAATAGTGGTTGTACATTAGAACACTTGGCCTACAAGTTATATTTTCATATTTCATTCCGTTAATGCATTTCTAAAGTTCCCTCGGAAAACGTTCTTGCCTTCTAATTACATTCACACTTATTTCTACGAACCAGTTAAAATATGTTCCAATTAGAGCAAATTTCAGATTTGGTTAATGTTAATATTCACATAGGAAGTTGAGTTTTCATTAAAATATTTACCTCTTCAAGTTCAAGTTAATGTTTCTGATCCTATTCAAGTTAATATTTATTTTTTGGGTTAATGTTTATTTGATGTTAAAGCATGTAAAGGATTTGGGTTTGCTGTAAAATCCAAAAAAAAAATTGGTATGTAATTTGTATCACTTCTAATTATAATCAGTTGTTCACTATTTTCTACTTGGACTTGATAAATTTAAGTATGCACATTAAGATGTATTCTTATTTATTAAATGCAAATGAAGATTTTGCTTCTGCTTCTTATACATAAAATTTGAAAGATTTTGATATGTGTTGGCGTTCCTTCAATTTATATTCATATTTGCTAGGCTCAACTTGATAAATTTCATAAGTATTTGAAGAGATGATAAAAGAGAGAAATACCGCTTTACGAAATGAAAAAGATCACTAGGCGAGTCTGAGAAGCTTGGGGAGTGCTCTTACTCTCTCTTCTGTGTCAGCGAAGGAAGGATAAGAGTAAGAGCAATTCAAATGTTAGTTCTCATTGAAGTGGTTGACATGAAAAACACATTTTAGGCATAAAATTAATTTCATATCCTGTTATAATTTTGACTGTGATGAAAAGATTACTATCAATTATAATATTTGGCAAGAAATTTAATCACCACACGTTTTGATGTATATAAATAGTCGTGATACGAGGTTTCTTCTGAGTATCAATTCTCGAAATACGTTTCATCAATAATCTTTACATATACTCTACATCCACCCTAATCTTTAATAATATATTCAACATATTTTTTAATCTTTATAAGTATCACATGACCTAATTAATGATTTTCTTATACTTATATATATATATATATATTATATTATTAGAGGCGGATTCAGGATTTAAACTTTATGAATTCAATATTTTAAGATTTTAGCATTGAATCAATTATATTTTAAAAGTTATGAGTTCATGTCTACTATTTATTATAATTTTAATATTTTTATTAATAAATTTATGTTACACGTCAAAATTGAACCCCTATAAAATATAGTATATGTTGTCCGTGAATATAGAGGGGTAGCGAATGTTGTTTGTGAATCATGTTGGCTCCGTAATTTGTTATTGGAGCTCCATTGTCCAATTAAAAAGACAATCATGATTTATTGTGATAATGTGAGTGCAATATATCTGTCAGGAACCCCATACAACATCAGCGCACTACACATATGGAGATGAATATTTTATTTGTCTGTGAAAAGGTTGCACGTGGACAAGTCCATGTTCTGGATGTCCTGACTCGCTATCATATAGCAGATATATTCACGAAAGGTCTTCCGCGGACACTCTTCAATGATTTCAGGGACAGTCTCAACGTACGAGAACCTCTCACTAAGACTGCAGGGGAATGATAGATTATGAAAATAATATAATTTATTTTTAGGTGTAAATATTCTTATTATATTATTAGTATATTTTACCATAATTGTAACCTAAATTAAGGCTTGTAGACTTGTATATAATATTACATTATGGAATGAAATCATTAAGGAGAATATTTTATTCAGTGAGTACTGATTACATTAAAATTCTAACGTATTCAAGTTTATATTTTCAGAATTTCATTTCGATAATGCATGTTTAAAATTTCTTCGAGAGATGTTGTTTGCTTCTTGCATTCACATTTATTTCAACAAGCATGTTAAACATGTTCCAATTGAAGTAAATACAGTTTTTTTCTTAATGTTAATACACATAGGAAGTTGTTTCTTTATTATTGTATCCAGTGGCGGATCTACGAGTTTTGAAGTGGTTGTTCAAAATATATAGAAAAAAATTCAAACAATATTACTCTTTGATGCAAAAAATGCTTGTTCACGTGGAAAATATCTTTTTGTAAAAAAAAAGTGCTTGTTCACGTGAATAAGCACGAACACAAGCGGTCCTCCCCTGATTGTATCTCATTAAAACATTTACCTAATCAAGTTAATGTTTCAGATCCTATTCAAGTTAATGTTTGTCTGCTGTTAATGTATGTGAAGGATTTGGTATGCAATTTGTATCACTTCTAAGTATAAGCAATTGTTCACTAATGTCTACCTGGACTTGATAAATTTCAGTAACCACGTGTTTTGATGAAATTCTTGAAGTATATAAATAGTCTTAATAAGTATCATTTCTCGTGAAACGTTTCATCAATAGTCTTTTAACTATTCTACTTTTAAAATTAGGCATGGAGAATAAGCAAGGTAAAGGGCGCCGTAAAATACCAATGAGAAAAATAGAAAAACAAGACGACCGATATGCTACATTCTCAAAGCGTCGTAAGGGTTTATACAAAAAGGGTAGCGAACTCGTTACACAATGTGATGTTGATATCGGAATAATATTATTCTCGCCTACTGGTAAGCCGTTCTCATTTTTTCACCCTACAACTGATGCGGTCATTTCTCGTTTTCAGAATTCTGATATGCAGCTAAGTCCAAGTACTCGTCTAGTCGCGACTCATGCGCGAAATAGAGTGAACCAACACATTAGCAGGCTTGAAGAACTTGATATCATAGAAGACGCTGCAATTATTCAAAAAAATAAATTATATGATGAAGTGATAAAAACTAGGCAGAGAGGTTGGTGGGAGTCGATTGAGCAGCTCAATGGAGATGAAGTGGCCGAGTTTGAAGCTTGGTTAAATAATGTTGTTTTTCATATGCACAATCGTTTGAATCAATTGGAAAATGGAGCTTCATCCTCTAAGATGTGAATCTTTTGGGATGTGAACTTTGAAAGATTCAAATCATAGATGAATCATCCTATGTTATTTATATTGGTGAAAACCCTAGAAAGTTCAAATTTACATTATTAAGATATTGATTTTTTTAAAAAAAAATTATTTCAATGATGCTACATCCTTGTACTCTGCTATTATTTTCGTAATAATATTCGAATAGTTGCCATGTTATCTCATACATGTATTCGCTAGTAGGTCTTTTATATATGTGGATCTAAAATTTAAACTTTATGGGTTTGAGTTTGGATTCTACTGCATTCTATTTAATTTTTCAGCTAAAATCTATTATTTATTGTAAACATGTATATTATAGAAACAATTGTATCTCTACCCATAATTAGAATATTTTCATATATTGTGTAAATATAATTATGGTAAGACTAAGATTCCTACTTTGTATAGGCTTAGGTTTTCTATTGTATAAGAGATAAATATTGTACTATATATATACTTTGATATTAATGAGAGGACTCCCCAAGAGAGATTAATATCATCTTACATGGTATCAAGATCCTAAACTCCAAAAACCTAGAAATTTTCTACAAGCTGTCGCCCCCCCCTCACGGCGCCGCGACTTCCCTCTGTTTCTTCCAAAAATTTCTTGGTTCTTCCTCTCTTCTCTAAATGGCTATCCCTGATTCTTCCACACTTTCTGACGCATCTACCTCCACAAATCCCACCACAAAGTCATCACCCCTGTTTCATCTCGCCCTTACTGTTTCCAACATCAAGAATCATATTCCCATCCTACTTGATCAAGAAAACAGTCAGTATTCTCCTTGGGTTGAACTGTTTCACAATCATGCATGTCTCTACAACGTGCTTGATCATATTGATGACATCATTCCGCGCCCTTCAGAGGTTGATGATTCTACTTAGCGTCGTCTAGACGCCGGCGTCAAACAATGAATATATGGTAGCATTTCTCAGGATCTACTTATCACTATCATGAAATCTGACTCCACAGTCCGTGACTTGTGGAATCGTTTGGAGGAAATTTTTCAGAACAATAAGCACACACGTGCTATGTATTTAGATGAGCAATTTAACAATACACGTCTTGAATTTTTTTTCAATGTGACCGAGTACTGCAAACAGTTAAACCTCCTGACGGATCAACTTGCTGTTGTCGACTCGCCTGTTACTGACACCAAAATTGTGTTACAATTGATTGATGGCCTCTCTAAAGGCGAGTTTGATACATTGGCAACCATGATTCAACAGGCGGATCTGTTACCCAGCTTTAACAAAGCTTGCTCACAGTTGTTGCTCGAAGAAACTCGTCTTGCTAAGCAGCAATAGACTGGCCAGCGCGCGGCATCAGCTGCGGTGCCTCAAAGATGCAGCGCGGCGCGCCTCGATTCCAAGATCGTCGCCCTTCAACCCTTATTCCTACCACGGGTTGTTAGGTCCAGCTCCACAGCAAGCTCACTTCATGCAGGACAGTTCCAACAGCCCTCCTCCGCCAGAACATCCACTGAATTGGGCTTTGAACCTCAACACGCAGCGGCGACAACACCGTACATGGACTCGAGCCACATCTCACATCACCCGATCTGCAGTACTATTCCCCAGTATGCGATTTAAAACATCCTCAATATGTTACAGTTGGTAGTGGACAACGCATTCCAGTAAAGGGTTATGGTACATCATACACACAACCTCCCCATCCACCATTCCCCCTTAAAAATACCTTATATGCCCCACACATGATTAAGAACCTAATCTTTGTCCGCCAATTTACTCGTAATAATTCCGTCTCTGTTGAATTTGACCCTTTTGGTTTCACTGTAAAGGATCTTCGTACGGGGACACCTCCTACGAGATGCAATAGCATGAGGGATCTCTATCCATTCACATCCACCTCCGCTGCCAGATCTTGTTCTCCCATCTCTCTAGCGGCTATTTCTTCTTCGACATGACATAATAGGCTTGGTCACCCAGGACTCAAGTCTTTAATTTTCTTAGAGGCAATAATTTCATTACTTGTAATGGGAAGCTTGCCCAAATTTGTGTTTCTTATTATTTAGGCAAACATACTCATCTTCCGTTTAAATCATCTACTAGTGTTACCTTTGCACCATTTGATATAATACATGTCGATTTATGGAAATCACATATTGTTAGTTCTCTCGGTCATAAATACTATCTTGTCTTGCTAGATGATTTTTCTCACTATATCTTGTTGTACCCTCTCAAATATAAATCGGAAGTGTTTACCAAATTTCTTGAGTTTCGACAATTCATCCAAACACAATTTGAAAAAGGTATCAAATCATTTCAGTGCTATAATGGTCGTGAATTCAATAACTCTATGTTTCACCGTTTTTGTACCAATAATGACATGGTTTTTCGTTTCTCCTGCCCTCATACCTCACCACAAAATGATAAAGCTGAAAGACTCATCTGCACCATTAACAATATGATTCGCACCCTATTGATTCATGTCTCACTCCCTCCATCCTTCTGGGTATATGCTGCTAAAATTTCAGAATATATTCTCAATATTCTCCCTACTAGCACTCTTCACAACATGACCCCTACCGAAATCCTTTACCATAGAGTCCCCTCCTATGATCATCTACGGATTTTCGGTTGTCTGTGTTATCCCAACCTTAGCTCTACCGTCCCTCACAAGCTCGCTCCTAGGTCCACTCCATGTGTCTTCCTAGGCTTCCCACTGAACCATAGGGGCTATCTATGCTATAACTTGTCCACTCATCAAATCCACATCTCTCGTCATGTCACATTTGACGAGACCACATTCCCGTTTTCGAATCTTCAGAAATTCCAAAAACCGGATTACTCATTCCTTGAAGAGCCTGCTATCTCTCCCATCATCCTTGATCAGCTTATCTCTTCTGACTCGTCACAGTGCCATGGCCCAGTGTTGTGGCACCGCGGCGCTAACTTTCCAGAGAGGTTTGTTCTCCCAACCCATCGACAGCGTCGCGACGCCATATTTCCAGAGAGGCCTATCACTCAGAAAGCGCTGCGGTGCTAGATCCAGGCGCCGTGGAGCCTCCCACGGCTTTGCCCCCACCTTATCCGTTTCCGACCCTACCATCAGTCTCAGCCCTCCCTACTCAGCCAGCACCGCCTCCCACTATCCCCACTCACCAAATGGAAATGCGTGCCAAGCATGGAATCTTCAAACCCAAAGTCCAATTTAACTTGTCTGTCCAAACCATTTCTCCAATTTCCAAAAACCCTATATTGACTAAACAAGACCCTAATTGGAATGTGGCTATGTTTGAGGAATTCAATGCTTTAACTAAACAGCACACATGAGATCTAGTACCTAGACCGGAGGGGGTGAATGTGATTCGTTATGTGTGGCTTTTTCGTCACAAATTCAGAGATAGTAGAGATCTTGAGAGGTATAAGGCACGACTTGTGGCTAATGATACAAATCATCAGGAGGACATTGATTGTGGTTAGACCTTCAGCTCAGTTGTCAAACCGGCTACCATTCGCACAGTTTTGAGAATTGTCATGGGCAAACACTGACTGATCCATCAGCTTGATGTAAAGAATGCATTCTTACATGGAGATCTAAGAGAAATAGTCTACATACATCAACCGCCAGGGTTCACCCATCCAGCAGTTCCTCACTATGTGTGTCGTCTCCGTAAGTCACTATATGGCCTGAAACATGCCCCCCGTGCATGATATGATCGTTTTGCTAGATATATCTTACAGATTGAGTTTGTATGCAGCAAGAGTGATACTTCACTATTCATTTTTTATCGAGGTAGTAGCACTGCTTACTTATTACTTTACGTGGATGATATTGTTCTTACTGCCTCTTTCGACTGTTTGAAAAATGAGATTATTGCCTTGCTTAAGTCCGAATTTTCAATGACTGATTTGGGGAAACTGAGTTACTTTTTGAGGATATCAGTGACCAGGTCTGCCAATCATATGTTCTTGTGTCAGCGTAAGTATGCAGAGGAGATTGTGTACAGGGCTAAGATGGCGAACTGCAAAGAGGTGCCTACTCTAGTTGATTCTAAATCTTAGCTCAGTGTCATGGATGGTGCACCAATCTCTGATCCTACTTTGTATAGGAGCATTGCAGGTGCACTTCAGTATCTCACCTTCACCAGGCCAGACATAGCTTATGCTGTTCAGCAGGTGTGCTTATTCATGCATGCCCCCAGAGAGTCTCATTTCACTGCTCTTAAGCGTATCATTTGATACATTAAGTGAACTCTTGATTATGGTTTGCACATATACCCCTCTGCACCAAATGGAAGTGGAACATGTAATAAGAACAAGTTTAGACCATGCCCCTTAGTTGTTAACTTATGGTGATCAATCTATGCATGTGAGTAAACCATTTAGATTCCTCAAGTTTTGGACGGAATATGAAGCGTTCTTTTAGGCGCTAAATCAAAATTTGCACACTATTGTTGATTAAGATGATTTCGTTTCTTGTATACCGAAACTGAAGAATGTCAAGACTGCTCTATTATTATGGAGTAAGGAAACTTTTGGAGATATTTTTAAGAAACTAATTTTTAGGGAGAATATTGTTAGATTTAAAGAGGAGTTGTTTGAAGAATTTCCAACAGAAGCAAATAGAATGATTTTACAAAGAGTTAAGGCAAACTTTGAAGGAGTATGAAGAAGTTTCTGGCAATTCGATAAAAGGAGAGTTCTATTTATATGCATGCTAAGACTCCTAGTAACTTGATTCAGTAAGGAAAAGGTATTACTACTTTCCCAAGGGGAACATTTCCATTCATGTATTTAGTATGTCCAGTATTACATGTTAGAAAGAGGAAGATAGACTATGATGAATTAATTAAAAAGATTAAAGACAAGTTACAGGCTTGGGAAGAAAAATTGTTGTCACCATGAGGTAAAACAGTGTTGATTACTAGTGTGTCACAAGTGTGTCTATACACATAATGTCTGCTATAAGACTTGCAAAATGTGTGATCAAAGATATACATACAAATAGTTGTAATTTTCTTTTGGTGTATAGTAAGGATGATGTTAAGGATAAGCATTAGTTTACATGGTTAAAAATGTACTTGCCTAAGGATGATAGTGGATTGGGGTTCAAACCTCATTTTGAATATATTAAAGGCATTGTGTAAAAAACTATGATGGAAATCTAGGACCACCAACTCTCTATGAGTTAACTTTCTAGGAAACATGTACTCTAAGAAGCATTACCCTCAATATGTGCAACGGAAAGGTGGTTCTCAGGCCTTGAAATGATTGTAGAGGTAAATGATAACATTGAACAAGAAATATGATGGGAAACAAAGAGTGGGACCGCTAACATTTGATTTGATAATCGGACCAGATTGAAAACATTACACCATGTGCTACTATCATAGTTTCTTAGTGATGAAAGGATGGAAGATGTCAAGAACTACTACGTGGGGATTGATGAGATTTTTCAAAGCTAGGACAATATCTATCCGATGACATTGTCTCACATGTCACTACATACTTGATATATACATAATCTTTGGTGGATAATGACAAGTTCTAGTAAATTTGTTGTGTCAAGTGCATGAGATTTGTTAAGATAAAAATTATATCCTTTTGATGTATATAAGTTAATGTGTGTAAAAAAAAGTGTGTGTCATTCAAGATATATTTCTTCTTATGGACGGTAGGGAAATTTAAAATTCCAGTGGATGAAGTGTTGCAAAATATTGGAATTAATATAGTATCAAGATGCTGCTGAGGTAATGTTTTTCATCAAGAAATGATAGATCACTTGTTTCTTACGAGGGAGTTTGCCAATCTATATGGAGCTATTTTAACAATGCAGCAGGTATACACATGAAGTGTCATCATGTTAAGCATGCAGTGCAGATATGGTGGAACACTACATGCCATTACAAATTGAAGCAGGTGAACAAGGTACTATCAGCTATAATATTGTGGCAAATGTGAAAATGAAGGAATATAGTACTGCATGGAGGCTCTTTAACTTTATTTAAGGTATTACATGAGATTCAATTGAATATTCACAGGTAATTTGGTTCCTTACTTAACTATTTTGAATTGTTGATGTGTGTCATATTGTGGCCCTGTGAGACATCTGTTGGTTTTCTAGATATAGGTGGATGGATAGACATAGTTATAGAGGAGACTCTGCCAAAAATTTCTAGCATAAGACTTGTTATGAACATTAGAGGACGAATGTTTCTAAGGGGGGAAGGATGTTACACCTCGTGGTTTTAAGACGATAATTAAGAACGCCATTAAGAATAAAGGTTTGAATTTTGGAAATTAAGTATATTATTACATGCTAATACGGAATAATTTTGGTAATGACGAATGTGACGCCAGAAATTTCTTTAATGATAGTCATATATTTTCGTTAGGGATTAGGACCGTGTTATATAGGTTACGACAAAGAGGATACGAGGTGGTATGAGACTTTCAAGATTTGAAAGAAGTGGGGCATACGATTAATTAAGGATAAGAAGGGGACTAAATTGCAATAAGAAAGAAAATTTTCAGATTTTGAAAATCACCTAAAACAAAGGAAACCCTTCTTCTTCCTTCACACTTCAACACCATTTCTTCTCTTCACCATAGCCAAAAATCTCCTCTCCCTCTTAGACAAATTAAAGACAACAATTTCCTTTTCCTAGATTATAATCACTCTATAAATTTCTACACAAAAAAAATCACCACAAAACAGTGAGAAATACTCACTGCTTGGCCGAATTTTAGGGCCTAAAAATTCAAGATTTTGGACAAGATTTAGGGAAGAAAACATAAGGAATGATGGAGTAACATTATTGGATTGTTGCATGTCGATTTGGAATTGAAGAAGTGTGAAATTGAAGCCAAAATTGAGCAAAAACAGTGGCAAAATCGGGACTGCTGGGCAGATTTTTAGTCAACTTTGAAAGGATATATCTCCTAGTATATTAGGAGTTTTTGGATGTTTTAAAATCCTAAAATGAAGTTCGTCTAGTCTAGTTTTCAAAGCAACAAGCCACTCGTCGATAGGACACCGGAGTAGATACTAATCGACGTTACAAGTTCAGCTGACGAAGCAATGGCTAAAAATCTGGACAGTCACGTTTTTGGGGACTGTTTTGGTAAAATTTTAAGGTATGAAATTCTTCTTCTATTGGTGAAAATATATCCCTTTTACTTGATATTTGATAGATTAATTGATATTATAGTTAGGAGAATTATCCATGTCAAAGAAGAAAGGGAAAGAAGACAATGCATGTGAATGATAGAGGTCGAAACCGATTTAGAACCTATTCTTGACGTACGTTGGAATTGAGTAATTGTGTTGGTATGTTATTACTAATTGCATGTGAAAATTTAGATGAAATCTTGATGTTTAAAGTTAAAGTTGTTATTTGAAGTTGTTGGGAAATTAATTGGAAAGTAAGAAATTTTGGAAAAAAACTTTGGAATTGTAAAATGTTGATATGACCGGAAAGTTGATAGAAATTGTTGAAAATTTCGATAATGTATTACGGACTGAATTAGTGTGTAAATATAAGTTACTACATGCAAATTTATTGAGGCAATTATCTACACATGCCTTGAAAGGATTAAAGTGTAGAAAAATGTTAATTTTATATTCTTGAATTGACAATGTTGTTAGAAGATTGGATTGCTCCCATGAATAATTCTAACGTAACTAAATGATTGACTACTATGAGAAATAAATGTAGTAGTTGCCTTGGTTATTGAAGTTGTTAAATGGAATACTTACAAAGCGAAGGTATGTGCACTAACGACGTAAATGGAATGTTGAGATAATTTTGACTACATATTGAAATGATAGTGATTATTGGTTCGATTTGAATTGTTGGTGGATTTGGATTATTGGTAAATTGTGGATACACACATAAACAGGGGAAATGCTGCCCAAATTTTTATAGAAATAAGGGAACCATTATTCATATAACTTACATTATAAATCATAGAATTGACGAGCGTATTATTCCTTATTATAGGTTGAAGTACTAGACGATACATACATTAATATTGAGTTGAGTAGTTCGCCTAAGAGGTATGTGAGACTATCCTTCTTTATTTTGGCATGATTTTGTGAAAGAACTCTCATTTGACATGATTTTAATAAAAGTACGGCGGACGTACATGATTTTCTACAAAGTTAGTTTTAAAGGAAAATTGTTATGACAAGTGCCTATGATTTTCAGTAAAGAGCTTATTATGATGATAATATCGAAAGTCAAAGATGATTTCTAATTGCATATAGTTGCTCATGATACCTACTCGTGCCAAGTCTTATTACACATTCACCGAGTCTCTCACATAGAGGGCCGACACTATATTGTATGTTCCGGGTTCGAGTCCCGGCTATTATTATGATATTACTTGGGTTCGAGTCCCAAGCGGGTTCAACTCCCGGATTATTATTATTTCATGGATTAGCTTTCCATGATGCGGGTTCGAGTCTCATGACATTATATTATTCCATATACACTTACGTGGGTTCGAGTCCCACGATATATATACTTACTTGGGTTCGAGTCCCATGATATATACATACTTACTTGGGTTCGAGTCCCATGATATATATGTACCTAGACGGGTTCGAGTCCCGTGCTATTATATCATGAGGATAGGAGTTCATGATTTTGGCAAGACTTGCATATTTTGGAAAGGTAAGAACTGATTTTTATTACTCTCATTTGATAAGGCACAGTTATACTGTTATGTTGATTTCATACTTGCCCCCTGTTATACGTTGAACTGCTATGATTTCAATTACAGTATTTTTCAGTTTCACATACTTGGTACATCTATCGTCGACCCTTTTTCGAAGCTGCGTTAAATGCCGCGAGTTGGTGTTGAATAGGTGACCCTCCAATCTAGGATTTACATACAGCGATTGGAGAGCTCCTTTGTTCGGAGCGGCTATTTTGGTACTGACCTTTATCTTTCAGACTTATGCATATTTTGGGCACGGCGGGGTCTGTCGTCATATGTCGATATTACACTCTTAGAGGTGCATGAAGCGTTGTGGGTTGGACGTTTGTACCTTGTTTTGGGTTTTGATGTTATTGTCTCGTGGCAGCCTTGCCGGCTTGCTTATTTTGATTATTCCTTTATGCACGTGATGTTGGTTGGTGGCAGCCTAGTCGGCTAGCCTATTATGACTGTTGTTTTGTTGTTGTTTTGGCGCTTGCCTAGCCCATTTTAGGGAAATGTTGTAAAAGCAGCGTTGTGCTGCCGAAATTTCTATAGATCTCTGTATTAGATGAATTAAGAGTGACAAGTCAGTAATGACGTCCAATTAGGACGTTAGTCGCGGTCCGTCGGGTTGGGTCGTGACATAAGACTAGATAATTCGATATTGATAGTACGCCAGTCCCCGGCAACAACGCCAAAAATTTGCTGCGATATTTTTGTATGCTAACGCAAGTGTACGTATCGCTTAAGTAATAAAGTCTGTAAGACCGAGTTATCATCCACAGAGACTGGTTTATCAAGTACCGAATATCTAATCTATGGTATCTATTTGGTTAACGTTCTTTTTGTTTGAGATTTTAAACTAAGAATTAAAACTAACCAAAGTGCAGAAAATAAACTAAGATGATAATACTTTGGTTTAAAACAGTTATGAAGGGAATTAGGGTTTCCAATATCCTCAACTATCCACTTTTTCACTTGTTAATGCAATTCTAATGATTCTTCTTCTTATTAAGATAACAGGTTAACGAACATGTTCTATATTCCGGTTAGGACATATAAAAGTTCAACCTTATGCAGAAACCTTCTATATTTTTATGATATATTTTACCACACATGAAGATTAAGAACAATAACCTTAAATACTACACAAGTATCGGGGTACTTTCGTCCGCGATTTAACCTATGTCTAGATAACTATAGCATATTCAAATCTCCCTTTTCAGATCTCGATTCGAAATCATATAAGTTATGACAATTAATAGCTAGTTAATTATCAAACAATCAATACAAATTGAATAGATCTTAATATAGCTGAAGAAGAAATCAATAACTATGCATTAAGTTATGAAAGAGTTTCAAGTGATTCAATGAAAAACCCTAATAAAAAAATTAGCTCCTAGACATTGTCTTGTTAAGAACTAATTTACAAATATCCAACATAAACTGCAATAAAATAAAGGGAAGAAAAAGAACTTGAACAATCTGTGTCTGGAATTGTGTCTGAGCCTCCAAAGTATGATATGAGATATGTGAGGGTTTCAGAGTTTTATATCTGAGCAAAACCTCGTTTCGGATACTTTTACCCTTATTAAATTTCGGTTTTTTTCTGAATATTGCGCGTCGGCGCCGCGGCCCTAAATCAGCCGAGAACAACTGAACTCACTGGAAATATTGCGTCGCGGCGTTTCGACGGTAAACTTATTTTCAACTCTCTGAAAATTTTGCGCCTCGGTCCTTATTCCTTCAGCCGCGGCTCAGCAAGCGCCGCGACCCTTGACACTGTTTCGTCTAGATTTTGCCAGATTTCTTCCATTCTTCCCGGGACTCCTTTGGTTTGATTGCTTGGGCTTTGCTTGTGCAATTTCATCTTCAATTCAGCTCATTTCATTATCAATTCAGCTCATTTCATCCTCAATTTGGTATTTTCTCCTTTTGGACCGCTGTGACTCAAAAAAAAAAAAAACTCTAACACTATACTAAACGCAAAAGAAAAGAGTAAAATACTAACTGACTCAAAAGTGTATATAAAATAGACTCAACACATACTAGGGGGAATATGAGGCGTTCCAGTTTGAGGTGCACTAGTGGGCGTGTTATCTAGATTAGTAGGTGTGTCATATTTAGATTATCTTCTAAATTAAAGTCTTGTTGAGTTGCAGAAAATATCTCCTCGTCTAAATCTAATGATATTTCAGGAAAAAAATTTATCAACCAAATCGTTGGTCTAGGAATAGGATGACTATAAGAAGTACCCCTGCCCTTGTTACCCCTACTAGAAGACGTCTGACCCTTACCCTTAAACATACCTTTAAATCCTTCCATTTTAATTATGCTAATAAATAGTTAAAGATAATGAAATTAAGTGCGCTAATTAAAATAAAAAAAACAATAATAATTTAATGAAGGAACGAATGTACGAAACGCCGACGTAAAATCGACGTGTAATCGAGAGGTTGAAAATCAAAACTTTGCTCGATGGATGATCCTCAAGCTAGTTGTCAACTTCACTACCAAATGAATAAATAAAATTGAATATTTAGTAGACAATGTACATTTGTAGAGAGATAAATTGAGAGATTAGAGATATTGTAGGAAGATTGGTGAGAAAGATGAAGAGAAAATGAAGTATTTATAGTTGAAAAATTAGGTTAAAGTATAAATATAATAACTTAGGGGTTAAATATAAATATTAAGGGGGTAGGGAGAGGGAGAGGCAAAAATGGTCGTTGAACAACGGCCAAAATATAAAATGGTTGTTGTGCAACGGCTATTTTGTGCAAAGGGGAAGGGTTCGGGCGGGCCTGGGTCGGGACGAGCCCAGATTCCATCCCGGTTCGAATCCTGTTATCGATATTGTTTTTTTTAAGGCGGGGGCGGGTCGGCCAGCCTTACAAGTGTTTTCATTTCATAAAATTTTAATAGTATAATATGTATATTACTTTACTTTATGTTATATGCTTGATAAATACTTGTATTTTGTTGCCTGTTGTTGAAGGCAAATGTACTGCATTACCTTTTTTATAGTAAGATGGTGAGTGTTTTATTTAGATGAACCTCGAGGTCCTAAATTTGAAGCTTTGGGTTTCACTTGCCATTGTTTAAAGACCATATTTTAACTTTTAGACTGTTATGAAATTCTTTTATCAATTATCCCAAAATAAATATTGTAATTATACAATTAAATAATGTGCATGCCAAAAATACAAATTAATTTATTCAAACAAATACCAAAGAAATACTCAAAACAAATGTTATCAACCAACGACCATTGACACTCATAATCATAGCCCCATTATTATTCGCCGTCGTTTCACCGTCACCTTCATCATCGCCGGAGCTAGGCTCCGGCGCAGTATCCTCAGAATTAATAGACTGTGCCTTAAATAGTTCACTTGGCTGCAAAACTTTATCAATTTTGTAAACTGCTAATGGCTCCTCATCTAATAAAGTTCCAGTAATTTTTGCTGTCACAATATTAGTCTCCAATTTAACATTATCTCCATCATTTTGTACAGAAAAATCATACTTATTATGTTTTCCTTTTGTTGTTGCCATAGTATTTATAAATCCATTTTTGGACCTTAACATACCTAAAGAATGATAATCTGGAATACCATGGTATAACAACAAAGAAGTTTGTCCATTTTTTGTTAAATTCTTGTACTTAGGTAAAAAACTGTTAACAAATTTATCAATCGGGCAAAAAACTGTTAGGCCATTTTCCATAAGATCGGTAAAACTTTTGGAAATTTGTGAATTTTGTAAAAGTTTCGCGAATTCTTTGCAACCTTTTTTGGACATTAAATCAATTAAATCAATGTCTGCTGGAGGAGCGACTGGAGATTCAGCGGCGGAAGATGTGATGATGTTGCTGATTTGTATGACGGAGATGTTGTAAGGGATTTCTTGAACGGATTTGACGAAATTGGCTGAGAAATGGCCATCGTTGTCTTCTGTGGCAAACCCCACCTTTTTACCTTTCATGTTGGTAATGTTGACGTACCCCGAGGTTCCGGGAGCCTCACCTACATTCAGGATTTTAATGAGTTCAAAATTCTCGTGTTACTTGAAAATATGAGTTAAAACTAGTAGTTTTAATATTTATAGTTAGTTCAATTAAATTTAGAGGTAACAAAATCAATCAATTTTTTAGTAATTCGTTCAAACAATTCAAGTTTAACGGGTTGAGTTATTTATATGTTTGTTGACTTGACATGATGGATTGACCCCGAAATGATCCATCAAACTTTTGATTTGACATATTTTATGGGTTTACTTGTGAAACAATTCAAGTTTAACGGGTTGAGTTATTATTATGAGTTTACTTCCAACTAAAGTTTTTTTTTCGCAAGACGGGATTAGAGGAAGACTGAAAAAAAACGTGAAATTTGAAACTTTGTGACAGTGAACATATTTCAATTACTGAAGCTGAAAATTGATTAATTGAAATTTTATCCCGGTTAATTGATTTGACATATTTTAACCTGCCCAAATTTAATCCAACCAAACATACTTGTCACTTCTAGTCTCACCTGTGGCTTGGAAAAGGGTGGCAGTAAGGGTTGTTCCCTTAGTAATCCTGTGAAGTTGCTTGGAACCAAAGTAATCTGCAAAAACATGTAGAGAAAGAACATTCTTGAGAGTATAAATGGACATGTGTTTATCAAGAATGTCATCCATGGCAGCATTATCCACCGCACAAACGGTGATGGTTTGCCTGCGGTTGATCTCGGAAGCCAAGTGGGTAAGAGTTAAATAGCGGTTAAAGGTTGAGAATTCAGGGTGTTTGGCGAGTATATGAGTGATGTTGTGGGCGGAGGAGGTGGTGGCGATGGCGAGAAATAGTATGAGTAATAGAGAAATGGAGGATTTCGCCGGCGAGAGCTTCATTTTCCGGCGATAGATTGGTTGTGAAATGTGTTTGAAGAGAAGAATGGAAGTAAAAGAGGAGACGTGTATGAGTCTTTTGTAAATAGGGGTTTATATATAGATGGATATTGGAAGGTGCTAGGGATTATTTATTATGGAATTAGTTGTACCAATTACTATTAATTTATATTCATTAATGGAGCAAAATTAATTAATTAGTTAGTTAATAAAGCTGATATTAATCATAAGAATAGTTCACATTATCATCTATCTTGACTGATTGTAAAATAACAAATTATTTCATTTATATGCATATATAATTTGTCCATCTTGTAAGCAAAAAAATCTATTGAAAGACCTTTTCACATTACCATCAATTTGAAATTTATTAAAATTGTTTTGTGCTTTGTCAATTTGTGATACTACTTACTAACGCCTCTGAATATATTATTATCAACGACATTGTTAGAATATATTATTAATTACAATTAATAATATCATTATGTATAATCTTATGTATATGGTAAGTAGTATTATGTATTAAATAGAATAATATTAATAGAATATATTATGGGATATGTAGGAGGATTTTAGGGAAGACTTAATCTTCCTATTAATTATTAGTTAAGTGTATATATTGTTACCATGGAGATGAATAGAACTTAAGGAAGATTTATCATTTCAAATAATTCTTACATGGTATCAGAAGATAATTCAAAGATCCTACTCTAAATAAAATATTCCTTCCAAATTCGGTCATCTTCCTCATCCATCCAACCGAATTTGTCTTCTCCATTGTTAATTTTTTTTTTCTTTCTTCCTCCATTATTGTTGTCAACCATGTCTGAATCAAAGTCTTCGTTTCACTCAGCCCTTACTATCTCTAACATTAAAACACATATTTCTGTCAAACTAGAGATAGAAACTGTTCACTACGCAACATGGGCGGAGTTGTTCAAAATTTGTTGTAGGGCTCACAAAGTTCTTCATCATATAATTCCACCAAAAAATGGTACAACAACGGAACAATCGTCTGAAGCAGACAAAGAATTGTGGGATACCGCGATCTGCGGTTCTTGGTTGGATTTATGCAACAATATCCACCGACATTGCATCTGATAATGGAACGATTCTCTCGCCATGGCGGCATGGGAACGCTGAGAGACATTTTTCAAGATAATCAAAACTCTCGTCATAGTTGCGTTGGAACAAGAATTTTCAACCATTGTCATGGCAGACTTCCCTAACGTTTCAACCTACTGTCAACGTCTTAAAGTGGTGACAGATCAATTGAGAAACGTAGGTTCACCGGTTTCTGACAACCGGTTAGTTTTACAACTAGTTGCCGGTCTCACGGATGCTTATAGTGGCGTGGGGACACTAATCCGTCAAAGTAATCCCTTACCAAAATTTTATCAAGCAAGATCCATGCTTGTTCTTGAAGAGTCGGGTTTGATTAAGAAGGTTTCAACGACTACAAATTCCGCCATGGTTGCCACCTATTCCAATGATGGTAATTATTTTGCCTATTCTTCACAAAATAAGAGTAAAAAAGGCGTGGAAATAATAATAAGAAGGTGGAAATCGCGGAAATAATAAAGGTGAAGTCGCGGATTCCGTGGCGGCGAAATAAGCGGCAACACAACTCGGCGGTGGCTCTTGGCGGCAACCACGAGCGGCAGAACCGGCCAGCGGAAGGCCCGGTAGCGGCAAGCAGCCGGCGGCGGCTTTAGGCGATCCGGCGATCAGCGGCCAGCGTTAGGCGATCAGCGGCCAGCGGCGGCGTTGGGCGATCCGGCGAAGCGATCAGCGGCCCGGCAGCGGCAGCGGCTTTGGGCGATCCAGGCCAGCGGCGGCCGATCCACGTCAGCGAGCCCAGCGAGCCCATTTCGGCTGGTGCATGCGGCGATCAGGCGATCAGCGGCCCAGCCAGATGGCGGCGATTTTGGGCCTCCTCCGCCCGATGGCGGGAGGCCCATTCAACCGTGACCCATCCTACGGATATTGAGCGGTATGCACACTCTTGGACTCAATCCACCGGATTCTAATTGGTATATGGACTCGGCAACGCGTCATATGACGGCGTCCCAAGTACACTCTCACCCTATTTTAATTTGAGCAAAGAAAATGGTATTATTGCCGGAAATGGCCATGCAATTCCAATAAAGGTTATGGATCAAACACACTATCACCACCACATCCGCCACTAGTTTTAAATAATGTCTGCATGCTCCCAAATTAATAAAAATTGGTTTCAATTAGGAAGTTTACTAGTGATAATTGGGTTTCATTAAATTTGACCCATTTGGTTTTTCCGCATACGACTTTCAGACGCAAGCTTCTCATGAGATGTGATAGCAAGGGGAGCTCTATCCAATAAGTTTACCAAATCCACGCCTAAAGTTCCTTCCACTTTGCGACCTTGGCTCCATCACTATGGCATGAACGATTGGGACATCCGGGAGTCCATTTTGGCCTCTTAAACAAAACAATTTTATTTCATGTACTCGGACTCATGTTTTGAATAAGTGTCATGCTTGTGCCCTCGTAAACATGTTAGGTTGCCATTTACTTCTTCTACTTCATGCACTACTATGCCGCTTTGATATTTTACATTGTGATATTTGGACATCACTGCTTTGAGTTCCTCAGTCATAGATACTATTTCATCGCTTTCTTGATGACTACTCTAATTATTTGTGGACATTCCCTTTGTCGAAAAAATCACAAGTGTTTTCCACTTTCCTAAACTTTAGAGCATTTATCCGAACTCAGTTTGAACGGGAGATTAAAAGTATTCAATGTGACAATGGGAGGGAATTTGACAATAATCAGTTTTGGGATTTTTTCAAAACAAATGGTTTACAATTTCGTTTATCCTGTCCTCACACCTCTTCACAGAATGGGAAGGCGGAACGCAAAATTAGAACCATAAACAATATTGTGAGAACATCCCTTGCTCATGCTTCTATACCCCCCATTTTTTGGCATCATGCGCTTCAAATGGCAACCTACATGTTAAATATCCTTCCCCATAAAAACATGTCTTACCAAGCTCCACTAAAAATACTTTTCTTACGAGAGCCCTCATATCATCATTTGAGAGTATTTGGTTGTCTTTGCTACCCTCTATTTCCATCCACCACAATCACAAAGCTTCAACCCCGGTCTACTCCATGTGTCTTCTTGGGATATCCTACTAATCACCGTGGTTACATGTGTTATGACATTTCTTCCAAACGTATGATTATATGTCGTCATGTAATTTTTGATGAGTCACAATTTCCCTTTGCCAAGATACATGACACAGGGACAACTACTTATGATTTTTTGGATGATGAGAGGCTCCCGTATCTAACTCATTTTTTCCACAGCCCGGGACTCACAAAAAATACTGGACAAACGCAGCTGGGCCCACTGGACCAAGGACCGATGGTCGGCCAATAAATCTGATCCAGGGCCATCAGTTCCAAGGCCCAGTGCACGAGAATCCCCTACCTCACACTGGTGCCCGCTTCCGGTTGGGCCATACTCCAAATCCAGGCCCAACTACACAGCCCAGTGCAACCAGTGGAGAGAATGGCAATAATCTGGGCAGTGGCGTTCAGCCCACTGTCTCACTCCCGGCCAGTGGCGTCCAGTCCACTGGCCCACTAAATCGACCAGTCACCCGTAGTCAACATGGAATTACAAAACCTAATGCCAAATACAGTCTACACACTCAAGTCTCGAAATCACCTTTGCCTTGTAACCCTGTGTCTGCTCTAAAAGATCTTAATTGGAAAATGGCCATGGATGATGAATATCATGCTCTAATTAAAAATAGGACATGGGAATTAGTACCGTCCATCTAATGCTAATATAATTCGTTACATGTGGATTTTTAGCCATAAAGAAAAATCGATGGTTCTTTTGAGCGGCATAAGGCCCGACTTGTAGTGATGGCAAGACTCAAGTGGGATTAGATTGCGGCGAGACATTCATCCGGTGGTTAAACCAAAGAACCATCGAAATTGTTCTCGCCTAGCCCTCTCAAAAGGATGGTTACTTCATCAATTGGATGTCAAGAATGCCTTCATACATGACACTGAGCGAGATCAGATACATGCACCAACCATCGGGGTACAGAGATGCTCGATATCCCAATCATGTGTGTTACTTAAAAATCATTATATGGCCTCAAACAGCTCCCGTGACTTAGTATGGCGGTTTCGATTTGTGTTCAACATGGGTTTCTCAAACAGTAGTTCGGATAATTCACTATTTATTTATCAACGGGGTAATCATCGCTTATATTCTCTTATATGTAGATGATATTATCCTAACAGCCTCTTCAGACTCTCTTCGCCAGAATATCATGACCCAGCTAAGTTCCGAATTTGCTATGAAGGATCTTGGTCCACTTCACTACTTTCTAGGAATTGCGGTGACACGTCATGCAGGTGGTTTATTTCTTTCCCAGAAGAAATATGCATCAGAAATCGTAGAACGGGCTGGAATGTCATCTTGCAAACCTTCTGCAACTCCAGTAGATACCAAGTCAAAATTGAGTGCCATATCCAGTAGTCCTTTTGCCAATCCGACATTGTATCGCAGCTTGGCAGGAGCTTTGCAATATCTCACATTCACCAGGCCAGATATTACATATGCAGTACAACAAGTGTGTTTGTTCATGCACAATCCAATGGAAGAACATATGCAGGCACTCAAACGTATTGTACGATATATTCAGGGCACTCTGAATTATGGATTACATCTGTACCCTTCTTCCATGACCAAGCTTGTCACCTACACAGATGCAGATTGGGCAGGATGTCCAGACACCAGACGCTCCACCTCCGGATATTGCGTCTTCCTCGGTGATAATTTAGTATCATGGTCCTCCAAAAGGCAACCCACCGTATCACGTTCCAGATCACGAAGGCGAATACCTGATGCGGTAGCCATGTATGTCGACTCAATGCCGGATTCGAATCTTTTACTTGAGCTTCATTGTCTATTCCGAATGTACCACTATGGTATCCTGTGATAACATTAGTGCGATTTATCTCTCGGAAATCCAATCCATCATCAACGCTAAGCATATTGAGTTAGATATTCATTTTGTCCGTGAAAAGGTAGCTCGCGGACAGGTGCGAGTGTTACATGTCCCGACACGACATCAGATTGCAGATATCTTCACAAAAGGGCTTCCGCTGATATTATTTGAAGAATTTCGGGACAGTCTCAGCATTCGCCTTCCTCCGGCTTCGACTGCGGGGGAGTGTTAGAATATATTATTAATTACAATTAATAATATCATTATGTATAATCTTATGTATATGGTAAGTAGTATTATGTATTAAATAGAATAATATTAATAGAATATATTATGGGATATGTAGGAGGATTTTAGGGAAGACTTAATCTTCCTATTAATTATTAGTTAAGTGTATATATTGTTACCATGGAGATGAATAGAACTTAAGGAAGATTTATCATTTCAAATAATTCTCAGAGACATAACTACTTGCATGCAAATTATGAAAAAGACATTAGATCTAACGATGATTGGGCAAATTCACCATCCACATTATTAAAAAATGAAATTAAAATAAAAGAAAAGTTAGCATGTAAGATCGTTATTTTTGTGCATAAGAAATCTGATAATAACATATAAGAAACTTTTGTCAGGTTATTTTTTTTATTCAAATTGTAAAATGGTTCCTCCCTATACCGATCTATTTTAGACTCAGTCACACACACACTCACACACACATATATATCTTCACGGAAAGTCGCTTCCTTTTATCAGGGATTTTTCCGCAATTCCTTATCACTAATTCCAGTTTTTTCTTATGTAGTGGAAACGCCTTACAATCTGAAGTTTTACGCTTAAGGGAAGAAATGTTCTTGGTGGATGCAGGACTTGGGACCCCCAGAATTTGTATGCAAGATGAGCCTACAGGAGTGCCAATCAACCGAGCCACCAGGTTTGAGAATAAGGTGGGATTCCTGGATCTAGTGGCCGGTGAATCACTGATATATATATATATATGCAAAAAAGTAGAATATATAAGGAAAGTGTCCAAACTTGCCATTGTGATTTACCCCCTGTTTGGATGGTTGTTTTCCGTGGTTCATTATTATATGGTGTTTATTGATATCATGTTTATTTTTATTGTCTTAAAATTATATTGTATAGTGTTGTAAATCCGTTATAATTTTGTGGTTATATAATCATGAAAAGCCTTTATTTTTATAACCACGAATTTAATGATTTTCGTGTGATTTCTTATTTCAATTACCCATTATAACCCCCACCACCCACACCATGCTCCACCACCCACGCCACCACCGCACACTACCCCCTAACCCCCTACCATCCACAACCCCTTACCACCACCCCACCACCCACACCCACCCCCACTTCACACTCACCCCACTGACCACCCACTCAACCACCACCTACTTATTTTTTAAATTTTCTATTTTATCTTTACTCTAATTTTATTAATATATATATATATATATAATAATTTGTAATTAAGGGTTAATGATATTTTAGTAAATTTATATGTTATTATACAATATCATACGGTTAAATCAAATAATATAAATATTATTAAACCACAACAAATAATATAATCTATGCAAATATTATATTCATTAATACAGTACAATACTATACAATATCATATAGTACATTATGAAACAATGGGTAACGACCATCCAAAGAGGGTAGGAAATGGTCTATTTGTAGTTGGTGGGTGGGAGTGGGGAGTGGGGAGTGGGGAGTGGGGGGTCCGGGTGCAAGGGGAAGAGGGTGCCAACTGTGTGAGGGGTGTCGGGGAGGGTGGAGTGTTGGGGTGGAGGGATACCATCAATTAGCAAAGCATCGCCCCACCTTTACCAAGGACAATGTTTTGGTCTTTATTTGTTTATACAAGTTAGGTTGGTTTTGTTAGAGTAATTGGTAGAAGCATTTTTTATACACCTTAATTTTCGAGTCGTGATTTAAAATTACTTTTCTTTAAAGTTAAACATTATACTTGGCCATGAGGGACATCTAATGAAGTTGAATATTGCGTGATCCTTTCACACTGCCTACTAATTAAATATTTTTATCTACAAAATCATGAAAATTAATGTAAGAATGCGGGCCTAACTTAACCCCAAAAGTTAGCCTGTATGGTGAAAATTGTCCAAGTCCATATAAGGAGTTCATGTTCTCATTCCATTACCGATGTGAGACTCTTAATACTCCCTCGCACGCAGTGACGGATCTTGCCCAAAATATTCAGGGGGCGGTGGCGGATCTTGCCCAAAATAATAAGAGTTTGATAATTTCAAGAAAGTTACCTCTGTTTTTTTATCTCAGTGATTCGTCATGGCCTCTAAAAGCACAAGCTTGAAACGTGAGCCAACGAATTGAATCAATTTTCTTAAGTTAAACCATCGTACCAACTACCACTCCTAAAAAAACATAAATCAATTATCAAAGAAACAAACATGAAAGATTAGTTAATCTGTTTTCTGCGAGCAAACTGGATAGGAACACAAACTGAATATAAAATCTCTTATTTTTTCTAAGTTATACATACAAGATACATCCCCTGTACACAATCATTAACCTAAAAATAACATCAACATCTCCAAAGTTCAAACTACATAGCCCACCATATTTCAATACAAATTTCTCCTAAAAAACTCATTCTTAAGGCTTACTTCAACTAATCCTATTGATTTTTTTGTCTTTCCTTTCCCTTTTTTCGCAAATCTTGAACGACCCTTTTCATATTTTGCCGTTTTTCCACAAATTTTGAATTACCCATTTGATATTTTGATTTTTTTTTGGAAAAAAATTGAACTTTACTTAAAATACCATACAAATATAGCACTTATAATGGCTATAAATATTTTCTTACTATTGTGGATGATTTCACTACAATAACTTGGATTTTTCTTTTAAAATTAAAAAGTGATTGCATTATATATTTGACAACCTTTATAAATTTTGTACAAAATCAATTCACCACCACTATTAAGACCATAAGGTCTAATAATGGTCTTGAATTTATCAATTCTCAGTGTACTTTCTTATTTCAGTCATTTGGTATAGCTCATCATAGGATATGTGTCTATACTCTACGACAAAATGATATTGTTGCACCTCTTAGAGGTTGATAGAGCTTTGAGATTCCAAGGTCATATTCCTCTCCAATTCTGGGTGATTGTATCCTAACTGCAGCTTACATCATTAATAGATTGTCATCTATCATCCTTCATGAAATTTCCCCATATAAAAGCTTCATGACGTTGCCCCATCATTGTCTCACATGAAAATATTAGGGTGTCTTTGCTATGCTATAGATCCTAGTCCATCTGATAAATTTTCACCTATAGCAATCCAAGCAGTGTTCATAGGATATTCTCGGTTCAAAAGGGATATAGATTGTACAATTTGAATACTCACACTTTTTTTGTGAGTATAGATATTTCCTTTAGAGATCATATTTTAATCCTTGTTAAACAGTGTTCAGAATATTTGTCCTAGCGTCGCGACCCTTAGGACACAGCGCCGCGGCGTTGCCCCGGATTTCCAGAATCCGGATTTACCTATTTTGTATATTAGACTTGTACCTAAATTAGTATTGTAACTTTACCATAATTGTATAGTTAGTCTTCATATAGAATAGGGGTTTAGATATAAGTAGGAATAGGATTCTCCTATTGTAACTTGTATATATATGTCTTTCATTAATAATAATAATCATGGGATTATTTCTTTCATGGTATCAAGAGTCTAGGTTCTCTTTACCCTGCTTCCGCTCCTCAAGACTTTCTCTCTCTCGGATTTTTGTACTCACTACCGCGGCGCCTCCCTCGATTTTTACCAAACAGTCGCGGCCCTTCACTCCCAAAAATCCTCTCTCTCACAAATTCCCTTCTTCGAATTTGTTGTTCTATATCCTATGGCTGATAAGAACAATTTTCATCATGCCCTTACTGTTTCTAACATCAAGAGCGTCATTCCTATTATTCTTGACCTAGAAAACGTCCAATATGAGACATGGGCGGAATTATTTAAGATTCATGTTTTGGTACTGTTGCGATATTTCTAGATGCTTACGCAAGTGTACGTATCGTTCAAGTAATAAAGTTTGTAAGACCGAGTTTATCGTCCACAGAGACTGGTTTATTAAGTACCGGTTATCTATTCTATGGTATCTATTTGGTTGACGTTCTTTAGTTTGAGAATTATACTAAGAATTATGACTAAGTGCAGAAAATAAACTAAAGATTATAATACGTTGGGTTTATAACAGTTATGAAGGAAATAGGGCTTCCAATCTCCTAAACTATCCACTCTTTCACGTGTTAATGCAATGCTAATGACTCTTCTTCTTATTAAGACAGCAGGTTAACTAATCTGTCATTATATTCCGGTTAGGACATACAAGAGCTCAACCTTGTGCAGAAACCTTCTATATTTCTATGATAGATTTTACCACACAAGAGGATTAAGAACAATAACCTTAATTACTACACAAGTATCGGGGTACTTTCATCCCCGATTTTAACCTATGTCTAAAGAAACTACATCATATTCAAATCTCACATTTCAGACTTTTGATTCGAAATCATATGAGTTATGATAATTAGTGATCAGTTAATTATCAAGCAATCAAAATAATATTGAATAGATCTTAATATGCTGAAGAAAAAATCAATAATCAATGCATTAACTATATGAAAGAGTTTCAAGAAGATTCGATGGAAACCCTACTAAAGTATTTAGCTCCTAAACATTGTCATGTCAAGAACTAAATTACAATCCAACATAAACTGAAATAAAGTAAAGGAAAGAAAATAACTTGAACAAGAAGATGTCTCTAATCTTTCTTCTAGTCGTCGTTCTCCTCTCCAAAGTAGGATATAACATGATTCAAATAAGGTCAGAGTTTAGGGATTTTATAGTTGAGAAATGTTGTCTTGCGGACCCTGAAAACGTGTCAAATTCGGCCCAGAATCGGAAAAACCGCTTGGCCTTGCGGCGCGAAGTCTGCGTCAAAATCGAGTCCTCGATTGTTTGGCGTCGCGGCCTGCTGGTCATGGCGGTGGCGTCCCATTCTTGGATTTTCTAATTTTTAATTTTTCTCGTCCGGACTTCGTTTGATTTCTTCTATACTTCCCGGGACTTCTTAGATTTCATTTCTTGGAATTTTCTTGTGCAATTTCATCCTCAAAAGTAGTATCTTCTTCTTTATAACCGTTGTGACACAAAAGAACGAAAACACACCTAGCACTATACTAAACGCGAAATAAAAGAGTAAAATACTAACTAAAAAGGACTCAAAAGTCTATACAAAATACACTTAACAAACACCCCCAAACTTACACTTTAATCGCCCTCGAGTAAATCACTAAAAAATAAACAAAAACAAAAATAAAGACTCTATGAAATGAATCAAATAGTCATAACAATATTTCTTCAACATCATGGATGAAAGTTGAGATAATATGTTAGAACATACATAGCATGAATATTCAGCAATCTAAAATTTCAAGTTAGATATTTCGCAAATTCACTTGGATCACAATCACTGGAAATACAAACACCTAACCTATGCATGTCAATTTCATTCCATCTTTCCTAAAATGCTATAGACTTGTTTACTTGTTATTATCCACTAATCATAGATATACATATTTAAAGATCATCAGGACTTTCAAGGGTTGTAATGTAGGCTTAGACTGGGGTAGATAAAAGTAGGCATTTAGGCTAATTACGTACAGTAAGCATTTTCATTCAACTCTTTTTCCTTCTTTTTAACTTTCTTTTTAATCGCATACCTATTTTTTCCCTCTTTTCTTTTGAAAGAATGAGATATATTACAAATAGCAGGCACCCCCAAACTTAGGTTTTTGCATATTTTTCATTGGGGTGCATCAAATTTTTACTCTCTTCTTGTTTCTTTTTCAACACTTTTCATCCCACTAAGTTTCAATTATTACTTATGACATACACAGGGAATCATAGGGTGTCAAAGAAAGATCTTATTTAAGGCTCAACGGGGCTGACTAGTGATACAATTTATGTCAGGATAGTTAATGAATGATCAGAAGGGTTATCAAAGAAATGCCTGAATCATCTCCCTAAACATGTACATCTTAACTATTTCGCCTCAAATAACACGCAAACAGATTTTTCTAGACATTTTTCAACCTTTCTTTCCATAACTGACACACATAGGCTAAGCACAAATTTCTCAAATAATTAGATGTCATGAATTTTTGGCATATCCAACTTAAGCACACAGATTTGCTTTCAATTTCATTACATTATCCCACTTTATCCACTCAATATCTTTAGCAACTACAACATGCATGATCCATAAAAAATATTATGACTCAAAAACACATAAAACAACACAAAAACAATAAAAAAGACTCAAAAGTGAAACAATGAAACAAAAATAAGATACCCCCAAACTTAATCGACACATTGTCCCTAATGTGTGAAGACTAAAAATAAAGAGACAACTTACTGACACAACACAACGATCATAACAGAGATTTGGGAGGAAAATTATGGAAATTGCACTGCATCTGGGTTCTCTGAAGTTGCAGTGTCGTGGCCCTGTATGTTGGCGTCGCAGCACTGCTGCTTTGATTTTTCCAGTTTCAGCATTTTTCGCCCTTTTCTCCTCGGAGTCAGTTCCTGCTTTTATCTGTCATAAAAAACACTAACATACCAGATCGTGAGACTGTTCAAGACAAAATAAAATAAACTAAAACAAAACTTAAATAACATAATTAAAACCATTGGGTTGCCTCCCAAGTAGCGTTGTCTTTAACGTCTTTTAGCCTGACGCAGTTTACTTACTTAATCAAGGGGGTAGAGTGTCCCCTCCGCATATCCATTTCAGCACCATTTTCCTCCTCCTTCTCCTTTTGTTTCACAATGCTGATTTTAGAGGAGTTCAATTCTTTTTCATCAATTGCTAGTTCAGAAATCTTACCATCAGGTTCTTCATTTTTCTTTAATGGTACTCCACGAGCATCAGTACTTGTGAGACTTTTATCTGGCACAACCTTGTCAACTACCCCAATAGCAAAACATCTAGCATCGACTTGAGGTTCAGTGGGCTGCTTGAAAACTTTGAATACCATTTCCTCACCTTGGACTCTGAGTTTTAACTCCCCCTTTTCAACATCCATGAGGGTCTCCCTGTGGCTAGGAATGGTATTGTTACACCCCATAATTCCAGGGCAATGAAATGAGAACGTAAGTTAGGATATAAGATTTGAATGTTGGAAAGAAAGTGGATTTACATTATCTATATGGAATAATTTTGGATACAATAAATGTGACTACGAGAAGTAGTACTAGTAATTGAATTCTTTCCAATAGTGTGTGGGCAGAAAAGGACGAAAGTTGACAGATCAGGATGAAAGACTATAGGACCGCGGTGCCGGACTGTAGCACCGCGGTGCCAGAACTTTTGAGCAACCGCAGTACTCGCGGCACCGCGGTGACATTCTGCAGGACCGCGGTGCCGATGCGGGAATTTCCAATCCAAAATAGAATTGACAAGTGGACAAGTGGGTCTACATGGGTCCCCCTCCACTTGTGCGACAACCACCATTTAGATGCAAGTCTTGCAAGACTTTAGCTCACAAATATCTCCTCCCTCACAAATATCTTCAAACTTTTTTCTCTCTACCTTCTCCCACAAGGTTTTCGAAACCCTTAGCAAGTGAAGAACAAGTTAACTTATTTTCCAAGATCAAGCCCCTTAATTAAGTTCTATGCAAAGTTGTTACTCCAAAACAGTGGGTCACAGTTTGGATTAAAAACTGTCTTGAAATCTTAAGCTTGGAGATGAACTTTTTGGAAGATAAACAATAAAGCAAGATGGTTTCAAGCTTGTAGAGGACACGTGTGTATTATTGTAACGTGAAGGATTGGTGCAAAAACAGTGCAGTGGCCGAGAACTTAGGGATTGTTTTGGCTAAGCAAGGTAAGGGTTCTTCTTCTTATAAAGTTATTGGAAGTTAAATGATGTTATAGTTAAGGGATAAACATGTATTAAGAAGGATTGGAAGTAAAAAATGCATGTGGTTATTGTTGTTGTTATCGTCACTTGTTGCATGTTTAATGTGGTAAATTGCTAATGTATGCCCTAAGGGAATAAAGGTATAGAATGGTGTAGAAAGGCTTCACATTCTACCCTTGTTGTTGTTGGAATATGGACTGTTTTAGTGGACTGTTTTTATATGGATTAAGAGGTCGGATTAACATAAGAAGTAGGTGTGTGAATCACCTTGGTTGCTGTTTTGAACTACCCTTAATTGGTACTTGGTTATTGATGTTATTGGCCTTGTTTGTAAGTTGTGGATGTATGTATAAATAGGGGAAGTGATGCCCAAATTATTATGAAAGGAGAGTCATTATGTGGTATAGCGTATACTAGTATTCATGAAGTTGACAGAAGTGTTATTGTTATTATAGGTTGAAGTACATATTTGAGGCGTATTCTACTTATCGCGTTGGTATAGCCGATAAGGTATGTGAAACTATCTCCTCTTTCTTTTGTCATGATTTTTATAAAGTAAGTGTACGGCGGACGTACATAGTTCTATTGGGTCTTAATCCTTAATGATACATGACATGATAATGCCTTGGGTTTTATAAATGAAAGATATTCTATTTATTCCATTGAGAATCAAAGTGATTGATTTACTTGAAATAAACGTACGGCAGACGTACATGATTTCTACACAGTTTAATTCCTAATGATATGTGTTATGAGAAGTACCTTGGTTTTTCTAAAATGAAAGTTCATTTTGAATATTTTATTGAGAGTCAAAATATGAGTTTAAATTTCATATGGTTGCTTATGATAGCTATTTGTGCACAATCCCTTATACGTTCGATGTGTCCTTCGTTAGATGGTCAGACAGTATATGTATATAATTCCATGGACATGTATCCGTGATGCGAGTATAGATACTCATGACAGTAAATATATAATTCCATGGACATGTATCCGTGATGCGAGTATAGATACTCATGACAGTATATAATTCCATGGAATAATCAAGCAAGCGAAAATGGCTTTCAATCAGACACATACATCCGTGATGCGAGTATAGATACTCATGACAGTATATATAATTCCATGGACATGTATCCGTGATGCGAGTATAGATACTCATGACAGTATATAATTCCATGGACATGTATCCATGATGCAGGTATAGATACACATGACAGTATATGATTATATGGACAAACATTTATGATTTTGATATGACTCTCATGTTAAAAATGTACAGTTGACTCTATTTTATATGACACGGTTGGATCTGGTATTTTGATTATCATACTTGTCCCTGTCATCTTTTATCTAGTTATAATCTTATTTACAGTACCTTATGTTTACATACTTGGTACAATGTTGTACTGACCCCCTTTTTCGGGGGGCTGCGTTCATGCCCGCTGGTGTAGGTACTCAGTTTGGTGGTCCGCGAGCTTAGGATCATTGCTCAGCTTTTGGGATAACTTCATTATTCCGGGGCTTATCATTTTGGTATAGATCTTGATTATAGACTTATGTATATTCAAGGGTACGGCGGGGCCTTGTCCCGTCACATTTCCTTATCAAACTCTTAGAGGTCTATAGTCATGTGTGAGTTGGACGTGTGTACAGTTGTAGCTCGTTTTGGATTTATGTATATAATGACAGCCTTGTCGGCTTGCCTATTTTATTATATGATTTGTTATGACGGTTCAGGGGACATGATCCCTTTATTATGTGATTATGAGTTTTCCTTAGCTTCCGTTGACTATATGTGATGTGTGGGTAGAAGGGTGCCCAGGTAGGGCAACAGTTCGGTTCGGGGCGTGACAGGTATTCCAAGGATCATGGGCATATTTTCATCCTCATCTATGTCTAAAATGATGAAATCAGCAGGAAGGATGAATTTACCCATTTGTACCAACACATCTTCAATTATTCCTTCGAGATACACAATTGATCGATCAGCTAGCTGTAGGGTGACTGTGGTTGGTCTCGTCTCCCCAAACCAAGTCTCCTAAACACAGAGAGAGGCATCAGGTTGATACTTGCCCCCAAATCACATAAAGCCCTTTTACATGTAACATTCCCTATGGTGCAAGGTAAGGTGAAACTCCCAGGATCTTTCAACTTAGGTGGGAGTTTCTTCTGCAAGATAGCACTGCACTCCTCTGTCAGCGCTATTGTCTCATAGTCAGCCAGCTTCTTTTTCTTAAACAGGATGTCTTTCATGAACTTCACATAAGCTGTCATCTGCTCCAAGGCCTCAATGAATGAAAGATTGATATGCAGTTTTTGAATACCTCCAAAAAATTTAAAAATTGCTATTCCAAGGCCTTCTTCTGCAGTATTTGAGGGTAGGGAATTTTGTCTGTGTACTCCCTCATCGCTGCGGGTGGCGCCTTCTCTAAAGTAGGACAACCATCAGTAACCTCCTCATTTTCTACCTCAACTGTCTTCCCCACATCCTTCTCGTTTTCAACCACTGGTTGGAGTGCCATATGCTCTAACTGCTTTCCACTTCTCAAGCTAATTGCCTGACATTGCTTCCTGGGGTTCATCACTGTATTACTAGGAAGAGTCCACTGAGGTCTGTCATTCAACTTCCCTGCCAACTGCCCCATCTGAGTCTCCAAGTTTCTAATAGAGGATCTTGTTTCTGTCATGAACTGCTTGATTTCTGTCATAAATTGTGTCTGGGTATTGTCCAAGGATGAAATTGAGGACCTAGTTTCAGCCATGAATTGAGTCTGAGAATTAGCCAAGGTCAATAGTCTTTACATGTCATGCAGCCTGCGATGGGTCTGTTGAGAATTTTGAGCTTTGTGAGGATGATGCCTGAAATTGTGGTTGCTGCCCTTGTTCATTCTTCCATGAAAAATTTGGGTGATTTCTCCACCCTGAATTATATGTGTTGGAGAATGGATTGTTGTAGGGCCTCTGAAAATTCCCCACTGCCTGAACCTGCTCCATGAGCACATTATTTGGGTCCACTACCGTACACCTATAAAAAGTATGGGGACCCCCACAAATTTCGCATCTCGCTAGTGTCTGAACTGCTTTAACTGACATGGTACTTTGCTGCATCTGCTTTTCAAAGTGGTACCTGCGCAGTCAATGCAGTGATAGCATCTAGCTCATGAATTTCAGCCACTTTTCTATTGTTCATTGCTCTCTCATCGACCCCCTGATGGTTGTTTGTGGCCATATCCTCTAGCAAATCATGTTCCTCATTGGCACTCTTTCTCATGAACGTACCCCCTGCTGCAGCATCAATGATGGCACGAGTTGTACCACACAGCCCATTGTAAAATATGTGGACTAGCATCCACTTCTCGATCCCATGATGTGGGCACTTCCTCTGCAAATCTTTAAACCTCTCACATGCATCATATAGTTGTTAGGCACATTTTGTATACACTTTTTGAGTCATTTTTAGTTAGTATTTTACTCATTTCGTTTGTGTTTAGTATAGTATTAGAGTTGTTTTTCTTTCTTTTGAGTCGCAGCGGTTCTAAATGACAAAATAGCAAAAAGAAGCTAAAAATTGGCAAAAAAGGAGCTCCCGAAGTAAAAAGGACGAAAGTTGGCAGATTCGGACGACAAACTGCAGGACCGCGGTGCCATAATTGCGAAGCGCGATACTTTCGGCACGCGGTGCCATTCTGCGGACGCGATGCCGATGTGAATTTCGGTCGAAATAGAATTGACAAAGGGCAAAAGGGTCCGAAACATATTTTTTCTCAACTATATAATCCTAAAACCCTTACCTAAAGGAGGGAGCTTGGACATCTTGTACATATTCCATCACTCATATCTTCTTCTCTTGGGAAAAAACACAACACAACGCTTGTCGACTACTATTGGAGACATAGTTCTAAGTATTTTCTTTTCTTTTCTTTATTTTCAATTCAGTTCATGTTGGAGTTTGTATTAGTTCTTAGCATGTCTATGGCTAGGAGCTAAATATTTTATTAGGACTTTCCTATTTCACTTGAAACTCTTATTCATGAATTAATGCTTTAGTTTGATTTCTTCTTCACTTGATTAAGATTTATTCAATATTGGTTTGAATGTTTGATAGTTAATTGATCACTAATTATCATAATCTATATGATTTCAAATCAAGAATCGAGAGGAGATATTTGGATATGCTGTAATTGAATAGACATAGGTTAAAATCGCGGACGAAAGTACCCCGATACTTTTGTAGCATTATAGGTTATTGTTCTTAATCCTCCTATGTGGTAAACCTATCATAGAAATATAGAAGGTTTCTGCACTGGGGTTGAGTGATTATATATCCTAACCGAAATATAAGACAGTATAGTTAACCCGCTATCTTAATGCAGAAGAAGAAGTCATTCTTGTTGCATTAAGGATTGAAAAAAGTGGATAGCCGAGGATATTGGAAGCCCTATTTCCATCATAACTGATTAAACCAAAGTAATTTAGTTTAATTCTTGCAATTACTCTAGTAGTGTTAGATAAAAACCCAATCAACTATCGTTTTCCAAATAGATAACATATAGTAGATGTTCGGTAGTTGAAAACCAGTCTCTGAGGACGATATTCGGTCTTACCAGACTATATTACTTGTAACAATAAGTACATTTGCGTGAGCAATTGGAAATCGCCTAACAAGTTTTTGGCGCCGTTGCCGGGGACTGACGTACTTTCAATATCGAATTATCTAATCTTATTACTAATTTGGTTTGTATATATTTGATTATGTTATTTTATTTCTAATTTGGTTGCTCCAGGAACAAGTTTCTAACTTGTTCTGTGAGCATTTTTTATCACTTTTTGTTGTTTTTCTTATTTTGTAGGTAAAAAAAATATGGATTACTACTACTATCAGGGGCAGTGGAATCATCAACAACAGCCTAACCCACAGGTTCTGCTGGAAGATAGAAATGAGTTGCAGGCATCCATACTCAGGCTCACCAAGTGTCAGGCTCAGTTTATGGCTGAGACCAGGGTATCCGTCAAAAATTTAGAGACACAAATAGGACAGCTGATGGATATGGTGATTAATGTACCGCAAGAAAATCTGCCTAGAGACACAGTTGTAGGGGGGTGATAAGAAGAATGAGGAACATGAACCACACCAAGCTGTTGAGGAATTGAGAATGGTGGTTGGTATAGAGAAAGAAAAGGTTATTGGAATCCAATTTTTCACTTTTTTGGATTCCTTGGAGTTCCTTTTTGTTGTACCCATTGCAGAAGAAACACTACCAGATGTCTTTGCTGACCCTCAACCAGAAAGTCCATACCCTCAAGGGAACCCCCAAAAGTCTAGAGATCCATGGAGTTTCATTATTCCCTGCACTTTAGAGAATTTTGAATGCAAGCAAGTATTGGTCAATTTGAGGGCAAACATAAAAGCACTACCCTTTTCTGTGTTCTATAGAAATGGTGTAGGTGAAGTGAGGCCGGCAAAAATAACTGTGCGGATTTAAAGCAGTTCGCAGAAGGATCCAATGGACACTAGTAAAGGTTAACTGCGTCCGGCTAAAAGACGTTAAAGACAGCGCTTGTTGGGAGGCAACCCAATGTTTTTAATTATGTTAGTTTAATTTTTGTTTTAATTTGTTTTATTTTATCTTGAACAGTCTCACGGTCTTGGGTTTTGTCTTATGTTTTGATGGCAGGTGGACTAGGGACTGACCCTAAGGGGGAAATAATCAAAAGCGCTGAAACTTCAGAGAGCCCAAAAGATGTGCAATTTTCAGAATCTCATCCCAAACCTCTGTTATGATCGTTGTGTTTTGTCAGTAAGTTGTCCCTTATTTTTAGTCTTCATATATGAGAGACAATGTGTCGTTTAAGTTTGGGGGATCTTAGTTTGTTTTGTGTGTCTGTTTTTTAGTCTTTTTTATTGTCTTTTTGTTTGTTCTATGTGTTTTGTGAGGCAATTTTTTTTATGGATCAAGCATATTGTAATTGCTAAAGACATTGAATGGATAAAGTGGAATAATGTAATGAAATTGAAAGCAACATTCTGTGTGCTTAAGTTAGATATGCCAAAAATTCATGACATTTAATTCTTTGGGATATTTGTGCTTAGCTTATGTGTGTCAGTTATAAAAAGAAAAATTGAAAAATGTCTAGAAAGTGTGTTTGCTTGTTATTTGAGGCGAAATAGATAAGATATATATGTTTAGGAAGATGATTCAGACATTTCTTTAATATCCCTTCTGACCATTCATTACCTACCCTGACATGAATTGTATCACTAGTCAGCCCATTTGAGCCTAGAATAAGATCTTTGTTTGACACCCTATGATTTCCTGTTTGTGCCATAAGTGATAATTGAAAGTTAGTGGGATGAAAAGTGTTGAAAATAAAATAAAAAGAGAATTAAAAAATTTGATGCACCCCAATGAAGAATATGTAAAAGCCTAAGTTTGGGGTGCCTGCCATTTATAATGTATCTCATTCTCTCAAAATAAAAGAGGGGAAAAATAGGTATGAGATTAAAAAGGAAATTAAAAAGAAGGAAAATGAGTTGAATGAAAAAAGCTTATGATACGTAATTGAGCCTAAATGCCTATTTTTACCTACCCCTGTCTAAGCCTACATTACAACCCTTGAAAGTCCTGATGATCTTTAATGTGTATGTCTATGATTAGTGGAGAATAGCAAGTAAACATGTCTATAACATTTTGGGAAAGATGGAATGAAATTGACATGCATAGGTTAAGTGTTTGTATTTCCATTAACCATGATCTATGTGAATTTGTGAAATATCTAACTTGAAATTTTAGATTGCTAATTATTCATGCTATATATATTCTAACATATTATCTCATCTTTATCCATAATTTTGAAGAAGCATTGCTATAGTTACTTGATCTATTTTATAGAGTCTTCATTTGTTTTGTTTTTATCTTGTGCTTTACTCGAGGGCGAGTAAAGTTAAGTTTGGGGGTATTTGTTATGTGTATTTTGTATACATTTTTTTAGTCATTTTTAGTTAGTATTTTATTCATTTCATTTGTGTTTAGTATAGTATTGTGGTTGTTTTTCTATCTTTTGAGTCACAGCGGTCATAAATGGAGAAACGTCAAAAAGAAGATGAAATGAGCATATTTGAGATGGAATTGCACACTAAAAGGACCAAGAAATGAAGCCTAAGAAGTCCCGGAAAGTATAGAAGAAATCAGACGAAGTCCGAACGAGAAAATGACAAGATTTCAGAAAATATTTGTTGAAGTACTTTCGGCACCGCGGTGCCATTATGCAGCATCGCGGTGCCAAAAGATCCGCGAGTTCAGGTTTACATAGGACTTAGGCACCTCGGTCTTGCCAAATTTTGCGGTCAGAGCGAAATTGGACAGGGATATAAGGGTCCAAAGCAATATAGTTTATAAGTATAAAACCCTATACCCTAGGTCATATTATTCATTCTACTTTGAGGCATCTTGTACATAATTCCACATTCTATTTTGGGGAGGCAAGAAAGGAGGCAACAACACAAGATTGGAGACAACTTTGGTTCAAGTTTCGTTTTCTTTCCTTTTATTTATTTCAGTTTATGTTGGTTTGTATTAGTTCTTAGCGTGACTGTGGCTAGGAGCTAAACACTCTACTAGGGCTTTTCTTATGAATCGCTTGAAACTGTTATTAATGAATTAATCCAGTAGTTTGATTTCTTCTTCGCTTGATTAAGATTTAGTCAATATTTGGTATGAATGTTTGATAATTAATTGATCACTAGTTATCATAACCTATATGATTTCGAATAAAAAATCGAGAGGAGAGATTTAGATATGTTGTAATTGACTAGACATAGGTTAAAATCGTGGATGAAAGTACCTCGATACTTGTGTAGCATTATATGTTACTGTTCTTAATCCTACGCTATGGTAAATCCTATCCTAAAAATATAGAAGGGTTCTGCACTGGGATTGAGTGATTATATGTCCTAACCGGAATATAAGACAGTCTAGTTAACCGCTATCTTAACGAAGAAGGATTGAATATAGTGGATAGTCGAGGATTTTGGAAGCCCTAATTCCTTCATAACTGATTTAAACCAAAGTATTATCATAATTAGTTTATTTTCTGCAATTACTTAGTCTTAGTTATTAGATTAAAATACAAATAAATTAACGTTCACCAAATAGAAACTAAAGCTTAGATAATCGGTACTTGAAAACCAGTCTCTGAGGACGATATTCGGTCTTACTAGACTATATTACTTGTGACGATACGTACACTAGCGCGAGCAGTTGCAAATCGCCTAATAATAGTGATTATCCCTCAAGCTGATAAAAGTTATTCAACTCACCTCTGAGCTTCGCTGCCTTAGCTGGGGGGAGAACTTGGCAAGAAACTTATGGGCTAAGTCTTGACATGCTGTGATGGAGTTCGCCTGTAAGGAGTTCAGCCATCACTTTGATCTATCCCTGAGTGAGAATGGGAAGAGTCTCAACCGAATGATGTCATCAGTAACACCATTGTACTTGAAAGTTGCACACAACTCCAGAAAATTTGCTAGATGCAAATGAAGATCTTCAGACGGTAATCCCCCAAACTGAACTGAGCTTTGAACCATGTGCAATATGGCTGGTTTGATTTCAAAATTGTTGGCTTCAACAACTGGAAGCCTGATGCAAGTCTGCACCCCTGTAATAGTCGGCATCACATAGTCCCCTAAACTCCTTTCTGCAGGGACTTGTCTTAAGACAGGCGGTAACTCATCATTCACCAAATTCGGATTCTGTTGATCTTCCATTGCTAACAAATCAGCAGTTCTTTTATCTTTTCTGTTCTGTCTGCATAATCTTTCAATCTCAGGGTTCAGAGGGATATGAGTGTATGCTCCTCTCCTGCTTCGCATAAACTAAGTTTCTTGAAATTGATCAAAAACAAAAAACAGATCACACAAAAACGTTAAGAAATAAAAATAATAAAAAGACAGAAAATAAAAACTAAATTAGAAATAAGAATAGATAATTCGATATTAACAGTGCCTCAGTCCCCGACAACGGCGCCAAAAAATTATTGCGATATTTCTAAGTGCTTACGCAAGTGTACGTATCGTTCAAGTAATAGAGTCTGTAAGACCGAGTTTATCGTCCACAAAGACTGGTTTATTAAGTACCGATTATATATTCTATGGTATCTATTTGGTTGACGTTCTTTAGTTTGAGAATTATACTAAGAATTATGACTAAGTGCAGAAAATAAACTAAAGATAATAATAATTTGGGTTTATAACAGTTATGAAGGAAATAGGGCTTCCAATCTCCTCAACTATCCACTCTTTCACGTGTTAATGCAATGCTAATGACTCTTCTTCTTATTAAGATAGCAAGTTAACTAATATGTCATTATATTCGGGTTAGGACATACAAGAGCTCAACCTTGTGCAGAAACCTTCTGTATTTCTATGATAGATTTTACCACATAGGAGGATTAAGAACAGTAACTTTAATTACTACACAAGTATCGGGGTACTTTCATCCCTGATTTTAACCTATGTCTAAACAACTAAAACATATTCAAATCTCATCTTTCGGACTTTTGATTCGAAATCATATGAGTTATGATAATTAGTGATCATTTAATTATCAAGCAATCAAAATAATATTGAATAGATCATAATATGCTGAAGAAGAAATCAATAATCAATGCATTAACTATATGAAAGAGTTTCAAGAAGATTCGATGGAAACCCTACTAAAGTATTTAGCTCCTAAACATTGTCATGTCAAGAATTAAATTACAATCCAACATAAATTGAAATAAAGTAAAGGAAAGAAAATAACTTGAACAAGAAGATGTCTCTAATATTTCTTCTAGCCGTCGTTCTCCTCTCCAAAGTAGGATATAAGATGATTCAAATAAGGTCAGAGTTTAGGGATTTTATAGTTGAGAAAAGTTGCCTTGCGGACCCTGAAAAACGTGTCAAATTCGGCCTAGAATCGCAAAAACCCACCTTGGCGCCGCGGCGTCGGAAGTACTGCGTCAAAATCAGAGTCCTCGGTTGTTTGGGCGCCGCGGCGCCGATGGCGTCCCATTCTCGGATTTTCTGATTTTTTTCATTTTCTCGTCCGGATTTCGTCTGATTTCTTGTATACTTCTTAGACTTCATTTTTTGGCATTTTCTTGTGTAATTTCATCCTCAAAAGTAGTATCTTCTCCTTTATAACCGTTGTGACACAAAAGAGCGAAAAACACACCTAACACTATACTAAACGCGAAATAAAAGAGTAAAATACTAACTAAAAATGACTCAAAATTGTATACAAGATACACTTAACATGCATATAAAGTCCCCCACCACAACATTCCTCCAAATCCTCCAAAGGAGGATGATGAGGCGTCTACTTCTATGATCCAGAATTATGAGTCATGCTTGATGCCAAAGTTCTTCAGTTGATTTATGCCACCATCTCCTTAGATATTTTTTACAGACGATTATGGAACCTAACTCCACAGCTATGTCGGCGTGGAATCTATTGCGAGACATATTCCAAGATAACGTCATTCTCGAATTGTTATCCTTGAGCAAGAATTTTCACAGGTGGTTATGGTGAATTTTCAAAATGTTTCTTCTTAATGCAAACGTCTCAAGGACTTGGCAGACCAACTCAACAACGTGGGTTCTCCTGTTTCTAATAGTCGTCTAGTTCTTCATATGGTTGCAGGCTTGTTAGAGGCCTACAGCGGTGTTGCTTAGGTTATTCGTCAGAATAACCCCTTGCCATGATTTTATCAAGCCCGTTCTATGCTTACTCTGGAAGAGGCCGAATTGGCTAAGAGAGTGGCGATTGGGGCCCTGTCGTCATGATGATTGCTTCCAATTTTTATCCCTCCAATACAGCCAACGTGACCCAAAATCCCAACAACGGGGGTGGTAAGAAGGGCCAAATCGGAAGAATAATGACAAGAATCGTGGCGGCAACAACGGAGACAACCGTCTATAGCAGCATCAGCAGTATTGGGCCCACAAGGGACCCCTGGACAGTAGAAATGGTCCCAACACCTCACAGCGCCATAACTCCGGGTTACAATGCCGTGGCACAGCCTCACAGTGTCGCGGCGCCTCTGTATCATCCAACCCAAGCGTCGCGGCCCAGCTTCTTCCCAGGTTAAACTCCAGGGTTTATACTAGCATATGGGCAGTAGCAGCAGTCCAGTATACTTAGGCCACGCCCCCATCAGGCCCACCACGCAGTGGGCCCCACTCAGACCGACATTGAAGCAGCGATGCACGCGTTTGGGTTGACTCAACCAGACCCTAATTGATACATGAACACCTACGCCACTACCGATATGATATCCGACCAAGGTACTCTCTCGTGTTATTTCAATTTGAGCACTAATCGTGGTATAACTGTTGGTAATGACAATTCTGTTCCAATTAAGGGTTATGGTCATAAAACTGTGTCCCCTCCTCATCCACCACTTGTCTTGAAACATACCTTTCATGCCCCAAAATTGATTAAAAATTTGGTGTTTGTCTGTAAATTCACCACTGATAATTGGGTTTCTATTAATTTTGATCCATTGGGTTTTCTGTGAAGGATTTCAAGACGGGGAGTCATCTCATGAGGTGTGACAGTATGGAGGATCTTTATCTAATCACACCTCGTTTCAGCATCTCGCGTCAAGCTATGTCATCCACTTTTGCCGCTCTTGCTCCTTCCTTGTGGCATGCTCATCTAGGTCATCTGGGGTCGTCTATTTTATCTTCTTTAGATAGTCATAAGTTTATTTTTTGTAAGGGTACGTGTAGTACTCCATTTTGTCAATCATGTGCTTTGGAAAAAAATATTAAGTTACCATTTATAGCGTCGAATTCTAATACTTCAATGTTATTTGATATTATTCATAGTAATTTATGGACATCTCTGGTTCTCAGTTCTATGGGTCATCGTTATTATATTTTATTCTTAGATGACTATTCTAAATATTTATGGACGTTTTCAATTGCGAAAAAATCTCAAGTTTTTTCCATTTTCATAAAATTTAGAGCTTTCATAAGAACGCAATTCGAATGGGAAATAAAAAACATTTAATGTGATAATGACAAAGAGTATGACAAGGGGGAATTTAGGGAGTTTTGTGCTCAAAATGGAATAAATTTTAAAATTTATTGTCCTCATACGTCTTCACAAAATGGGAAAGTTGAGCGAAAAATTTGTACCATTATGTTATACCCCGTGGTTCGGTCCGACCGCGTCGGGTCTGGCGCGCGCGCAGGCAGGGCGCGCGCCAAGGCGCGGGTGATTGTAGGCCGCGCCGAAGACGTGGCCGCGGAAGATCTGGGTCGCTGAGTTTCAGCGCCATTGCAGGAAATACGTGGCCACGGAAAGTTTCGAAGTCCGCAGAGCGCAGCCGCGCGCCGAGGCGGAAATCGCGAAAAACTTAGGAAAATCTGATCTTTTCTTTTAAAAGGGCATGGGTGGGTGACAAGTGCCCCCCCCATCTGATTTTTGCATGCATTATATTGACCAAGTCTTAAAACTTGGTCATCTTTCATCTCTCTCTTAGAAAAAGCTCCTCCTTCTCTCTAAAACTCCAAGAGATGTTCTAGCCTTAGGAAAAATCTGAAAAGTAAAAGCGAAGGAAGCATGGCTAGCTTGTGAAGGTTGTTGTGGTGGTGTTCTTGGAATAGAAGCTAGCAAATTGGTGGATAAATTTGGCTAAAGCTTTAAGGTAATGATTCTTCCTCTATTATTAGTTTTTAGTATTGCATGTGAAGAAGAAAGTACTTGTGGTAGTAAATAATGCTATTACAGTCATTGCATGCAAGAAATGTGGGTTGGGTATGAAGGATTTGGCTAAAGAGATATTATGAGCATGTTGTAGCCTAAAAACTACTTTAGAATTGTTAAGTGTGTTATTATAACTTATGGGGCAGAATTTTACACACCCAAGATTAGGTGTGTAATCCCCTTTATGTTGGTTTGGATGTTGGGCCTTAATGAGGCGTTTGAGTGTTGAAAATCGGCCTTTGAAAAAGGTGGCAAAGTGAGTAGAAACAAAGGAAATGCTGACCAATTTTCCTTAGAAATTGGTAACTTAAATTTGGAATTTCTACATTGAAATTAGGAGTTAATAAACGTATTATGGTCATTATAGGTTGACGTATTACGTGCGATAGTTGGAATTAACAAGTGGATTGACCGAAGAGGTATGTAGAGTTTTCCTACCTCTTGAGCATGAATAGTTGTATCTATGTAGTACGGTATACATACAAGATTTGATAATCTACACTTGTTTTAAAGTATATGATACTTGTTTCATTTCAAAAGTATAAGTCCCTTGGATTGAGGGAAAATGTATTTGACAAAGAGATAACGCTAATATAATGACTTTATGGGAAGTTGGTTATATTAGTTTTCTTGAAAGGTTCACAAAGAAAGGTTTACCCTAATTAAAACAAGTACGGGTAAAGGATTTGAAACTTAGAAAGGTGAATGGATTTTTAGGCATTGGTTGCCTAAGGTTTTAAAGGAAATGAAGTCACTTGATTTAGAAGCCTATTATATTTCTAAAAGGAAATGTGACTTGTCTTGAAAAGAAATCGTAACTTGATACTATGGTGAATAGTATCTTGGAATCTTTGTATAAAAAGAGTTTTCTTAAAAAGTTAGAAGTACATGGTAATTAGGTTGAATTCCCGGATTTTCTATTAAAAGACATGTTAGTGCCTCAGGATACTAAAATGAGAGGATATAATAATAATGTTAATAAGAAGTTAGGGGATTTCTTAACTTGCTTATGTTATGATAAGCCGGTAGTGCTTATGTTGTGATATGATAGGCCGGTAGTGCTTATGTATGATATGATAGACCGGTAGTGCTTATGTTATGTATGATAGCCGGATGAGCTATGTTATATATTTATATTATTACGGGGTAAACCCCGGGTTATTACTTATGCCATGGATTTGCTACCCATGATGCGAGCTTGCACTCACGCGATCGGACCACAAGATCCACGCGGGTGAAATAGTCCCACGCGAATACGCGATGGTACTCATGCGGGTCCACAGGATCCATGCGGGTGAAATAGTCTCACGCGGTGAAATAGTCCCACGACGAGGCGGATGACCTCATGCGGTCCACGGGACCCATGCGGTGAAATAGTCCTGGAGTAGGATTGCTTAATGATACTACGCGCAGGTACCTGCTTTGATCGTGAGCCTCCTATTTTTATGCTATAAGTTTTATACTTGTTACTCTCATTGTTAGTAAGGCACAATGCAAGGAAATTGATTTTTATCTATGACTCCAGCTTATTTTGACTTATGATATTACTCTGATATTTTCCGCTTTACATACTTCAGACGTTGTGTCGACCCCTTCCTGGGATGCTCATGGCGCAGGGTGAAAGCGGTGGTAGATCCTCATTCCTAGGATCTTTTACTCAGTGTCGAAGCTCCATTTCTTCTGAGGCTCGACTTTTGGTATGGTTCTCCCCGGTGTTGTTGATATTCAGACATTCAGGCATGACGGGCCCTGTCCGTCATAGTGTTACTCATTCTTAGAGGCTGTAGTCTTGTCATAACTTGGTTGTTTAAGGATGTAATCGTCGTTTCATGTACTTTTGGGGGTAGCCATTTTGGGCTAGACTATTTTATATCATTATAGTTGTTTATTGTGAGTTTATATTCATGGTTTTCTCGATGTTGTGTCACGCGGTGCAGGTTAAGGCACCGGTCACGGATCCGGGGTCGGGTCGTGACAAAAGTGGTATCAGAGCAGTTAATCCTCGGAAAGGATCTACAAGCCGTATCTAGTAGAGTCTTGATTATCGGTGTGTTGTGCACCACATCTATAATCAGGAGGTTGCAGGATATTTAGGATTGGTTTCCATTCTTTCACTCTAAGATCGTGCAATAGAGTTGTGTTATAGGTTGCATTTCCTCTGACGTATTTTTTCCTGTATCAGTTATGCCTCCACGCAAGGCAACCGCGGCCCAGAAGGGCAAGGCAGTAGAAGGAACTACTAGTAGGGCACCGAGGGTTACCAGGGCACAGGCCCGCCCCACCGGATGAGGTGTTTGACGGCGAGTTCTACAACGTCGCCAACCCCAAAGAGAGTCCGAGTCGGCGCTACTTAGACCCGACTGAGCCTCCATCCAGCCAGGGGCAGATGATATGGGCTACAAGGAAATGGCCCGCCATCGCCGAGATCGTGGCATACGAGGATAGTCGGAGACAGTTAGCCATTGCATTCGTAGTTCAAAGATGTAGCGTGAGATCGGCGAGGACTTTTGAGCCGCGTTTCACCAGAGTTTTATGGGTCGAGGCCTGAGGATGATCCTCAGGAATTTATCCGACAGTTACAGCGGATCATGAGGGTGATCGGGGCTTCGGAGACCGAGTCGGTGGTACTAGGTTCGCATCGGCTGCGGGACACTGCAGTTGAATGGTATGATTCATGGGAACTATCCCGGGGGGAGCATGCGCTTCCAGATGTTTGGGACGAGTTCTCAGAGGCGTTACTTGGCCATTTCTTGCCTACGCAGATGAGGAGGGCTCGGGCCGATAGATTTTTGGCGGACGGTTCGGGAGTACAATGTGGAGTTTGACTCATTGGCTCGGTATGTGCCCGCTTTGGTAGCAGACATAGAGGACAGGGTGCATCGCTATGTCACAGGACTCGATGATCACTTGGCCGAGAGTTGCACAGGAGTGGCTCTTCAGCCGGGCATGGACATTGCCCGCATGCGCAGCATACGACTGGGTGCGAGCGAACGCAGGCCGACGGATCGGCAGTATCGCGAAGAGGCCAGGACATCGTGGTCCTTCCGTAGTTTTAGGGTAGACAACCCCAAAGACAGACCAGATTTGCACCACAGCCGGTCCAGAGCGCTCCTCCACCATCTTCGGGACGTACATAGTATTCAGGAGCAGGACAGGGTTCCAGGGCTTCGGGTTTCCAGAGGGACCAGAGTTCCAGTCAGATGAGGCCACCTATGCCTCGGTGTGGTCGATGTGGTGATTGCCATTATGGGGGGTGTCGTGTTCCTCCAGGAGCTTGTTACTCTTGTACGCAGGCCATTTGAAGAGAGATTGTCCGACCAAAGGCGGCGGAAATGCTATGGCTCACCACCAGTTCGATTCTGGTCTTCATCTTCGTTATGCGCCCGGCGTGAGGTGTGTTCACGGGAAAGCAGGCCGCGGCAGGGGTCGTGACAGGGGTTCTAGTTCCAGCGGTCCTCAGAACCGCATCTATGCTATGTCCAGTCGTCAGGACCAGGAGGCGTCACCCGATGTCGTCACAGGTACATTATTGGTTTCTTGCTGTGATGTATATGCTTTGATAGATCCAGGTTCTACCTTGTCCTATATATCTCTTCATACATGGTAGAATAGTGATAGAGCCCGAGTCCATAGAATCATTTGAGGTGGCTACGCAGTAGGTGCTTCGATGGTAGTGGCGGGTATATAAGGCTTGCCCGGTGACTATAGATGGTCGCCGACTCTAGCCGACTTGATAGAGTTGGATATGACACTTGATGTGATTATGGGTATGGATTGGCTAGCGTCTTGCTATGCCAATGTGGATCGCAGAGAGGTTAGTTCGGTTCCGCTTCTGGTGAGCGGTTATCGAGTGGAAGGAATCTCGTGATCGCCGGCGGGTAGGTTTATTTCTTACCTCAAGGCTGGAAGATGGTACGGAAGGGTATATTTACCATTTGTTCGTATTCGAAATCGAGAATGAGATACCGACCTTGATCGGCCCGTTGTTAGAGAGTTTCAGACGTATTCCCGCACGAAGCTTCCGTATCCTCCCGAGAGGAGATTGAGTTTTGCATCGATTTGGCGCCGACACTCGACCGATATCTATTCCGCCATACGTGATGGCACCGCCGAGTTGAAGGAATGAAGGACCACTGAAAGATTTCTCGAGAAAGGCTTTATCGGGCCAAGTGTTTCTCCCGTGAGCGCATGTTATTTGTAAAGAAGAAGGATGGACGCCATGATGTGTATTGATTACCACCGGTGAACAAGGTAACTATCAAGAACAGATATCCCTTCCCCAGGATTGATGATTTGTTTGACCAGTTGCAGGGTGCGAGATGTTTTTCCCAGATAGACCTGCGTTCTGGTTATTATCAGGTGCGAGTTAGAGAGGCAGATATCCCGAAGACTGCATTCAGGACCTGTATGGGCACCATGAGTTCGTGGTGATGTCTTTCGGATTGACCAACGCTCCAGCGGTATTCATGGATTTGATGATTATGGTGTTCAGGCCATTCTTGGATATGTTCGTTATAGTGTTCATTGATGATATCTTGGTGTATTCGCGCACAGAGCAGGAGCATACAGATCATTTGAGGACGGTATTGAGTCCTCGTGACCGCGATTGTATGCCAAGTTCTCGAAATGCGAGTTTTGGCTGGCTTCAGTGGATTTCTTAGTACATGTTATCGGAGCCGATGGTATTCGGGTTGATACCGCTAAGATTGAGGCAGTCAAGACTTGGCCTAGACCCACTACACCGACAGAGGTGCGCAGCTTTTTGGGCCTTGCAGGTTATTATCGGAGGTTTGTGAGAAGTTTGCTTCTATTTCAAAGACTTTGACTAAGTCGACTCGAAAGCGGCTATGTTCGCCGAGCGGATACTTGTGAGGAAAGTTTCCAGCTAAAGAAGAAGTTGACGATCGCCTCGCTTCTTACTCTTCCGCAGGTTTAGATGGATACGTGGTTTTATTGCGACGCCGTCGGTGTCGGGCTTGGGTACGCGTCGATGCAACACGACAGAGTTATAGCTACGCATCTCGGCGCCAGGAAGCATGAGAAGAACTATCCCACACATGACTTGAGTCGGTACCGTGGTTCATGCCTCAAGATCCGGAGACATTATTTATATGAAGTTCATGTGACATTTACACGGACCACAAGAGTCTCCAAAGATATCTTCGCCAGAGGAGCCGAACTTGCATGCAGACGGTGGTTGGAGCTACTTAAGGATTACGATGTTGATATTCTATACCACCCAGGGAAGGCCAATGTAGTTGCAGATGCCCTTAGTCGCAGATCGATGGGTAGTCTGTCTGATGTTCAGCCAGAGAAGAGGGATATGGTCCGAGAGTTACATCAGCTAGCGAGCCTTGGGGTCCGTTTGGTTGATTCTGATAGTGACGGAATTCGAATCCGAGAGGTTGCCGAGTCTTCCATCGTCGAGGAGGTGAAGAGGCGACAGTATGAGGATCCGATTTTGGTACGGTACCGAGATGCAGCTCTCCAGAAGGAGAAGGGTCTATTTGAGGTAGCGCCTGATGGGGTGCTAAGATTCGAGGGCCGATTGTGTGTTCCCGATGTGACAGGACTTCGTCAGCAGATTTTGGGGGAGGCACACAGTGCTCGTTATTCTATTCACCCGGGGTCGACTAAGATGTACCATGACCTCAGGTGTGTGTATTGGTGGGATGGCCTGAAGAGGGACGTGGCAGATTTTGTTGCACAGTGTCCTAATTGTCAGCAGGTCAAGATTGAGCACCAAAAGCCCGGTGGGCTATTGCAGGCTATTGATATTCCGACTTGGAAGTGGGAGGTGATAAATATGGATTTTATTACAGGGCTACCTACCACTCAGAGTTAGCATGATTCCATTTGGGTGATTGTCGACAGGCTGACGAAATCAGCCCATTTTCTTCCTGGCCGTAACGACGTTTCACCGAGGACTATGCCGATTATATATTAGAGATTGTGAGATCGCACGAGTCCCTGTCGATTATATCGAGCAGAGTAGCCCGATTCGCTAACTTCGAGGTCTTTTCGTGGCGGATTAGGACACAGTGAGTCTCAAGACGGCTTTCACCTCGTGATCGACGGCGTGCCGAGCGCACTATCCGCATACTCGAGGATATGTCGGGCTCAGGTTATCGATTTCGTGGGTAGCCGGGAGGATCATTTGCCTCTTGTGAGTTTGCTTACAACAATGCCTACCATTCCAAAGATTCGACGACGCCTTATGAGGCTTTATACGGGAGGAAGTGCAGGTCACCAATAGGCTGGTTCGAGGTAGGAGAAGTTCAGTTAGTCGGGCCAGACTTGGTTCAGCAGGCAGTGGATAAGGTGAAGCTTATCCAGAGCGGTTCTTGCCGCACTCGTAGTCGGCAGAAGTCGTATGCAGATCATCGGCGTCGACACTTGGAATTTGAGGTAGATGATTGGGTTTTTCTAAAGGTATCACCCATGAAGGGCGTGATGAGATTTGGGAAGAAGGGAAAACTTAGCCCAAGGTACATTGGGCCGTATCAGATTGTCCGTAGGGTAGGCATGGTTGCCTATGAGTTAGATCTGCCGTCCGATTTGGAGGCGGTACATCCAGTTTTCCATGTGTCCATGTTGCGGAAATGTATTGGAGATCCATCTAGAGTACACCCGGTTCATGATGTCCAAGTGACAGAGGAGTTATCGTATGAGGAGAGTCCCATAGCGATACTCGATCGACATGTTAGGCGACTTCGGACGAAGGACGTGGCTTCCCGCGTCTTATGGCGAACGAGAAAGGGAGGAAATGGCGTGGAAGCAGAGGATGACATGATGAAGAAGTATCCTCACTTATTCCCTACACCTCCAGGTAACCCACTTTCCTGCTTGTTAGTTTTGATTTAGCAATTGTGCTTAAGTATTGTTGTGGCCGTGAGGAGCGTCGTTATTTGCAAAAGAGTAGTTAAGAGTGTCTACGTCAATTTGTGATTCAAGTAAGCCTAGAAGGAACATTCGGGACGAATGTTTCTAAGGGGGGGAGAATGTTATACCCCGTGGTTCGTCCGACCGCAGTGGTCTCAGCGCGCGCCAGCGCGCGGTGATTGTAGGCCGCGCGCCGAAGATGGCCGCGCCGAAGACGTGGCCGCGCGAAGATTCGGCGGGTCGCTGGTTTCAGCCGCGCGCCGGAAGGTGGTCGCGGCCGGAAAGTTCCGAGTCCGTAGCCAGCGCCGCGCCATCGCAGGCTGCGCGCCGAGGCGGAAATCGCGGAAAAACTTAGGAAAATCTGATCTTTTCTTTTAAAAGGGCATGGGTGGGTGACAAGTGTCCCCATCTGATTTTTGCATGCATTATATTGACCAAGTCTTAAATACTTGGTCATCTTTCATCTCTCTCTTAGAAAAAGCTCCTCCTTCTCTCTTAATTATTTCAAGCTCCTCCTTCTCTCTAAAACTCTAAGAGATATTCTAGCCTTAGGAAAAATCTGAAAAGTAAAAGATAAGAAGAAAGCTTGTGGCTAGCTTGTGAAGGTTGTTGTGGTGGTGTTCTTGGAATAGAAGCTAGCAAATTGTTGGATAAATTTGGCTAAAGCTTTAAGGTAATGATTCTTCCTCTATTATTAGTTTTTAGTATTGCATGTGAAGAAGAAAGTACGTGTGGTAGTAAATAATGCTATTAGAGTCATTGCATGCAAGAAATGTGGGTTGGGTATGAAGGATTTGGCTAAAGAGATATTATGAGCATGTTGTAGCCTAAAAACTACTTTAGAATTGTTAAGTGTGTTATTATAACTTATGGGGCAGAATTTTACACACCCAAGATTAGGTGTGTAATCCCCTTTGTGTTGGTTTGGATGTTGGGCCTTAATGAGGCGTTTGAGTGTTGAAAATCGGCCTTTGAAAAAGGTGGCAAAGTTAGTAGAAACAAAGGAAATGCTGCCCAATTTTCCTTAGGAATTGGTAACTTAAATTTGGAATTTCTACATTGAAATTAGGAGTTAATAAACGTATTATGGTCATTATAGGTTGACGTATTACGTGCGATAGTTGGAATTAACAAGTGGATTGACCGAAGAGGTATGTAGAGCTTTCCTACCTCTTGAGCATGAATAGTTGTATCTATGTAGTACGGTATACGTACAAGATTTGATAATCTACACTTGTTTTAAAGTATATGATACTTGTTTCATTTCAAAAGTATAAGTCCCTTGGATTGAGGGAAAAATGTATTTGACAAAGAGATAACACTAATATAATGACTTTATGGGAAGTTGGTTATATTAGTTTTCTTGAAAGGTTCACAAAGAAAGGTTTACCCTAATTAAAACAAGTACGGGTAAAGGATTTGAAACTTAGAAAGGTGAATGGATTTTTAGGCATTGGTTGCCTAAGGTTTTAAAGGAAATGAAGTCACTTGATTTAGAAGCCTATTATATTTCTAAAAGGAAATGTGACTTGTCTTGAAAAGAAATCGTAACTTGATACTATGGTGAATAGTATCTTGGAATCTTTGTATAAAAAGAGTTTTCTTCAAAAGTTAGAAGTACATGGTACTTGAGTTGAATTCCCGGATTTTCTATTAAAAGACATGTTAATGCCTCAGGATACTAAAATGAGAGGATATAATAATAATGTTAATAAGAAGTTAGGGGATTTCTTAACTTGCTTATGTTATGATAAGCCGGTAGTGCTTATGTTGTGATATGATAGGCCGGTAGTGCTTATGTATGATATGATAGGCGGTAGTGCTTATGTTATGTATGATAGCTTGATGAGCTATGTTATATATTTATATTATTACTGGTAAACCCGGGTTATTACTTATGACATGGATTTGCTACCCATGACGCGAGTGCGCGCTGCACTCATGCGGATCCCACCACGGGATCCACGCGGGTGAAATAGTCCCACGCGAGTCTGGCGATGGTACTCATGCGGGTCCACAGGATCCATGCGGGTGAAATAGTCTCACGCGGGTGAAATAGTCTCACGACGAGGCGGATGACCTCACGCGGGTCCACAGGACCCGTGCGGTGAAATAGTCCCGGAGTAGTATTGCTTAATGATACTACACGAGGTACCGCTTTGATCGTGAGCCTCCTATTTTTATGCTATAAGTTTTATACTTGTTACTCATTGTTAGTAAGGCACGGCAAGGAAATTGATTTTTATCTATGACTCGGCTTATTTTGACTTATGATATTACTACGATATTTTCCGCTTTACATACTTTCAGACGTCACATCGACTTCTTCCTGGGCCGCGTTCACGTAAGCGCAGGTAAGGGAAAGCAGGTGGTAGATCCTCATTCCTAGGATCTTTTACTCAGGTGTCAGAAGCTTCATTTCTTCGGAGGCTCGACTTTTGGTATGGTTCTCCCTGGTGTTGTTGATATTCTGTACATTCAGGGGCATGACGGGGCCCTGTCCCGTCATAGTGTTACTCATTCTTAGAGGCCTGTAGTCTTGTCATAACTTGGGTTGTTTAAGGATGTAACTGTTCGGTTTCATGTACTTTTGGGGTAGCCATTTTGGGCTAGACTATTTTATATCATTATAGTTGTTTATTGTGAGTTTATATTCCGCTGGTTTTCTCTGATGTTGTGTCACAAGGGTGCCCGGGTTAAGGCACCGGTCACGGATCCGGGGTCGGGTCGTGACACATTAATAATATTGTCCGCACTTTATTGGTTCATTCTTCCGTTCCTCAATTATTTTGGCATCTTGCGCTACAAATGGCTACCGATCTACTAAATATTCATCCCTCTAAAGGTTTGACATATTCATCCCCTCTCAAAGTGTTATACAATAAGACTTCGTCATATTTTCATCTTAGGGTCTTCAGATGCTTATGTTATCCACTGTTTTCATCCACTACGATCAACAAACTTCAGGCACGTTCTACTCCTTGTGTATTTTTGGTTTTTTCGTTAAATCACCGTGGTTATAAATGCTTTGATTTGTCCTCTAAACGAATCATCATTAGTCGTCATGTTCTCTTTGATAAATCCTACTTTCCCTTTCTAAAGTAGAAAAATCATTGCCTAGTTCTTGTGATTTTTTGGATGAGGATATCTCCCCATATGTTCTCCGTTATTTTTCAAATTCTGCATAAAAAATGACGTCGACTCCGCGCTTAAGGAGCGCTGCAGCTAGCTTGATGTCGAGCAGATTGATCCGTCATTAGCGTCGCGGCCCTCTGGGTAAGCGCCGCGACGTCAAAACTTCAGAGAGCTTTGCAGTTCTTCCAGCGCCACGGCCCCTGCCCCAGCGTTGCTGCTCATCCGACGGTAATTCCCAAAATTTCTCAAAATTCCAAAATTCCCCAATCCAGCCCAGAGTCACGGTCCAGTCACTCGTAGTCAATAGGGTATTTTTAACCAAAAAAATATTTTAATTTGAATTTTAATGTTCTTAAATCCCCCTTACCCCGTAATTTTGTGTCTGCCTTAAATGACCCTAATTGGAAAATTGTCTTGACCGAGGAATATAATGTTCTTATTGATAATAAGACGTGGAAGTTGGTACCCCATCCATCTGGTGTTAATATTATTCGGTCTATGTGGATTTTTGTTCATAAGGAAAATTCTGATAGTTCATTTGCAAGACATAAGATTAGACTTGTAGGTGATGGTAAGACTCATCAGGTTGTTGTGGATTGTGGTGAGACATTTAGTCATGTGGTCAAGCCGACTACCATTCGCACTGTGCTCAGCTTAGCTCTTTCAAAATCATGGCTCATTCATCAGCTAGATGTGAAGAATGATTTCCTACATGGTGATCTTCAGGAGACAGTGTATATGCATCAGCCTTTGGGGTTTAGGGATACTAGATATCCTAATCATGTATGTCTATTGAAGAAGTCCTTGTATGGGCTTAAGAAGTCTCCACGGGCTTGATATAAGAGGTTTGCTGACTTTGTTTCGACTATGGGTTTTCTCACAGCAGGTCTGATAATTCATTATTCATATATCGTCGGGGTTCTTCCATGGCATACATTCTCTTATATGTTGATGATATTATCTTAACTGCCTCTTCTGATGTTGTGCGAAAGTCCATTATGACACTGTTCAGTTCTGAGTTTGCCATGAAGGACTTGGGCCCATTGAGTTACTTTTTGGGTATTGCTATAACTCGTCATGCGGGTGGATTGTTCTTATCATAGAGGAAGTATGCAGCAGAGATCATTGAGAGGGCTGAGATGTCATCCTGTAAGTCCACTTCTACTCCAGTTGATACTAAACCCAAGTTGGGTGCTGTAGATGACTCTCCCTATGAGGATCTCACCCGCTATCGTAGTCTTGCATGCGCCCTTCAGTATCTGACGTTCATGCGACCTGACATTACATATGTCATCCAGCAGGTGTGTTTGTTTATGCATGATTCCAGAGTTGAACATATGAATGCACTCAAACGCATTCTTAGGTACATTCAAAGAACACTTGAGTATGATTTGCATTTGTATCCATCGTCGACGTCTACACTAATCTCCTATACAAATGCTGATTGGGGTGGTTGTCCTGACACCAGACGGTCTACGTCTGGCTATTGCATGTTTTTAGTTAATAATTTGGTCTCATGGTCTGTCAAGCGTCAATCCACGCTTTCACGTTCAAGTGCAGAGACCGAGTATAGAAGGGTAGCCAATGTGGTTTCCGAGTCATGTTGGTTACGTAATCTACTGTTAGAGCTTCATTGTCCTATTGACAAGGCTACCTTGGTGTATTGTGATAATATAAGTGACATCTACCTTTCTGGTAATCCAGTTCAGCACGAGCGTACTAAACACATAGATTTGGATACTTTGTTCGAGAGAAGGTAGCTAAAGGACAAGCTGCGTCACATGTCCTTCCAGATATCGACAGCGACATCTTTACAAAGTGTCTTCCCTCAGTCCTTTTTGAAGATTTTAGAGACAGTCTTAGCGTACGAAGACCTCCCGCTATGACTGCGGGGGTGTGTTAAACAGTGTCCAGAATATTTGCCCTAGCGCCGCCCTTGTGACACAAATACGCCCTGCATTTCCAATTGAATTTACTGCTTTGTATATTAGACTTGTACCTAAATTAGTATTGTAACATTACCATAATTATATAGTTAGTCTTCATATAGAATAGAGTTTTAGATGTAAAGTAGGAATATGATTCTTTTATTGTAACTTGTATATATATATGTTTTCACTAATAAGAATAATCTAACAATTTTTTTTTCATTCCTTTCAAGCATTCTCTTCCCTCACAGTCTACTTCCATTCCCTACGTCTTTCCTAAGATGCTTCACCTGCTCATACTTTACCACCTAGTCCCTCTCAAACCTCATTTCCATCAATTCCTGATCCTCTAGGATCTCAGTCACCTACAACTTCTAGTCCTCAATCTATTTCTAGTCCTACTCCAGTTCTCAACTAACACAATTTGATATCAACACCTCAGATATTCAAGCCACTTCTTCTCCACCTCCACTTGTTATACCTCCTTCTCCTAACTATAATAATTAAACCTCCTATTTGGTTAATTGATTACAGCTAGTGAGATACCAAGTGGATAGTCATGACCAAACACTCACTTAACTACACTATATCACACAGTTCATTTTATTATTGAACCACTAATTACAGGGTTCAGTGGAAGTAAACGATGAAAAAGGTAGGAAGCACTAAACTAAAAAATAATTAAAACTTTTTCCTGCTCCTAGGGAGACATTAATTAACTATACACATTTTGTCATTACATGGGCGAATCTAGCATATATATATATATACCAGTAGCAATTTCAGCCCGTAGCCTGTTTGGACCGCGCCTTAAGGCGTATTCGTCTTTTTAAAATCTTTTGCACCCGTAGCCAATTAATGATTTTCAGCATTAAAATTACCGGTGTTGCAAATTTGGAAAAGCGAATCTTAATTTCGAATATGAAATTTGAGTTTAAATCAAGTGGGTGTTGTTGAAAAAACTTGAGAACATTGATATAGATAAAGATTGATGGTTCAAAGTTCAAACTTTAAATATATCTGAAACTTTAAACAAAAACGTCAAAAAGTTGGTGTCAAACTTCAAACACTAATTTTTGCATCTTGGGGCACGTATGCCAAGTTCTGAAGCGATTAAGCTTACAAATATTATAGACTACTGTAGAAATATTAGATATGTGTACAAAAGTTCCATGAAGTGCAATGTAGATTATCATATCTTTATTAAATAGTAGTTAGAGTTAGTTAAGTGGTTACTTTACTTGGTTGATTATTATTAGATATTTTGTGGTAGTAATAAAGTGTATATATACATTGTATAGGACCAAGTTGTATTTTAGCAACTCATATCAGATATTTTCTTATCTTTGCTCATTCACGAGCACCGCCTATTTCTCTCTCTTCTATTATCGCAGTTCATCTTCATCTTGTTCTTACTGCTTTCTTCCTTGCTTGTTCACACAAATCTCGACTGGTCTGCTGGTTTGGTGGAGTTCAACTTGATATCAAAGCCCGGTACAACACAGATCGAGATACATCAGTGAGAATTGTAGATCGAATGATCGATGCATTAGAGATCGATTCCAAGCACATGCAGTGAAGAATCTAAAGAATTCAAGCACATGTAGTGAGGAATTTGAATGAGGATTTGTACGATTGAAGGAGAATTCGAAGGAAAGGATATTTTGAAAGAGGATCTGTATAATTGAAATCAGCGACAATGGGGACAACTGAAGAAACAATGAATGCAGCGATGGCGGTGACGATCGATCACAATCATCCTCTATACATATTTCCATCTGATGCGCCAGGATCATTGTCAATCGGGATCATATTGACTTGTATGGATAATTACACTATGTGGAGTAGAGCAATGAGATTGACTTTACTAGGGAAAAATAAAATGGGATTCATTAACGGCACTGTGAAGAGGGAAGGCTTTAATGGAGAATTGGTCAATCTCTGGGATAGGTGCAATGTGATTGTGGTATCGTGGTTGATGGGAATGTAAGTAAGGAATTTCTCACTAGTATATGATATGGGAAGATTTGAAGGATAGGTTCGATAAAATCAATAGCTCTAGGGCTTTTATGTTGCGCAATGAGATAGTCTCATTAAGACAAGGATCACTGTCAGTTTCAATGTATTACTCAAAATTGAAGGATTATTGGGACGAATACGATTCAATCATATCAACACCATCTTGTTGTCCTAAGTCGAAGGAGTTTGTAGACCACATGCAGTTTCAAAGGATGTTACAATTCTTGATGGGACTCAATGACAACTACAGCCAAGCTAGGAGTCAAGTATTAATGATGTAGCAATTATCAAATCTGAACCAAGTTTATGCCATGATAAATCAGGAGGAAAGTCAGAGGATGATGCAGGACACGATGGAACCAATAACCATGTTCACAGCAAATAATAGAAATGGAGGTGTCCCAAGTCATGGAGGTTTTCCAAGTCATGGAAGTGGAAGTGTTCCAAGGCAGAGGAAACCATGCAACCCCAATGCGATATGTGATTTCTGCCATGTCAAAGGGCATTTCAAATTAGATTGTTTTAAGCTAATAAAATGTGATTATTGTCTTAAAACTGAACATGTGCAGGATGATTGTTACAGATTGCATGGGTATCCTGAAAATATCAAAGGCAAGACTTACTCTGGACACACAAAATAAAGAAGTGGAATTGAATAAGTGTTTGGCAACAGTGCAGCAGGTGGACACAGTCACATGGCATCACAGATTGTATCATGTACCTGTATCTGTGATGAGGAAAATACCAAGTTTTAAGAATGACAATTTGTCTTTGAATAAGTGTGAGATATGTCCATTAGCTAGGCAAACAAGAGTACCATTTCCTATAAGCAATAGTAGAAAAACAGGACCATTTCAATTGCTACATATGGATGTATGAGGACCCTACAAAGTTGAAACATACAATGGAATGAGATATTTTTTTACTATTGTTGATGATTACTCTAGGTGGACATGGATTTTTTTATTAAGATTGAAATCGGATGTGAGTACACTACTTAAACAATACTTTGTTGCAGTTCACACTCAGTTTACTATGAAGATAAAAGGAGTTAGATCAGACATGGAACAAAATTCTTTAACCAGCACTGTAGGGAGCTATTATTGTCTCATGGTGTGACACATGAAAGTTCTTGTCCATACACACCACAACAAAATGGTGTGGTGGAAAGAAAACATAGAAACTTACTTAAAATAGTTAGGGCCATAAAGTTTCATGCTAATATACCAGATAAGTTCTGCAGATTCTGCATTGAGGCTGTTGCATATGTTATAAACAGGATACCTTCATCAGTAATAGGATATAAATCTTCATATGAATTGTTATACAATAAAGTACCTTCATTTTCACATTTTAGAGTTATAGGTTGTTTGTGCTTTGCCACTATTTTGAATAGACAGGACAAGTTTGGCCCTAGAGCAGTGAAGGTTATTCTACTTGGCTATGGAACCTCACAGAAAGAATACAAGTTGTATGACATGGAGAATGGGACAGTCTTTATGAGCATGGATGTGGTATTCATGGAGTCGGTCGTCCCTTTCCAGAATAACACTGAAGACATGACTGGTTTTATGAGATCACATGAACATTTTTGTTATGATGATCTAGTATTTCAGCAGAATATAGCAGTAACTGATACACCAGGAAGCGAAAATGATGTAGCAGTGATTGAGACACCAGTGGAGAATGCATGTAGAAGCCAGAGTGATGATGGGATTCTTGCAGATACAGTCAACAGTCCATCTCAACAACGTGCGAATTTGCCACTTGAAGGAAGTTCATCTGATGTCAGAAGATCTACCAGAGCTAGTAGACCACCCATATGGCACAGGAATTATGTTACTAAACATGGCTCCAACAAGTGTTTATATTCTATATCTGTTGGAGTTAATTATGCAAGTCTCTCATCTGTGTATCAGGAGTTTGTGGAAAAGGTGTCAGCTAATACTGAACCATGTAGTTATTCAGAGGTTGTAACAGACAAGAGGTGGATAGAAGCAATGCAGAATGAGATTCAAACACTGGAAGATAATAGCACCTGGGAACTTGTTGACCTTCCAGAAGGAAAGAAGGTCATTGAATGTAGGCGGGTATATAAAATCAAATACAAAGCATCAGGGTGCTTTCTTCCTTGCTTGTTCACACAAATCTCGACTGGTCTGCTGGTTTGGTGGAGTTCAACAACTACGACTATAACTTAAAAAGTGGTCTTAAAATTAACTATTTGTGCACCCTATAAAATTATTTAAAGTACAAATTATATATTTCGAACATATTAAATCAAATGCATGTGTTAGATTTTCAAAATCAACCCCATAATATTTAAATTATGAATTCGTTTCTATTGTCCAGTATTGTCATTCATTCTTAAAAGTGGGAGTGGATTTCAAAAGCTAATCAATGTTACACAGATGACAGATGTTTCATTTATCTTGGTCTATTGGTAGTAGAAAAACATATATTGGTGTTCAGTGCTAAACTTTTATAATCATTCAATATTTGGAATTTAGTGATTGGAATATCAAATTCGTACCCAATAGACTAGTCAAGGGAGTATAATATTGCTCCTTATTAAGAAATTCTTTCATTTTCAAGCTTTTATTCGAGCGAACTTTGAGGCCTCGTGCAAAACAATATCGAAACACGCTAATAAGAGGTTGATTAATTTACAAGCTAAGTTATGTCATATACGTGGGGATTAGTAATCAGGGGCGGACCCGGGAGCTTAAGTTTAAGGTATTCATATAAAGCCCCCACAACATAATAAATGTGTAGTTGAGATGGTAGAAATTTGAATTTTTATCTCAATGAAGTCCGGTTCGATTCTCAGCAAAAACATTCTTTTCTTCATTTATCATCTTTTTACTTTTTTAAAAAAAAATACTATTGGGCCATGAAAGATAGATGTACAAACCCATATAAAAAAACCCAATCCAAAATTTAAAAAATAATTGACTGAGACCATTAAAACCAACACAGACTCCTCAAGTCCCAAATAAATAGATCTATAAATTAAAAAAAAATACAAAAAAAAACGAAAAAGAAGAAAACATAGTTGGCTTGGTGCACATACCGCAAAAGGGTCAGTTAGGCCACTACGACGAGCCATTCAGGTAAAAATATCTCCAAAAGTACATTTCATTGTCATTGTTATATAACTAGTACTTTTCTCACACAGCCCTCAACTTCACTTTCTCTTTGTTTTTTTTTTAAATAATAATTAATTAAGATTTTTCTTTTATGTGTATACTTTTATTTATTTATGTATGAATCGAAAGAGGGATTTTGATGCTTTAATTATTACTGTTTTTGGATATTTTAAAGTGATTAGGCTTCTTCTATTGCTTGGTTACTTTTGTTGAGAAAAATATATTTAGTACAATTGCTGATCGAGATATTATCAGTCGAATTCAAGGAAATTTGAAGTTATTTGAGTGACTTATATTTTGATTATGTAATACGTATTTTTTAATAGACGTTTATCATTATTGTTAGTATTGAACATTTTTTTAATATAATAATATTAATATTGAATGGTTGAATGAATCCCCTGTTTTTGAATCCTGGGTCTGCCCCCGTTAGTAATGCATGAATTATAATGCAAAAATTAGTAATAAAGCAATTGTAACACATGAATTATAATACTACATGGATATTAATTATTGATTGCTGGGTTTGTTATGCTAAAAATTACTATTATACATAGTGTATATTTTAAAGTGTTTTTTTTATTTTTTAACAACATAAAATATATATTGGTTGCTAAATGAACGGTTATTTTTGTTATTTTCTTGATATTTTCCATTCATATATTATTAATTCTTAAACTTTTATTCTACATTTTATTCAGTAAAAGATAATAAGTGGAGTTCCACAAGTCAAGCCCAATAGTATAACATATTTTTTCTAGCCATAAAAAAATCCAACGATAAACTTTGGTAGGTTCCGTGGTAGCAAGTTATTTTAAAGGAAAAAGGAAAGAAATCTGATATCTCTTGGGAGCAAATCCTCGCCCATTGCACGTCATCCCTCCGAATTGGTGCAGACAAGTGGCGGAGTAAATCACAGTCTCGCCACTCAGGTGGTGTACAAGATTCAGTGCTCACAAGGAAATATCCTCACAGCGAGAATGAACTCCCACATCGCACGCTGCGCTAACTCGCTTTTGAAGAATCATTACCCTAGTTGTAAAAGATAACATAAAGTTAAATTATTTCTAAATATATAAATGAGTCAATCTTTTTGGGACAAACTAATAATGAAAGTATGTAAAAAATTTTTGGAACGGAGGGAATAATATATAACAATAATTGGGTACACATTCTCATATATATAAATATCTTATAGATTTCTTAAAACAAATTTAGGATCTTCGTGTATTTACCTCTTCATATTTTTGAACCCCTTAAGTAAAAATTCTAACCGTATCACTGGTCAGAGTTCACGTAAACCCATACTTTATGAGCTTGGTTCACCCCTAATTCGATAAGAATCTACTCAATTGAATCTCGAAAGCAAATACCGAATATTGAATAAGAAATCAAAAAAATATCTTTTAAGAAATACTAATATGATTTTAGCACGTTATAAATTTTACCCATTTATCTTCTTGAAAGAGCTTGATGGTAAGACAAATGGCAGAACATTGTGAAGACTCAAATGTCCTATTCTTAACATTATCCACAAGAGAGACATTTGCAGCAGTCACTTCATATTAAGTATATATCTGCAACTTTTTTGCACCCTTTCCCTTAACAGCTCATTAACCGAAAAAACTAACTGCTGCTGCTACAACTCAGTAGCTCTCAACATCATACAAAACTCTTTGAATCTCCTTTTGCCGCAAAATACTTAATAATTTTTCGTTTCTCGAGAGTTAATTCAATTGACACAAACCTTCATGTAGTTTGAATCTCAAAAAATATATTTTAAAATATTAATAAAAATTTATATAGTTTAAATCTAAAAAAAACGTATCGAATATTTTAGAATGAAAGTTGGCATCCCTCTGTCGCCTGTTAGCCACACCAGACCAAGAAAAGGCAAACTAATCAACCAAGACTCAGTCACGACCTTTGTAACCTCACGGACACTTTCTTTTCTAGAGCTTGCAGTCATTATCTTCGCTTTTCAGATATGGTGACATTATTTGTATGGGGGGAAGTGCCAGATCTTTACGGATCATAAGAGCTTGAGGTACTTGATGACACAGAAGAAGTTGAACCTTCGCCAGGATGGCACACATCTATTCCGGGGACGAGTATGTGTTCATCAGGACAGTGACATGTGCCATGATATCTTGGAGGAGGTGCATAGCTCACCTTTTTTCCTGCACCCAGGGAGCACGAAGATATACAGGACGATCCGCCCACACTATTGGTGGAAAGGTATGAAGAGGGATGCCGCTGAGTATGTGGCTAAATGCATAGTGTGCCAGCTGGTTAAGGCTGAGCACCAAAGACCAACAGGACCCTTACAGCCAATTCAGATACCACAGTGGAAGTGGGACGAGATAGCCATGGACTTTGTCTCCGATTGCCAAGATCGCGAGGCAACATGACGCCATTTGGGTGATTATTGATCTACCGACCAAGTCACCACTTCGCCGATCAAGATGACTTACTCTACGCAAGCTGGCGAATATATATTGATGAGACATGCGCCTACACGGATACCATCATCCATAGTATCGGCGAGATCCACGGTTCACTTCACGCGCAGAGCCTCTGAAGGCTTTGGGTAGCAGTGAGTCTTAGCACGCCTTCCATCCTCCGATGGCGACCAAGAGACCATCCGCATATGGAGGTAATCCCTTTATTTTCGAGGTTGTTGGGATGACATCTACCATGGAGTTCGCCTATAACAAAAGTTATCAAAGTAGTATAGTATGCCACCTTTCAGCACTCTATGGACGCAGCGCGGGACTCCCTATCTTTGGGATGAAGTAGGAGAGACAGATTCTTGGGCCGATATTGACAGAGACCTCTTCCTTCGGTCGGTTAGTACATGGTTCTCGCTGCTTACCTTGCGCGTATCTATTCCTTGTTGCTTATATCTTATACCATTGCAATCAGACTCATCGGATATGTTCCTTTTCTCTTCGAACCGATTAGAAGGAATGCAGTAGCTCCTCCTACATACGAGTAGGGAGATCCTGAACTAAGGTATGATTCCATTTTCCTTTGACGACAAAGAAAGTTATAGTAGTGATGTGCGATTTATACACACGCTAAACGCAAGTGCACGTATCGTTACAAGTAATATAGTCTAGAAGATCGAGTTATCGTCCTCAGAGATTAGTGCTCAATTACCAACTGTTATTCTATGGTATCTATTTGGTGATCGATGAGTTGATGGTTTGTTTATATCTATGTTTACAGACGCTAACTAAATTACTTTACTTTACTTCAGATATGGTGGAAATATGGCTTCTAAATCTCCTCAACTATCCGCTCGCTTTTAATCGTTAATGCAACAATTAAAGTTCTTCTTCTACGTTGAGATAGCAGGTTAACTAAGCCGTTTTATACTCATGTTAAGGTAATATAAACACTCAACCCCAATGGAGAACTCTTCTATCTTTCGATGACAAGATTGACTACAAAGGAGGATTAAGAGCAATAACCTATTAAGCTACACAAGTATCGGGGTACTTTCGTCCACGATTTGAACCTATGTTTATTCAACTATACCATATTCACAATCTCCCCTTTCGGATTTCGATTAGAACTCATATAAGTGATGATAACTAGTGATCAATTAATTATCAAGCAATCAAAGCAATTATTGAATAAACCTCAACAATAATAAGAAAAAATCAAAACATGCATTAATTCATAAGAACGAGGTTCAAGCGATTCGACATGGAAATCCCTAAATTAAGTTAGTTCCTAGCCATAGACATGCTAAGAACTAAAATAATATCCAACATATACTAGAAAGAAATAAAGTAAAGAACAAGAAAATTACTCAAAACTGAGTCTCCAATCTTGAAGTAATGCTATGATGAATGATAAAGTGTGCCCACCCCAAAACTGACCTAAAAGTCCCTATTTATATTCCAAAAAACGTGTAAAACCTTTTCCTCTTTGGTCTTGGCCCAGTCCTATTCGGATTTGTCAAATTTCCCGCGGCGCCATTAACCCGCAAATCCGGCCGTGGCGCTAAACTTCTACTACTGGTCCGCTCTTGGCCGTGGCTACGGCCTCGGTTGGTCACATACCCACGCCGCCTGCTCGCGCCCGGTTTGCCAATTTTTCAGCTCTTTGTGCTCTGGACCCTCTGTTTCTGCCTTCTTTTCGCTCCTTTTCACCGATGTGCCACTTTAAACCACTGCGATTCAAAAGAAAGAAAATATATCCTAACACGACACAAATTTATACAAAAATAAGTAAAAGACTAACTAAAAATGATTCAAAAGATGTATATAAAATACACCGATCAAACACCCCCAAACTTAACCTTTGCTCGCCCTTGAGTAAAGATAAAAAAGATAAGAATAAGGACACGAAGAAAGGAAAATAGACTTACTCAAAGACACTGATCACTTTGTTGTACAATAGTTACTTAGAAACGCATGAAGGTTAGTAGAATAATGTTACACCCCGTATTTACAGGACATGTTTTAAGAACGTACGTAGGAACTCACAAGTGCTAAGATTTGAGACTTGTAAAAATTTATCGGAATTATGAAATTGTCAGAAAATGTATTATTGTGACGAATGGGAGGGCGACATGTGTCACCCCCCCCTTAATGCCTTGGACGAAAAATAGCATGGCTAAGATGGTCATTGACCATAGTCTTGTATGACTAAGTCTTCTAAGTTGTAGCTTGATAATCTTGACTAAGTCAAAGGACCCACATAAGTCTTGATATTTGCTAAGACCTTATCCTAGCCACCCAAATGGTTGCATCTTGAACCTACATGTCCCTTTATATTACTACTAGTAGCAAGAGAGAGCCAACACTTAGAAAAAATTTCACAAAAAAATTGGATGAACATAGGCATGCTCTCGGGTTCCCTCACAAGAGAAAGGAAAAATCTTTGTTCCTTGTTCTTTTAGTTCCACACTTTAAAGCAAGGTTCTAGAGGGTATTGTAAACATATCTCAATAGCAAAATCTTGGGAAAAGATAGTTTACGGGTTAGTCGCAAAACGAAAACCTAGTTGTCTTTCTAGGTTTTGCTTGGAGATTTGAAGGATATTTGTTGGTGTTGTTCTAAGGGTCTCAACAAGTGGATTGAAGTGTCTTGGGGAGGCTCTAAACTACTAAGGAGCGACTTCGGATTGGATTTGGATTAAGTTTCATTGATGTATAATCTTGTCTTTTATAGGTGTTACAAGATTAGTTATGTTGTTGTTGTTAGCTTTACGTGTTGCTAGCATGAAGTTGATATGTTGAAGTTCATAAGTATTATGGATTGCTTGTAGCTTAAATCCGAAATGTTATATTAGCCACTTGAAGTTGGATTACTAATTGGTCGTTTATTAGAAATCGTCGCATGTTGTTTACTTGAGGATTATAGTGGTTATAATCAATTGCGACTTGATATCATGTTAGGCTAATAACTTGGATTGAAATGGAAAGTGGATAAGAATTGATGTTGTAGTACTTCAAGTTGGCCGAAATGGGCTAGTAGTTGTTGTAGTTTGTTATCTATTGTGGGGCGGAATTTTACACGTCTAGTAGGCGTATAATCCCCTATTGTTGATTGCATTGTTTGGGCCTTAAATGTGGCGTGTTTGGTTATTGTATTCGGCCTTGAAAAAGGTGGCATAGTAGTAGAAACAAAGGAGGTGTTGTCCGATTTTCCGTAGAATTTGGCGACTTAGCACTTAGAATATTCTACGTTTGAAGTAAGAGGTTAATGGACGTATTGTGACCATGATAGGTTGAAGAACTAAGTATAGCGTATCCTACTTGAAGAATGGAATAGCTCAAGGTTGAAGTACTTTGGAGCATTTTGCTACTTGTCGACAATCGTCGCGAGGTATGTGAACCTCTTCTTTCCTTTGGCATGATTCTATGTATGGAATATACTTATGGTATCATTTCATGTTTCCTTCTACTCTTAGAAGTTAAGAGGTAGTGGTGTGATTTACTCTATGTAGAACTTTTCCTATCCTTTGAGCATGAATAGTTGCACGTATGTAGTACTGTAGACGTACAAGACCTTGATATCCTTTACTAGTTTTATGAATAGCCAGGTCGGGTGAGTTAGGAGATTAACTCACTTCTTTGAGTTTATTAAGGATGTCTAATGTTTTATTACAGTTAAGGGACTTGAAGAGTTTTAAAGTAATTTGATACTTGTTTCGTTTTAAACGTATAAGTCCCTTGGATAGGAAATTGTATTTAGCTAAGGCATAAAGTGAATATAACGACTTTATGGGGAGTTGGTTATATTTGCTTTATGGAAAGATAAATGACTTGATTTTAGTGAAAAAGGCAACTTGATTTTTAAGGCATCAATTGCCTAAGGTTGTATAATAAAAGGAGTCACTTGATTTCTAAAGGTTAAGAGACTAATTGTATTTTTGAAAGTTAAGTGAATTGATTTGAAAGTATTTAATACTTGGTTTCAAAAAGTAGAAGTCTCTTGGTTAGAAAAGGAATGAGTTTTGTCTAAAACCATAAAGGGTTATAACGGCTTTATGGGAAGTTGGTTATGACGGCTTTATGGAAGGTTAAGAGAATGATTTTCTCTAATAATGTAATAAAAGGAATAACATGTATTAAGGAAGGGCAATGTGATTTAAAGGTATCACTTGCTTAAAGCTTTTAAGTAAGAAGTCACGTAATTTAGAAGCCGGTTATTGAATTTCTAAAAAGGGTAATGTGACTTGTCTTAAAAAAAAGTAGAGATGACAATCATCGCGGTTGTCAGTGTCTTGGAAGTTTTATTTGAAAAAGAGTCTTTCTAAAGAAGTAGAGGTGCGTAGTACGTTGGGTTAAATTCCCGGATTTTAATATGACATTATCGTCCCAGGAATGGGTCGGGCAGTATACCTTTACGGGCAGACTATATGACATTATCGTCCCAGAAATGGGTCGGCAAAGATACCTTACGCGGACTATATGATATTATCGCCCCGTGAATGGGTCGGGCAAGATATCTTTACGCGCACTATATGACATTATCGCCCCGTAAACGGGTCGGCAAAGATACCTTTACGCGCACTATATGACATTATCGCCCCGAGAAATGGGCCGGGCATTATACCTTTACGGGCAGAATATATGACATTATCGTCCCAGAAATGGACCGGCGATATACATGGGCGCACTATGTGATTTATCGCGTCCCGATTTGGCCGGTAGTAAAGCGTCCTCGGAAAGGGCCGGGTTAGGTTATGAAAGGTAAGTAAGTTATATGGCAGTGAACTTGATGATTTTCCGAAGTAAGTACGTAAGAAGTGATTATAACGTTTATTGAAAAATGGGAAAAGATAATAAGGTACAATTAAGTTCACGAGATGGTAATGACATGGTAGGTTCAGGTATTTCCTTCTTTTTACACATACCTCTGTCATGCTTTTTTTCAGATATGTTTTAATTGTTGTGCCTTACTTCCGTTCCATATTCGGTACCTGTTGTACTGACCCCCTTCGGGGGGCTGCGTTCATGCCCGCAGGTTTTAGGTACCCAGGTTGGTGATCCTTGCTCTTAGGATCTCGGTTGAGTTTTTGGGAGAAAGCTCCATTTGCTCCGGAGGCTTATCTCTTGGTACGGTTTTCCCTGAGATTGTAGATTCATGTATATTCAGGGGTATGGCGGGGCCCCGCCACGATTGTTATGATAAAACTCTTAGAGGTGCAGAGTTACATATTGTGGGTCGATTGTAAAGGAAAAGAGACAACCGCTTCTGCTTATATATTATATGTCGGGAAGGTAGCCCTATCGGCTAACTCGTTGTTTTACTGTTGTATTAATTTATAAGTTTCATGTATGTTCGCTAATTATCTCTCGATGTATACTGTAAGTGCCTGGGTAGGGCACCGCGAGCCCGGGTCGGTCGTGACAAAAGTGGTATCGAGCGCTTAGTCCTCGGAAAGTGTTTACGCATCGTGTCTAGTAGTCTTGATTATCGGTGTGTTGTGCACCACATCTATAATCAGGAGGCTGCAGGACATTTAGGATTGGTTTCCATTCTTCTCTCTCTGAGATCGTGCAGTAGAGCTGTCTTATTAGGTTGAATCCTCTCTGACCTAGTCTTATGAACTTATATGCCTCGCGGAAGGCACGAGCCCGAAGGGCAGCAGCAGGAGCTGCTAGCGGTACTCAGAGGGTTACACGGGCTCAGGCACAGACTATGCCTGAGGTAGTAGGCGGGTCGGCGAGTTCAGCCACGCCGGCAGTGTTAGAGGAGCCGAGAGCGGCAGTAGCTCCAGAGGTTCCGCACAGAGCCTCCGCCTCACCACCGGTGCGAGTATAGAGACTACGGGAGCGGATTCGGTTATTGACCAAGATAGTAGCGGCGGGCAATACGACAGAACAGCACCCTAGAGCCGGGGCCATTTGGATTAGGGATTTTCCGGGATGTCATCCACCGAGTTTTATGGTTCGAGGTCCGATGAGGATCCGCAGGAGTTCATTCGGCAGCCTACGGACCATGCAGTTCTTAGGGCTTCAGAGAATGCATTACGCTAGCCTCTTACCGGTTGCGCGATATTGCGTTGAACTGGTTTGAGTCGTGGTTGCTTTCAAGGGGTGATGATGCTCTTCCAACTGTTTGGGAGGAGTTTACAGAGGCCTTCATGGATCACTTTTTGCCTCCTGAGATGTGGAGAGCCCTGCAGATGATTCTTGACCTTGAGGCGAACGGAGGACTGTCGGGAGTATAGCTGAGTTTGACTCCTGGCCGCATACGCGCATACTATTGTAAATGACATGGCGGATAGGGTTCATCGTTATGTGATGGGGCTTGGCCGTCATATGATTACCGCATGCTTGGGTGTGGCTCTTCACCAGTATGACATCGCCGGATGCAGCCTATGCGCAAGATAGAGGATAGAGAGAGAGAGGACCAGATTGACTCAGAGGCCCAAGAGGCTGTGACATCGTGTCTCAGGCGCTTTTAGAGCGTGACACCTCAAAGCAGACTAGGTCTACATTGCGGCCCAAAGACCGAGTGCTCCTCCACAGTTTTCCGGCGGAGGGTTTTACAACCCCGGGAATGCAGGGGCCGGTCAGGTCTCTAGAGCTTCAGAGCCTCAGACAGATGGGGGTTCCAGTTATTCGAGACCACCTGTGCCTCAATGCGCCCAGTGTGGTAGGTTACATTCTGGGGTATGTCGCACGCAGACGGTGCTTGTTTTTCTTGTGGTCGCCTAGGCCATATGTTAAGAGAGTGTCCTTATAGAGGTCTGGTGGGACAACACCGCTCATCGGATCGGGCCATGGTTCTTCGCCTTCAAAAGCTAGCGGGAGGTTCATACACCGACAAAGCCGTGCAGAGGTCGTGGGAGTTCCGCTTTAGCGATCCTTTGAACCGCCTATATGATTTCAGGTATGTCTTTGGCCCTTTAGAAACTTGTATGCATGATAAAGTTGTGGTATGTTTAAGTTTCATGAACAGATTGTATTGAGACTATGTATATGTTAGAAGGAGTTGGAAGTACGAAAAGATAATCTCTTTTGGGCTTATGATGGACGGATATGCGTGTACGAGTTATTAGGGCCATGTGTGGTATTATTGGTATGTGGGGATGGTGAAAGGAAACTATGTCGCTAATTAGAAGTTTGTTTCCGAAAGAACATTCGGGGACGAATGTTTCTAAGGGGGGAAGAATGTTACACCCCGTATTTACAGGACATGTTTTAAGAACGTACGTAGGAACTCACAAGTGCTAAGATTTGAGACTTGTAAAAATTTATCGGAATTATGAAATTGTCAGAAAATGTATTATTGTGACGAATGGGAGGGCGACATGTGTCACCCCCCCTTAATGTGCCTTGGACGAAAAATAGCATGGCTAAGATGGTCATTGACCATAGTCTTGTATGACTAAGTCTTCCAAATTGTAGCTTGATAATCTTGACTAAGTCAAAGGACCCACATAAGTCTTGATATTTGCTAAGACCTTATCCTAGCCACCCAAATGGTTGCATCTTGACCCTCCATGTCCCTTTATATTACTACTAGTAGCAAGAGAGAGCCAACACTTAGAAAAAATTTCACAAAAAATTGGATGAACATAGGCACGCTTCCTGTTCCCTCACAAGAGAAAGGAAAATCTTTGTTCCTTGTTCTTTAGTTCCACACTTTAAAGCAAGGTTCTAGAGGGTATTGTAAACATATCTCAATAGAAAAATCTTGGAAAAAGATAGTTTACTGTTAGTCAGAAAACGAAAACCTAGTTGTCTTTCTAGGTTTTGCTTGGAGATTTGAAGGATATTTGTTGGTGTTGTTCTAAGGGTCTCAACAAGCGGATTGAAGTGTCTTGGGGAGGCTCTAAACTACTAAGGAGCGACTTCGTATTGGAGTTGGATTAAGTTTCATTGAGGTATAATCTTGTCTTTTATAGGTGTTAGAAGATTATATAGTTATGTTGTTGTTGTTAGCTTTACGTGTTGCTAGCATGAAGTTGATATGTTGAAGTTCATAAGTATTATGGATTGCTTGTAGCTTAAATCCGAAATGTTATATTAGCCACTTGAAGTTGGATTACTAATTGGTCGTTTATTAGAAATCGTCGCATGTTGTTTACTTGAGGATTATAGTGGTTATAATCAATTGCGACTTGATATCATGTTAGGCTAATAACTTGGATTGAAATGGAAAGTGGATAAGAATTGATGTTGTAGTACTTCAAGTTGGCCGAAATGGGCTAGTAGTTGTTGTAGTTTGTTATCTATTGTGGGGCGGAATTTTACACGTCTAGTAGGCGTATAATCCCCTATTGTTGATTGCATTGTTTGGGCCTTAAATGTGGCGTGTTTGGTTATTGTATTCGGCCTTGAAAAAGGTGGCATAGTAGTAGAAACAAAGGAGGTGTTGTCCGATTTTCCGTAGAATTTGGCGACTTAGCACTTAGAATATTCTACGTTCAAGTAAGAGGTTAATGGACGTATTGTGACCATGATAGGTTGAAGAACTAAGTATAGCGTATCCTACTTGAAGAATGAAATAGCTCAAGGTTGAAGTACTTTGGAGCATTTTTCTACTTGTCGACAATCGTCGCGAGGTATGTGAACCTCTTCTTTCCTTTGGCATGATTCTATGTATGGAATATACTTATGGTATCATTTCATGTTTCCTTCTACTCTTAGAAGTTAAGAGGTAGTGGTGTGATTTACTCTATGTAGAACTTTTCCTATCCTTTGAGCATGAATAGTTGCACGTATGTAGTACGCAGACGACAAGACCTTGATATCCTTTACTAGTTTTATGAATAGCCAAGTCGGGTGAGTTAGGAGATTAACTCACTTCTTTGAGAGTATTAAGGATGTCTAATGTTTTATTAAAGTTAAGGGACTTGAAGAGTTTTAAAGTATTTGATACTTGTTTCGTTTTAAACGTATAAGTCCCTTGGATAGGAAATTGTATTTAGCTAAGGCATAAAGTGAATATAACGACTTTATGGGGAGTTGGTTATATTTGCTTTATGGAAAGATAAATGACTTGATTTTAGTGAAAAAGGCAACTTGATTTTTAAGGCATCAATTGCCTAAGGTTGTATAATAAAAGGAGTCACTTGATTTCTAAAGGTTAAGAGACTAATTGTATTTTTGAAAGTTAAGTGAATTGATTTGAAAGTATTTAATACTTGGTTTCAAAAAGTAGAAGTCTCTTGGTTAGAAAAGGAATGAGTTTTGTCTAAAACCATAAAGGGTTATAACGGCTTTATGGGAAGTTGGTTATGACGGCTTTATGGAAGGTTAAGAGAATGGTTTTCTCTAATAATGTAATAAAAGGAATAACTTGTATTAAAGAAGGGCAATGTGATTTAAAGGTATCACTTGCTTAAAGCTTTTAAGTAAGAAGTCACATAATTTAGAAGCCGGTTATTGAATTTCTAAAAAGGGTAATGTGACTTGTCTTAAAAAAAAGTAGAGATGACTTGATATCGCGGTTGTCGTTGTCTTGGAAGTTTTATTTGAAAAGAGTCTTTCTAAAGAAGTAGAGTCGTAGTACGTTGGGTTAAATTCTGATTTTAATATGACATTATCGTCCCAGAACGGGTCGCAAAGATACCTTTACGCGCACTATATGACATTATCGCCCCGAAATGGGTCCGGCAAGATACCTTTACGCGCACTATATGACATTATCGCCCCAGAACGGGTCGGGCAAGATACCTTACGCGCACTATATGACATTATCGCCCCGTAAAATGGGTCGGGCAAGATACCTTACGCGCACTATATGACATTATCGCCCCGTAAATGGGTCGGCAAGATACCTTACGCGCACTATATGAAATTATCGTCCCAGAAATGGGTCGGGCTGTATACCTTTACGGGCAGACTATATGACATTATCGTCCCAGAAATGGGCCGGCAAGATACCTTACGCAGACTATATGACATCATCGTCCCAGAAATGGGCCGGCAGTATACCTGTATGGGCAGACTATGTGACCTTATCGCGTCCCAGTTTGGGCCGGGTAGTATAGGCGTCCCTCCGGAAAGGGCCGGGTTAGGTTATGAAAGGTAAGTAAGTTATATGGCAGTGAACTTGATGATTTTCCGAAGTAAGTACGTAAGAAGTGATTATAACGTTTATTGAAAAATGGGAAAAGATAATAAGGTACAATTAAGTTCACGAGATGGTAATGACATGGTAGGTTCAGGTATTTTCTTCTTTTTACACATACCGCCATGCTTTTTTCGTATATGTTTTAATTGTTGTGCCTTACTCGCTCCATATTCTGCACTGTTATCGACTTCTGGGGCTGCGTTCATGCCCGCAGTTTTAGGTACCTGTGTCAGTGATCCTTGCTCTAGGATCTCGGTTGAGTTTTTGGGAGAAAGCTCCATTTGCTCCGAGGCTTATCTCTTGTGCAGTTTTCCCGAGATTGTAGATTCATGTATATTCAGTGGTATGGCGGTGGCCCCGTCCCGCCACGCTTGTTATGATAAAACTCTTAGAGGTCTGTAGTTACATATTGTGGGTCAGTTTGTAAAGGAAAGAAGGCAACTGCTTCGGTTATATATTATATGTCCAGGAAGGTAGCCCTATCGGCTAACCTGTTGTTTTACTTCTGTTGTATTAATTTATAAGTTTCATGTATGTTCCGCTGATTATCTCTGATGTATACTGTAGGGTGCCTGTGTAGGCACCATGCCCGGTCGGATCGTGACAAATAATATGCAGAAACATATAGCATGGATTTTTAGCATTCTAAACACTCAAGTCAGATATTTCGCAAATTCAATTCAATCATGCTCAATGGATGTAAAATACCTAACTATGCATGTCAATTTCAAAATTCTATGGCATATTTACTTGCTTTTCTCCACTAATCATGGATACACATATTAGAGATCTTCAGGGCTTTTCAGGATTGTAATGTAGGTTGAGGCAGGGGTAGGTAAAAATAGGCATTTAGGCTCAACTTACGTACCATAAGCTCTTCTTGCTTTCAATTCTTTCATTTTCTTTTGATTCTCTTTTTAATCTCATACATATCTCTCCCCTCTTTTGTTTTGAGAGAATAAGGTGCATGATAAATAGTAGGCACCCCCAAACTTAGGCTTTTGTCTATTTATTATTTTTCATTGGGGGAACAAAATTGTTCACTCTCTTTTGTCTCTTTTTCAACACTTTATATTCCAACAACCTCAATTGTTCTTTACTTATGTCACAAGTATGGAATTATAGGGTGTCAAAGAAAGATCTTATTTTTAGGCTCAACGGGGCTGACTAGGGGTACAATTTTAATGTCAGGGATAAGCAAAGAATGGTAAGAAAGGGCTAACAAAGAAATGACTGAGTCATCTCCCTAACATGTATATCCTAACTATTTCGCCTCAAATAGCAAGCAAGAAGACACATAGGTTTAATCACTAGCAATGCATAATCAAGCAAGATACCCCAAATAGTTTGATTTCATAAATTCTTGGCATATCTAACCTAAGTGTTCAGATGGTTGATTCTAATTCCATTACATTATTCCACTTTACTTCACTAGGCGTTTCAAGTAACTACAACATGTATGATCATATAAAAAAACTTAGACTCAAATAAACATAGAAATAACAACAAAAAAACTCAAAAACACATAAAAAATAAACTAAGAACTCCCCCCAAACTTAAATCACACATTGTCCCTAATGTATGCAAGACTCAAAAAATAAAAGGAAGACGGGACAACTTACATACTTTGGTTTAAAATGGTGGCGGTAGCGGCAGATAATGCATGCTCCATTGATTGAACCTGGAGCTCAAGTCGTCAACTCTTTGGTACAACTGCTGTTGGTCCTGCCTCATATCCTGTTGACCTTATATCACTGTGTCCAAGCTCTGCATCATCCGATGCTGGTTTATGAGCAATTGCTCCATCATAGAAACTGGAGGTTCCAATTTCGCGGCCGCCGGTGGTCGCTACCGCCATCATCGAGCCTCGTTTCTGGCTTATCCTCATCCATGGCAGCCTCTGCTGCTGCTGCTGGTGGTCTCCTTCTTGCTGCTGCTGGAGGGACTGATTCTGGAAAGATATGCACTATCACATATGTCACAGGGGGTTGGCCCTTTTCATATGTATACGTGGCTAAGGTTGAGACTCCATGTCTAGAACATAAACTGCAAATAAGTGATCCATGTCCCAACCCACCTGTAGTGACCAACCTACTGGTTTCTATGATGCTTTGCAATATCTCATTCCCAACATATATCATCTTCTCTGCCATAATCCCATATACCATCTTTATTCTATCTGTTGGCACTCTGGTGAAGTGCGTCGATGGAATCAAAGCGCATCGACAAGTATAACCAACCCTTGGCTGTTTTGTTGAACTGACATCTGCTCAGTCCTCTTGATCCATTTCGTGCAATATCATACTCAGCCCCAGGGTAGCATAATGTGCGTGCGACGGTATCCCAATCGATGTTGCTGACATCTCTAGATCAAGTTCTGAAATAGCTTCGGTCATCGCCTCTGTCTTTAATATCAGCTGTTCTCAATAGCTCATTCACCGCCTCAGCCGTCACAGACACATACTGTCCTCTCACAAAACATTTACCATTTACCCATTCCGGAAAGTTAGCATAGAATTCTTTTACCATTTCAGTATTCTGTGGTACTATTCTCTCCGGAATAACAAATCTCTTCCACCTACGTGCCTCTATCATTGCCCGAATAGGCTCATAGACATCGACATCCTCAAATGGCTCCCTTTGGGACTTCATCCCTCGCTCAGGTATCAATGGTCTAGTACTAAGTTTGTAATATTTGTCTTCTACTTTTTGACTGACAAACCTAGTAGTATCATATTGAGGATCGGAGGTGGATGTGGAAGCTCTCCTCTTTCTGGCAGACATTTTAGATAATTTTGGCAGCGTTTCCTATACTTTAATGAGATTTTCCAACAACTATTAACTACACCAATCAACACCACAGCAGAATCAGCAAAATACAACACAATTCAACCTCCAAACTTTAACACAACTCACAATATCCACCAATAAAGCACACCCCCAAACTTATGAACTACCTCTCCTAATTGCTTTGAAAATTTCAAGAAAAATGATGAAAGTTACCTTGGAAGGTGTTCTTCAAAATTTTCTTGTTCCTCGTGATGAATTGAAGCATGTAATGAGGGTTGTTGTTTGAAATGGTTAAAGGTGCAAGGAATTTAAGGTATTTGGTTGTGATTTGGTTTGGTTTGTGAAAGATTTCGAGTAATGGAGGTTGATTTCGTGGGTTTTGGAGAAAAGGAAAGGTTTTGGGTTTTGATTTGGAGAGGGGAAATCGAATTAGGGCTTTTATGTTTCAATTTTTTCGTCGCGGCGCCACGGCCCTGAGACTGGCGCCATGGTGCCCAAACTTCCGCAACTTTCTGGACTTTCGGCATCGTGGCGCTCTGAGATTAGCGCCGTGGCGCCCAATTCCATGTGCCTCTATGGAATTTCAGCGCCATGGCCCTCTGCTGGGCGTCGTGGCCCCGGGCTGGTTTTTCTCCCCTCTCGCGTTTTTCGTCCTCCACTTTTTAGCCCTGTACCTGTCATCACAACATGCAAACAATACCTTCCGTGGGACTGTTCTAACTAAAACTAAATCACATAAATTTAAAAACCTTGGGTTGTCTCCCAAGTAGCGCTGTATTTAACGTCTTATAGTCGGACGCAGGTTCCTTATCGAGAAGCTTGGGGTAATTTAACCCCACAGCCTACCCATTTCATAATCATCTTTCTTTTCCGCCTTCTATTTTTCTTTTTCTCCTTTTTCTCAAGAGGAGGGTTAGAATTACATACTTGTACTGGCGGACTGCTCACCTTGGTTTTGGCCCTTTCTGGCTCAGCTGATGAGCTCTTAGTGCTGACTGCACAACACTTGCTTATGACTGGCGATTCGACGATGTGTTTAAACACCTTGAACACCATCTCCTCATCCTCAACTCTGAGTTTCAGCTCGCCCTTTTTCACATCTATGAAGGCCCTTCCAGTGGCCAAGAATGGTCTTCCCAAGATGATAGGGATTTCATCATCTTCCTCCATGTCAAGGATGATGAAATCTGCTGGGAAGAAGAACTTCCCCACTTTGACGAGCACATCTTCAATGATGCCTAAAGGATGCACCACTGATCTGTCCGCTAGCTGCAGATTCACCGTAGTTGGCTTGATCACTCCCAAACCTAACTTCTTGAACACGGATAGGGGCAATAAGTTTATGCTAGCCCCTAGATCACATAGTGCCCTGTTACAAGTTACATTCCCTATCGCGCAAGGTAGGGTGAAACTCCCCGGATCTTTCAACTTTGGGGGCAACTTCTTCTGCAATATGACACTACACTCCTCAGTTAGTGTTATGGTCTCATACTCTACTAGCTTCCTCTTCTTCCCAAGGATCTCCTTCATAAATTTGAAGTAGGTAGGCATTTGCTCCAATGCCTCAATGAAGGGGATGTTAATATGCAGCTTTTTAAACACCTCCAAGAACTTGGAGAATTGCTTATCAACTACTTTCCTCTGCAATCTCTGAGGGTAAGGGATCTTCTACGCACTTCATCGAACTGGTGGAGCCTTATCTAAGATAGGGCGGTCATCAGTAACCCCCTCCTTCTCTGTATCAACTATCTGCTCAACTCTCTGTTCTACCACATGTTGGGCTGTGGGGTGTTCCAACTGCTTCCCACTTTTCAACTGTACTGCCTGACACTGCTCTCTGAGATTCATCTTTGTATTACTAGGAAGAGTGCCCTGCGGCCTGTTATTTGCCATCTTTGCCAGCTATCCCACCTGAGTTTCCAAGTTCTTTATAGAAGACCTTGTCTCTGCCATGAACTGGGTTTGTGAATTCGTAAGTGTCGCGATTCGCCGCAATTCGCCCGCTTTCGCGAGTAGGTGTCGAATCGTTGGGAAGATGAGGCCTGGTTAAATGGTTGATGATTCTGGTATTGGCCTCTGAACTGGTTTTGTTGCCCTTGATCACCCCTCCATGAAAAGTTAGGGTGATTCCTCCACCCTGGATTGTAAGTATTTGAATAGGGGTTGTTCTGGGGCCTTTGGTAATTCCCCACTGCCTGATATTTTGCTTGCTCAATAGGGATGTTGTTGGGGTCTTCTGATGGGCACCTATCAAAAGTATGAGGACCCTCACACATCTCACAATTCATTGGCGTCTGAACTGCATTCACTGACACTGTGTTCTGCTGAAGTTGCTTGGTCAAGAGAGCAACCTGTGCATTCAACGTTGTAATGGCATCGATCTCATGAATGCCTATCGCTCTCCTTCCAATTACCCCTCTATCATCTGGCACATGGTTATTAGTGGCCATGTCCTCCAGTAAATCATGGGCCTCATGTGCTGTCTTCTTCATGAAGGTTCTACATGCAGCTTCATCAATGATGGTTCTTGTTGTCTCACGTAGCCCATTATAGAAGATATGGATCAAATTCCACAGTTCAATGCCATGATGCGGACACTTAATCTACAGATCTTTAAATCTCTCCCAAGCCTCATAAAGTGACTCCCCATCAGTCTGGTAGAAATTGTCCAGCTCTTCTCTCAACTTGGCTGCTTTGGACGGTGGAAAGAACTTTGTCAGGAACTTCTGTGCCAGATCCTGCCATGTAAATATAGATTCCGTAGGCAGGGAATTCAACCAAACTTTTGCTCTTTCTCTGAGTAAGAAGGGGAAAAGCCTCAACCGGATGACGTCGTCAGTAATGCCATTATATTTGAACGTGGCACACAACTCCAAGATATTTGCTATATGCATATGAGGGTCTTCAGATGGCAACCCTCCAAATTGAATTGTATTTTGCACCATGCTCAGGATCGCATGCTTTATCTCGAAATTGTTTGCTCCTAATGTTGGAAGCCTTATGCATGTTTGTGCTCCATTCACTCATGGTAGCACATAATCTCCCAAACTCCTCTCAGCTTGGACCTGGACCCTTTCCTCTACGTCATTCTGCAACCCCGGGGGCATTCCTTGGTTGGGTTGATGTTCACCCATCTCTTCATTCATCACATTATTATTCTGTCTATCCCCCATGTCTATCAATCTGATAATCCGTGTGTTTCTCCTGTTTTGTTTGCAAGTATTTTCGATCTCAGGGTTGAAGGGAACAAGTGTGTCTGCCCCTCTTCTTTTTCGCATAAATTAGAGTCCTGACACAGATCAAAATCACCAAACGGATCACGGCGCACGGTTCCACAATAAAATAAAATAAAAAAAAAATAAAAACCAAATTAGAAATTAAGAATAGAAAGATTGATATTGAACTACGTCAATCCCCGGCAACATCGCCAAAAACTTGATGTGCGATTTATACACACGTTAAACGCAAGTGCACGTATCGTTATAAGTAATATAGTCTAGAAGACCGAGTTATCGTCCTCAGGGATTAGTGCTCAATTACCAACTGTTATTCTATGGTATCTATTTGGTGATCGATGAGTTGATGGTTTGTTTATATCTATGTTTATAGACGCTAACTAAATTACTTTACTTTACTTCAGATATGGTGGAAATAGGGCTTCCAAATTTCCTCAACTATCCGCTCGCTTTTAATCATTAATGTCACGACCACTCGACGCGATCGTGCCCTACCTGGCACCCTTCGCTCATACAACATAATAAATCATGAAAAGATAAATAACACTCTTTTTTATCAAAACTAAGGCTGCCGATAAGGCCGCCATAACATAAAAATTACCCAAAGTGGTCTACACCGCTTAACAATGTAAAAACAACTCAGCCACCCAAATTTACGATTTAATACTGCACTTCTAAGATTTGGACAAATACTATGACGACAAGGCCCGCTGCACTCGAATACACATAACCATGACGACAAGCTCCTAACGCTGAGCCATCTTAAAATCTCAACCAGATCCTAAGCTCGCGGATCCACAATCGTGTACCTAAACTCGCGGACATGAACGCAGCTCGGCGGGGCCGTGATAACAAAACCGAATATGGAGCGGAAAATAAGGTGCAGAAACAAATCATAACTGTACAAAAGAATGACAGGGGCAAGTATAAAAAGGGCAAATACCAGATCCTACCGTGTCATTACCATCTCGTGAACTTAATCGTACCTTATTATCTTTTCCCATTTTCCCATAAGAGTATAGTCAAATTCTTACGTACATACTTAAGAAAATCATCAAGTTCATAAACATATAACTTACGTATCTTACATAACCTAATCCGCCTATTTATGGAGGGACGCCTATACTGCCGGCCCAATCTGGGACGCGATAAAATCACATAAGTCTGCCCATAAAGGTATACTGCCCGGCCCAATCCGGGATGCGATAAAATCACATAAGTCTGCCCATAAAGGTATATTGCCCGACCCAATCCGTGACACGATAAAATCACATAAGTCTGCCCATAAAGGTATACTGCCCGGCCCAATCTGGGACGCGATAAAATCACATAAGTCTGCCCATAAAGGTATACTGCATAAAAATAGGAAGCTTATGATCAACTTAGGGTCACCTGCCCCTACTATCATTTAGCAATCCTACTCCTGAGACTATTTCACCCGCAAGGGCCGTATGGACCCGCATGAGATATTCCTCGCATAGACTGTATCCGCCCGCATAGGTCGTGTGGACCCTCATGAGGTATTCCTCGCATCATGGGTAGCAAATCCATGGAGTGGTATAATGTCTTGGGGGTTTACCCCACAATCATACTCAGAAGGTGGTATAACGTCTTGGGGTTTTACCCCGCATTTATACTCAGGAGGTGGTATAACGTCTTGGGGGTTTAACCCGCATTTATAATCAGGAGGTGGTATAACGTCTTGGGGGTTTACCCCGCATTTATACTCATAACCTAGCTCAACCGGCTATCATACATAACATAAGTACTACCGGCTTATCATACATAACATAAGCACTACCGGCTTATCATACATAACATAAGCACTACCGGCTTATCATACATAACATAAGCAAGTTAAGAAATCCTCTAACTTCTTATTAGCTTGTTCATATACACTCTCATTTTAATTTACTTAAGGCACTAACATGTCATTATAAAATCCGGGAATTTAACCCGACGTACTACGTACCTCTACTCCTTTAAAATGACTCTTTTTCAAATAAACTTCCAAGATACTAATAACCGTAGTATCAAGTCATATATACTTTTCAAGACAAGTCACAATACCTTTTAGAAATACAATTATAGGCTTCTAAATCAAGTGACTTCTTTCTTTAAAACCTTAAGCAATTGGTACCTTTAAAACAATTTGCCCTTCTTTATTTCAAGTCATTTCTTTGCTTACATTACTGAAGAAAACCATTCTTTTAATCTTCCATAAAATTGTTATAACCAACTTCCCATAAAGTCGTTATAACTCTTTATGTCTTAGACAAATTCATTCTTTTTATAACCAAGAGACTTATACTTTCAAATCAAATTACATAGCTTTCAAATTACTTCAAGTCTCTTAACTTTTGAAATCAATATTCTTTAACTCTAGAAATCAAGCTTCTTAACTTTAGAAATCAAGTCTCTTATCTTTAGAATGGCAAGAAATCAATTCTTTCCAAATCAAGTATTCTATACTTTTAAATCAATTCATTTCTTCCTTTAAGAATCAAGTCCCATAACTTGAAAAAAATAAAGTCTCTTAACCTTTTAAGAATTTGAGGTTTATAGTCTTAAAACATCATACGTAAACTCTTTTAAATTAAGTAACATATACTTTGGTGCGTTGTGAATAAGTTATACTTATTTATAACGATCTTATTCAAGTAGCCATGATCTAGAAAATGTAATACAATTTTGTCTTATCTTAGCTTCTATGCAGATGGAGAATTCTACTCATTTTAATTTAATTAATTATAATTACATTTTCCTTTATTAACGCTGCAATGACTTGTTCGATACTTATTCTCATTCGTGCCATAAATTAGCCAAGTCAACTTGGCTCTAAAATACTTCCTAATGACTCTTACCAACATCCCCCATAAGACTTGGTAAGAACATAGAATAACTTAGACATAACCCTTACGTAGAGTAAATCAACATACATACCTCTTAACTTCTAAGAGTAGGAGGAATCATGAAATAATGCCACATGTATATTCCATACATAGAATCATGTCAAAAGAAGGAAGAGGTTCACATACCTCGCGACGATTATCGACAAATAGCAAAATGCTCCAAAGTACTTCAACCTTGATACCTATTCCATCCTTCAAGTAGAATACACTATACTTAGTACTTCAACCTATCATGGCCATAATACGTCCATTAACCTCTAGCTTCGGACGTATAATATTCTAAGTGCAAAGTCACTAAATTCTACGGAAAATCGGACAACACTTCCTTTGTTTCTACATACTTTGCCACCTTTTTCAAGGCCGAATTCAATAACCAAACACGCCACATTTAAGGCTCAACAATGTAGTTAACAATAGGGGATTACACGCCTAACAAGATGTGTAAAATTCCGCCCCACAATTGATACGAAACTAGTTCCATATTTAAAGTCATTCTCGGCTAAACATATACAACAACACAAAGTCCTTTTCCAATTCTTTTAATCCAAATTCTTAGGTCTAACATGTTATATAGTCATAAACAACTTCAACAACTATAATTCCTTCTTTATATAACATGTGACGAATTAAACTAATAATCAACTTGAATTGTAATCTTAAGGGTTAAACATGCTAGTTTTCAGATTAGGGTTCCAATAGCCAATACACTTATCAAACTTCATACTAATAACTTCATGCTTGCTAATATCCATAACTACAATGATAAGTAATCTTTAATTGCTAAAACGACAAGATTTATACCTTTACAAGCCCTTAGAATTTCCAAGATTCAAAGTCGCTCCTTAGCAATTCTTAGCTCATTTTTCTTATGTTCCAATCCGCTTCAAGCACTCCTTAGAAGCTCATGAAGAACTCCTCTTCAAGTTCCATCTTCAAAGTTGAAGAACATCTTAGGTTTTCGCCTTGCGACTAACGTAAAAACGTCGTTTTTCTGAAATCTTTCTATTGAGATATCCTTACAATACCCTTAGGGACCTTGGGTTAAAGTCTTGTGGCTAATGAACCACACACGAAAATTTTTCTTCCCTTGAGGATGCCAAACCCGAGAGCACTATGTCAAGAACAAGTGTTCTTCAATTTTTTCTAAGTGTAAAATAGTCTTGTCTTGCTACATGGATGATTATATAACACATTGAAGGGTCTAGATTACAACACATGGTAGGTTTGGATGAAAGGGATCAAGCCAAGTGGCTCTTGACTTAGTCAACTATCTCAAGCTCAAGCCTAGCAAGACTTGCTCATCTTTACAATGGTCAAATGACCATTTTGACCTTGCATTAATTCGACCAAGCCATGTGGGGGGGGGTGCCACGTGTCTCCCTCTCATTCGTCCAAAAATTTTGTAACCCTCGTGGGCCCCACAAAACGTAAAATGGGTGGGCCCCACATGACCAAATCCGTAAAAATAAATTTCCATAATGATAATAAGTTCCATACTCTTCAAATAATGCATTTTGAGATTCTAATTCTCACCAACGAACATTTTTCCTTTCCGACGTTCGGAAGATTTTCCGTCGGAAAAACAATTCTTCCTTTCGTAGCCTTTTCAAGTCTTGTGTTCCTTACTTACATTCTCTTAAACATGTCCTTGAATTACGGGGTGTAACATTCTTTCCCCCTTAGAAACATTCATCCCCGAATGTTCTTTCGGAGTCCAATCTAATTAGATAGCGACATAGTCTCTTTTTACTACACCCTTCATACAACATATGCCACGCATGGCCACATAACAATATTTATACTAAGATGTCAACTTTGGCACTCACGAAGCCAACTAGTCCATACTCATAATGACCTCAAAGTCTGTCGTAATCATATTTACTTGGTCTACTAGGGTCTGACGACTGTATCATCACCGGGCAAATCTCATATACCCGCCACTACCACCTGCATACACCCACCGCGTAGCTACCTCGAAAGGTCCTTACGTATTCGGGCTCTATTCCTTTACACTTGGTTGCTATCTTTCTTACTGGTCGCACTTTTTCCGTACTTTCAACTCATACTAGCATACATACATAACCCCCATACTGATTCTGGCCCCCAATCTTTTGGAGTCACTCTTTTAAACAACATAAGGCCATTTCCGGTGGAACGCGTCCACGAACCCGTAAAACAATTAACTAGACTTGGGCCTTGCACCCTCGTGACCCTGTCACGTAGCGAAACTACTACCAACTGATCACACTCTATTTCAGGCTATGAGGCAACCCGTAACAGGCACTCACCCTGACCCGCCGTCGCACTTAACTCTTACCCTTAGTATGAATAAAATCTTATTGCCCGAGAAGGCCTTATATATACCTAAGGTCTCGGCGGTTATCAATACTCTTAGGCTCGCAATTTCCATGCTCCAAGCCTACCTTACCAGTCCCCCCGTAAACGGGTACAATAACTTCTCATAATACCATAATCGTGTCGTCTTGATCACAACAACCATTACTTACTCTCTACGGACCTCATCCGTACAATTCTCTTAAGCCTACCACGTAGCTTAATCTATTAACATGATATTCCATTAAGTTTCTTAACATGACTTCTTAAGGGTTTACTTCCCTATCAGACAGCTCATCCTTTCCCAATTATCTCAAAATAAAACATAAGAACTTGGCGAGAATTCATTAACTGTTCCATACCTCCCCGGTATCTAGTTAGTCTTTACCAACTCTTGGTAATCTAAAATCATTCTAGGCAACACGCGTCTGACCCTCATACATAACTCCGTATAGTTGTATGTCACAATACCAACTATAATACAATCATTACCAACATGGATACGCAATCCACATAGTCCTTCCTGGGTCACTGCTACCTTGCTCGTAGCTGCAATCAACATAACTCGTTAGGGGGAGACGACCCTAACCACAGCTCTATCGCACGATCTCAGAGTGAGAATAATGGAAACCAATCCTAAATGTCCTGCAACCTCCTGATTATAGATGTGGTGCACAACACACCGATAATCAAGACTCTACTAGACACGGTCTGTAGACACTTTCCGAGGACTAACTGCTCTGATACCACTTTTGTCATGACCCGACCCCGGGCCGCGACTTGTGCCCTACCTAGGCACCCTTCTGTTCATACAACATAATAAACTGCGGAAGATAAATAACATTTTTTTTTTATCAAAACTAAGGCCAAGCCGATAAGGCTGCCATAACATAAAAATTACCCGAAAGGGTATACACTGTTTAACAATGTAAAAACAACTCTAGCCACCCAACATGGATTTAATACAGACTCTAAGATTTGGACAAATACTATGACGGACAAGGCCCCGCTGCACTTCGAATATACATAACCATGACGACAAGCTCAAAACATTGGAGCCATCTCAAAATGTGAACCAGATCCTAAGCTCATGGATCCACAATCAGATACCTAAACTGCGGACATGAACGCAGCCACGGGGTCGATAACAAACCAGAATATGGAACGGAAAATAAGGTACAATAAACAAATCATAACTGTACAAAAGAATGACAGAGGCAAGTATAAAAGGGCAAATACCTGATCCTACCGTGTCATTACCATCTCGTGAACTTAATCGTACCTTATTATCTTTTTCCATTTTTCCATAAGAGTATAGTCAAATTATTAGGTACATACTTAAGAAAATCACCAAGTTCATAAACATATAACTTACGTATCTTGCATAACCTAATCCGCCCCTTTATGGAGGGACGCCTATACTGCCGGCCCAATCTGGGACGGGATAAAATCACATAAGTCTGCCCATAAAGGTATACTGCCCAGCCCAATCCGGGACGCGATAAAATCACATAAGTCTACCCATAAAGGTATACTGCCCGGCCCAATCCGGAACACGATAAAATCACATAAGTCTGCCCATAAAGGTATACTGCCCGGCCCAATCTGGGACGCGATAAAATCACATAAGTCTGCCCATAAAGGTATACTGCATAAAAATAGGAAGCTTATGATCAACTTAGGGTCACCTGCCCATAGTATCATTTAGCAATCCTACTCCTGGGACTATTTCACCCGCAAGGGCCGTATAGACCCGCATGAGGTATTCCTCGCATACACTGTATCCGCCCGCATAGGTCGTGTGGAACCGCATGAGGTATTCCTCGCATCATGGGTAGCAAATCCATGGAGTGGTATAATGTCTTGGGGGTTTACCCCGCAATCATACTCAGAAGGTGGTATAACGTCTTGGGGGTTTACCCCGCATTTATACTCAGGAGGTGGTATAACGTCTTGGGGGTTTACCCCACATTTATACTCAGGAGGTGGTATAACGTCTTGAGGGTTTACCCCGCATTTATACTCATAACCTAGCTCAACCGGCTATCATACATAACATAAGTATTGCCGGCTTATCATACATAACATAAGCACTACCAGCTTATCATACATAACATAAGCACTACCGGCTTATCATACATAACATAAGCAAGTTAAGAAATCCTCTAACTTCTTATTAGCTTGTTCATATACACTCTCATTTTAGTTTACTTAAGGCACTAACATGTCATTATAAAATCCGGGAATTTAACCCGACGTACTACGTACCTCTACTCCTTTAAAATGACTCTTTTTCAAATAAAACTTCCAAGATACTAATAACCGTAGTATCAAGTCATATATACTTTTCAAGACAAGTCACAATACCTTTTAGAGATACAATTATAGGCTTCTAAATCAAGTGACTTCTTTCTTTAAAACCTTAAGCAATTGGTACCTTTAAAACAATTTGCCCTTCTTTATTTCAAGTCATTTCTTTGCTTACATTACTGAAGAAAACCATTCTTTTAATCTTCCATAAAATTGTTATAACCAACTTCCCATAAAGTCGTTATAACTCTTTATGTCTTAGACAAATTCATTCCTTTTATAACCAAGAGACTTATACTTTCAAATCAAATTACATAGCTTTCAAAATACTTCAAGTCTCTTAACTTTTGAAATCAAGCTTCTTTAACTCTAGAAATCAAGCTTCTTAACTTTAGAAATCAAGTCTCTTATCTTTAGAATGGCAAGAAATCAATTATTTCCAAATCAAGTATTCTATACTTTTAAATCAATTCATTTCTTCCTTTAAGAATCAAGTCCCGTAACTTGAAAAGTAAAGTCTCTTAACCTTTTAAGAATTTGAGGTTCATAGTCTTAAAACTTCATACGTAAACTCTTTTAAATTAAGTAACATATACTTTGGTGCGTTGTGAATAAGTTATACTTATTTATAACGATCTTATTCAAGTAGTCATGATCTAGAAAATGTAATACAATTTTGTCTTATCTTAGCTTCTATGTAGATGGAGAATTCTACTAATTTTAATTTAATTAATTGTAATTACATTTTCCTTTATTAACGCTGCAATGACTTGTTCGATACTTATTCTCATTCGTGCCGTAAATTAGCCAAGTCAACTTGGCTCCAAAATACTTCCTATCGACTCTTACCAACATCCCCCATAAGACTTGGTAAGAACTTAGGATAACTTAGACATAACCCTTACGTAGAGTAAATCAACATACATACCTCTTAACTTCTAAGAGTAGGAGGAATCATGAAATAATACCACATGTATATTCCATACATAGAATCATGTCAAAAGAAGGAAGAGGTTCACATACCTCACGACGATTATCGACAAATAACAAAATGCTCCAAAGTACTTCAACCTTGATAGCTATTCCATCATTCAAGTAGAATACGCTATACTTAGTACTTCAACCTATAATGGCCATAATACGTCCATTAACCTCTAGCTTCGAACGTAGAATATTCTAAGTGCAAAGTCACTAAATTCTACGGAAAATCGGACAGCACTTCCTTTGTTTCTACATACTTTGCCACCTTTTTCAAGGCCGAATTCAATAACCAAACACGCCACATTTAAGGCTCAACAATGTAGTTAACAATAGAGGATTACACGCCTAACAAGATGTGTAAAATTCCGCCCCACAATTGATACGAAACTAGTTCCATATTTAAAGTCATTCTCGGCTAAACATATACAACAACACAAAGTCCTTTTCCAATTCTTTTAATCCAAATTCTTAGGTCTAACATGTTATATAGTCATAAACAACTTCAACAACTATAATTCCTTCTTTATATAACATGTGACGAATTAAACTAATAATCAACTTGAATTGTAATCTTAAGGGTTAAACATGCTAGTTTTCAGATTAGGGTTCCAATAGCCAATACACTTATCAAACTTCATACTAATAACCTCATGCTTGCTAATATCCATAACTACAATGATAAGTAATCTTTAATTGCTAAAACGACAAGATTTATACCTTTACAAGCCCTTAAAATTTCCAAGATTCAAAGTCGCTCCTTAGCAATTCTTAGCTCCTTTTTCTTATGTTCCAATCCGCTCCAAGAACTACTTAGAAGCTCATGAAGAACTCCTCTTCAAGTTCCATCTTCAAAGTTGAAGAACATCTTAGGTTTTCGCCTTGCGACTAACGTAAAAACGTCGTTTTTCCGAAATCTTTCTATTGAGATATCCTTACAATACCCTTAGGGACCTTGGGTTAAAGTCTTGTGGCTAATGAACCACAAACGAAATTTTTTCTTCCCTTGAGAATGCCAAACCCGAGAGCACTATGTCAAGAACAAGTGTTCTTCAATTTTTTCTAAGTGTAAAATAGCCTTGTCTTGATACATGGATGATTATATAACACATTGGAGGGTCTATATTACAGCACATGGTAGGTTTGGATGAAAGGGATCAAGCCAAGTGGCTCTTGACTTAGTCAACTATCTCAAGCTCAAGCCTAGCAAGACTTGCTCATCTTTACAATGGTCAAATGACCATTTTGCCCTTGCATTAATTCGACCAAGCCATGTGGGGGGGTGCCACGTGTCGCCCTCTCATTCGTCCAAAAATTCTGTAACCCTCGTGGGCCCCACAAAACGTAAAATTCCTCGGGTGGGCCCCACATGACCAAATCCGTAAAAATAAATTTCCATAATGATAATAAGTTCCATACTCTTCAAATAATGCATTTTGAGATTCTAATTCTCACCAACGAACATTTTTCCTTTCCGACGTTCGGAAGATTTTCCGTCGGAAAAACAATTCTTCATTTCGTACACTTTTCAAGTCTTGTGTTCCTTACTTACATTATCTTAAACATGTCCTTGAATTACGGGGTGTAACAGTTAATGCAATAATTAAGGTTCTTCTTCTATGTTGAGATAGCAGGTTAACTAAGTTATTTTATACTCCTGTTAAGGTAATATAAACACTCAACCCCAATGGAGAACCCTTCTATCTTTCGATGACAAGATTGACTACAAAGGAGGATTAAGAGCAATAACCTATTAAGCTACACAAGTATCGGGGTACTTTCGTCCACGATTTAAACCTATGTTTATTCAACTATAGCATATTCACAATCTCCCCTTTCGGATTTCGATTAGAACTCATATAAGTGATGATAACTAGTGATCAATTAATTATCAAATAATCAAAGCAATTATTGAATAAACCTCAACAATAATAAGAAGAAACCAAAGCATGCATTAATTCATAAGAGCGAAGTTCAAGCGATTCAACATGGAAAACCCTAAATTAAGTTAGTTCCTAGCCATAGACATGCTAAGAACTAAAATAATATCCAACATATACTAGAAAGAAATAAAGTAAAGAACAAGAAAATTACTCAAAACTGAGTCTCCAATCTTGAAGTAATGCTATGATGAATGATAAGGTGTGCCACCCCCAAAACTGACCTAAAAGGCCCTATTTATATCCCCAAAAACGTGTAAAACCTTTTCCTCTTTGGTCTTGGCCCAGTCCTATTCGGATTTGTCAAATTTCCCGCGTCGGCGCCACGACCCTGCAACCGGCGCCGTGGCGCCGAAACTTCTGCGGCTGGTCTGCTTCTTGGGCGCCGTGGCTCCGCTGGTCCTGGTTGGTTGGCGCCACGGCGCCGCCCTGTTCTGCGCCCGGTTTGCCAACTTTTCAGCTCTTTGTGCTCTGGACCCTCTGTTTCTGCCTTCTTTTCGCTCCTTTTCACCGATGTGCCACTTTAAACCACTGTGACTCAAAAGAAAGAAAATCTATCCTAACACGACACAAATTTATACAAAAAGAAGCAAAAGACTAACTAAAAATGACTCAAAAGGTGTATATAAAATACACCGATCAAGTAGCTTATTCCATTTGGAAGGTTTATTGTTTAAGACAGCTTTTCGTGCCCTTACTTTTGAGTCTATCAGCTGCAACAAGGGCTACGGGAACGAGTGTTGTGATTTCCCCGACCGATACCACCATTCATTACCGTGAACCAGCCCCTCTTCAGTATAGGCAGGTCTTTCTTTAGAACAGATTATTCTAGAACAGAAAACCGAATTTTGAATCAGAATCGCGCTTGGAGCCTATCGCTAGAACGAACAACACACCAGCGACCAGACTTGCTACGCTAGTAGGGCTTGTGGGCAAAGCAAGAGATCTTATTTTATCCTTAAGGATAGGGAAGTATAACTCACCCTCGGGAGATATCGAATAAAGTACCGCCACCGGATTCCACTATTTTTGTAAAGGGGTAGACTTGTTCACCCTCTATAAGATAAGGATGTTTCGTCTCTCTTTGAACTCCATAGCAAAATCCATCCATACTTGTCCTTGTTAACTCGGAGATTGGGATTGATTCATGAATTATCGGTCAGATAGACATGGATCCGTATGAACTCGAAGCCTAATAAGGGAGAGTCCGGTCCACCGAGGAAGAGTACTTCTAGGCTTTCCAGAATAGGAATTATTGAAGAAGCTCTTTATACCGGAATCAATCCTACACATAAGAGCATTAGAATGCTAAAAGGTTTGATTCATTTTATTTACTTTATTTACTAAAATAAATGATGCTAAAAATACTTTCTTTCATTAGACCACCAATAAAGGAATGACATAGTAGTTGATCCCACTTGACAGAAAGAAGCTTCTTTAAGACACCGAGTTGCGTCGGAAGAGTAGAGTCGAAGAAGAGCTAAAAGCTTGAGTTGAATCAACCGAGAGTTCAAGCCCTTTTCTTTATAATAAGCTTCCACTTTTTCTTTCGTCCAATTTTCTCATTCAAGCTCTCATCATAAAGTCGCAACAAGAATTCTTCATGCGAGACTTAGGGCCATTAAAAATGAACCTTGGCGTTGCGTTGAAATTCTTTGAACCAAATCTGTTTTGTTCCTATCTCAAAAAAAATTTACGACTTTCTTGCTCGCTGATCACCGGAATCAAGCCAACACAAGGATGGGAGGGCAAGCTAATACAATAGAGAACAAAAGCTACTCGATGGAAGCCAATCGCACCTTCAACATCTATGGATCTCAAAGAGAAGCAAATCTATTTCATCTCAGAATTACAAGATAGGACTTTATATCCGCCTATGATAGTGAGCCTCGAACCTTACTCTATTATATTCGAATTTTATTCGACTAATTCGATACTAACGCGACCAATTTGCAAAAACCTTCCTCGATATTGAGTCTTGAGAGCGGACCGAAATGATAATCCTACGAAAGATAGTTGGTCGCCATCCTAGACTATTCGATATTATGCTTATTGGCCCATGGAAATTATCTAAACCGGATCAAACCTTTCTTCTTCCCGCTAAGCGATTTACGAACCTCATTATTTAGCGGCTCCAAGTCGAGATATGGGTGGGGCCTTTCGATGGCGGTAAAGCGCTTTCAATGGTGATGAAAGAAGGGGAAATGCTCATGCGGTCGATATATTCTTCTTGCTTACTCACTTTATATACAACTATATTAGTTAGCTCGTTCGCTTCGCCACTCGAACTATTACTATTAGCTAAACAACCCTTTCTTTGTGTTTAACCGCGGTTAAACACAACCAAAGCAAAGGGAGGTTTGAGCTATAAGGAAGACTGATTCACTCGCTTTCGAGAACTAAGATTTACAGCTTATTCTCCGTTCGGCGAATCTTCTTCATCTTCTTTCGGGGAATTCAACTCTTCTTTCATAGATTGGGAACATAATAAGCATCAATAGCCTATTGAGTTAGATGAGCTACATGACTTTCATTAGCTCCTAGCACAGCATATCTGAATTCACTATAGGGTTAAGAGTGACTTGCTTACACTGCTGAATAACCTTCACTTTAGCGAGATGTAGTACAAACTACATTCAAGTATAAAATCTTAAATTGACATAATGATTCAACTATTTTTGCTAGTTTTTAAGGAGTTAAGAGATAGTAAATTCAACTATTTGGCTAGTTATCTCAATTCAACCAATTTGCTAGCTTAAAGGATTTAAGAGAGTGAATTCCCTTAGTATGCTACTTCGTCATTCTCGTAATAAGTCACTTTAGCAAAAATAATTTATCTCAAAATAAATGTCGATCTTAGAAATTTAAGGCTTAAATTAACTATTTTTTTCAACTATACCCTTAAACAAAAACTGATAAGTTCTGTACTCAAAAACATATATTGACAAGTTATCTATTCAAGACATAAATGATTACTACTTACCATATTATTGTCAAAAGAAAAAGTAATTTATTTAATTAAATAGGGATAGTTTTGATAAACTACACATTACATTATTGATTTCTTAATATATATTTTAGCTAAAATGATAATTATTATAAGATTTTTAAGGTGTTAAGAGTAGTGACTGATTGTCACTTCGGGGACATCCAATAAGAAAAGAGTAGTGATTGATTCAAAATTTCCTTATGAATCTTGAGTTAAGAGAGAATACTGACATGTATATCAACATTATTTGCACTTGCATTTTGTACACATAAAATTAGACCAAACACTAAATTATGTACAACTCTCAAACACATTAGTTTATTTGTAGGGTGGGTTTTGAGGTGGTCTTGTGGTGGCGAATTTCCAAAAGCAACCTCAACAATAAGAACTTAAAAATAAAGATAATACTAGTTGAATAAAAACATAAAATACCATCTCCTTCGTTGTCCCATTAAATACATATTTCAAGTGCCTATTGAAGATTATATATCATGTATTTAAGTACTTTAAGGGCACGTTTGATACGATGTATTAAGCTGGACTCTACTGGATAAAAAAATAATACAGCGTTTGATGGACATTTATAATACAACTGTCATTTTTTAGACTCATCTAGCAGGTGGGTCTCCCCTGGACTGTACTAAAAATAAAAAAATAAAAAAAAATAAAAAATTCATTATATATTAATACTCTAATACCGTCCATTATATATTAATACAGTTCAGTCCAATAAAATTAGTACAGTCAAATACGACGTATCAAACTAGCCGTAAGTTTATACCCTCCCTTTCTATCTCCGTTAAAAATCAACCACTTTTTCACAAAGTACTACACATGTGACATGTAACCCACTAATACTCCAACTTCAAAAAGTAAGAAAAAGCTAAAGCATTATCTAAAACTCCACATGTCAATGTGCTTCAAAAAATAAAATAAAAAAAACAAACCAAAAGTATCTAAGGTGTGTTTGATCAAGCTTTCGAAAATATTTTTATTTCTCAAAAACACTTCTTTGATCAAATCAAACACCCTTTTTTCAGAAGTAGAAAAATATTTCTAGATGGAAAGAGAAGCATAAACACCAATTTGATGCTTCTGGAGAAACCCTTTTTGCTAATACATTGAATGTTTTTGAACTCATTTACCATTTTTTTTCCTTAAAATTCTTTTTAATCTCATATAATATTCCCATATAAAATATAAATTTAGGGATAGGGGTAGAGTGGGGGTAAGGGGTAGGGCGGAGGGGTAAGAAAAAAAATCATTTTTTTTATTATAAAAGTAACAAAAAATATGAAATAAAAATTTGAGGATGAATAGGGTAATGGAGTGGGGTGGGTGGGGGTAGCGATAGGGTGGGATAAGAAAAAAATTCATATTTTTAATAATTTTTTTTATGAAAGTAATAAAAAATATGAAATAGAAATTTGAGTAGGGGTAGGGTAATGGCGTGGGGTGGGGGTAGGGATAGGGCGGGGGATAAAAAAAATTCATATTTTTTAATAATTTTTTTTATAAAAGTAATAAAAAATATGAAATAGAAATTTGAGGATGAGGTAGGACAATGGGGTGGGGGTAGGGTAACAAAAAATATGAAATAGAAATTTGAGGATGGGTAGGGCAATGAGGGTGGGTAGGGGTAAGAATTTTTTTATATTTTCAATCATTTTTTATAAAAGTAACAAAAAATATGAAATAAAAATTTAAGGATGGTGTGGGTAGGGATGTCAATGGGGCGGGTAGGGAAGGGTATCTCATACGTGTACCCACTAAAACACATCCCCACCCCGCCCCACCACCCATCACGGGTAGTAATTCTTCCACCCGCCCCCACTTATTTCACGCGGATACTCCACTTACGTGGGTACCATTAATAAAATACTCAAATAATGTCTGCGATTGTTTTAGTCACCAAAATGAAAGTTATATAAGAAAAAGAAAAAAAAAGGAACTTTTCCACTATTGTGTATCGAATATCAATTAAAAGCGTGTCAAAATATTATGAATATTAAAAAGCGATAAAGATGAAAATATTTAACAAAAAAGGAGAACAAAGAGAATAAGAAAAAGCATTAGTGCATTACGGTGCGGGTTAAACAGTCACATTTTAAATCAAGAAAGGGTCAAATAAATTTGTAAATAAACTAATAGATGATACGGATATGGGCGGTGCGGGTACGGTCGGTGTGTGTATGGTGCGGGTAGCGGGGCGGGGCGGGTGCCGGGCGGGTCTTATATGAAATCCACCCCCGCCCCACTACCCATGGCGGATAGCACTTTTGATACCCATACCCGCCCCACCACCCACCAAACCATCCCCATACCCGCCTCAATTGGAGCGGGTGCGGGGCGGTACCCGCATTTACCCGCCCCACTGACATCCCTAGATGTGGGTTGGGGGGTTGAGCGGGGGTAAGGAGAATAAAAAAATTCATATTTTTTATAAAAAAAATATATGACATAGAAATTTGAGGATGAGATGAGATAGGTGCGGGTAGGACAGGAGTAGGTTTGAACATATTTGAGTCATTGACTATCATATTATCGTTATATTTCTTATATACAATATAATATTATTTTTTGATTAAATATTGCAATTAAATAATTTTAAAAAAATTATAAATTGTAAAGATATATTAATTTTTAGAAACATACGATAGAAAAAAATATTTTAAATAATTTTAAATCTATTAAAAAAAATATTCTAATAAAATTGCATAAATGTTGGCCAAACATGAAACTTTTTTGTTTCTCAGAAGCACTTCTATAATTATATATCAAACACCCTTGATTTTTCAGAAACAATTTCTGCAGAACTATTTTTGAGAAACAGAAATACTTTTTCAGAAGCTTGTCCAAACAAACCCTAAATAAAGTAGCTATCAACACAATAATACATCATATGATTAATTTGACTATAGTTTCCAAATTTTCATCGTTCTTTTTCCACCTATCTTGGGTCTACCAGCAAGAACATTCAGAGTAGATTTTATTTCCGCCTTTGGCCGGAGCCTCCGCTGTTAGCACCACCACTTCCGCCACCACCGCTTCCCATATGATGATATGACCCATGACTACCATACATCTGATGACCACCTTGAGGATGATACATCATAGAACCCCCCATACCACCATACATACCCCCACCACCACCACCACCATTATACCCACCACTCCCCGAACTCACTCCACCACCACCACCTACCGCCCCACCACCTTCACTCCCATCTTTCTCCCCAGTCCTTCCACCCATAGTAGTCTTTTCCCCTTCCATTTCCCTATACTTGGCTAAATAAATCTTTAAAGGCTCAACATACTCTTCGAAACCTAAAGTCGTCATAGCCCAAAGCAAATCATCACCGTTAATCGTCTTCCTCTTCTCTCTCTGACACTTATCCGATGCTTCCCCCGTAATGAAACTGATGAATTCTGATACACACTCTTGAACTGTTTCCTTTGCATCCTTTGAAATCTTTGCGTTTGCTGGTAAAGCTTTCTTCATTATTCTGCTAACATTCGCTATAGGAAGGAACCTATCTTGTTCCCTTGTTGATCCTTCGTGCGGGTTGTTGTGCCCTCCTGATTCGTTGTCAGAATCCGCCATCAAACAATCAAAAGGTAAGACCACTAAAGTACCTTCGTAACTGAAATTTCAAGATAATTTAAAATTCCTATACAAAAACAGAATTATTAACCCGACAAACAACAAAAAAAAGGGTAAGACCACTAAAGCATCTTGATAACTAAAATTTCTATAAAGACAGAATTTTGGCCAGAAATATTAACTGGTTCTTGATTTTCCGGCGAGAGTTTAGAAGAAAATGGATTTTTCTGCTGGAATTTCGAGAAAAAATTCAAATCATATACAAAAATATGAGAAAATCATGTTTGGCCGGAAAATATTGAAGGGATTTGTTGATTTTCCGGCAACTCAAGAAATTGCAAGGAGAGAGAGAGAGATGAGTGGAGAAAAAGATTAGAGGGAAAGGAGAAATTGCAAGGTCCGTTGGATAGTGGGGTATAATAATTCAATCAGAGACGACACGTGGCGTGTTTAATACCGTCATTTGGTGATAAGGGTTAGATAGCGTGGTGTGGATCTGAACCGCACAATGGAGAGAGATCTTGACGGTTCAAAGAGGAGGGTCACGTGGTGGGTGTGAAGAAGAATTGTATATATTGTGTGGGAAGTATGCTGTATTTCAGTGAGATTTTATATTTTGGGTCGGGTAGCATTTTTGGTCCCTCAAATATTGGTAATTTTTTTTTAAAATATTTTGTTTATTGTAATACTTCATTAGGTATCTCTAGCTTTCATTGATTTAAAATGGGTTTTTTATTCTTTTAACTTATGAATATTAATAAATTATCAGAATTATTATCATTTATTTATTCATGTGTTATGTTAAAAATATATTACTCTTTTCGTTCCAATTTAAGTATCTTACTTTATTTTTGGTATGTCCAAAAAAAGAATGTCTCTTTCTATATTTAGTAAGTTTTCAATCCAAGATAAGTTTAACACCATAAGATTAAAAGACCCCACATCTTTAATTTAAGACTACAAATTCAAAAGTCTCAATTTATTTCTTAAACTCCTTGTCAAGTCAAACTAAGACACTTAAATTGGGACGGAGATAATATCATTTAATTTTGCAAATTAAATTATCGCGAGATTATAATCTGTTGACTAATTTATCCTACCTAGAAGGTGGGATAAATAGTTTGAAGTTGATTGGATAATGTGAGATATTTAGGATCAAATTTGGAATAAAATTTATTCAATATTTAGTTGATGGTATAAAATTATCCCGCGTATCAAACGATCCATTATTCCATATTATAATGAATAGTTCATATATATTATATAACATAGACCAGAGTTAATTACATTTTTTATCCCTCGATTATTGATAAATTCTGATTAAGTCCCTATAATATCAGACTAAGCACATCAAGCCTTCAATTAGTGTAATTGTGCACGTCTAATCCCGTTACACCCTGTAAGCTTCGCGTTTTGCCGTATCGTCAAGGGATATCGAAGTCCCGGAAAGAGGTACGACCTTACGGAAGGATAATTAAGGTTTAGAGCTTTCTTACAAAGGTATCAGAGTGTTTCAGGAGTTAAACGGATCGAAAAAATATGTTTCGACGAAAAAGGGAAAATTGGAAATTTGATGGGACAAAGGATGAACCGTCAAATACTCAAGGTGAGCCATCACCCTTCTTGGAAGATTGTTGACACCCAATTTTGACCTTCCCGTTCAGTTCTTAACTATAAAATTACACTAATTTGGTAAAAATAATTTTTTATGATTCTTATAACAAAATGCAGCGATAAAACATTAATACATGCATAAATAAGCGATTAATAACAAGCACCGCATCTTACGTAGAAGACTAAACACTTTAGGTCTCGCGCCCGCATTTATTAATTTTAAGCCCTGGCATAATTCTTAAATGATAATAATAAATAATTACATAAAATAAGTAATTTAGCAATGACGTCGTGTTAAATAGAATATTCGCATTTTTTTACTAAAAGCAAGGCAATTTCGTAATTTAATTAATTTCAATCTAATACATGCATTTTTAATAGCGTCGCATTTATAAAAGCATTAGCGATCCTTAAATATCATATTTGCATTTAGCATTTAAATAATTTAATAATAGTCAAAACAGTTCGGTTTAATTTAACCCATGAAATACGCATAATAAATAAGTTTTAATAACGACATCGCTTTATAAATATTAAGCCCTAATTAATTAGCACGCCCGTCTTTATTTTTGTAATAATTTAGATTAATAAAGCACCTAAATAATTTAATCACAATTTTTAATTCCTAATTTACCACTAATTAATCTTTGCCTAAAACTAACTTCTAAAACTAATACCCAATATAATACCTAATCAAATTTCACCTTAAAATTGCCGACCACTACCGCCCAGCTTACAACAACCGCCGTCGCCCATACTAATCACCACTTAAATTACCCGTTACGACCGCACCACCCTCTTATACCTATCCCTACACCGCGTCCTGCTGACCTTCACGTCGCAGCCTTTCTCCCTCTGCGCCCATCCTCGCACCCCAACGACTCGCCATTACCGACAACACTTCACCTCGCACTCCATTTCACTTCACCCAACCCCGACACGCCACGAATCCCCAAAAATCCATGATTTGAACTAACAATCATCCAAAATCAGTCCTCTAACAACTTTATTTCAAATTCAAACCCAAATTTTCATCTATAAAAGGACTCCATTATTCTTCATCGAGAGGCGATTTTTCTCTTGATTTGAGATACCATCTTCTATTTGCATCTCTTTTTATTCCTAGTATTGATTCAGAAAGTCTATAAACGCATAATCTTTCACTACTCTTGATCGCACACTAACAACAACTCCGAGCAGATTCGACGAGTCGAAAGCGCCTCGATCATTGCCGAAAGAAGGTAACCTACTTTCTTTCTAACAATCTTGCTATTTGATTCACAATTATGTGTTCTGTGTGATACGATGTGCGTCTTTATTAAATAATGTTTGGCTAAATGTAGTTATGGTTTGAATTCGTGAGTTTAAATCATAACATATTAGTTACGAATTTTATAGCATGTTTGGTGTCGATTCATTTCCCACTGGCAAATAGCTTTAGCATGTGCTAATGACTACTTAAGAACATTTGATTAGCTATCATTAAAAGACTGTTGTTTTCCCCTTGTGAGCATTTCTTTTGTTTGTGGTTTGAACCTATTTGATAGTAGTCATTAATAACGTTATCAGATTGTGACTGTATGGCTGATGGTTTTAAATATGTTTGTTCGGTTAACCTGGTCTTAATCGAAATGATGCTTAATCTACCTTGCAGAATTATGTTGTTTAGTGCGAGGTCTGCTTAGATTAAGTGAACCATTCAAAAGATTTAGAAGTGAGTCAAACCTACAATATTAGCTTTATTCGTCCGTTTCCTTTCTTTTCATTATGAGTAAATGTGTGCTAATACGCTTAAAACCGTAATGTTTGTGGTGATATAGTGCATGAGGATTCACATGTTATCTAGATATTTTAAGATATTCATGCGGCTGTTTAAAAGATCAATACTCTTCTTGTTATTCGTTTCTTTGTCCAATATGATTTGTTGGAGTGTATGTGTTAATTAGTATCCTGGGTCCTACTTCCCCTGCCAAGATGTCTAAATTATGCCCTTAATAATGCTTTCCCCATTGTCTGGGCCAATATTGTGACATGTCGGTTCGCTACCTTCCTATATTCTGTATACCTGAGCTATGTGCTAGAACCATAAGTCCCTGTGCTTTGGATAATGAAACAGGTCTGTAACTAATTTGTCCAAGTCCAAAAATAAATTTATTTCCCCTCTCTTAGTAATTAATTGAAAGCATGGCCTGTATGTATTTATTTGATATATTTTTAAGCCCATGTGGTATTCATTTTTAACCATCAAGTTTTGACATGCCGAATCCGTCCACCTTAGGGTATCTAGTTACAGTTTTAAGCCGAGTAGTCATCTGTATGTTATATTTGACCATGTTTGTACCTTTGTGTAAGCTAGCCTAATATCACATGCAAACCATGTCGTATCTGTATGGATTTAGGCCTAGTTAAGTAGTCTCGTTGACGTTTTAGTCTAAGTTAATTGCGTGTGAAGTCTTCCTGAATCTTATATGAATTCTTATAACGCGAGATGTTCTCAAAGGTCATCTAATATGTGTGTGATTAATGTGAAATGTTGCTGTGATCCCATAAGATTGTTGGACTGATTTTGGTCATTTTGACCACTGTTTTGGTTACTTTTAAGACTGATTTTGGCCTTTTGGCCAGTTTTAGACTATTGTTCGACCGCTTTGTTCTTTTTTTGGCTATTCTCGACTGATTTTCACTGCTCAGATCGATTTTCACCATGTTCGGGTTGATTTTCAGCCCCGTTCGGACTGATTCTCAACCCTGTTCGAACTGATTTTCAACCCCCCTGTTTGGACTGATTTTTGGTCATTTTCGGACTGAATTTCAGCCCCATTTTTACTGTTTTGGCCTTGTTTGATCGCTGGTTTGGCGCCTCCGACTGATTTTTGTCTATTTTTGCTATCGATTTCAACCATTTTCTGGATCGATTTTGGCCTCACGTCACACCGTTTCGCTTTTGGCTATTAATTTCAACCATTTTCTGGATCGATTCTCGCCTCACGTCACTTGGTTTCGCCTTTTGGCTATTAATTTCAACCATTTTCTGGACTTGTTTTGGCCTCTTTTACATCGATTTGGGCCATTTTGCTACCGATTTTGGCCCTTTAGTCGCTGATTTTGGGCGATTTGCATGATTTTGGCCTCGCTTTATTGCTTTTTCCGCGCTTTAGGTCCGTTGTCCTACTGTTTGTTGCTGTTTTTTCCGCTATTCTGATCGGTTTTCCGCCATTTTTAGACTGATTTTACGTTATTTTGTCACTAAGTTTTGACTATTTATCTATTATTTGGCGAAGTTTACAACACATACTAATCCTTTTCTTTTTCTTTCTTTTACATGATATGCACGAGCAACAAGGAGTCTCACTACGAGACTCATTACATCCGGTTCCACAATCATTGCATCTTCCCGCCTCAAGATTCCTAAATAAATAGGCGGGATGACTTTGTCGCTCTTCCTAGTCGCGTCAACTCTTTAAAAATTCGTCGTTTATTTTCTTATTATCGTGATTTAATTATGTAATCCCGTATAATCATTAGAATGTTTAGAATAGTTGAGCCTAAAAATAATAAGGGGGTAGTTAATAATATAAAATTTGCCGATAGTTTATTTATCTTTTAGGCGTTATGCATTTTTAAGCTTTTCAAAACAAGTTAGTCATTTTATGCATCATTAGTATTACAAAAATAAAGTTTCAAATTTCATTAAACTCTTAGAAATAATTCATTCTTTTCATAATGAAAGTCTTTTCTTATTATCCATCAAAACAAATGTTTTATAGATTTATGCCATACATACATATACTCTTATAAAAACCATATTTTATGATAATGTACACTTTTCGAAAGAACTACTTTTCCATACATTTTACAAACAAAACTCATGCCAATTTTATGGAAACCATTTATATTTAAATTTTTGCAACCTCTTTTTCTTAACTTTATGCTTGCTTGAAAAGACACGCTTTTAAAATAATACTAACCTAAGTTTGAACGGATAACCGCAGTTAGCGGATCTTAGGTGCCTAACCCTTCCCTCTAGATTAATAAAGAACCCTTACCTGAATCTCACATAGCTTTCAGATACCTTTAAAATGGAGATCATTTGTAGTATTTTATACTACATTTTAGTGTCCTAATTCACTATAATAATTAGGTGGCGACTCCTTAAATGCATTTAGAATCCAACCATGCGTAGCGGTAATCCCGCTTCCGCCCGATCGAAAATGGGCGCATGGATGGCGACTCTAATCGGGATATTTAGGTTCTTAACCATAACAAACATAGGTTAATTATCGTGCTTTATTTTTCTTATCCGCTTAAAAATGCTTCTTCGTGTTTTACATTCATTTGCTTTTATGTTTTGTCTAAATTATTCTACTTTACATATAAATATTTGCATATTGTATTAATCGCTATTTGTTACCGCTTTCCTTAAACCGACATTCCGCCATATTTCTTCCACTCGAAAATTCACACAATCACACACTCACGCGTTGGTATGCTTGCACCGCAAATTTCTTTCAAAATATCCAAATTTTAGGAGAGTTGGCGCTGTGAGTTAGATCGGTTCGTCGATCACCGCGTAGCCTTCTCACTCGAGTTGTCCGCCGAACTCAAGGTCTAGAAAACCAAATCTTAGAAACTTAAGATAGAGCTATACCACCTTTTTTAAGGCATGCATGCATTTACCCTAGGTGGATCAATCTGCATTGACACCACAATTAGGAAGACACCAAATTGGTCAACGTTATTATAACTCGCCCAAAAGCATATTATGTGTTGCATAGTCATGATAAACAAAACCAAGCCCAAGTTGAAATGCCTAAAGTGGGAAAATGATACTCATTTTTGTATTATTTCTTTTAGATGGAACCTATCCTCGATCGAATGGTGAATGGGATTCGAGCAAATTGAGGACACGGTGGTCAAAATTCGACTTAGGTAGTCGATGGCAATCGTAAGGAGGTCGATGCCTCACCTCATTAATCGACATCTCTCCCGATCAAGATTCGTCGATCATTAATCCAATTTTGGGACCGGATCGAGTTACCTTCAAATTGTGTGGATTTCGAGATAACCCCACCTAGAAGAAGTCACTACTTTATCGCTTTAGCATGTCACGGCGTAAAAAACCGCTTATTCCGCATGGCGATCAGTGAAAAAGCTCCTCCGTTATTCGGGTTTAAAGAACACCGCAGAATTGCGTTGCTTTGAAAATAATTGGGTTTCTTTAGACTACTTGACGAGATATGGTTGCCGACGGATACAAGTTGTTTAAAAATGAATTTTCGCGACCGCGCATCATTGGAGAGTTAGACGTCCTATCGTGATTTGCTATGGCTTTCCTAGGGATTCTTTTATTTCCGCCGAGCATGGAAGGATCAACACATGCATATGTTCGGTGGTTAGAGCGGTGTTCGATGATGTTGGTGGCAAACGACTCACTGACGCCATGATCTCGCGTAACTATTTAGAGCTTTGAATAGATGCAAGAGGTGAATCAAGCTTCTTCAAGCGCGAATCTCATTTTGCGATGTGGGCAATAGAACATTTTATCAGCTCAAACATGATCGATGTATGTCACAAATGGACAACAAGATCTCCACTTTTATGAAAGAACAAAGCGTTATGTGTCACCACGGCAAGCAGGATCGGTACAAGTACTTAGCATCCCGCAAAGAAATCGAGTTCAACGGAAGTATCCATCGCTTCACACGGTCAAAAGCGGTCTACTGAGACATAAGTGGATTGTATTATATCGGACTTATAGGTCTAAAGGGACTACAACCATATGCTCCACTACGCTGCACTCGGCTTTGGCCATACGCAAGTAATCCTCTCATACCGATACGAGAGCCTCCAAATTCAATTCGACCAGAATTCATCGTTCCCGGCCAAGCGGATCCTTTATGAATGGCATCATATTGACCAAGTGGAAGTTGGGAAGGACCGCGCGGTCTCCTGCAGTATCAAGCATGGTTTCTAGATCGCATGGAATATAGTTCAAGGGAGCAAGGCGTTGAGGACATTGCCGCAAGGAAGAATGAGGATAATCAACTCGCGAGGCGTCATCACCCCGCATACGTGGGCCCTAATGCACGATGCGACGATACTTGGAACAGCAGGGGTTATACCAAAGAAAACCCGAGCTTCACCACCGTCGGCAATTTAGTTATAGGCTTTGATGTATTATTGTTATAAATTGCAACTTTTTTCCGACTAAAGCATATCAATCTAAAGGCTTGGATTTTTATTATCATGATCTTGCATATGTGACGTTTAGGCTTACCTCTGGCATAAAGAGGTCCCCCTGCATGTTAGAAAACGTTTGAATGTGCTATGTGCAATATATCTGCTACGTACCTGCAAATTACGCTAACACCGTTTGTTGCATTTTTAGAAAGATTTATCATCTTCCCCAAAGGTCGGTTCGTATTTGACTCAACAATGTCGGAGCATCCACACTTTACCAGGTCCAAGGCAAGAAATGATGATATGACTGGCTCGGGGGCGTCTGAGCCAAATGGTTTGGGAATTATTCCTGTCAGCGAAACAGAAACTTCAGGAGAGAGGAATGACACCAGTCAGGAAGAATGTATTGCACAGCTGCTACAACAAATTGCTGATATGCAGGTTGAGATGGAGAGGCTACGGAATCTGACCAACCTATCCATTAGTTTGAATACCCCCATGCCAGAGCAAAGGGCCACTACCTCGCAAACCATCCCAGAGCGACCTCCACCACCACATATCTCCCAAAACTCCCCACAAAGACCGCCAGTTACCAACCAAACTGCCCCTCGCCCAGTCAATCATCAACCCCACCTTCAAAATGATCCTCCTACTACCCATGTACCTCAGCCCCCACCTACTTACTTCCCCACAATCAGCCCTAATCGCCAGGCCGACCAATACCCGCACACCATACCCATTACCAGCCCCAGCAAACAACCCAGACAGCTAACTTACACAACAGAAACCCAGCCTTTTACCGTCCCTGCACTTCACCAGGAAGCAGATCATTACGAAGAAATGGAAAGGGAAGTCCGAGCCAAAATGGACGAGGACGAGTTCGAGATTCACACCAAGGAAGCAGATTCGTGGTACGCGATCGGATAAAGGTCACGGCGACTAGACTACGAAGATCTTTGCACGCATCCGACGCGAGCCGCCGGATACAAAGTGCCGAAGTTCGATCTATTTGATGGGAAAGGGAATCCCCGTGCACACTTGAGGTCATATTGCGACAAGCTAATCGGAGTAGGGAAGAACCCGACAGTCATTATGAAATTGTTCATTCGAAGTTTGACCGGCGAGGCACTAGATTGGTACACCACCAGATCCGCGAAATGGCATACCGAATGCGTTGCCCAAGACTTTGTGGAGCGATTCGGGTTCAACACGGAAACCGGTGTGGATAGATTCTATCTAATGAAGTTAGAGAAAAAGTCTACGGAGACTTTCAGGGAGTACGCCATGAGGTGGCGTTCAGAGGCAGCAAAGGTACAGCCACCCATGGTGGAGAGTGAGATGACCACACTATTCGCACAATCTCCGGCGACGAACCTACTATGAGCGGATGATAAGCGCCATCGGGCGGAATTTTGCAGGTTGTCGAATGGGCGACTTCAGGTTAAGGTATTAAGACAGCAGATTACGACCGCAAAGATTGGCAGCACCAACAAGGCGATTCAGTCAGGGATGATCGGGGGTACTTCGCAAAGGAAGAAAGAGACAGTCTCCCCTTCCATGTTCATACAAGAACGTAAACCTGAAGCATTCATAACATACCAAAACTCATCCTATCAAACCCCATGCTACCACCCAAGCAGCCAAAACTTCACACCTCACTATACACCTGCCCCACACCCCAACTACCACACACAACCTATATATAACGCTTCTCAAGCACCCATTTATCCGACCCCGCATCAACCCGCCCATCAAGCCCGCCAACAACATAGAGCACCCAATGCGCCCAGACCAAACACGAATTTTGAAGGGAGACCATCCAAAACCCGCACCCCACTGGCTGAACCCATACCCCAGATATACGAAAGGCTGCGAGCTGCAGGCTTGATCCAACCAATTCCAGGGAGGATTCCTAGCCCTATCCCAAGATGGTATGATGAGAATAAGCGTTGTACAGATCACTGAGCAGCCTGTGGCATGACACCGAAGTTGCTACACCTCGTGGACAAAATCAAGCGTTGATCAAAGAAGGAGTAATTCACCAAGGATCTCGCCCAAACGTGCATGATAATCCTTGCCAAACCACGCAATGCCAATGCACTTGATAACCCTAGATGAGAATATAACTTGAGGGAACCATCCTGGCCGGATTCAAGTGAAGGAAGAGCCGAACCTTCCGCTGCCGCCTCGCCACCGATCCTCGAAAGAAAGCGATTTGAGTTAGAAAGGGCACCGCCGAGACATAAGGGTTCAATCACGCTTGCTCGTGACGCCCGGAAGGGCCACAAATCAAAGTGGATCACGGAGAAAATGGGAAGCGAGTCATGAAGTCACCGCTGCAGTATAACTGCATCGTGAGGTATTACACACTATAGAGACAGCCAAAGAGGTACCGCAAAAGAAACCCGTGATGAGGCTGAATTCGAGGAGTTTTGGAGGAAGATGCCCACTAAAGAGTATTCCGTCAGAGAGCGCTTAAAGAAAACGTCAAGATATCTCTCTATTTTCATCGCACGAATTCGCCACACAGATCGCATTAATGGAGGTATTGAAGGATGCATACGTTCCAGGGTACAACAGACGAACTTAGCGCCTTTAGTCTGACAAGTACTAGAGGCCCGCAGAATCGCCTTTCACGATGATGAGTTACTCTTGGTGGCGTCTGACACAACCTGCATCAATATCACTATCCAAGTCGCATAAGATTGTTTCAACAAAGGTCGATTGATGAGGCTCTACTGTCAACATTTGTCCCACGACGACGCCATCAAATCGGGGAAAGATTGCCGAAGATTCGTAAAAGTAATATCGTGGTCGGCGGTTTCGACGAGTCCATGTGAGTCGGCGAAATTGACCTCACGCCGCTGATCGGCCCGCAAAATTCGTTGTGGAGTTTCAAGTGTTGAATATTGCTACGTTACAACTCGTTGATAGGAAGGCCATGGATCCACGAGGTCGCGCAGTCCGCCCACCTTGCATCGTTTCAAAATTTATATGGAATCACCGTGAAGTGGTAGTATTTGGAGATAAAAAGGGAAGCACCAACACTGATTATGCAGTCCCTGTCATAGAGGACGTGAAACAGTTGGATGGCTCGGTTTTTCATGTTAATGAGATCAGGAGCGCCAGTAGGGTCAGGGCGTTGCACCTGCCACGTTCTCTCACAATGGTGGCCAAGGAAATGCTAAGAAATGGGTACGAGCCCGGCAGGTCTTGATCCTGATGGCGGAATCACAGAGCCTATCCAGTTGTTTGGGAAGAAGGACACTTTTGGTTTGGGGTACCAGCCCACCTCGAAGGATTTGGCGACCGCGAACCTCCGGAAAAAGGGATACATTCCCTTGCCTGCGCCCATTCCGCCCCTGAGTCAGTCATTCGTCAAAGCCTACACCATCCAGATGCCGAGAGAAGATGACCCAGATGATCTTGCAGCAGGGTTCCGTAACTGCTCATAGGTGAAGATGAGGCGATCGTTGTATGATCGCAGGAGATCACGAGGAGGAGCTCACCATTTGGGACGCAGAGCATGGATACAGCCTGAATAATCGACTTGCACTCGCCCCGACCGGCCAGAAGCTTGGTAGAATTTATGATTAGTTCTAGCAGTGTGACTCTTTATCTAGAAAGAAAACAGACATGCATTTATGTTTCTTAATATGTTTTTAATCTCGAAATTTTACTTTCATCATAAATTCCAGGATATTTTTTGCGGCTTTAAAAGATTTTGCTTGTGTTAAATTAAATTCTTTAAGCATTTTTCTTTCAGCGATCATATTAATAAACCTGTTGATAATGCGAATATGACATGTAATGAGACCAACGAACAAAGTTCAAATGGCGAGCATAACCCCGAGGAACAAGAGGAATGTCCGCAATCAGAACTTAGCCGAGAGCTGGAAAACTTTGAGAATAGGCCTAAACCAAATTTGGAAGAAACAGAGTTAATAAACCTAGCGATGAGGGAATTGTGAAGGAGACTAGAGTCGCCACCTAAACGCCACGTAAGAAAGAGTTGATTGAGCTCTCAAACAATACACCGACGTGTTTGCACAGTCATATGAGGACACGCCAGTTTGAGTACGACATCGCCGCACACAGTTGCTATCGAGCCATCCTATCCCAGTAAAACAAAGGTCGAAAGATCAAACCGCATACGAGTTTGAAAGTCAAAGAGGAGGTGTCTAAACATTCGACGCAAAGGTAATTCGAGTTGCAAAAGTATCCTACTTGGTTAGCAAATATCGTCGCAGAAAGAAGAAAGATGGAAAAGTCCGAGTCTGCGTGGATTACGAGGACCTCAACAGAGCTAGCCCGGCGATGACTTTCCTCTTCCAAACATTCATATACTCATCGACAATTGTGCAAAGCATGAACTACTGATCGTTAATCGCTTTCTTCGGTTATCATCGATCCTATGGCAGAGGACGCAGAAAGACGGGATTCACTACCCCGCGGTGTACTATTATCGAGTAACGCCGCTCGCCTCAAGAACGCGCGCTACCTACGAGAGCCATGACTACCATCTTCCATGACATGATCCATAAGGAAATTGAGGTCATGTGACGACGCCATCATCAAATCCAAAGCGGAGGCCATTTGGCAAACTTCAAGAGGTTCTTCGAACGGCTAAGACAAGATAACTGGCAAATCAATCCCGCAGTGTGCATTTGGCCTCATTGGAAAGCTGTTGGGTTTTATAGTGAGTAGAAGAGGGATTGAGCTGGACCCCTCGAAAATAAAAGTCATCCAAGAGTTACCCCCTCCGAAAAGCAAAAAGGACGTGATGAGCTTCCTTGGTCGTCTCAACTACATCAGCAGGTTCATAGCCCAGTCTACCGTGATATGCGAGCCGATATTCAAATTGTTGAAAAAGGATGCAGCTACCAAATGGACAACCGATTGTCAACAGGCTTTTGACAGAATGAAAGAATACCTTTCTAATCCGCCAGTTCTAGTACCGCCAGAACCGGGGAGACCTTTGCTACTCTATTTGTCTGTATTAGAAAATGCTTTCGGATGTGTGTTGGGGCAACACGATGAAACAGGGAAAAAGGAGCAGGCCATATACTATTTGAGTAAGAAGTTCACAATATATGAAGCGTTACACTCTGTGAACGCATTTGTTGCGTTAACTGGTCGCCCAAAAGTTCGGACATTATCCGTCAAAGATACACTACTTATCTTATTTCGAGGATGGATCCGCTTAAGTATATCCTTGAAGCCCATGCCCACCGGAAACTAGCGAAATGGCAAATTATGCCGACGAAGTTTGACATCGCTTCACGTCACGCAGAAAGCCATAAAAGGACAGGCATTAGCTGATCATCTTGCTGAGAACCCGATCGATGAGGAGTACGAGCCCCTTCGAACCTATTTTCATGATGAAGAGGTATTGTTTGTCGGAGAAGATATCTCAGAGGTTTACCCGGGTTGGAGAATGTTTTTCGATGGAGCGGCAAATTTCAAAGGAGTCGGCATTGGAGCAGTTTTGATTTCAGAAACAGGTCAGCATTATCCGATCTCCGCGAAGCTCAGATTTCCATGCACCAACAATATGGCAGAATATGAAGCTTGCATATTAGGGCTCAGAATGGCCGTAGATATGGACATACAAGAGTTGCTGGTCATAGGTGATTCGCACTCACCGATCCATCGTACAGGTGAATGGGCAACCAAGAATATGAAGATACTTCCTACCGCTTTGCGTGAAGGAATTACGTAAGAGGTTCACCACATAGAATTTAGGCATGTTCCGAGGATCCGTAGCGAATTCGATGCATTGGCAACCTTATCCTCCATGATTCAAAGATCCTGACAAGAATTACATCGATCCAATCACAGTGAGTGTGCTGGAGCAGCCGGCTTATTGCTCCCATATATATGAAGAAACAGACGGCAATCCATGGTACCACGACATCAAAAGGTACCTCAAAGCAGGAGAATATCCAGAAGACATAACCAACATCCAGAAGAAAACACTTCGAAGACTAGCAAACCATTTCTTTTTGAATGGGGAAATTGTGTACCGAAGGACTCCAGATCTGGGCTTATTGAGATGTGTCGATGCTCAAGAGGCGAGCAAGCTAGTAGAAGAGATACACGGAGGACACGTGGGCCTCATATGAGCGCTTCACTTTGGCGAAAAGATTCGCGAAAGGAGTTATTTTTGGATGACGATGGAAACAGTTGTATCCGCTTTGTGCGAAATGTCGGCAATGCCGATTCACGGAGATTTGATTCGAGTACCTCCAAATGAACTTAATGTAACGAGTTCTCCCCGCCATTCGCAGTGGGGCATGGATGCCATCGCCCTATCGAACCCGCCGCTCAAATGGGCACGATTCATCCTCGTAGCAATTGACCATTTCACTAAATGGGTAGAAGCATCATCACACGATCGCTGACGAAAAAGGTGGTGGTCGACTTCGTCGCAACAACATCATTTGCCGATTTGGGATTCCCGAATCGATCAGGACCGACAACTAACCAACCTCAACAACAACTTGATGCGTGAGATATGTGGAAATTTTAAGATCACTCACCGTAATTCCACTCCCTATCGGCCTCAGATGAATGGAGCAGTAGAGGCAGCCAACAAGAACATCAAGAGGATATTGCGCAAGATGATCAGCAACTACAAACATTGGCAGGAGAATTTGCCTTTTGCACTTTTGGTTATCGCACCACAATCCGGACTCTACCGGCAACGCCAGTATCTTCTGGTGTATGGAACAGAAGTTGTGCTACCAGCAGAGGTGGAAATACCATCGTTGAGAATCATCCGAGAAGCCGAGTTGAGCGAAACCGAATGGATACAGGATCGCTATGAGCAGTTGATGTTGATTGACGAAAAAAGGTTGAATGCAATCACATGGGCGCTTTTATCGAACGTAATGGCTAGAGCTTTTAACAAGAGTAAGGCCAAGGTTATTCAAGCCGACAATTGGTTTTGAAACGCATATTTCCGAATCAAAGTGAAGCTAAAGGAAAGTTCGCACCTAATTGCGCGGCCCTACACGGTTCATCGAATATTAAGTGGAGGGCTCTAATCTTAGCGAGATGGATGGCGAAGTATGGCCTAAAGCTATCAACGCAGATGCGAAGAGATATTACGTCTAGGAGTAGTTGTTTTCCATGTAATCCCTTTACATTGTAAAAGCCGCATTCCCTGGGATATGCATAGAGCCCATATGGTCTCGCCACGCAAATTGGAAGCACTTTACTTGTAATCGAACTACGTTATGACTGATTCCTCATGGCGGATATGTAGGCGCCATATCGCCGGTCCCACTTTTAGAATTTTACCCAATTCCGCTTGAATGAACTACGTCATGACCGATTCCTCATGTGGGATACGTAGCGCCTAAATCGGCTTCGGTCACACCGTTAGGAATCTTCCCCATTTGTCTACATGCAACAAAAGGTGTTTGGTTATTCCAAAGGCGATATGAGCAATTCCCACGGAAGTTAAGTTCCGCCCACGCACCACATAACGAAACTGAAGCAATTTTGCGCACCATGAAGAAGACCATAACAAGGACTCCAAAAGATGTTCGTTTGGTCAAAATACGTGTCATATTCGGCAAATTCGACGAAACTTTTTACATTTTTAACGCATATCATATAAATGTTTATTTCTAAAAGATGTTTTGTGCATACTTCATGAAAACATTTCGTTTTGGAAAATGCTTTTGGAACGCTACTAAACATCTCAAAGAGGTCAGACAGGGGTTACAGGTCCGAACAAATCGGGTGCACGGACAGAAAGGACCAAGACAGCAAAGTCAATACGAACCGATCCCCGTAACTCACAAATTTTCTTTGAGCGCAGTTTCTTCATATTAGCGAGGCGAAGGAACGCAGCAGAAGCGGACATTAACGATCAACTACGCCTCGTAGCCAAATACTTAAAGCCGCATGATGCACAGATAATGAGGCTGAAAATTTGACGACGTTGGAGGAGATTTTGCATAGCAGCTCGGCTCACAGGGCCACATTCTTATTCTCATTCATTCGTTTTTGCATATCTATAACACTACTTATTACATCTATCTTTTATTTTGTAGGAAGTTTCACATAGCAATTTCGCAAAGCCATAATCGCACGCGTCTATCAAGACGTCATTTGGCTCACCGGGCCACTCTCATCCGCATTTCTCAATCATTTTACAACTCTAATCATTTTTCAGTTTATATTAGGCATGTAACTTCATCATAGTAGCCTGGCCCACCAGGTCGAAATCACTTTATTACATCCGCACAACGACATCCATATAACGCTTATGCAACGACGCAACGACACCATCAGATTGCGTCACGCAACGACGCCAAAGAAAGAATACGCCCGTGCAACGACGTTATCAACATCAGGTCCGTGCAACGACACCATCGATCGCCTCACGCAACGACGCCAAAGAAGAATACGCCCGTGCAACGACAAGTTATCGGCGATTGTGTCCGTGCAACGACACCATCAAGATTGCGCCTACGCAACGACGCCAAAGAAGAATACGCCCAGTAACGACGTTATCAACATTGTGTTCGTGCAACGACACCATCGCGATTGCGCTTTACGCAACGACGCCAGAAAGAATACGCCCGTGCAACGACGTTATCAACATCAGGTCCAGTAACGACACCATCGCGATTGCGTCACGCAACGACGCCAAAGAACAATACGCCCAGTAACGACGTTATCAACATTGGTCCAGTAACGACACCATCAAGATTGCGCCTCACGCAACGACGCCAAGCAAAGAATACGCCCAGTAACGACGTTATCAAGATTGCGGTCCAGCAACGACACCATCGCGATTGCGTCTACGCAACGACGCCAAAGCAGAAAGACGCCCAGTAACGACGTTATCAACACAACAAGTCCAAAGACGATGCCATGCCCAAAACGATGCCATCGGCATATCACATCTACGCAAGGACAATTCATCTACTCTCGAAATTGCATTTCTTATTCATGCTTTATTACTCTGTCTTAGCAGTTATGCACTAACTCTTTCTTGAGCTTTAGTCTACAGGGACAGTTGCAGCAAGGACAACAATTCCGCATTCACAACCGCAACGCTGTCGCGCGGCGAAATCACAAGATTTGGCGATGCATCACATTTTCGCAGATAGCATTTTTATACTCAAACAGCTATAATGGCTTATAAATTCACGCGTTATCATTTGCCTTAACAGCTTATGCACTAATCGCTTGTTTAAGTCTTAGCATACCGAACAGAGCACAACGTGAACTACCTCTACGCAACCAAGCAATTTGTACCTCGAACGCCGATTCGCTTCTCCAAAGATCCTCGCAACGCCACTCCCAGTTGTCATCATAATTCGACATCGACAAATTTTAAATCGCTCGCTTTGGTTTTTCTAGCGTTACAAAACCAGTGTCATCATAATTCGACACTGACAAATTTGAGTCCGCATCACCCGCTAGGTATTTTACCATGGTAGCCCAGCGTCGTCATAACTCGACACTGGGACAAAATTTTGAATTTTGCGTCAGCCTCGTCTTAATCGCCCAACATTTTTAATTCTAAGGATCGAGACAAAATTGGCTTTAAGTCAACGTCTTTGTCTGAAGACTCTTCCATCATCTCCATACAAAGAGGGACAAGTTGTTGACACCCAATTTTGACCCTCCCGTTCAGTTCTTAACTATAAAATTACACTAATTTGGTAAAAATAATTTTTTATGATTCTTATAACAAAATGCAGCGATAAAACATTAATACATGCATAAATAAGCGATTAATAACAAGCACCGCATCTTACGTAGAAGACTAAACACTTTAGGTCTCGCGCCCGCATTTATTAATTTTAAGCCCTGGCATAATTCTTAAATGATAATAATAAATAATTACATAAAATAAGTAATTTAGCAATGACGTCGTGTTAAATAGAATATTCGCATTTTTTTACTAAAAGCAAGGCAATTTCGTAATTTAATTAATTTCAATCTAATACATGCATTTTTAATAGCGTCGCATTTATAAAAGCATTAGGCAGTCCTTAAATATCATATTTGCATTTAGCATTTAAATAATTTAATAATAGTCTAAACCCCGTTCAGTTTTAATTTAACTTCGCGAAATACGCATAATAAATAAGTTTTAATAACGGCATCGCTTTATAAATATTAAGCCCTAATTAATTAGCACGCCCGTCTTTATTTTTGTAATAATTTAGATTAATAAAGCACCTAAATAATTTAATCACAATTTTTAATTCCTAATTTACCACTAATTAATCTTTGCCTAAAACTAACTTCTAAAACTAATACCCAATATAATACCTAATCAGCCCCACCTTTTAAATTGCCAGCCCACTACCGCAGCCCACAACAACCGACCCGCCCCTATTTTCGTCCAGCCCAAATCCGTGAGCCCAACCCCTTAATTAATAAAGCTAAACCCACAAACCCCAGCCCTTACCCGTCGCCCCGCCCATACTAATCAGCCCACTTAAATTACCCGTCGGCCCAACACCCGCAGCCCACCAGCCCTTATACCTATCCCTACCCCAGCAGCCCTTTACCTTTTCCTCTCCCCATCGTCGATGTACGCCTTCTCGATCGCCCATCCCCTGCACCCCCCAACGACTCCCATTACCGACAACACCTCACCTCTGCACCCATTTCACTTCACCCACACCCCCTGACACGCCCATACCCTGAATATCCCCAAAAATCCGCAATTTGAACCAACAAATCATCCAAAAATCAGTCCTCTAACAACTTTATTTCAAATTCAAACCCAAATTTTCATCTATAAAAGGACTCCATTATTCTTCATTGGAGAGGCCCGATTTTCTGCTCTTGATTTGAGATACCATCTTCTATTTTGCATCTCTTTTTATTCCTAGTATTGATTCAGCAAGTCTATAAACGCCTAAGCTTTCACTCCTCTTCAGTCGCACACCCACACACAACAACTCCGAGCGGATTCGACGAGTCGAAACGCGCCTCGGTTCGCTGCCCGAAGAAGGTAACCTACTTTCTTTCTAACAATCTTGCTATTTGATTCACAATTATGTGTTCTGTGTGATACGATGTGCGTCTTTATTAAATAATGTTTGGCTAAATGTAGTTATGGTTTGAATTCGTGAGTTTAAATCATAACATATTAGTTACGAATTTTATAGCATGTTTGGTGTCGATTCATTTCCCACTGGCAAATAGCTTTAGCATGTGCTAATGACTACTTAAGAACATTTGATTAGCTATCATTAAAAGACTGTTGTTTTCCCCTTGTGAGCATTTCTTTTGTTTGTGGTTTGAACCTATTTGATAGTAGTCATTAATAACGTTATCGACGCGATTGTATGGTGATGGTTTTAAATATGTTTGTTCTGTTAACTGGTCTTAATCAAATGATGCTTAATCTACCTTGCGAATTATGTTGTTTAGTGCAGGTCCGCTTAGATTAAGTGAACCATTCAAAAGATTTAGAAGTGAGTCAAACCTACAATATTAGCTTTATTCGTCTGCTTCTTCTTTTCATTATGAGTAAATGTGTGCTAATACGCTTAAAACCGTAATGTTTGTGGTGATATAGTGCGAGGATTCACATGTTATCTAGATATTTTAAGATATTCATGCAATTGCTTAAAAGATCAATACTCTTCTTGTTATTCGCTTTTCATTCAATATGATTTGTTGGAGTGTATGTGTTAATTAGTATCCTGGGTCCTACTTCCCCTGCCAAGATGTCTAAATTATGCCCTTAATAATGCTTTCCCCATTGTCTGGGCCAATATTGTGACATGTCGGTTCGCTACCTTCCTATATTCTCAGATACGAAGCTATGTGCTAGAACCATAAGTCCTCATGCTTTGGATAATGAAACAGGTCTGTAACTAATTTGTCCAAGTCCAAAAATAAATTTATTTCCCCTCTCTTAGTAATTAATTGAAAGCATGGCCTGTATGTATTTATTTGATATATTTTTAAGCCCATGTGGTATTCATTTTTAACCATCAAGTTTTGACATGCCGAATCCGTCCACCTTAGGGTATCTAGTTACAGTTTTAAGCCGAGTAGTCATCTGTATGTTATATTTGACCATGTTTGTACCTTTGTGTAAGCTAGCCTAATATCACATGCAAACCATGTCGTATCTGTATGGATTTAGGCCTAGTTAAGTAGTCTCGTTGGCGTTTTAGTCTAAGTTAATTGCGTGTGAAGTCTTCCTGAATCTTATATGAATTCTTATAACGCGAGATGTTCTCAAAGGTCATCTAATATGTGTGTGATTAATGTGAAATGTTGCTGTGATCCCATAAGATTGTTGGACTGATTTTGGTCATTTTGACCACTGTTTTGGTTACTTTTAAGACTGATTTTGGCCTTTTGGCCAGTTTTAGACTGTTGTTCGACCCTGTTTGTTGCTGGTTTTTGGCTATTCTCGGACTGATTTTCAGCCCTGTTCAGACTGATTTTCAGCCCATGTTCGGGTTGATTTTCAGCCCCGTTCGGACTGATTCTCAACCCTGTTCGAACTGATTTTCAACCCCCCTGTTTGGACTGATTTTTGGTCATTTTCGGACTGAATTTCAGCCCCATTTTTACTGTTTTGGCCTTGTTTGACTGCTGGTTTTGGCCAGTCTCCGGACTGATTTTTGTCTATTTTTGCTACTGATTTCAACCATTTTCTGGACTGATTTTGGCCTCACGTTGGCTACTGGTTTCGCCCCCTTTTGGCTATTAATTTCAACCATTTTCTGGATTGATTCTGGCCTCACGTTAGCTCTGGTTTCGCCCTTTTCGCTATTAATTTCAACCATTTTCGGACTTGTTTTGGCCTCTTTTACACGATTTTGGGCCATTTTGCTACTGATTTTGGCCCCTTTAGCTGCTGATTTTGGGCGATTTGCATGATTTTGGCCTCGCTTTTATTACTTTTTTCCGCCGATTTAGGTCGTTGTCCTACTGCTTGTTGCTGTTTTTCCGCTATTCCTGACCGGTTTTCCGCCATTTTTAGACTGATTTTCAAGGTTATTTTGTCACTAAGTTTTGACTATTTATCTATTATTTGGCGAAGTTTACAACACATACTAATCCTTTTCTTTTCTTTCTTTTACATGATATGCACGAGCAACAAGGAGTCTCACTACGAGACTCATTACATCCGGTTCCACAATCATTGCATCTTCCCGCCTCAAGATTCCTAAATAAATAGGCGGGATGACTTTGTCGCTTCTTCCTAGTCGCGTCAACTCTTTAAAAATTCGCTGTTTATTTTCTTATTATCGTGATTTAATTATGTAATCCCGTATAATCATTAGAATGTTTAGAATAGTTGAGCCTAAAAATAATAAGGAAGGGTAGTTAATAATATAAAATTTGCCGATAGTTTATTTATCTTTTAGGCCCGTTATGCATTTTTAAGCTTTTCAAAACAAGTTAGTCATTTTATGCATCATTAGTATTACAAAAATAAAGTTTCAAATTTCATTAAACTCTTAGAAATAATTCATTCTTTTCATAATGAAAGTCTTTTCTTATTATCCATTGCAAAACAAATGTTTTATAGATTTATGCCATACATACATATACTCTTATAAAAACCATATTTTGCGTATAATGTACACTTTTCGAAAGAACTACTTTTCCATACATTTTACAAACAAAACTCATGCCAATTTTATGGAAACCATTTATATTTAAATTTTTGCAACCTCTTTTTCTTAACTTTATGCTTGCTTCAAAAGACACGCTTTTTAAAATAATACTAACCTAAGTTTGAACGGATAACCGCAAGCTAGCGGATCTTAGAGGGTGCCTAACCCCTTCCCTCTAGATTAATAAAGAACCCTTACCCAGAATCTCACATAGCTTTCGCATACCTTTAAAATGGAGATCATTTGTAGTATTTTATACTACATTTTTAGTGTCCTAATTCACTATAATAATTAGGTGGCGACTCCTTTAAATGCATTTAGGAATCCAACCATGCGTAGCGGTAATCCCGTTTCCGGCTCCGGTCGAAAATGAGGCGTTACAAAGATAGATAGAAAGAATGACGGACCGTCGAAAGTTTGACGATCTGTCGAGTGCGTCGTTGAATTACGGCGGTGCAGAATTTTGACAAGTTTATATTGGGGAATTTAGCCTCTTTAAGAAGTATTGTGAAATATAGTAGAGATAATAACGAGAATGTTATCAAAGATCTGAGGATTAAGAGTATCAAGTAGGAGTATTCGAAGAAAAGTTGCTTTTGAAGTTGAGGTATTACGTATGAATTATTAAGCGAACCGGAGATCTTTAAGGACTATTCCGTAATCGGAATACTAATGTCAAAGTGACTCATCAATATGCATGGTAATGACCAAGTCTGACTATAGAATCAAAGTTTGATCAAAGGTTTATTTCGAAAAATATCTCAAGCCATAGTACAATCGCTCATTAAGACAACCAACTAATCCAAGGACCACTTTAAAAGAAGCCCTGAGTATTCATAATTTCCTTATGATTCGTCCTAAGATGATCAATGAAGATTTTAGGTCGGACTACTGGACCCAGGCTGAGGGTGAACGTATAGAATTTGAAAGAAATTTGAAATAAGAATTGATGACTAATAAGAGACATGCTGCCAGATTAGTGAATAAATATTATACACGATAAAAGAGTAGAACTATTATCGATGTCACAATAAAGAAAAGGAACCAGAAGTTACAATATTAGATTCGAAGAAACAAACTATGAAAGAATACTTAGATAAACCAGGAAACAAATTAAGAGATTCGGTATTAAAAGCCAGATTCAACTTGATAAGGGAAAACAATTCAGTTTAAGAGTATCAAAGGTCATAATATCGAACCCAGTTGAAAAAGACAGTAGCCAGCAAACAGAGTGTAGTCCCAATTGGAGACGTTTATTCAGGAAATACTCCAAATAAAAGTGAGGAAGAAATGTATGAACGAAAGGAGTTTTTGGATCAGTAGACTGCTCAGAATTGTGTATCGTGTAAGGACACTATCATGAATGGAGAGAAGAAAAGCATATGAAAAATGGATTCAGATAACTCTACTACTTCTACGTCCTCGAATTTGGTGATTAATCTTTCATCATCATCTTGTGCTTAGTATCTATGAACTCGGATATCTAAACCTTATCATAAGATGAATATTATACCACGACAAAAAAGAATGCAACCCAAATGTCAAAATACAATAACTTAGACAGAGTGCAACCGTCGGATAATAGTATGAAGAAGACGTATAGCTGCGTGAAGGTATAAAATATACCAACTATGCATATCAGTGTAATCTGATCAACGACAGGGTGAGATAATTCCTATTCCGCAAGAATTCTATCAAGAAAGGTTACAGAACCTAAGGATTGCTCTACGAGAATGATTCAGATTTTCCATTAGCATTTGTACGGTATAACCCCTCTAATTTTATTTAGTTTATCAAAGATGGATCATGTATATTTTATATTTGAGCAAATGTATCAGGTGTATCTCAGATATTAGCAAAAGGATATTAAGGTAAGTTGTGGTCGAACTTCCTTTAATCTTTTATTAGGAAAAACAGTCGTGTGAGGCCGATTGGTGTTATTTTGATATTGTGTTGCCCTGTGTGGAATTGGATACATGTTTGGTTTGATTGAAAGGTTTTGGATAGTCTTGTTTACGAAGGAAACTCTGCCGAAATTTCTAGAAATCTTGGAGTTAGAATATTTCCAATATTTGTGTACGAATGTTCCTAAAGGGGGAAATATGTTACACCCCGCAAACTTCACGTTTCGTTGTATCATCAAATGATATCGAAGTCTCGGGAAGAGGTACGACCTTACGGAAGGATAATGAAGGTTTACATCTTGCTTACAAAGGTACCAGAGTGTTCGGGAGTTAAACGGATTGAAGAAAGTACATTTGATGAAAAAGGGAAAACTGTGAATTTGATGAGACAAAAGACGGACCGTCAAATACCCAAGGTGAGCCGTCAATCTTCCTGGAAGATTAACAGAAAGAATGACGGACCTTCGAAAGTTTGACAGTCCATCGAGTGCACCGTCAAATTACAGCGGTGTAGAATTTTGATGAGTTTCTATTAGAGAATTTCAATCTTCAGCTCATTTCTCCCCAAAACCCCAGCCTTAATACTCTCTTTAAATCCTCTTTATCACACCCCAACACTCATAGTCTAAATCGAAGCCATAATCCACAAGAATATCGTAATAAGTCCATGGTTATCGAAGGAATTTTCATTTACTTGAGGAGTTTTTTCTTGAAAAACCCTTGGAACAAGATATTCTATTGTTTTGAGGAAATTATGAAGTGTTAAGGTAAATCCTATCCTCTTCTATATATGATTATGATTAATTATTGATTTGGAAGAAGTTATGAAAAAGTATACATGATCAAAACTTCACAAAGTTGTAAAATCTTCAAAACATGAATTGATGGGTTGTTTTATACTAAATATGAGTTGAATTAGATTATGGAATTGATTGGTTATGTTATTGCCTAAGGAACGTAAGTTTTAAAAAGTTGTGAAACTAATTCACATGAAGTTTTTCATATAAGAGAAGTTTAAAGAATTATCAGAGAACACCCAATCAAGTTTTTATGAAAATTGTATTTTTGGATTGAAGTCGTAAGATTGAATTTTAGAAGAATTCTTTGTAAAAAAAAAATTAAGAATCCGATGTAATCAAAGTTGTCGATAAGATACTTACATGACTCTTTCTATGGAATTTGGATTCAATATTGGTACTGATTTTTATGTGATATAGATAATCACCTGTATGAAGTGTGACGACTCGTAGGACAATTGTTGCTTCAAGGAAAATGTATGTTAAGGCATACTCTTTTATTCTTTTGTCATGACCATAACGATGTCCCTTAAAAAAGAACCATACTCTTAAATTTAGAGTATGTGATTACCTTTGTACCATATTGTCACAATTCATAATTCTTGTTATTCTACTTTGAAAGTATTTTTCCGATTTGATAATCTCTGGGATCATATGTTTCTCCTAATCATTAATGACTCTCAGTTAAAGATACAGAAACAGTTACATAATAATAACCGGAGAATAACGTCCTTAAGTCACTCTGTTTGGTTCCATAAGGTCCTTAGAGTCTGTCTTGCATTGAACTTATATATATATATATATATATATATATATATTCTTTCATACAGAGCCGCACTATAGTCGACCGGGTACGACACGTAGATGTGCACCTAGCTGTAGTTTCTTTCGATATTACTGAGTCCCACATTTGAGCCAGATATGACCTAGTCCTCCTCAAGGTCGGGTACGAGACATCTTTCGTACTGATGTCCCTTTCCGGTGACACTACATTTCATGCGCGCAGGTACTGGTTGGGATATAAATGATTTCTACATAATAGGACTTGACTCAACTGAAGTGTGTCACGCTCCTTTCCTCTGGTGCTGTGTAGAGAGTTGATAGGTATGCCAGTTATGCATATGTATAGAGTTGGGTATGGCGGGGCCCTGTCCCGACCATTTGTTGTCAGTATACTCCATAGAGGCTTATAAACAGTTGTCTATATGTGATAGTCATGTGTGGACTAGTCGACCTCTTCAGTAGATTTATTATGCACATGTCAACCTTGTTATATATATGCATAGTTTGAGCCTGAGTGCAGGTGGTTATGTTCCCATTCAGTGGAGTATATATCAGAGAGTTATTATGTATGTTACAGGTATTAGGATCGGTACGCTCGGGCCTAAGGGCGCCGGCTGCCGGCCATACCCCACAGAGTTGGGGTGTGATAAAGTTGTATCAGAGTAAGTCAGTCCTAGGGATATCTACAATCTGTGTCTAGTAGAGTCTTGCTTATAAGTGTCTTGCACGCCACACTTCTAAACATGAGGCTATAGGACATTCACGATGTTAGTTTTATTGAAAATCTAGATCGTGTGTTAGAAGCAAAGTCATAAGTCAATAAATTCCTATATATTCCTCTTGACCTTTCCTTTTAGTAATGCTGAGATCCAGGGAAAGTTTTGATAGCAGAAAATGGTTTAGGAATACGGAATAAGGTACTAGCCGACAACCCCCTGCCAGTATGAATCCGATAATTATAAGGTCACCAGATGGGAGTATGAGTTATTCAATAGAATAAGACCCGTCCATGGATGAAGAACTTTTTATGGAGGAAGATCCATCTATGGAAGAGGACTTATCTGACATCCCAGAGGAATCACCCTTTCGAGTGCCACCGATTCCGATGGTAGTGTCAAATCATAGGAAAGCCCGTATAATACAAAGACCATCAGTGCAACGGTTGTTTCCATTTGGGTTAGGTGTGAGTGGTTCTGTGTATGCAACAACACCCCTAGTTATTGTTCCAGAGCAGGGTCATGTTCAAGTACCTACAGGATAGACCTTTAGAGAGACTCATGAGCCAATTATCGTGGACATCAGTTAATCAAGGTTCATCTCTAACGAGTATAAACGAGAAGGAAATAACCAGTAGAAAAATTGAAAGATTTAGGATGGACGCATATGCGGAAGAATTGATATTTGACAGATGCATCAGATAGAAGCTCCCGGATAGCAACCTGCCAAGTACCAGAAGATGTTGGAGTAGTAGATCACACTGCTAGAAATGTGGAGAAAGACACGATATAGTTTGTTTATCCGACATAGAGTTATGTTCTGTATGTGGAGCTTTAGGCCTTAGGGCTACGAAATTTCCCAAGAGATTTCAGTCCTTATGCTATCAGTGTGGCAGATGCATTGCGGTCCATGCCCATGTGATATTGAGGAATGTTATTAGTGTGGGAGCAGGAGCAATAATCGTATAGATGCCCGAGGTTGGGTCAGAGAGACTAGCCGTCTCCAATATTATCTAGAATCATGCAATCAATCAGGTATGTTGATAATCGTATTAAGAATAGTTGTGTTTATGTCTGTGTATAGTCAGTTATTAGGGACATAAGAATTACGTCATACAAGACGTCTATGAATCGTAAATCAATACCAGGAGTTGAAGGCGGTAAGCGAACTTTCTATTTTGTTCAAGAATCTAAGTACGATGATTTAGGATCATACATTTATTGACTACAGGCGTATCCGACACTCTTAGATTCCGTAGCATGAGTAATATAGGGACACCTAAGATATATAACCATGACCCGAGTAATGGGGATTCACGAGTTCAAAGAACTAAGGACTCTACAAGAGTAATCAGGAAAAGTAATTTCGAGAATGAGTTACCTAGATTTTCGTTTAGAAGACACTGAAAGGAAGAAAAAAAAAAGGGGACTCAATTTTTTTACGTTGATAAGTAATCTCAATCTCTTCATAAGGATTAAACTATTCAGTAGTAACTGTTGAACGGAATGAGATTTGACAATTAATGTCAAGTGATATACCTTACTCACCGAAGACAAATGGCAGGATTCTTGACATTAAGTGAAAATAATTTGTCATGAAAGTATGACTATTAGAGAAGTGTTGAAAAATGATAAATTAGTGTCTGGTAGACGCAAGTAAGAGCGTTTTAATAAAGTCGAAGGATATATTTTACACAAATAGATTAATGGAAAACTGGGAATAGTAAGGATGACAAAAAAGGAGTTGGAGTGAGACTGTCAAGTAACCAGAATACCAGTAAAGGATAAATGTATACGTAAAGGAGTGACATTTAAGCTTCCAAAACTAAAGATCTAGGTTATGACGTCCACAAATGACGATACCAAAGTACGCTAGGACAAGTAGTCTTTGAAGAAATTCAAATCTGCAAGCATCAAGTTGAGTAATAGAAAAACGGATAGAAAGAATTCTAGTACCAATTTAGGGAAAAACCCTGAAGTTAGCAACAAAGATGAATCTAGATATGGCTCGAATTAAGTATGACAAGCCTTAGGTTCATTGGGAATATCGGTAAGGCGTTTAAAGATATATGAGTCAGAGTAAGCATGAGTGAAGTCTGAATTGGGTATAGGGCGGAGCAACGAAGAGATGATCCAAAGCTAACGATAAGGAAAAGCGCTAAAGGAATAAGAACGAGGAAGACAAAGATGAACGAATGGGTGGTGACACAAATTTTGACCGCCGAATAAACATGAGACCTTATAAGAATAATAATATTGTGATCATAAAGTTAAGGATACCGGTACAACGGAAATTAACTCTAAGAATAAATACGACATCGTTGATTGTAGTACTATAGAGATGAAGGAAAACCAATGGATCAATGCCCTTGTAAAAGCAAAGTTTTCAGTGGAAAAAAAAAGAAATGTGATGAATCCTAGCCTGAATAATACTGGGAGGTAACAGGAATACGTCAAGGTTTGCCTTGAGGAAACAAATGCACAAGAAATACCTAATGAACAAAGGATTGTACATCAAACAGAAAGAACTTTGGAGTTATATGAAGTAAGTATATGCTCTTGGCAGGAAGGGAATGCTAACTATGAAATATTACAAGTTCGACGCCAAAAAAAATGACGACCCTCAAGGGATAAGGTCAACAAAAGAAGAAACAATGATGGACATAAAAGGATGTCTTGTTTTCAGTATTCAAGGAAAAAGGGAAAAAAGGAAATTAATTATGTAACAATATAAATTGAGAGAGAATACTTAAGCAAATATAAGGTATGACTAAGGAAATGATGACTCTAGCTCGGATATATAGCATCGCCAAATAAGTATACAAACTCGAGATACTGCAAGAAGCAAGAGGATTGGATGTAAATAGTAGAAATGTAGTGGATTATAGGATCGTATACTGTGGAACAACGAGAGTCACTAAAGAAGTCACAGAAAATAATCGCCCAACCAGATAGCCAACCATAATAGAAATCGGGCAATACCCCCTTTGAAGTTATAGTTAAATGAATTCTTCCTTATATTGAGAATGCCAAAGTGACTCGTCAGTCTGCACGGTAATGACTAAGTCTGACTATAGAATCAAAGTTTGATCAAAGGTTTATTTCGAAACTATCTCAAGCCATGGTGCAATCGCTCATTAAGACAACCAACTAATCTAAGGACCAATTGGAGACGTTTATTCATGAAATACTCCGAATAAAAATGGGGAAAATGTATGAACGAAATGCGTTTTTGGATCAGTAGGCTACTCAGAATTTTGTATCGTGTAAGGACAGTTGTTGAATATATTTTATACACTCTTTTGAGTCATTTTTAGTTAGTATTTTACTCTTTTATTTTGCGTTTAGTATAGTGTTAGGCGTGTTTTTCTTTCGTTTGTGTCACATCAGTTATAAAGGAAAGACTATTATTTTCGAGGATGAAATTGCATAATAAAAGCCCAAGGAATGAAGCCTAAGAGGTCCCGAGAAAAATAAAAGAAATCAAGCAAAAACGGGACGAAAAAGTGTCAAGCACCACGGCTCAAGGCAAGGAGCACCGCGGCGCTTGAGGCACCGCAGTGGACAGAATTAAGGATAATAAAGGTTTACAACTTGCTTACAAAGGTACCGGAGTGTTCGAGAGTTAAACGGATCGAAGAAAGTACATTTGATGAAAAAGGGAAAACAATGAATTTGATGGGACAAAAGAATGACTGTCAAATACCCAAGGTGAGCCGTCAACCTTCCTAGAAGATTAACGGGAAGAATGACGGACCTTCGAAAGTTTGACGGTCCATCAAGTGCACCATCGAATTACAGCGGTGCAGAATTTTGACGAGTTTGTATTAGAAAATTTCAATCTTCAGCTCCCTTCTCCCTAAAAACCCAGCCTTAATACTCTCTCTAAATCCTCTTTATCATACCCTAGTCTAAATCAAATCCATATTCTGCATGAATCTCGTAATAAGTCCGTGGTTATCGAAGGAATTTTCATTTTCTTGAGGAGTTGGTTCTTGAAAAGCCCTTGGAACAATATATTATATTATTTTGAGGAGATTATAAAGTGTTAAGGTAAATCCTATCCTCTTCTATCTATGATTATGATTAATTATTGATTTGGAAGAAGTTATGAAAAAGTATACATGATCAAAACTTCACAAAGTTGTAAAATCTTCAAAACATGAATTGATGGATCATGTATTCTATCATGAAAGGTTACAGAACCTAATGATTGTTCTATGAGAATGATTAAGATTTTCCATTAGCATTCGTACGGTATAACCCCTCTACTCTTATTCAGTTTATCGAAGATGGATTATGTATCTTTTATATTAGAGCAAATGTATCAGGTGCATCTCAAATATTAGCAAAAGGATATTAAGGTAAGTTATTGTTGAACTCCCTTTAATCTTTTATAAGCAAAAAAGGTCTCGTGAGATCGATTGGTGTTATTTTGATATTGGGTTTCCCTGTGTGGCATTGGATATCTGTTTGGGTTGCTTGAAAGTTTTTGGATAGTCTTGTTTACGAAGGAAACTCTGCCGAAATTTTCAGAAATCTTGGAGTTAGAATATTTCCAATATTTGTGTACGAATGTTTCTAAAGAGGGAAAGATATTACACCCCGAAAGCTTCATGTTTCGTCGTATCGTCAAGGTATATCAAAGTTCTTGAAAGAGGTACGACCTTACGGAAGTATAATGAAGGTTTACAACTTGCTTACAAAGGTACCGGAGTGTTTGGGAGTTAAACGGATAAATTTGATGAAAAAGGGAAAACCGTGAATTTGATGGGACGAAAGACGGACCGTCAAATACTTTGATGGATCATCAAATACCCAAGGTGAGATGTCAACCTTCATAGAAGATTAATGGGACGAATGACGGACCGTCGGAAGTTTGACGGTCTATCGAGTGCACCGTCGAATTACGGCGGTTTGACGAGATTATATTGGGCAACTTTGATCTTCACCTCATTTCCACCCATCCCTAATACTCTCTCTAAATCCTCTATACACACCCCAACACCCCTAGTCACAATCATAGGCATAATCTGCAAGAATCTCGTAATAAGCTCGTGGTTATCGAAGGAATTTCTATTTTCTTAAGGAGTTGGTTCTTGAAAAAACCTTGGAACAAGATATTATACTGTTTTGAGGAAATTATGAAGTGTTAAGGTAAATTCTATTCTCTTCTATCTATGATTATGATTAATTATTGATTTAAAAGAAGTTATGAAAAAGTATACATGATCAAAACTTCGCAAAGATGTGAAGTCTTAATCACATGAATTGATGGGCTGTTTTATACTAAATATGAGTCAAATTGAATATGGAGTTGATTGGTTATGTTATGTACTAAGTAAAGTAAGGTTTGAAAGGTTGTAAGACTAATTCACATGAAGTTTTTCGTATAAGAGAAGTTTAAAGAATTATTTTTGCTTAAGAATTGTAGCGAGAACACCTAATCAAGTTTTTATGGAAATTATATTTTTGGATTGGAGCCGTAAGATTGAATTATAGGAGAATTCTTTATAAAGTAATTTAAGAATCCGAGGTATTCAGAGTTGTCGATAAGATACTTACATGACTCTTTCTATGGAATTTGGATTCAATATTGATAATGATTTTTATATGATATAGATAATCACCCGTATGAAGTGTGAAGACTCGTAGGATGATTGTTGTGTCAATGATAAGGTATGTTAAGACATACTCTTTTATTCTTTTGTCATGATCATAACTACGTCCCTTCAAAAGGAACCATACTCTTAAATTTAGAGCATGTCTTGCATTACACTTATATATATATATATATATATATATATATATATATATATATATATATAGTCGCACTATTGTCGACGGGGTACGACACGTAGATGTGCACCAACTGTAGTTGGTTTTGATAATATCGAGTCCCACATTTGAGCCGGATACGACATAGTCCTCATCGAGGCCGGGTACGATATATATATGTATTACGACATGATTTTTCCCATAGAGGCTGGATATTACTTTATATGTCCCCACTGAATGACTTGATTTTTACAAACATGTATATATTTTCATGATTGTATAAGGTAGGCCCTCAGAGGCTTGTTATGCGTTTTAGTTGGACTTATGTACTCTCATCTCATATGTTGCACCTTCTGTTTATATTAGTTATATGCCTTACATATTCATTACATCTTTCGTACCGATGTCCCTTTCCGGGAACACTGCGTTTCATGCCCGCAGGTACAAGTTGGGATATATATGCTCTCCACATAATAGGACTTGACTCAGTTGAAGTGTGTCACGCTCCTTTCCTCCGGATCTGTGTAGAGATTTGATAGGTATGACAGTTATACATACGTAAACAATTGGATATGGCGGGGCCCTGTCCCGATCAATTATTGTCGGTATACTCCTTAGAGGATTGTAGAAAATTGTGTATGTGTGATTGTCGTGTGTGGCCTAGTTGACCTTTTCAGTAGATTTATTTTGCACATGTCGGTCTTGTTATATATATGCATGATTCTGAGTGCATGTTGTTATGTCCCCATTCAGTGGAGTATATATCAAAGGCCTAGTTGGCCCATGAATTATTATGTATATCACAAGTATCAAGATCAATACGCTTGGGCCTTAGGACATCGAGTGCCGGCCACACCCCCAAGGTTGGGGTATGACAAATCCCTTTTCTTATCGACATTCACAAATATACCATAAAATTTTATTTCACCACTTAATTACTTATAGGTTATGTTAAGTTTATACAATTATTTCATATTTAACAGTAATATAGTTGTATAAATAGTCAAAATAATATATTTTCTGCATGAGTGGACAATATAGTACAGTTATTTCACATTTTAATTAACTGAAGGATAAATGTATCGATTCATACATCACAACGATAAAAAACAGAATTTATCAATAACACAGAAATCAGAAGCGTTATTATCCCTATAATATATTTTTCTTCATAGAGGGATCAAAAACACATGTTTTAATTAATTGAAAGTTAAATTTACTAAGCCATATATTACAATTAAGAACCAAAATTAGAATTTTCACATAACTAAGGGATCAAAATTGTTATCTCTGACATGTATTTGTTCTTTAGCTAATAGATTATGTAACATGGTATTTTTTAAGTTGAATAAAAATATTTTAATACGTTTAGAACTTATTTTGATCTAAAATATATTAAATATGCTGATTTCTTTTAGTGTAGCAACTGAAAATGCACTACTTTATAAATATGAAATGACGTAACTAACATATGAGAACCTAAATTGTGTAGTTTTCTAATAATTGAGAGACAAAAAAAATATTTTTAAAATTATATAGGGCAAAATTCGTATAAGACAACTGCGCGAATTATGGTGAGACACATGTAGTATAATGCTCAGTCAAACTCACGTCAGATTATAATACTCCAGGTTTGATATGCATGGTACCAGGAGCGACATGAGCAAAAGATCGTACCAGTATTAAAGAAGGATAAAAGCTATTTTGCATCGTAACGGACGACCGTTACTAAATCCGATCGCATGACTTCCAACAACCTTTTAATGACATTTATTGAGAGATTAATTATCCAATTATTACAACATTCATTCTCCCGCGTTTATGAGGACTATTCGTGGGTTGTGTACCCGTGTAGCTCATATATAAATAAGGCATATTATTCTATTGTAACCTATCTGATTCTTGATATTACAAAATATTTAATGATATTCTCTTGATTTATGTACTTTCACATAAGTTATCGTCACTTTGGCTTAGAAGCTATATCTCAAGGTTCAGGCTTATTATTGTTTTCTTTGTCTTATTATTAATTATCATAAGCATAATTCTTATCTAACATGTCACTTGAGATCAATGTGTCCTTGACCACGTATACAATTCAATTGTACTGTTTTTCATGGAATTTGGACAATTGTGGTGTCACAAGTGACCCCTCTACTAATTTACTTTTTTCTTTATGTCTTTTTGTTTGTTCAGATTAGACAGGATGACAAGACTAAGTGACAACAACCATAACATCGGGGGCAACACTGACAATATGGGGCCAAACGACGTGATGCCCAGATACTCGATGCGTATAAACGATGTCACCCCCGAGGACGGTCAGACTCAATATGGAGATGATCCTACGGATAAAACACCCGAAGAAGCCATACCAAATCTTCGGGCACAGAATGTTGCGATAAACAAAGAGCTGGAGTGTATGAAGCAGTTTCAGGAAGAGTTCATGTCCAGAAATGCTGGCAGTACTTCGACAGGAGAACTGGTTCCTCAACCAAATACACATGGAGAAGCCGGTGATGGTCAAGAAAAAACCGATGATAACCAAGGCAGATCTGTAAATGGTGGTTCAGAGATCAAGGTCCTTGTAAACTCGTTCCAAGAGAAGGTCCTAAAATTCATGAAAGACATGACCAGCAAAATAGATACTAATGCATAGAAGGCACAATTGCCCCAGAATTTTGGTGCCAATCCAGTCAAATATCAGGGGCTCCTCCTGTGGCTGACAGTCCGAATACGAAGAAGTATATTCAATGGTGTATAAGCTATAGGCTTCACCCGAATTAATAGCCAAAAGATTCAAAATGCCTTGTGTGGCTAGTTATGACGGGACTATCAATCTCCAAAAGTATATCCTGGTTTATACTACGGTCATAAAAGGGAATGATTTAAGAGAACATGAGATAGAGTCGCTTTTGATCAAAAAGTTTGTTGAAACACTTACTAGGGGAGCTCTGACATGTCTTTCACAACTCCCCGAGCATTCGATCAGTTCATACGCCTAGCTCACAAACATGTTCATAAAGGCTGATGTAGACGGCCCAGAAGGTAAAATCAATTAAAGCAGATATCTTCCGCATTGCGCAAGGAGAATCAAAACTCCTTAGGGACTTTGTTACACGGTTTCGGAAGGAGTGAATGTTGTTACCATCGGTCCAAGATGAATGGGATGTAGAGGCTTTCACGAAAGGGTTGAATCTGGCAGGCTCGGACACCTCCCGAAAGCTCAAAGAAAATCTATTAGAGTTTTAGGCTACTACTGGGAAGACATGCACAACCGGTATGAGTCTAAAATCTATTAGCCTGTAGAATTTTTGCAAAGGTGAAGAATGGGAATTCCTCGAAGAACCGATATCAACCTTATCTTCCCATCGAAAAGAAAATACGGGGACAATGTTTCAGTTCTTTTGATAAATCAAATAACAAAGGAGGTTCTGGATGAAATAATCAGGGTTCGGGGAATTCTGAGTTCAAGGGTACCAAATATCCAAAATTATCCGAATACAACTTCAACATCAATGAAGATCAGATGGTGGCGATATTAAGGACATATCTGGCGTTTCGACCTCCAAAACTGTTGTAGTCTGATCCAAGTAAAAGAGATCAGTCCATCTGGTGCAATTTTCATGGCACTCACGGGCATAAAATAGTTAATTGTATACATCTACGAGAGGAGGTGGAGGAATGTTAATCAGGAGCCATCTCCAAGAGTATCTGAGTGAAAGAGCTCGAAACAATTATGAGTGGGGACCACCCGCAGAAGGGAAGTCAAATCTAATTGGGCCGCCTCATGTTATAAACATGATCTATGGTGGTTCAATGATTGTCGTTAAATTATCCACATTGGCTAAAAAGATGAAAATCTCTGTGACCCGAGAAAAGATATTCTGGGAGATACCTGATAATCATACTATCACGTTCACCGAAAAAGATGTTACCTGTGTAATCTTTCCTCATAATGATGCACTGATTATCACAATGCCTAATAATTGCTTCTAGGTCAAAAGGGTTCTAACTGATCCTGAAAGCTCAGCTAACATAATCAAGCTGAAGGTGGTGGAAGAAATGAATATGGTAGATAAAATAATTCCAGCTGCCAGAACTCTTTCAGGTTTCAACATGTCAAGTGAAACCACGAAGGGGGAAGTATACTTACTGGTAAAAACGACGTGGTTTATCAAGATGATAAGATTTTACATTCTCGATGGGGATATGAGGTACAATGTAATATTTGGAAGACCCTAGATACATGATATGAAGGATGTCCCATCAACCTTGCATTTATTGGTGAATTTTCCTACACCTGAAATAATTCAGCAATTTCAGGGTGAACAACATGCTGCCAGGGAAATGTTTGTTATAGAAGAACCAGAGGTGCCAACAAATACCAAATAGAAATTATAAGAAGCGGAGCTGGTACTCGAAGAGGTTCACCAGGTCTCTCCACTAGAATCAGTAGCCACCTATCTGGAGGAAGAGTTTTTGGATTAGTATCAAGTACTCAGATACTTTCAGGTACTGGATGAATTAGATGCCACTAAGTTCACTGTAGAGGAGTTGGAGCAGATTGCACTACATCTGGAAACTCCCGATATGAAGGTATATCTGGACACCGGATTAACTCCAAAGCTCAGGTATTTAATTATTAAATATCTTATATCTAACATTAATTATTTTTCGTGGTCTCATGAAGATATGACATGCATTGCTCCAGAAGTTACAACTCATAAGTTGGCCCTGGGTCTCAGCTTCCCTCCGGTACGACAAAAGAAGCGGTCGATAGACGAATTTCATAACAGGTTTATTAAGGAAGAGGTAGCTAGATTACTCTAAATAGGATCAATCCGAGAAGTAAAATAACTGGACTAGTGAGTGATAACGATTTATCCACACGCTTAACGCAGGTGCACGTATCGTACAAGTAATATTGTCTGGGTAAGACCGAATATCGTCCTCAGGGACTGGTTTTCAAGTACCGATTATCTATGCTTTAGTTTCTATTTGGTTAACGTTAATTGGTTTGGAATTCTAGACTAATAATGCGGGAAATAAACTAATTATGAAAATACTTTGATTTAAATCAGTTATGACGGAGAATTAGGGCTTCCAAGATCATCAACTATCCGCTCTATTCAATCCTTAATACAATTAGACTGACTTCTTCTTCTACATTAAGATAACAGGTTAACTAGACCGTTTTATATTCTGGTTAGGATATATAAACACTCAACCCCGATGCAGAACCCTTCTATCTTTCGATGACAGGATTTACCACAAAGGAGAATTAAGAACAATAACCTATAAAACTACACAAGTATCGGGGTACTTTCATCCACGATTTTAACCTATGTTTATTCAACTATAGCATATTCAGAATCTCCCCTTTCGGATTTCTATTCGAAATCATATAAGTGATGATAATTAGTAGCTAATTAACTATCAAACAATCAAAACAACTATTGAATAAATCGTAATCAAGTGAAGAAGAAAGCAAACTAATTCATTAATTCATGAATAAGAGTTTCAAGCGAATCACAAGGAAATCCCTAATAAAGTAATTAGCTCCTAGCCATAGTCACGCTAAGAACTAATACAATTTCCATACATGAACTGAAATAAACAAAGAAAAGAGAAAGAAAAGAAAATACTTGAACTAGGTCTCAAATCTTCGCCTCCTAGAGTTGTGTTGTATGTACAATGGATGGAATGAATAATGAGCAGGGTTTTAGGGATTATATAGGTTTTGTAGGTAGGAAAAGTTATCCCTTTTGGACTCTGAAAACGTGTCAAATTCGGCCCAAAATGTTAAAAATCTCGTGTTGGCGCCGTGGCCCTATGATTGGGCGCCACGACGCTGAAAAATCTGCAACTTTCGGACTCTGCAGAACATTGGGCGCCGCGGCGCCGGAGGCGTGAATTTGGCATTTTTTTGTTTCTTCGTCCTTTGTCCGGACTTCGTCTGATCTCCTCTATACTTTCCGGAACTTCTTAGACTTCATTTCTTGGCCCTTTTGTATGCAATTCCATCTCATTTATGCTCATTTCATCTTCTTTTTGTCATTTCTCCATTTTTGACCGATGTAACACAAAAGAAAGAAAAGTGACCCTAATATTATACTAAACATCAACAAAATGAGTAAAATACTAACTAAAAATGACTCAAAAAGTGTTTATAAAATACACCGATCAGTGAGCAAACATAGTTGTAGTACCTAAAAAGGTAAAACATTTAGAATGTGTATTGACTATAAATATTTAAATAATGTGTGTCCTAAAAACTCGTTTCCATTGCCAAACATTGATCAAATGATCGACGCTATGGCCGGACATGAGATAATGAGTTTTCAATGCGTATTCCGGGTATAACCAAATAAGGATGCACCCGAAAGACTAAGAAAAAATATTGTTTTAACTACTTTCAGTACTTATTGTTATAACGTTATGCCTTTTGGACTAAAAATGTCGGGGCCACATATCAAAAGTTAGTAAATAAAATGTTCGGAAAAAAACAGGTAAAACAATAGAAGTATGTATAGACGATATGCTTGTTAAGAATATTCGTGTGGAGGACCATTTGAGTCATTTGAAAGAAACCTTTGAAGTATTAAGGAAGTACAATATGAAGCTGAATCTTGAGAAGTGTGTCTTCGGGGTCGGTTCCGGTAAATTCTTAGGTTTTTTGGTTTCCGATAGGAGGATCGAGATAAATCCTGACAAAATAAAGGCTATTAAAAACATACCAGACGTACTAGAAGATGTCAAAGCAGTGCAGCGATTGACCGGTCGTATAGAGGCCTTAAGCGGATTTATATCCCAGTCTTCGAAAAAATGACATAGGTTCTTCTCACTTTTAAAGAAGAAGAACAATTTTGTTTGGACACCCAAGTGATAACAAGACCTAAGGGACCTGAAGACTTACTTATCTAGTCCTCCGTTCATGCAAAAGTCAAAGGACGAAAAATAATTACTCATCTACCTAGTAGTCTCAAAGGTAGCAGTAAGTGCAGTGCTGGTATGGAGGGAAAAGGTACACAATTTCATGTCTATTGTGTAAGTAGAGTAATGTCAGTACCCAATACCCGTTACTTGAAAGATTGGCTTTTGCCTTAGTAATATCATCGTGACAGCTTCAACCTTATTTTCAATGTCGCCCTATTGCCGTTGTGACAACTTATCCTTTAAAAAATATGTTGCATAAGCCCGAACTATCCTGATTCTTGGCTAAATGGGTGGTATAATTAAGTGAATTTTTCATTGAATACAGGACCCGGACTACAATAAAGTCTCAAGTTCTTGCAGACTTTGTGGTCGACTTTAGTTCAAGAGTAACCCCATAGGCAGAAAAAAGGAAATACTAGTCTCGGGAAGTGCCCCCGGGAGCTGGACACTTTACACATATGGTGCCTCCAACATCAAGGGGACCGGTTTGGGTGTTGTATTGCGAACTTCCACCGGTGAAGTTTTAAGGCAAGCGATACATAGTGTTCCGTTGACTAATAATAAAGCAGAGTATGAGATTTTGATTACAGATTTAGAACTAGCTCGGGACTGGTTCACAAATCATCAAAGTCAAATGCGACTCGCTACTGGTGGTAAACCAAGTCCACAGGGTGTTCGAGGCCAAAGAAGAGCGGATGTATACCTTTAAAAATGTTTGAAGTTGTTGTCTCATTTCTAAAAATGGATGGTGGTACATATACCCCAAGAGGAAAATATTGAAGCGGATGCACTTGAAAACTTAAGCTCCAACACAGAGGCTAAGGGCTCTAAAACTGAGTCGGTTGTTCAGTTGTTGCATTCGATGCTGGATCATGTTTGCTATGATGAAATAAATTCAATCAGCCTAACTTGGGACTAGAGAAATGAATTCTTTGATTATACAATGAACGGAAAGCTCCCAAAGGATTTGAAAGCATCTACAGATCTGAGGACCAAAGGTGCCCGGTACAGTGTTATAGATAGAAAGCTTTACCCCAGGTGTTTTTATGGTCCATTACCTCCCGACTGAGGAGGATTCAAATGTAATCAAATTCCTTACACCTTGATTTGCTTGAGGAACGTCGAGATTTGGCATATATCCGGATGATGTCCCAAAAGCATAGAATAGAGCATTACTACAACTGGTGCACAAATCTCAGACACTTTAAACTTGAGGACTTAGTGCTCCAGAGAATCAACCAAAGTATCCGTGAGCCTAGAAAGCTAGGAGCAAATTGGGAAGGACCATATATTGTAACCGACATTGTCGGTAAAAGAGATTATCAGCTAGCAGACAAACTAGAGAATATACATCCTAGCAATTGGAATGTGAGCACTTAAAAAGTATTATGTGTAGTATGTCAAAGCATGCATTGCACTCTTTTTTCCTTCGATCGATTTTTGTCCCAATTGGATTTTTCCGACAAGGTTTTTAATGAGGCAACACCATAATATAAGCATGTTATTAATAGTACTACCAAATAAGTCTATCAAGTATCCAAGTATTTATAGTATAAAGTCTCAAATACAAATGGGCCACATACACTCGGAATGGAGTGAAAAGTTAAAATTTTAAATGCTCTTAGGGAAAGCATCGATACTGGAGACTGCCTAGGTATCAACATATATGTAATCGGACTGACCACACTAGATGACAGCCGAATGATTATTATAATTGTCTTCACATTTGTAATTCAAAGGAATAAATTAAAATTTCTTTTTATGGTTAACAAATATTTGCCATCACGAGCATAAAACGTATGTTATTATATTAGACATATCAAAAATTCTTTGCCATAATGAACGGGAGACGTCCTATTCTACAACACCATTAAAAATAAGGGTTCTCTCTTATTAAAATTTTAACAAAAAAATTAAGGTTTCAGATACAAGAAGTACCGAGGTGTTGAGTAGTTCAAATATAATATAAGTCCAGAGCTAATTTTGGATGTTATTAGAAGCTCCGATCAAGGATGAAAAGAAAAAAAAAACATCTTTGGAGTCTAGTGAAGGTTACTTGAAAGTTTTTAAACTTCGAATCCTAACTTATGTAGATAAACTGAACCTCAAAGCTGAGTCCCGGTTCACTGAGCAAAGTGTTAAAGTTTGAAACTAATATTTGCTTGTGAAAATAAATAAAGTAAGAAAAAGTAGAATTGTGAAAAGAGAAATTCATTTATATTCTTCCAGACTAAAACTAGTCCGGATTCAAAAGGTAATAACCGGGTCCAAAAGTTACCCGATGATAAAATACAAAATTGAAATGAAAACCTGCATAAAATGTTACAGTCTGTCCACTTTATGGTCCGCCAGGGGTATTTTAATTGTTGCTAACAAAAACAAGAGTTATAAAAATATCAGTTTGGGGGGTTCATCTTCCTCATCATCCTCTCTATCAGCCTCCACATCCGAATCTTCTTTGTCTCCATGAAGAGCCTCCAAGGATAACTCAGGATCAGCTAGGTTGATTTCTGTGTCTAGAATTTCGGAAGCAATATCGAAGCTCAGTTTGCTTCCTTCCTCAAGAGAATCCGCTCGAACTTCAAAACGATTAAGTCTAATAGGAGTTTCCACCTTTGACATTTGTCTTGGATCTCAGTGATAGTATACTTGGAAGCACGGTGTTGTCCTTGGGCACCGGCTAAGTCAGCTGCAAGTTGGGTTGTTCTTCCATGAAAGGTTGTATAGATGGTAGTCAAGACTTGAAGAGAATTCTCTTGGTCCTTCAGAGAGTCGAATACATCTTGCAAACATAGCCGGAGTAAAGCTTGAAGGGAGCTAAAATCCCTAAGATCATCACATATGATGTCAACTTTAGCCCTGAGGTGTTAAATCTCATCCTTTAGCTTCTTTTCCTCGTCAGAAGGGCCGACCGGTTTTACCAAATTCGTAGGGGATAAAAAAGAGGTGTGACCATGAATGAAGATATTTTGATTGGTAAATAAGAGAAATATTGTGGAAGATAGAAAGAAAAGAAGGGATATTCTACATGTAGGAACAAATAAGCAAGATGAGCAATAGAAGCTTCGAAGGTAGCATGTGGAGATTTCCGGGGCGAAGAAGCAGGTTTCCCGGCCTCAGTTCCAAATGGAGGGATTGACCTATACTTAGAAAGGTACTTAGGAATAAGAGCCTCTACCTCTGGAGCTTTTTGTCGTGGACTGAACGGATCCAGGTTTTCTTCATCTGCCTTCTCTTCTTCATCAAGGTGGATGACACCCGCTTTACCCTTTGAATGTAACTCCTTATAATATTCTGTGAGCTATTGACGGGTTTTCAGTCAGCCTACTGGAAGGCTCAACAAGCTCATCTTGAGCTTTGCATGTCTGGCTGCCTGAAGCAAACTTGATGTTCGATAATTGCACAAGACGTGACACTTTTTGGGCTGAAGAGGTTTGAGCCAGGAGTCCTGGTAATAGAGAAAATGTTGAAAAGAGAGTTCCGGGATTAAGTATGAATATGAGGGAGAATTAGGTTAAAAATTTATCATGGTATTTTCCCTTCCACCAGGATGAGATGATACTTTTCCAAGTTTTGGTAATATCAGGGGAGGCATGAAGAAGACTTACTACCCATTCAAAAATTCTTTCGATCAATTGCGGCTCGACCTGAATGGATGAAAAGGTTATAAACCTTTGAGTAAACAAAGAGTTATCCTTTATTTGAAAAACCATGGAAATATATCCGGCAGAAGAAAACAAACTAAATACTTACGGGAAGGATTCCACTCTTCTGGAAAAAGATCTGAAGAAGGCTGGTGAATTTGGTCAGTCTTGATCATCATGTAATGAGTTTTCCATCCGCGGTCGTGGACATCCTCTGCATTTATGAGGTTGTAGCTTTCTCGGGGGTATATGATGATAATTCCGCTTCGTGAAACCCTAGGGTGATACAGAAGGATGAGATGGTCAATAGTAAATAAAACATCAGCAATATTGACTAATATTTGGATGCAGAAGACAAGTCTCCAAACCTTCGGAGCAACTTGACCAATGAAAATCCTATATCGATGGCAAAGATCTGCAATGGTCTTTGGGATAGGGAGTTTGAAACTAATGGTGAATGGATATATGTATGCCATGGAAAATCTTTCAACATGGCGATGAACACGGTCAACTAGATTAACCGCTCTAACGACTATATCAAAAGAGAAACCACAATCTTTTATAACAACATGAAGAATTTTGGCTGTTATCTTTGACTCGAATTCTCAATGTGTTCATACTTGGTTTGGACACAGAGGTCTCTAGAGAAATCGAAGCTTGTGGGAGGATTTCAACAATAGTAGATTGTAAATCCACTTTTTGGGTTGTAGGAGAAACGGGTTCTTTCCCGTGTCGACGGTTAGGAGGATTGCTGTTATTCTCAGATGAACGAGAAGGAGAAGAGTATGTATAATACATTGTTGAAGGAGTTGATTAAAGGGAAAGAAATCAAAGTGATTGAAAGAACTTGTAGATTGTATGGTTGCCTTTTGTGAAAAGATTTGACCTCCGATTTATGGTAAAATAATATAACGTTTGGAAGATGAAAAGATACATATCATCATTATCACACTTTACGACGTTCAAGCGATTGGACAGTGCCGACGTTTCAAAAGCATTGAATAGATGCGGTTCTTGAAATGACTTGCAAATTGTTACTTTTAAAAGATCCCGCCAAAATAAGAGGAACATGCAAGGAGGTAATTCAAATCCACTTCCCAGTTGCACAAAGAGTTGCGACCGGAAAGTGCAGGGACTATCGAATTTTAAGACATCTGCACAAATTATGGTGAGACACGTGGAGTATAATGCTGATTAAAACTCACGTCAGATTACAATACTCCCGGTTTGATATGCATGGTACCAGGAGCGACATGAGCAAAGATCGTACCAGTATTAAAGGATAAGAGCCATTTTGCATCGTAACGAACGATCGTTACTAAATTCGATCGCATGACTTCCAACAGCCTTTTAATGACATTTATTGAGAGATTAATTATCCAATTATTATAACATTCATTCTCCCGCATTTATTATGGCCTATTGCGTGGGTTGTTTACCTGTGTAGCTCATGTATAAATATGACATATTATTCTATTGTAACCTATCATATTATTGCTATTACAAAATACTTACTGATATTCTCTTGATTTCTGTGCTTTCACATAAGTTATCATCACTTTGTCTTAAAAGCTATCTCAAGGCTCAGGCTAATTATTGTTTTCTTTGTCTTATTATTATTTATCTTAAGCATAATTCTTATCTAACGTGTCACTTGAGATCCACGCGTCCTTGACCACGTATACAAATTAAATTGTACCGTTTTTGGGTAAACAATAATAAATTTCAATTACTCCATTAGAAAACTAAAAGAAATGAGTAATAACCTATAGGTGATGCTATTTTGGCTTGGAGTTGAAGCCGCAGAGACGCAAATATCAACAATCAAGGGCTATGTTGGGATACGTTATATTTTTCATTCTTAATTAGAGATTTGAAAAATAATTGGTTTAGAAAATTTTATGATAATAAACGGCTCTCCCTTTATGTTAGTTTGCTAGGATTGCATCAATTCTAGATTGCATCTGCAATCCGGTACATAGCAGAGAAAAATCGAAAGAGAGGGGAAACACTTTGTGGAAGCTTTACTATATTTTCTCTATCTCACAATGTGAGCATTGAGTTACATTTATAGAGATCCAAAAAGGGAAGAATCAAGTGAACGAAGTAAAGTCTACTATAACTAATCATCTAACAACAACTTTCCAACAAACTCTAACTACTTAATTATCCAAATTATCCAATGTGTTGCTGCTGCATGTGCACTTGCTGTGTGGATAAAACATTGCAATTCTCGGCAGTGATGGTACACAACACTTGCCGTGTGGATCAAGCATTGCAATTCTCGGCAGTAGTGGTACACTCAACACCCCCTCGCAAGCTAGGCACTGAAAACAAGTTTTTCAGTCCTAGTTTGGATACTAAATAAGCATGATGACCCTGAGTTAAACTCTTAGTCAGCACATCAGCAGGTTGATCTGCAGTAGGAACATAAATGGTAGAAACTAGTACTTGTTACACCTTCTCTCGGATAAAATGACAATCGATGTCAATGTGCTTCGTGCCTTCATGAAAGACAGGGTTGATAGCTATCTGGATAGCAGACTTGTTGTCACAAAACAAAGGAATAGGCAACTGCAACTGGATACCTAGCTCAGTGAACAAACCAGAAAGCCAGACCACTTCTGCTACAACAGAAGCTAAACTCCTGTACTCAGCTTCTGTTGACCTCCTGGAAACAATTGTTTTTTTCTCTTATTTCTAGGAAATGAGAGAGGCACCAAAGAATACCAAATACCCTGTTATGGATTTCCTAGTGTTAAGGTGAGACCCAATAAGCATCACAGTAAGCTGATAGCTTTGTAGAACCTCCTGAGGGCATAAAAATGCCCAATCCTGGAGAATGCTTAGTGTATCTGATCACCCTATGTGCTGCCATCAGATGAGAAGCCTTAGGTGCTTGCATGAATTGGCTCAGATTTTGGACAGCAAATGCTATATCTGGCCTGGTGTGGGTTAAGTATAAGAGTCGACCAATCAATCTTTGATAGCTTACTGGATCATCCAATAGGGATCAGTGACTATATATTTCTCTCCAGTAGTCACAACATCAACAATTATCTTCTGATCATAAAGAAGTGAAGTGAGTTTCACATTTAGCTCCATTGGTGAGCCAGCTACCTTGCCCGTTGTTAATCCCAAATCAGCTATTAATTCCAATACATACTTTCGTTGATGCATCACAATACCACTGTTGTTCCTGACAAATTCAAAACCCAAGAAATACCTCAATTCTCCTAAATCCTTGATCTTGAAGTTCTGTTGCAATACCAACTTAGTCTCTTGAATGAGAAGCTCATCATTCCATGTGACAAGCAAATAATCCACATAGATAAGGACCACTACCATCATGTGATTATCCTTTTTAGTGAAAAGAGAATAATCCAAATGACCCTGAATAAATCCTGAAGATAATAAGGCAGTGGTTAATTTTATGTTCCACTGTCTTGAAGCCTGTTTCATCCCATATAAAGACTTCAATAGCCTGCATACCTTCCCTTGCTTATGTGTGAAACCCTGTGGCAAGTTCATATAGACTTCTTCATTAAGGTCTCCTTGCAAGAATGCATTGAATACATACATCTGGTACACCATCCATCCCTTTGATGCAGCAATGAAGATTACAGATCTTACAGTCACCATCTTTGCCACTGGGAAAAAAGTGTCTTGATAATCTATCCCTTCATTTTAATTGTATCCCTTAGACACTAGCCTTGCCTTAAACCTTTCAACCTCACCAGAAGCCTTGTATTTGATCTTGTACACCCACTTGCAACCTATGGCTTTCTTCTGAGCTGGCAGATCCACAATCTCCCAAGTATGATTATCTTTTAAGGCCTGAACTTCAGCTTTCATAGCTTCTACCCATCTGTTGTCTTTGACTGACTCATGATATGATTGTGGCTCATACTCTTCTGCAACTTTCACCAAGAAACTCTGATAAGTTGATGAGATCCCAGCATAACAGATGTATCAGATAGTGGATACAAGAAAGATTGTACACTCCTTGAATCTGCTGTAGGCTGTATGAAATCCTTCATCCATGTGGGGGTCTTCTGTTTCTATCAGATCTTCTTACTGTTGTAGTGTCTGAGTAGTGGACATATCATGTGGTGAATCAAGAATTATATCAATGAATGTATCTTCTTATTGAGTATACAACATCTCTGCTTCATCAGACACTCCTTCATCAACTGTTGTCCTTGCTCCAGCTGACTCATTAGTCTTTTGGCCTACATCTCCATCTGGTATAACATCAATGTATTCTTCAGAGACTGGAGGGACATCTCTGTTAAAAGCTGAGTCCTGCTGCTTGTCTTGTCTAAAAGGAAATATGTCTTCATAGAATGCCATGCTGATAAAAACAGTTCTGTTAGTAAGATTCAATAACTTGTATCCTTTTTGCCTGGAAGCATAGCCAAGCAATACAAATTTTATGGCCATGGTTTCAAACTTATCCTTCTTTAGTAAGTTGGTGGCATAACACAGACATCCCATCACCCTCATATGTGACAGGTTTGGAGGTCTTCTATACAACCTCCCATAAGGTGAAACATTCCCTATTACTACAGAGGGAATCCTGTTGGTCACATACACAGCTGCCTCCACACACTCTCCCCAAAATCTTACTGGTAAATGGCATTGGAATTTAATGGCCCTGACAATCTCTAATATGTGTCTATGTCTTCTTTCCACTACTCCATTTTGTTGAGCAATATATGGACATGAACTTTGATGCACAATTCCAACTGAGCAAATAACTCATTGCAAGAACTGTTAAAGAATTCTGAACCATTATCTGATCTAACACATTTAGCAACTGTATTAAATTGAGTTTTGATCAGTGTGCAGAGATTCTTGACAACAGTAACAACATTAGATTTAATATGCATCAGAAATATCCAGTTCCATCTGGTATAGTTATCAATAACAGTAAAAAAATACCTCATACCAGTATAAGTGGGAGTTCTATATGGTCTCCATACATCAAGATGTAACAACTGAAAAGCATTATCAGTTTTAGTACTACTAACAGGAAATGACATTCTAGTTTGCCTTGCCATAGGACAAATTCCACAATGTTGAATTGTAAAGCTAGGTTTATTTTTGAAACTATCTATCTTTCTAAGAACACTCATTGACACATACCCTAGTCTCCTGTGCCAAAGTTCTGCATTCAACTCATCTATTGTCACTGCTGCCATATGTGCATGTGTCTGCATATGCCCAGGACACCTTCCTTTTGACTCCAACATGTATAGTTCATCTACCTCTTTACCAATCTCCTTCACCTTCCCAGTGAAGAGATCCTGTAATACAAAGAAATCAGGAAAAAACTTTGCACTACAATTCAATTCTCTTGTTAACTTTGAAACTGAAAGCAGGTTAAATTTGAAGCTTGGTACACATAGCACATGTTTTATAAGATCTCCTCTTGATAATCTACAATTTCCAGTCTGTGTAATAGTTGCAGTATCACCAGTAGGAAGTTGAATTTGCCCTGCATTCTCTAACACATCAGGTTGTTCAATCATACTCTTATTAACCATATGGTTAGTTGCTCATGAATCAACTATCCAAGTATTCTCTTTATTATATACAGGTATACCTGCCATATGAGCCTTAGGAACTGCTGCATTCCCATGTTGTGCACTAGAATCTGGTTGGTTCATCGTGACCTTCACTTTTTCTAACTTGTCTGGAGTACATGATTTTAGCAAATAATTGAGTTGTTCCTGCTGATCCTGGGATAACTGTCTGCAACCTCCACGTCCTTCCATCTGTGGCATTCCTGTCATGACTGCATTCACCTTTTTTTTCCTTTAACATCTGAGGGATAACCTATGAGTTTATAACATGTATCCCTAACATGTCCTTGTTTCTTACAGTAATCACAATGCATCAATTTAAAACATCCTTCTCTAGTGTGTCCCTTCATCTGACAATAATCACAGAATGCATACGATAGTTTCTTCTGCTTATTTTGAGGAAATATGCTTATCATTGCCATGTTTTCAGCAGCTTCTCCTCCATATGAATGCCCTTCTGCTATGAATTTATGACTTTCATCTTGTGCAACCATTGCATAAACTTGGTTAACACTAGGAGTAGGAGACATCAAAAGTATATGACTCCTTTTCTGATTATAACCATCATTCAATCCCATTAGGAATTCTAGCAACCTTTGATTGGTCAAGTGTTCTATATATTCTCTAGGATTTGTGATTGCATGTTGGTGGAGGGATGATCGAGTCCATCTCATCCCATGTATCCTTCATCATCGAATAATAACTTGACACATGTGAGACTACCTGATTCATCATTGTAAGTTCTCTCTTCAGTTGATAAACTCTGGATAAGTTTATCTTATCGAACCTCTTCTTTAGATCCTTCCATACTGCATAGGCAGTAGATCTATACAGTATACCACTCAAATTTTTTTATTAACACTTCTCATAATCCAAGAGATAACCATAGCATTACATCGATCCCATTGCCTTACTTGATTGAGACCAAATGTATCTCGCTTAACAGATCCATCTACGAATTCGATTTTGTTCTTCGTTAACAAAATAAGCTTCATAGATCTACTCCATAGAGTATAATTTTCCATACCTGCTAACTGAATCTCTACTTGCATTGTAACAACTGAATCTGATGCACTCTGAAATAGAGGATGGTTGTGATCTACTATGTTTGAAGCAGAATTTTGACTATCTGCTCCAATTGCTGAATCTACTGGAAGTGTGTTGATATTCTCCATAAATTGCAACTGTTCTCCTCACAGAAATAGAAAAGAAACATTGTAAATTGAATCGAAAACTCCGAAAGATCAAGGAGAGTGATTAAAATACCTCTCCCTACGGTCGAGCAGCTAAAGCTCATTTCCTTATAAAGTTCATTCAGAGTTTCATCGAGTTCATGTCGAGTTCATCTTCGACATTCTGCTTTGATATATGCATATACATCTTCGATTCTCCTTGCAAAGGCTCTAATACCATGTTAGTTTGCTAGGATTGCATCAATTCCAGATTGCATATGCAATCCGGTACATAGCAGAGAAGAATCGAAAGAGAGGGGAAACACTTTGTGGAAGCTTTACTATATTTTCTCTATCTCACAATGTGAGCATTGTGTTACATTTATAGAGATCCAAAAAGGAAAGAATCAAGTGAACGAAGTAAAGTCTACTATAATTAATCATCTAACAACAACTTTCTAACAAACTCTAACTACTTAATCATCCAAATTATCCAATGTGTTGTTGCTGCATGTGCACTTGCTATGTGGATGAAGCATTGCAATTCTCGAAAGTGGTGTATGTGTGGTGATCGGTGTATTTTATATACACTTTTTGAATTGTTTTTAGTTAGTCTTTTGTCCCTTTTTGTACAAATAAGTGTCGTATTAGGATAGATTTTCTTTCTTTTGAGTCAAAGTGGTTAAAATGGCCAAATGGCGGAAAAGGAGCTAAAAGAGGGCAAAAGTGGAGGTTCCAGAGCGTAAGTAGCGAGCAGCGAGCAGCACACGCGCGCCATCGCAGACAAGTGGGCGGCGCGCTAATCATCGAGAGGCTAAGAAGATGCGGCCGCGCCTCGCAAAGATAAATCGTGGTCGTGGCGCCAAATCATCCGAAGTACTACAGAAGTTGCGGCGCCGCGGCACCGATAGCAGGGCCGCGGCGCCGACGCGGGAAAATCAGGTTTAATGACGAATTCTGGGCCAGGCCTGAAGGGGGAAAGGTTTAGGGGTTTGGAGCCTATAAAAGGAGAACCCTAGGCAGTTTTTAAGGGTTCCCTTTCTTTTACAACACAAGAATTCTTGGATTGAAGATTGGAGACCATAATTTAGTAACTTTCTTTTCTTTTCTTTCCTTTATTTCAGTTTTGTATGATGAACTTTGAATTAGTTCTTGTCATGTCAATGGCTAGGAACTAATTCTTTTATAGGGCTTTCCATGTTAAATCACTAGAAACTTATGTTATGAATTGATGCATGTTATGGTTATTCTTCTTCTTGTTGAGATTTATCCAATAATTGCTTTGAATGCTTGGTAATTAATTGATCACTAATTATCATTATTTATATGATTTCTAATCAAACTTCGAAAGGAGGAGGTTGTGAATATGTTGTAAGTTGGGTAGACATATTTTGGATTGGGGATGAAGATACCTCAATTATTTATGTAGCGTTAATGAGAGGCTTAAAAACCCTAATTTTACGCATGGCGCGTGACGGTTAACTAGGTTTTTGTTCTTAATCCTCCTATAGAGTCATCCTTATCACCGAAAGGTAGAAATGAGCAATACTGGGGTTGAGTGTTTATATAGCCTTAACGGGAGTATAAAACGATTTCGTAAACCTGCTAGCTCCAAAAGAAGAAGAACCATAATTCATTGCATTAATAAGTAACATAAGTGGATAGTTGAGGAGACATGAAAGCCCTATTCTCATCACAACTGAATTAAACCTATAGTTAATTAGCCTTTATAATTGTTAGTTATAATCAACAAAATCAATATCGGTTACCAAATAGATACCAAAAGATAGATAGTTGGTACTTGAACACTAATCCTTGTGGACGATATTCGGTCTTACCAAGACTATGTTACTTGTCACGATAACGTGCACTTGCGTTAAAGTGTGTGCATCTTTTCGCGCATCAAGTTTTTGGCGCCGTTGCCGGGGATTAGGCATAGTTCAATATCAAATTTATCTATTTTTAATTTCTAATTTGGTTTTTAATTTTTATTTTATTTTTACATTTTTTTTATTGATTTCGGTAAAAATCAGGGTGCCGTAATTTGTTGTCTGTTTTTGATCTATTTCAGGAAATCAGTTTATGCGATGGAGAAGAGGGGCAGACACTCTTGTTCCCTTCAATCCAGAGATTGAGAAAACACAGAAACGTAAGCGTAAAGAATCAGCGGATTGCAACCTTGATAGAGATGGACGGTGTTCAAAACAACAATATTTTGAGAGAAGGGTTAGGTGAAAATCAACCTAACCCCGGAATGCCTCGGCAAGTACCTATGGATGTCGAGGAAAGAGTTCAAGTCCAGGCAGAAAGAAGCTTGGGAGACTATGTGCTGCCGAGGGTAAATGGAGCACAGACATGTATTAGGCTCTCTGCAATAGGAGCAAACAACTTTGAGATAAAACCGGCGATTCTGAGCATGGTGCAGAACACAGTGCAATTTGGAGGACTACCATCGGAGGATCCACACATGCACATAGCTAATTTCTTGGAGCTATGTGCAACTTTCAGATATAACGGCCATCGATGATGCCACGATTGAGGCTTTTTCCCTTCTCACTCAGGGATAGAGCAAAAGTATGGTTGAATTCTCTGCCAGCCGATTCGATTTTTACATGGCAAGAGCTGGCACATAAATTTTTGGCCAAATTCTTTCCCCCATGCAAAGCAGCAAAATTGAGAGGGGAGTTGAATAACTTCTACCAAGAAGATGGAGAGTCCTTATATGAAGCTTGGGAAAGATTCAAAGATTTACAGAGAAAGTGCCCACACCATTGTATTGAGTTGTGGAACTTGGTCCACATCTTCTATAACGGGCTGAGCAGTACAACAAGAACCATTATAGATGCAGCAGCAGGTGGTGCATTCATGAGAAAAACAACCCACGACGCTCACGAGTTATTAGAAGATATGGCCACTAACAACCATGACACAGAAGAGAGATCAATGAATGGGAGGAGAACAGTGGGGGTCCACGAAATAGATGCCATTGCTGCTTTGAATGTCCAAGTGGCCCTTTTGGCGAAACAACAAAGAACATACAAGATCGATGAATGCGATCGGATGCCAAAGAGTCATGGAAATCGCGAGGCCCACATACATTCGATAGGTGTCCTTCAGCTGATCCTAATAATATGCCAATCGAGCAGACAGAATGTCAGGCCGTGGGTAACTATCAGAGGCCACAAAACAATCCATACTCCAACACATATAATCCAGGGTGGAGGAATCACCCAAATTTCTCATGGAGAGGAGACCAGGGGCAGCAGAACCAATATAGGGGCCAGTACCAAACCCAGCAGAACCAGAATCAGCAGCCCTTTACTCAGTCCCCACATTCTCAACAGTTCAATGCACCGGTTCAGCAAGAAAAGCCAGACGAGCTGAGAGCAGCTTTGTTGGCACTCACCAACGCCCAGACCCAGTTCGTGATAGAAGCTAGATCCTCGTTCAGGAATTTGGAAACACAAGTGGGTGAGCTAGCGAAGCAGGCAAACAGCAGGCCACAGGGTACACTGCCAAGCAACACAGAGGTGAATCTGAGGGAGCAATACCAGGCAGTACAATTGAGAAGTGGCAAACAGTTGGAGCAGCAGCCACCTCAGCCAGTAGTTGAGCAAAAAGCAGAGATAGAAAAAGAGAAGGTAGTTGAATCTCGCCCAGTAGCAGAAAAAACTCCAGAGAAGGAGTATACAGAGAAGATCCCATTCCCCCAGAGATTACAACGAAAGGCGGTTGATAAACAATTCTCCAAATTTTTGGAGACATTCAGAAAGCTGCATATCAACATACCCTTTATAGAAGCATTGGAGCAGATGCCCTCCTATTTCAAATTCATGAAGGAGATCTTGGGGAAGAAGAAATCAGCGGAGTATGAGATAGTAGCACTAACGGAGGAGTGCAGTGCTATCTTACGTAAGAAGTTACTGTGAAATCAGGAAAAATAATAATATATATATATATATATATATATATATAAGAAAACAAAGAATAAATTGCATGGGATAAAGTTAGTGTTAAAGTTGGATAAATAGATAGCTGAAATGAAAATAAGAAAACAAAAGAAAATCAATATATATATATATATATATATATATCTATATAAGAAAACAAAGAATAAATTGCATGGAATAGAGTTAGTGTTAAAGTTGGATAAATAGATAGATGAAATGAAAATAAGAAAACAAAAGAAAAACAAAAGAAAAACAAAAAACAAAAAAAAAAAAAAAAACAAAAGATGAAGATAATTTTCAGCATGCACGTATTACTCCATCCTCTACCCTTCCCCTTTCATTTCCCTTCAATCTTTTGGTTTTTCACCTCCCATAGGTTATAGAAAACTCTTTCATTTATACATTGTATTTACACACAAACAAAGGACATAACATAAAGGTTAGAAAATCAGAAAAAAACAAGTGAACAAGAAGGAAAAAAATCAAGAAAATATCAAGGGAGGAAGGAGAACAATAAAATTAGGGAACACTAAGGAGCAAGGACCACTTGTAGCAACCGAACCACAATCTTTTTCACACTTACAAGGTGAGTTTTCTCACTCAGAAATTCTTGGTAACATCCTTATTTTTAGTTCAATACATGTTAGAATAATAATTGAGTGTTGAAAAGAAATATTGAACTTTTGATTGTTTAGACAACTAGTTGCGTCATGAACCTTACGAACTGTTCTCACTGAGTTATAATTGTTAGAATTTGATGAAATTCGGAAGAGTGGTACACCTCTCTAATATGATCATATAGAACCAAAAATGAGGTAAAATGGACATACGGTTTGAAAGTTATCATAGTTCAAAGTTTCTGCCTTAGATTTGGTCGAAATTCGGAAAGGCATAATTACGGACTGTTTTTATTGAGTTTTACTTATTAGAATTATATGAAAATTTACATGGTTGTAAATATCTCTGTTACGGACAGATATATATAAAGATATATTAAAGCGGACTTACGAGTTGAGAGTTATTGTAGTTTGAAGTTGCTGCCTCAGATTCGTCGGAATCCAGAAGGGCAGGACGTTGAAACGTAAAACTGTACTAATATGTGGGGAATATGAAAATTTTTGCTAAATTAAATTTCTATATCTCTTTGTTGTGGACATTTTAAGACCTTACGGGGGTCTATCCGACTTACGGATTGAGAGTTATCGCTGTTTAAAGTTTCTGCCTCGGATCTATCGATATCCAGGAAGGGCAGCGAATAAAAGTGTAAAACTGTACCAAATGGTACAGAATATGGAAGAATGGTTCAAATGGAGACGTGTAGCTCTCTGTTCTCGTCGTTTTGAGAATTTATGGGGATTGAACGGGTTTACAGATTAGGAGTTATGACTATTATAAGATTGGGTGCTGTTTAATAAAAATTCTGCCGAAACAAATTTCATGTGGCTGTTTTGAGGATAAATTTGTGTTAGTTACCCAAAGTAGTTTTAAATGAAATTTGGTACAGTGAAAGATCCCCGTCTTACCTTAGTTTCCGCTTGAGAAATACCTTAGTTGGAGTTATGGTTAAAAAGTTATAATCGTTACAAGTATGAATGACAGAATGTTAGAAAAGAGAATAATATTTATTTGATCTTCTGAAAAATATGAAAAGTGAATACGTGTTCACATAAATATATAAATATATAATGGATCGGGTTGCACGCCGCAACAAAACGTAAAGTGAATACGCGTTCACAAATACGTAAACATAATGGATCGGGTTGCACGCCGCAACAAAACGTAAAGTGAATATATGTTCACAAATACGTAAATATAATGGATCGGGTTGTACGCCGCAACAAAACGTAAAGTGAATACGCGTTCACAAATACGTAAACATAATGGATCGGATTGCACGCCGCAACAAAACGTAAAGTGAATACGCGTTCACAAATACGTAAATATAATGGATCGGGTTGCACACCGCAACAAAACGTAAAGTGAATACACGTTCACAAATACGTAAACATAATGGATCGGGTTGCACGCCGCAACAAAAATGAAAGATGAATACATGTTCACCTATATATAAATATGAAAAGTGAATACGCGTTCACAAATATATAAATGTAATAAACATGTGGAAATGCAGGGGAATGTCTTAACGTATAATACGAGATAAAATGAAGTGTTAGTTAAACCGAGAATTTCCTATGAGGAGTTGTTGCATATTTAAAAATGTTGTAACCTGATATGTTTTTGCAATATGCTTATTACGTTATAATGTGATTGCACTTGGAATATTGTGGTGTTACTTTGAATTGCAGGGTAAGGTTCTCACTCAGCCCCAGATGGTAGGGCTGACTCTTTATTTAACATGTTTCAGGAAAGGGTGATAGAGGAAAGGCTCCACGTCAAGGCTAGCGATCGTCCCGCAGCCTCTTGTCATACCAAGTCCATTGTTTCGGGCTTGGTACTCGTCAGGTTCAGAATGTCAGTTCCAATGTCTCGGGATATGCCCGTGTGGAATGATCTCCCTTCCAACTTAGAATAATATTTGTCAGTATGTCTATGTTGAAACAATATTTGCACGAGCATGGGCTCGCGTTATATTTTTAATAAAGTCATAAATAAATTTCTTTATTGTTATTTTATTAATAGCTCCGTATTTGAATATAAGTTTAAATTTCTAAATAAAGAGAATTAAATGGTGCTCCTGGTGGGAAATAATTGTCCAGGTGACATCACGCCCTAAGTAAAGACTTAGGAAAAGTCGGGGCGTGACATTGCCCCCTAAACTAAAAGACCCAGGGAGCTTTACACTACCTTGCACAATTGGCAGGGTAACATGCAACAGGGCTCTGTGTGATTTGGGGGCAAGTATAAATCTGATGCCTTTATCGGTATTTAAACGATTGGAGTTGGGCGAGGCAAAATCAACCACAGTGAGCCTACAACTAGCCGATAGGACAGTGGTTCATCCAAGAGGAAAGATTGAGGACGTGATTGTTAAAGTAGGAAGTTTTCTTCGAGTTGTGTGTTTGAACGATTACTTATTGCGACGGTGTGCGCGCCACCTTAGTAATAAGTAAACGGAATAACATCCTAAAGTTTCACTTCTTTCATACTCTTCTCGTGCCTATCTTGAGTCTTTTCAAAGACTTGGTTCTCGTACTACCTCCTTCAAAGGATTGTGGAAGGGAGTGTACAACGATAAAATAACCAGATGTGACTGCACCACCGACCGAAAAGGTAGGATAGGTACCAGATAGACTATGAGACAAATTTTGGGAACATATCTATACAGGGAAGGACTACAAGTCTAACCCAATAGTATTTCTCGATGAGGTAGAAAACCTACTGTTTACACGAGGATGTGTGGAGACGCATGACGTCAATTTGGTAATCGCACGGTTAGTGGACGACACACGGGTGTGGTGGAGAAATTTTAGAAGAAATCATTTTCCGATGTCACCACCGATGACGTGGGGGGAGTTCAGAGCCGCATTCAGTGAAAAGTACATGCCTAACTCCCGAAAAGATGCGCTCAGACGTGAGTTTGAACTGTTGAAACAAGGAGACCGCAATGTGATAGAATACAATACCTAATTCATCCGATTGTCAGCATACAACGCACATATTATTCCTACAGAAAGGGAGAGTGTCAAAAGAGTTGTTAAGGGTTTAAACCCAAACTTGGAAGAGAAGGTAGTGGCATTAGCCCATTATCGGGCATACCTTCAGATCGTCGGTATGACAATGAGGATAGAAGGTTTTGCTAAAGGAAAAAAAAAGTATTCGCAGAAAAGGTTTCGGACGTCAGGATCATTTAGTCGAGTCAAAATCGTAAGCGGAGTTTAGTAAGGGATCTTCAAGACCGAACCAATCTATGGGAAAGTATTATTTCAAGCCTAATGGGAACAGTTGGTTTAATCACCGAGTGAGCAAGGACAAGGCAACCAATCCTAACACAGGAGGGGACATACCGGTTTGTAAGATTTGTTAAAGGAAATACGCCGAGAATGACGGCTCTTAACGGTCATGTTATAATCTGGAGAATCAGACCACTATGTCGTGGATTGCAAAAGAGGACTCAAATACAATCTATTCGGGAGGTCGAAGCAACCACAATCGCCATGTGGAAATCGGAAACCAACCCCGCCAGAGTCGTGAGGTCAACAACCCAACAATTCTAATCGGCCACGCTTTGCCCCGGAGGAATGAGGTAGAAGCATCTAATGCGTGGTCACGGTATTTTGCTAGTCTCGAGTATTCCTGCATTTGTATTATACGATCCCGGCTCTACATTTTCATATGTGTCAATGGGCTTTGCTAAGAATTTACACGTAGAACCTTCTTATTTAAGTGAACCTTTTGAGGTTATGATACCAGTAGGGGCCTCAATTTGGGCCTCTCGGGTGGTAAATAATTTCCCATTAGAAGTGAGTGACAGGTGAACAATGGTGAATCTAGTACTACTTGATATGGTAGACTTCGACGTCATTTTGGGTATGGATTGGTTGTCGGCATGTTATGCCATGTTAGATTGTCGACGAAAGATAGTGAGATTAACTTTTCCCGGAGAACCAGAAGTTGTTATAAGGGGTAGAGTTGGAATATCCTCAGGTCAGTTTATTTCTTACCTTGGGGCTCAAAAGTTATTGAGAAGTCACAGAGTGGAGTATGCATATCTGGCTAATATAGTGGATACCCAAAAAGAATCCTCACGTGAATGATGTTCCTATTGTTCAAATTTTCGGAGGTTTTTCCCGAAGATCTTCCATGCCTTCCTCCTGGATAGAAGTGGAGTTTGCCATAGAGTTAATTTCGTACAAGACAATTTATATTCCTCCGTATCGAATGGCCCACCGAATTGAGGAGTTAAAAGAACAATTGAAGGATCTTACGGATAAAGGCTTTATAAGGCCTAGTGTTTCCCTCGGTGCACGATCTGTTTGTGAAAAAGAAAGACGGATCGCTCCGAATGTGTATCGATTATCGGCAGCTCAATAAGGTCACGATCAAGAACCGATACCCATTACCAAGAATCGATGATCTTTTTGACCAACTTCAGGGAGCTAGCTATTTTTTCAAGATTGATCTCCGTCGATATCACCAATGAAAATAAATCCGGATGATATATCCAAAATGACCTTTAGAACCCGACACGGCCATTATGAGTTCTTGTCATGTCTTTTGGGTTAACCAATGCCCAAAGAACTTTTATGGATTTAATGAACAGAATCTTCAAACCATTCCTAGATTTGTTCGTGATTGTGTTCATAGATGATATCCTAATCTACAGTAAGAGTGTTGAAGAACATGAAGAGCATCTGAGGGTAGTGCTTCAAGTCTTGAAACAGGAGAAACTATATGCTAAGTTTTCAAAGTGTGAATTTTGGTTGGAAAAGGTAGCCTTTTTGGGCCATGTTGTGTCAAGGGATGGAATTATGGTAGACCCCCAGAAGATAGAAGCAGTAAAGAACTGGCCAAAACCGACCACTCCGACGGAGGTTAGAAGTTTCTTGGGTTTGGCTGGGTATTATAGAAGATTCGTAAAAAGTTTTTCTAGTCTTGCTGATCCCTTGACCCGGTTGACTCAAAAAACGGTTAAGTACCAGTGGTCAGAAGCATGTGAAGCAAGTTTTCAGAAACTAAAGGAATTATTGACTACTGCACCAGTCCTAACCTTACCATCGGGACAAGAAGGGTTCACAGTCTATTGTGATGCCTCTAGAGTTAGGTTAGGATGTGTCTTGATGCAGTTTGGAAAGGTTATTGCATATGCATCTAGACAATTGAAGATACATGAGAAGAATTACCCAACTCATGACTTGGAATTAGCTGCGGTGGTGTTTGCCTTACGAATATGGAGACATTATTTGTATGGTGTGCATGTGGACATATTTACAGATCATAAGAGTTTGCAGTACATAACCACACATAAGGATTTGAATCTCCGACAAAGAAGATGGTTAGAGTTGCTTAAGGATTATGACTGTTATACCCCGTATTTCCAAAGTATGTACGTAAGGACGTACGTACGAAAGTTTGAGCCTTAAGTTAGGCTTAGGACCGAAAATTTTGTGCACAACCCCCGAAAAGAATCATTTTCCGACGAAACGTTTTCCAAAGCTTGCGTAGGGAAAATTATGGCTATGTCATTTATTTTTTTTGCGGATTTTTCCGAGAGATGAAATATTTTGGACCAACGAGAGGGCGACACTTGTCACCCTCAAGTGGACGGTTGTGGTGGCCGAGAATGTGCACGTTTTGTGCAATGTTTTGTGTCTAAATCATGGGTCAATGTTTGTGAGGGATTTGTGGAGTAGGGTTAGGGTGCACTTGGCTTGATCTTGGCCCTCCACTTGCCCCCCACTTGGCTTGATCTTGGCCCTTGGTTGTCCTATAAATACCCCCCCCCCCCTTTGTGAAGACTTCTTCATCCACAAATGTTTCTAAGTCTTGAAAACCCTCTCCCCCTTAGTGTAGAGTTCTCGTCCAAGCCTCCCCCCTCCCCCTTTGAGAGGCCCCTTGGCCGAGAGATGTCCCCCCCTCTTGGTAGAAAATACTCTCCAAGCATTGTTGATATACCAAAATACCTTAGCCTCATACCTTGTAGTATTCCAAAGTTACCTCTATACGTAGAGCCCGGAAATACTACCTTATGTCCTTTTTGTCTCAAAACGAAACCCTAAGGAAAATCTTCATAGTTGGTTGAAGTGCTAAGTAGAAGTTGTTTAGAAACTTCTAAGGGTTGTTTAGAGCGGGTTGGAGCGCCTGCAGTAGAGCTAAACGTTGCTCAGGATCGACATTTAAACTTGGATAATTTTGGGCTTATCGAGGTAAATATCTTGTCCCCCTATTGTAATTGAGTTTACATACTATTGAAGTATAAGAATTAAGTATAAGTTATATACCAGGAAGGTATATAAGAAGGAAATTGAACTGTACTTACATAGGACTGTATTTACAGTAGACTTGTGAAGTTTGACGGGTAGGGAAGTGCTGCCCAATTTTCCGTAGAATCTTGTATCTAGATTTATTCTACCGAGTAGTCTAGACATTGATAGACTTGTATAACCGTTATAGGTTGAAGTACTGCGAGTAGCGTATTCTACTCGAAGGGTGAAAAAGGCTAGCCGGACTACAGTACTTTGGAGCTATTTGCTAATAGTCGATAATCGTCGCGAGGTATGTGATTCTTCCTATCCTCTTGAGCATGATAATTTAAAAGAATATATATAGTACGGTAGACGTACGTGTGTTAACTGAACGTAGTTTTACGGCAATGTCTTTTGACTTAAGCCTGAATAATAAGAATCTTGAAGTAATTCAAAAGAGTTAAGAAACCTTTTTGAAAGAAGAGTAATACCTGGTTTTAAAAGCTTAAGAGTTATACTAGCTTTATGGAAAGTTAGGTATAACGGCTTAAGAGAGATAAAAAGAATGATTTTATTGATATTAGAAGTTAAGAGACTTGATCTTAAAAGATAAGAGACTTGACTTAATTAATTAATCTGAATTTTGTTAAAAAGTGTGAAACCTCATTCGTGAGTAATGAGTACTTGGTTTTTAAAAGGAATAATGTTTTTACCTGATTTCGGAAATCGAATAAATATCGAGCACCACAACAAATAGCTAATAAAGGAAAATGTATTGACTAATAAAGTATTATTAAAACCAGTAGAAACCTCCATCTGCATAAAAGCTAAGATGAGACAAAATGATATTACATTTCCTAGATCACGGCTGCTTTAATAAGATTGTTATGAACAGGAATAACCTACTCACATATAAGGCATATGTTTCTCAAATTGTTTTAAAGGAGAATTATAGCATTAAGTGATTAACTATGAACTACGAAACTTTTCGAAAATAAGAAACTTGAGCACTTGAAATTAGGCAAACTTGAACGTTTGGAAAATAATGTTGTTACTTGATTTTACAAAGGGAAGTGTTTTTGTTTACTTTAAAAAGATAGTCACTCTATTTTTATACTACGGGTATTGTGTGACTTTTGTAAAAGAAACAGATCTTTTAAAGAATTAACGTACGTAGTACTTAGGGGTTTGAAAGCCCGAACTTATTGACATAGAATAGAAAGTACCTTGTGTGAATAACTTGATTGTATTGGTTTGTGATAGCCTTGTAATACTTTCTTGTTGATTTGATAAGTAAACATGTTAGGATGCTACGTGTGTTAGTATCTTGTGATGTTTGTGTAAAGGGGTTTCCCTTGTTGTGCTTATGTTGTTTAACGATAAAGCTGTTATGTTAGTATTATATCACTCACCTCTTGACATGATACCGGGGGTTAAGCTGCCCTCCGATGCGGGGTATAGCTCGGCGATGCAGGACCGTGATTCGAGACTACCTCTACGGGTCGGGGACCTATGCGCGAGCTACGAGTTTGAGTTAGTGTGCGGCCCTTGTGGTCATGCGTCTATGTGGCCACGTGGATCGCGAGTCCGGGACGTTGCGGGTAGCTACCCTCGATGCGAGAATACCTCACGCGGGCCATTGGAGTGGTATATGCGGAGTGCGGAAGTTCGGACTAGACGCGCACATTAGATGCTGCGCGAGTGGCGCCGATCATGTGGCGGTGCAGACAGATCTCATGATACGATTTATGACCTTGTTGATGCGTGGGTGTTAGTAGTCGGCTATGCCTTCGTACTTACCCCGTACGGTTTTATTATGACACAGGTGGGACCTGGTGTTCATATGTATTCCTTGGTGCTTTTATATCATAGACTGCCGGCAGTGAGGAAGGTATTCCACGGACATGATTGATGTGGTGGGCGTGAGACCCATAGTTGTATTTGAGTGATGACTTTGAGGGCGTGAGTCCCTGACTTGACATGATCGCTATTTATCAGGAATCGTAGTTTGGTTATCATACCGCCTCCTACTTTATATAGACTACTATGATTTTATTTACGATTTTCGCCACATACTTGGTACTGTTATCTTGACCTCTTCGGGGTTGCGTTCATGCCGCAGTAGAAGTACACCGTGTTGATCCTCGCCATAGGTGGTCAGCGTTGAAACTCCGTTCCTCCGGAGGCTTATCTTTGGTATAGTCCCCTGTTGTTGTAAGTGCTTACATTCAGGGGTATGGCGGGGCCCTGTCCCGTCGTTGTTGTCATATCATTCGTAGAGGTCTGTAGTACTGTATGGGAAGAGTTTGCAAAAGGGATGTAACTGTTCAGATTTAAGTTTTTATATATATACGCCGAAAGGCAACTTTTCGCAGAAAAACTGTTTTACACTTCATATTATTTCATGTCATGTTTTATATTCCGCTGATTACTCTGATGTATGTCTACTTGGGTGCCCGGGGTAGGGCACCAGTCATGGGCCCGGGTTCGGGTCGTGACAAAAGTGGTATCAGAGCAGTTAATCCTCGGAAAGTGTCTACAGACCGTATCTAGTAGAGTCTTGATTATCGGTGTGTTGTGAACCACACCAATAATCAGGAGGCTATAGGATATTTTGGATTGGTTTCCATTCTTCTCACTCTGAGATCGTGCTTAGAGCCGTGTTATAATTTGGACCCCTCTAACGTATTCCTGTCCCTTACCGTTATGCCTCCGCGTAAGGCAACCCGGGCCCAGAAGGGCAAGGCAGCCGAGGGAGCTGCGAGTAGAGCACAGAGGGTTACGAGGGCACAGGCCCAATCATCACCTGGGGTGGTGCTTCATTCGGGGAGTTCTGCGACGTCGCCAGTCCCAGCAGAGTCTAGCACAGCGGCAGCAGTTCCTACTGCGGCCATGATATTTGAACCTTCAGTTCCACGACCAGTAGCAGGAGGTATGGATTGCAAAGAGACGACCCTGTTTCTAGCTATGGATTTAGCAACCAGAGAGTATGTTATGTACCGATTTATCGCGGGCCTTGATGAATATCTAAGGAAGGGTTGTACAAGAGTAGCTCTTCAGTCAGGCATGAGCATGGCCTGCGTACATGCTTATGCACAGCAGGCCGAGAAACGTAGGGATCGACGGGTTAACCAAGATCGGCAGAAGAGGGCCAGAACAATAGGGTCCTTTGGTAACTATCGAGGCGGACCTTCTCAGCAGCAGACTAGTTATGCGCATCCGCCAGTGCAGAGTGGTCCTCCACAGGGTTCAGGGTGTTCGGGGTATGCAGGAGTAGGTCAGAGCTCCAGGGCTGCTGGATCACAGATGCACGTAGGTTCCAGCCAGCCGGATTCAGTTTTTTTCCTCAGTACTCACAGTGTGGCAGACGTCACCTCGGGGGATGTCGTCTCTTTGTTGGTTCTTGTTATGCTTGCGGCCAGCAGGGCCATTTTGCGAGAAATTGTCCGACTAAAGGTGGCGCGGATGTAGAGACTCGACCGGGATCGTGGCTAGTTAATCACCTTCCTAGCATGCTCACTGCAGGCGTGATTGATTAGAACGACAAAGGGGAAGTGAAGCGGTAGATACATGTATATCCTTGAACCCTCTAGAGATTTGTATGTGTGATAAGATGAGTATCTCTTAAGTGTTGTGTTCAGATAGCATTATGTGAATTATGGTTAGAAATCACGGTTAGTTAAAAGGGTAAGATTGGGGATAAAGAAAGTGTGAGCCTTAGAGTTTTATACGTGGAGACCTTAGAGGCAAGGCCATCTCGAGTAAAAGATGTATTTTTATGTGTTTGACCCTTATCGGAGTGCATATTGCACATGAGATATGTTTGTGTGATAAGTCCCTGGGTAGTGTGGAATGAAAGAGGGTAGTTGAGCTAATAAGACCACTAGGTTTTCGTGACTTGATTATGGGATTGTTCCGGATCGGGGAGCAAGTGTTTGGCGCGATAGCGGGTCGGGTCATGGACGATCGCGGTCAACCCGCGACTGTTTTGTGACGGGTCGGTTCGGGTGGTCCCGCCAGGTGGTAGGGTCACGAGGTGTTAGGCCCAAGTTTAGTTAACCATCGCACGAGTTCGTGGACGTTCGACGATGGTCGCCGATGAGGTCAGTCCCTCTTGTCTTTTAGTCAGGATCGTTTACTCGGCAGAGGGTTATGCGAGATGTTATTTCTGGAAAGTTATGAGGCTGCACGAGGTGCCTACTTTCACCTTATGACAGGCAGTGGAGCCCAGGTTACGACTATTTCTTTTTCTGGAAGTTTTACCAGGCAGGGTTAGGAACTCAGGTGAGTCTCAGTATCACATTCGCCCTCGGGCCAGTGTTTGGATTTTAGGGGTAGCTGTGAGGATTGTTGTCTCCTATAGAGGGAGTGTTTTTATAGCTACCATTTCAGTATTCGAATATCGCCTTATGACGCCTTGTAGGGGCGGAAGTGTAGGTTGCCGGTCGATTGGTTCGATGTTGGCAAGGTTCAGATAGTTGGTTCATAATTGTTTCAGCAGGATGCGGATAGAGTGAAGCTTATCCAGGAAAAGTTATTGACAGCTCAGAGTCAACAGAAGTCATACGGATAATCGGCATCGACACTTGGAGTTCAGGTTGACGGTAGGATTTCTTGAAGGTACCACCCCGGAAAGGGTGTGACGGGTTTGGGAAACAGAGGAAACTTAGCCCGAGTTACTTTGGGCCTTTCAGATCTTGTGAAGAGTAGGCCAGGTTGCCTATAGTTGGCATTGCCGTCCGACGTAGGAGGCAGTATGTCCGGTCTTTCGTGTTGCTATGTTCGGAAAGTATCGGAGATCCATCCAGAGTGTTCCCAGTAATGATGACCAAGTTGGAGGTAGTAACCCAGAGATTTTGGTAAATGAAGCAGTAACGGAAATATGGTAAGTTATGAGAATGAGTTCGAGTGTACGAGAAGGGTACGACGAGTAAGAGAATAAAAGTGATCATTGCGTTCGTAAAGAAAAGGTGCGAAGGGAGTATCTTTTAGACCTTGGGTGGGAGCTTTTGTAGTGATGGAGGTGATTCCTCGAAGACTTGAAGTTGAGTAATTGCGCGTGTGTTATGTTATGGCCAGGTACGGCATGATTGTTTTCGTAAGTATAGTAGTGAAGACTATACAGGCACTTGTGTGTTTTGAGGCTTAGAAGGAACATTCGGGACGAATATTTCTAAGGAGGGGAGAATGTTATACCCCGTATTTCCAAAGTATGTACGTAAGTACGTACGTACGAAAGTTTGAGCCTTAAGTTAGGCTTAGGACCGAAAATTTTGTGCACAACCCCCGAAAAGAATCGTTTTCCGACGAAACGTTTTCCAAAGCTTGCATAGGGAAAATTACGGCTATGTCATTTATTTTTTTTGCGGATTTTTCCGAGAGATGAAATATTTTGGACCAACGAGAGGGCGACACTTGTCACCCTCAAGTGGACGGTTGTGGTGGCCGAGAATGTGCACGTTTTGTGCAATGTTTTGTGCCTAAATCATGGGTCAATGTTTGTGAGGGATTTGTGGAGTAGGGTTAGGGTGCACTTGGCTTGATCTTGGCCCTCCACTTGCCCCCCACTTGGCTTGATCTTGGCCCTTGGTTGTCATATAAATACCCCACCCCTTTGTGAAGACTTCTTCATCCACAAATGTTTCTAAGTCTTGAAAACCCTCTCCCCCTTAGTGTAGAGTTCTCGTCCAAGCCTTCCCCCTCCCCCTTTGAGAGGCCCCTTGGCCGAGAGATGTCCCCCCCTCTTGGTAGAAAATACTCTCCAAGCATTGTTACTATACAAAAATACCTTAGCCTCATACCTTGTAGTATTCCAAAGTTACCTCTATACGTAGAGCCCGGAAATACTACCTTATGTCCTTTTTGTCTCAAAACGAAACCCTAAGGAAAATCTTCATAGTTGGTTGAAGTGCTAAGTAGAAGTTGTTTAGAAACTTCTAAGGGTTGTTTAGAGCGGGTTGGAGCGCCCAGAGTAGGAGCTAAACGTTGCTCAGGATCGACATTTAAACTTGGATAATTTTGGGCTTATCGAGGTAAATATCTTGTCCCCCTATTGTAATTGAGTTTACATACTATTGAAGTATAAGAATTAAGTATAAGTTATATACCAGGAAGGTATATAAGAAGGAAATTGAACTGATTTACATAGGATCAGATTCTGATGAGACTTGTGAAGTTTGACTGCAGGGAAGTCACCAATTTTCCGTAGAATCTTGTATCTAGATTTATTCTACCGAGTAGTCTAGACATTGATAGACTTGTATAGTTATAGGTTGAAGTACTACGAGTAGCGTATTCTACTCGAAGGGTGGAAAAGGCTAGCCGGACTACAGTACTTTGGAGCTATTTGCTAATAGTCGATAATCGTCGCGAGGTATGTGATTCTTCCTATCCTCTTGAGCATGATAATTTAAAAGAATATATATAGTACGGTAGACGTACGTGTGTTAACTGAACGTAGTTTTACGGCAATGTCTTTTGACTTAAGCCTGAATAATAAGAATCTTGAAGTAATTCAAAAGAGTTAAGAAACATTTTTGAAAGAAGAGTAATACTTGGTTTTAAAAGCTTAAGAGTTATACTAGCTTTATGGGAAGTTAGGTATAACGGCTTAAGAGAGATAAAAAGAATGATTTTATTGATATTAGAAGTTAAGAGACTTGATCTTAAAAGATAAGAGACTTGACTTAATTAATTAATCTGAATTTTGTTAAAAAGTGTGAAACCTCATTCGTGAGTAATGAGTACTTGGTTTTTAAAAGGAATAATGTTTTTACCTGATTTCGGAAATCAGAATAAGTATCGAACAGACCACAACAGCGCTAATAAAGGAAAATGTATTGACTAATAAAGTATTATTAAAACCAGTAGAAACCTCCATCTGCATAAAAGCTAAGATGAGACAAAATGATATTACATTTCCTAGATCACGGCTGCTTTAATAAGATTGTTATGAACAGGAATAACCTACTCACATATAAGGCATATGTTTCTCAAATTGTTTTAAAGGAGAATTATAGCATTAAGTGATTAACTATGAACTACGAAACTTTTCGAAAATAAGAAACTTGAGCACTTGAAATTAGGCAAACTTGAACGTTTGGAAAATAATGTTGTTACTTGATTTTACAAAGGGAAGTGTTTTGGTTTACTTTAAAAAGATAGTCACTCTATTTTTATACTACGGGTATTGTGTGACTTTTGTAAAAAAAGCGGATCTTTTAAAGAATTAACGTACGTAGCACTTAGGGGTTTGAAAGCCCGAACTTATTGACATAGAATAGAAAGTACCTTGTGTGAATAACTTGATTGTATTGGTTTGTGATAGCCTTGTAATACTTTCTTGTTGATTTGATAAGTAAACATGTTAGGATGCTACGTGTGTTAGTATCTTGTGATGTTTGTGTAAAGGCGTTTCCCTTGTTGTGCTTATGTTGTTTAACGATAAAGCTGTTATGTTAGTATTATATCACTCACCTCTTGACATGATACCGGGGTTAGGCGCCTCCGACGCGGTATAGCTCGGCGATGATGGGACCATGATTCGAGACTACCTCACGCGGGTCCAGGGGACCTACGCGAGCTACGAGTTCCGTGTTAGTGCGGCCCTTGTGGTCATGCGGTCTATGTGGCCTACGCGGATCGCGAGTCGGGGACGTTGCCGGGAGTACCCTCGATGCGAGGAATACCTCACGCGGGCCATTGGGTGGCCTATGCGAGTGCGGAAGTTCCAGGACTAGACGCGACATTAGATCTGCGGGCGAGTGGCGGCCGATCATGTGGCGGTCTAGACAGATCTCATGATACGATTTATGACCTTGTTGGTACCGCTGGTGTTAGTAGTCGGCTATGCCTTCGCATTTACCCCAGACGGTTTTATTATGACACAGTGGGACTCGTGTTCATATGTATTCCTTGGTGCTTTTATATCATGATGCCGGCAGGAGGAAGGTATTCCACGGACATGATTGATGTGGTGGGCGTGAGACCCATAGTTGTATTTGAGTGATGACTTTGAGGCGTGAGTCACGACTTGACATGATCGCTTATTTATCAGGAATTGTAGTTTGGTTATCATACCGCTCCCGCTTTATATAGACTACTATGATTTCATTTACTGATTTTCGCTTCACATACTTGGTACTGTTATCGACCTCCTTCGGGGCCGCGTTCACGCCGCAGTAGAAGTACACGATGTTGATCCTCGCCATGTGGTCATTCAGCGTTTGGGAAGCTCCGTTCCTCCGAGGCTTATTCTGGTATAGTCCCCTGTTGTTGTAAGTGCTTACATTCAGGGGTATGGCGGGGCCCTGTCCCGTCGTTGTTGTCATATCATTCGTAGAGGTCTGTAGTACTGTATGGGAAGAGTTTGCAAAAGGGATGTAACTGTTCAGATTTAAGTTTTTATATATATACGCCGAAAGGCAACTTTTCGCAGAAAAACTGTTTTACACTTCATATTATTTCATGTCATGTTTTATATTCCGCTGATTACTCTGATGTATGTCTACTTGGGTGCCCGGGATAGGGCACCAGTCACGGGCCCGGGTTCGGGTCGTGACAATGACCTTAGTATTCTTTACCATCCTGGGAAAGCCAACGTGGTGGCTGACGCACTCAGTAGGAGATCAATGGACAGCTTGGCCCATTTGGCAATACAAAAGAGGGGTATTGTTCGGGAGGTACAAAGATTGGGAAACCTCGGGGTTAGCTTAACAGAGGTCGGTGAAGGTAGGGTGGTGGTACATGATACCTCGCAGTCTGCCTTAGCTTCAGAAATAAAAGAAAGTCAGTTTGAGGATACGAAGTTTGTTGGATTTCGGGAAAGGATCCAACAGGGAAAACCTTCACAGTTTACATTGGGAGATAATGACGGAACCCTTCGTTATAAGGGTAGGTTATGTGTTCCTAAGGTAAAGGATCTAAGGAGGAAGATCTTAGATGAGGGTCACAACACAAGATATTCCATTCATCCAGGGTCAACAAAAATGTATCAGGACCTCAAGGCAAATTACTGGTGGGACGGGATGAAGAATGACGTTGCGGAGTTTGTCGGGAGGTATCTTATATGTCAGCAGGTGAAAGTTGAACATCAAAAACCTGGCGGATTACTTCAGGACATTGGAGTCCCCATGTGGAAATGGGAGGCGATTCATATGGATTTTGTAACTGGTCTACCGAAAACTCGAGAAGGGTATGATTTTATTTGAGTGATTGTTGATCGACTTACAAAGTCAGCCCATTTCTTACCGGTCAAGACTACGTATCGCGCACCACAGTACACACAGACTTATTTGAAGGAGATTGTGCGGTTACACAGGATTCCCTTACAAATTATTTCAGATAGGGGTTCCCAATTCACCTCACACTTTTGGCAAAGTTTCCAGCAAGGTCTCGGGACAAAAGTTAAGTTAAGCACGGCTTTCCACCCGCAAACAGATGGGCAAGCTGAGCGAACAATTCAAACACTTGAGGACATGTTGCGATCTTGTGTGTTAGATTTTGGAAGTGGTTGGACCATCTATGTCTAATTGAGTTCGCCACAACAATAGTTTTCACTCTAGCATACAAATGGCCGTTTGAAGCATTATATGGACGAAAATGTAGGTCTCCACTTGGATGGTTCGAGGTGGGTGACGAATCGTGTTCGGACCAAGTCATTCAGAAACAAATGGTAAGGCATGATGATTCGGAGAGGATCAAAACAACTCATAGTCGCCATAAGTCCTATGCGGATCATCGGAAAAGACCTTGAATTTCAAGAGGAGAAAGTATTTTTAAAAGTGTCCCCAATGGAGGAGTTATGCGTTTTGGCAAGAAAGGAAAATTGAGCTCAAGGTTTATTGGGCCATATGAGATCTTGCGAAGAGTGGGAATGTGGCTTACGAATTAGCACTTCCACAAGAGCTGGAAGCGTGCATCCGTATTTCATGTGTCAATGTTACGAAAAATACTTGCACGATCCAAGTCACGTCATCCTTCCCGTGAGATAATTCTTAATGAGCTTCAATATGAAGAAGTTAGGTGGAAATACTTGATAGGAAGGTTAAGCGCCTTAGAATAAAGATGTTGCTTAGTGAAGGTCCTATGGAGGAACCACTCCACCGAGGAAGCCACCGGGAAGCGGAAGAGCGATGAAAGTCAAATATCCGTTCCTATTTGACTAAGGTAATAAAAAAATGCATTACATAGTACTTCATATGTGTCATTTGCGTGTCTTTATGCATGTTACATAACCTTATTCTCATTCGAGGACGAATGCTTCTTAAGGAAGGGAGAATGTGAAGCCCCAAATTTGTTACAATAACAATAAACATTATTGTGTCTATGTGATTATGTTACGACCTTATTCACATTCGAGGACGAATGTTGCTTAAGGAGGAGAGAATGTGAAATCCGGAAAAAAAAAAAAAATATATATATATATATATATATATATATATATAAGAAAACAAAGAATAAATTGCATGGGATAGAGTTAGTGTTAAAGTTGGATAAATAGATAGATGAAATGAAAATAAGAAAACAAAAGAAAAACAAAAAAAAAACAAAAGAAAAACAAAAAAAACAAAAAAAACAAAAGATGAAGAGAATTTTCAGCATGCACGTATTACTCCATCCCTCTACCCTTCCCCCCTTTTCATTTCCCTTCAATCTTTTGGTTTTTCACCTCCCATAGGTTATAGAAAACTCCTTCATTTATACATTGTATTTACACACAAACAAAGGACATAACATAAAGGTTAGAAAATCAAAAAAAACAAGTGAACAAGAAGGAAAAAAATCAAGAAAATATCAAGGGAGGAAGGAGAACAATAAAATTAGGGAACACTAAGGAGCAAGGACCACTTGTAGCAACCGAACCACAATCTATTTCACACTTACAAGGTGAGTTTTCTCACTCAGAAATTCCTGGTAACATCCTTATTTTTAGTTCAATACATGTTAGAATAAGAATTGAGTGTTGAAAAGAAATATTGAACTTTTGATTGTTTAGACAACTAGTTGCGTCATGAACCTTACGAACTGTTCTCACTGAGTTATAATTGATAGAATTTGATGAAATTCGGAAGAGTAGTACACCTCTCTAATATGATCATATAGAACCAAAAATGAGGTAAAATGGACATACGGTTTGAAAGTTATCATAGTTCAAAGTTTCTGCCTTAGATTTGGTCGAAATTCGGAAAGACATAATTACGGACTATTTTTATTGAGTTTTACTTATTAGAATTATATGAAAATTTACATGGTTGTAAATCTCTCTGTTACGGAAATATATATATAAAGATATATTAAAACGGACTTACGAGTTGAGAGTTATTGTAGTTTGAAGTTGTTGCCTCAGATTCGTCGGAATCCAGAAGGGAAGGACGTTGAAACGTAAAACTGTACTAATATGTGGGGAATATGAAAATTGTTGCTAAATGAAAGTTCTATATCTCTTTGTTGTGGATATTTTGAGACCTTACGGGGGTGTATCCGACTTACGGATTGAGAGTTATCGCTGTTTAAAGTTTCTGCCTCGGATCTATCGATATCCAGGAAGGGCAGCGAATAAAAGTGTAAAACTGTACCAAATGGTACATAATATGGAAGAATGGTTTACATGGAGACGTGTAGCTCTCTGTTCTCGTCGTTTTGAGAATTTATGGGGATTGAACGGGTTTACAGATTAGGAGTTATGACTATTATAAGATTGGGTGCTGTTTAATAAAAATTCTGCCGAAACAAATTTCATGTGGCTGTTTTGAGGATAAATTTGTGTTAGTTACCCAAAGTAGTTTTAAATGAAATTTGGTACAGTGAAAGATCCCCGTCTTACCTTAGTTTCCGCTTGAGAAATACCTTAGTTGGAGTTATGGTTAAAAAGTTATAATCGTTATAAGTATGAATGACAGAATGTTAGAAAAGAGAATAATATTTATTTGATCTTCTGAAAAATATGAAAAGTGAATACGTGTTCACATAAATATATAAATATATAATGGATCGGGTTGCACGCCGCAACAAAACGTAAAGTGAATACGCGTTCACAAATACGTAAACATAATGGATCGGGTTGCACGCCGCAACAAAACGTAAAGTGAATATATGTTCACAAATACGTAAATATAATGGATCGGGTTGCACGCCGCAACAAAACGTAAAGTGAATACGCGTTCACAAATACGTAAACATAATGGATCGGGTTGCACGCCGCAACAAAACGTAAAGTGAATACGTGTTCACAAATACGTAAATATAATGGATCGGGTTGCACGCCGCAACAAAACGTAAAGTGAATACACGTTCACAAATACGTAAACATAATGGATCGGGAGTGCACGCCGCAACAAAAATGAAAGATGAATACATGTTCACCTATATATAAATATGAAAAGTGAATACGCGTTCACAAATATAAAAATGTAATAAACATGTGGAAATGCAGGGGAATGTCTTAACGTATAAGACGAGATAAAATGAAGTGTTAGTTAAATCGAGAATTTCCTATGAGGAGTTGTTGCATATTTAAAATTGTTGTAACCTGATATGTTTTTGCAATATGCTTATTACGTTATAATGTGATTGCACTTGGAATATTGTGGTGTTACTTTGAATTGCAGGGTAAGGTTCTCACTCATTTCGGATGGTAGGGCTGACTCTTTATTTAACATGTTTCAGGAAAGGGTGATAGAGGAAAGGCTCCACGTCAAGGCTAGCGATCGTCCCGCAGCCTCTTGTCATACCAAGTCCATTGTTTCGGGCTTGGTACTCGTCAGGTTCAGAATGTCAGTTCCAATGTCTCGGGATATGCCCGTGTGGAATGATCTCCCTTCCAACTTAGAATAATATTTGTCAGTATGTCTATGTTGAAACAATATTTGCACGAGCATGGGCTCGCGTTATATTTTTAATAAAGTCATAAATAAATTTCTTTATTGTTATTTTATTAATAGCTCTGTATTTGAATATAAGTTTAAATTTCTAAATAAAGAGAATTAAATGGTGCTCCTGGTGGGAAATAATTGTCCAGGTGACATCACGCCCTAAGTAAAGACTTAGGAAAAGTCGGGGCGTGACATTGCCCCCTAAACTAAAAGACTCAGGGAGCTTTACACTACCTTGCACAATTGGCAGGGTAACATGCAACAGGGCTCTGTGCGATTTGGGGGCAAGTATAAATCTGATGCCTTTATCGGTATTTAAACGATTGGAGTTGGGCGAGGCAAAATCAACCACAGTGAGCCTACAACTAGCCGATAGGACAATGGTTCATCCAAGAGGAAAGATTGAGGACGTGATTGTTAAAGTAGGAATTTTTTTTTTTCCTGCGGACTTCCTCATTCTTGACATGGAAGAGGATGCAGAAATCCCTATCATATTGGGGAGACCATTCCTAGCGACAGGGAGAGCCTTGATCGATGTAGAAAGAGGAGAGCTGACATTAAGGGTGGAGAAGAAAGAAATGGTGTTTAAAGTATTTAAACACATCATTGAGCCACCAACCATGAGCAGGTGCTTTGAAATCAGCACCATCAAACCTCCCTGTGAGCCAGTACAAGTCAAACCAAGGGAGATGAGCCCACGAAAGCAGGTATGGCTTGCCGAACCTCCACAAACGCAGGTATGTGTTCCTGAACTTCCTCTTAACGATAATGCTAAGAGGAGAAGAAGAAAAAGAAAACGAAAAATGTGGAGAAAATGGATTAGTTGTGGGGTTGATCCACCCCACGTTTATTGAATTAAGAAACTTGCGTCCGGCTAAAAGACGTTAAAGACAGCGCTACTTGGGAGACAACCCAAGGTATTTTGATTTATTTTACTTTAATATAATAGTTTTTTTATTAAGAACGGTCTCACGGAGGTAGTGTTTGTGTTTTGATTAACAGGTATAGGCCAATAAATTGAAGGGCGAAAAACTGAAGAACAACAGGGATTTCCAGAAAAAGCGGGTAGCAGCCAGAGCCAGGTGGCCGCGTAAAAGAGCGTAAAAGCGCTGAAGTTTAAGCGCATGGCGCCAGAGCAGGCGCAGCGCAAAAATCGTAAAAATTGTCAAGTCTAGCCGCGCGCTTCAGAAGAGGGTCGCGACGCGAAATTCCCGGGCGAGGCAGAACATCAGCCGCGCGCTGTAAGTAGGCTGCGCGCTGGCGAAATTCAGAAATTAAAAGACGCCCAGAAATCAGATTTTCCCCAATTTCAAAACCAAAACCTTACCCCCCTTCTTCACAAAACCCACGAAAATCCACAATTTACCCACAAATCCTCCACAAATCAAACCCAACCACAACCAAAACTCTTAAATTCCTAAAACCCTTAGCTATCTCAACCAACAAAACTCCATCCCATTGCCTCAAATCACCATTAGAAGCAAGAACACCTTGAAGAACACCATAAAAAGGTAATCTTCATCTTTTCTTGAAAGCTTTCAGTAGTTAAAGAAGGTAGTAGTTGGGAGAAGTGTTGCATTGTGAAGTAGTTGGGGTGCTGAAAAATTGGTTGTGAAGTTTAGAGAAGGAGTAGACAAGGAGGGTGTGGGTATTGGGTAGTAGAGTTAAAGTTTGGGGGTGTTAGTGTTTTAGCTGCTAATTGTTGATTGTGTTGGGGAATATTTGTGCTACTAAGTTGTAAGCTGCAGAAAGTGCTTTAACCATGTCCGCCAGAAAGAGAAGAGCCTCCACATCCACCTCAGCCCCACAATACGATGATACTAGGTTTGTGAGCTACCAAGCCTTCCAAAGATACAAAAAGCTTAGTACTAGGCCCTTAATCCCTGAAAGGGGAATGGACTATCAAAGAGACTCGCTGGAAGAGGGAGATGTCTATGAGCCCATTCGGGCGATGATTGAGATGAGGGGTGGAAAAGATTTGTAAAACCCGGAAAGATAGCACCAATAAACACAGTGATGGTGCGTGAATTTTATGCTAATCTTCCGGAGAAGGTGGAAAATGGATGCTTTGTGAGGGGACAATATGTGCCTGTGACGGCATAAGCGGTTAATGCGTAATTGGAAACAGATGATGTGGAAGGAGGAGATGGTGATTGGAACCACTTTAGAACATGGTCTAGAAGCACCTCCAACATCAACTGGAATGACGTCGCAGACACAGTGAGCTACCCTGGGGCTGCATTTGATATTGCAAGAAATGGGTCAAGAAGGGCGAGCAGTGCGGTTCAACAAAGCGACGAGGTTGGATGTATTTAAATCGGTGCCGCATGATTCCATCCACGCACTTTACCAGAGTGCCAGAAGACAGAATCAAACTGATATATGGAATTATGACGGGGAAGACGATTGATGTGGGGAGAGAGATAGTGCAAAGTATTGAAGAGACCAGCCGGTTGGTAACAACGGGTGGGTTAGGACATGGCTCAATCATTACAACTCTATGCGCCTTCAATGGGGTCCCAACCCTACCCACTGATACTAATGAGAGAAACCAACTGCCTGTGACATATGGGATAATGCACTCTTTTCCAGACCCAAGCCCCCCAGCAGCAAGAAGAAGAGCACAACCACCACCACCACCAGCAGCAGAGGCCGCCATGAACGAAGATGAGCCTGAAATAGAGGCTCAATATGCGGCAGGACCTAGCCACCAGCCAACCACAGATTCAGAACCCTCAGTGCCCATGATGGAGCAATTGCTTCAGAATCAGATGAGGATGATGCAGAGTTTGGACACAGTGATACAAGGACAGCAAGAAACGCGGCAGCAAATCAATGAGATGAGTTCCTTGTTCAACCAATGGTCCATGCACTATCACATGCCACCGCCACCACCACCATTTTAGCCAAGTATGTAAGTGTCTTCTTTCTTTTATTGTCTTTGAGTCTACACACATTGGGGACAATGTGTGATTTAAGTTTGGGGGGGTGTTTTATTTGTGTCTTATTGCTATTTTATTTAAGTCCTTTTTATTGTTTGGTGTATATTTTGAGTCACAAATTTTTTTCTTTTTAGTCATAATTGTCTGTCAAAGATCATGTATGCTGTAGTACTAGAAACATCTAGTGAAGTAAGGTGGAATAATGTAATGGAATTGAAGCAACTATCTAAACACCTATGTTAGATATGCCAAAAACTCACAAAATCTGTCTATTTGAAGTTTCTTGCTTAAATTATGCATGTTAAATGATGAAAACCTATGTGTTATGATTGCTTGCTGTTTGAGGCGAAATAGTTAGGATATGAATGTTAGGGAGATGACTCAGGCGTTTCTTTGATAGCCAATTCTTACCACTCTTTTCTATCCCGGACTTTAAAAGTATCCCTAGTCAGCCCCATTGAGCCTAAAAATTGAAACTTCTTCTTTGACACCCTATATTCCCACAAATTGTGCCATAAGTAAAAATGTGAAATAGTGGAATAAATTGTGTTAAAAAAAGAGACAAAAAGAGTGAACAACTTTGATGCACTGATAAAAAGTAATAAGAAATTGGGAAAAGCCTAAGTTTGGGGGTGCTTGTCATTATTATACACTTCACTCTCCCAAAACAAAAGAGGGGAAAAATTGATTTGAAGTGAAGAAAAGAATCAAAAGAAAAGGGAAACACTGAAAAGCTAAAGAGCTTATGGTACACAAAAATGAGCCTAAATGCCTATTTTCACCTACCTATACCTAAGCCTACATTACAACCCTTAAAGTCCTGAAGATCTCTTTTATGCATATCCAGGATTAGTGGAGAATAGCAAGTAAACATGCCATAGGATTTTTGAATGTTACAAGCATGATTCAGTATGTTGACTTTCATTAAGCATGATAAAAATGAGTTTGCGAAATATCTAGCTTAATGTGTTTAGTGTGCTAAAAATTTCATGCTATATGTTCCTGCATATTATTCTGCTAACCTTCATATTTTTCTAAATAACATCAATGCAGCAAAAGTGATCAATGTCAGTGAGTCTTTTATTTTTCGTTTTCTTGAGTCCTTTATTTCTTTCTTTCTATCTTTGCTCGAGGGCGATCAAAGGTTAAGTTTGGGGGTATTTGATCGGTGTATTTTATATACACTTTTTGAGTCATTTTTAGTTAGTCTTTTGTCCCTTTTTGTACAAATAAGTGTCGTATTAGGATATATTTTCTTTCTTTTGAGTCAAAGTGGTTAAAATGGCCAAATGGCGGAAAAGGAGCTAAAAGAGGGCAAAAGTGGAGGTTCCAGAGCGTAAAAGCAGAGAAAGTAGCGAACGAGGCAGAAGCACGAGCCAGCGCCGCGGCGCCTACTGCAGACAAGTGCAGGGCCGCGACGCCTAATCATCAGAGAGGCTACAGAAGATGCTGGCGCCGTGTGCCAGAATCGGGCGCGGCAAATCATCCGGTAATGTAGAAGTTGCGGCCGCGCTGATAGAAAGCGGCGCCGACGCGGAAAATCGAGTTTAATGACGACTCAGGTCGGGCTGAAGGGGGAAAGGTTGAGGCGGTTTGGAGCCTATAAAAGGAGAACCCTAGGCAGTTTTTAAGGGTTCCCTTTCTTGCACAACACAAAGATTCTTGCATTGAAGATTGGAGACCATAATTTAGTAACTTTCTTTTCTTTTCTTTCCTTTATTTCAGTTTTGTATGATGAACTTTGAATTAGTTCTTGTCATGTCAATGGCTAGGAACTAATTCTTTTATAGTGCTTTCCATGTTAAATCACTAGAAACTTATGTTATGAATTGATGCATGTTATGGTTATTCTTCTTCTTGTTGAGATTTATCTAATAATTGCTTTGAATGCTTGGTAATTAATTGATCACTAATTATCATTATTTATATGATTTCTAATCAAACTTCGAAAGGATGAGGTTGTGAATATGCTGTAAGTTGGGTAGACATATTTTGGATTGGGGATGAAAATACCTCAATTATTTATGTAGCGTTAATGAGAGGCTTAAAAACCCTAATTTTACGCATGGCGCGTGACGGTTAACTAGGTTTTTGTTCTTAATCCTCCTATAGAGTCATCCTTATCACCGAAAGGTCGAAAGGAGCAATACTGGGGTTGAGTGTTTATATAGCCTTAACGGGAGTATAAAACGATTTCGTAAACCTGCTAGCTCCAAAAGAAGAAGAACCATAATTCATTGCATTAATAAGTAACATAAGCGGATAGTTGAGGAGACATGGAAGCCCTATTCTCATCACAACTGAATTAAACCTATAGTTAATTAGCTTTTATAATTGTTAGTTATAATCAACAAAATCAATATCGGTTACCAAATAGATACCAAAAGATAGATAGTTGGTACTTGAACACTAATCCTTGTGGACGATATTCGGTCTTACCAAGACTATATTACTTGTCACGATAACGTGCACTTGCGTTAAAGTGTGTGCATCTTTTCGCGCATCATGTGGATGAAGCATTGCAATTCTCGACAGTGGTGGTACACTCAACACTTTAATGATTGATATTGATATTTTCCTATTGAAGAGCTTCCTGATCTGTCTCTAAACTAATCACATCTCTACTAATCATGAATTGGAGTAGGGCGGTCCCGCGAAGACTAAAAGAAAAAGTAAGGTGCGAAGGGCACTCCTTAAACCGCTTTATAGTTGAAGATGGAGTTCTCCAGTGTGGATCGAAAAGGTCTCGCGAAGCCGGTCACCGGGATATGTTACCTTATCGTACATGGGATGTCCCCGAAGGAACATGCTACATTATGCAATCAACCCTACCTTTAATTTCTATAGTTTTTTTTATCAAGTTTCACATATTGAAACATCGATCTTATAAGTGACTAGCTTGTTGATTGTTCATTTCTTGCGATGTTCGAATTGGGTAGTTGCACAAAATCGAATAATTTAATCGCATCAATTACATATTAAAGTGAGAATATATATATATACTTAATTGTAATTAAGTAAAATATATATACATGATATATATCTTCCATTTATTTGCTTGACATAATATCGAGTGCAAGTAAGTAGTTTTTCATTATAGAATAGATTACATTTAATTACTTTGTTTTGTGATCCATCTCTGCGGTAGTTGTAGGTAATTTTACTCTATCGTTCTTAGTAAACACGAAATCGTAAATAAAATTTCACGAGTTAATTGATATTTTATAAAGCACGTTTAAATGTGAACTTAAATTTCGAGAACATGACTTAACTATATACAAAAAATTAGTGACGAATATATTTTGTTGCTCATTGTTTGTCCTATTTAGTGATTAATTAATGATAAATTATCAAAAGAATCATGTTAGCGGTAAACTATTTAATGGCAAATTTTGTTATAACCCTTGAGGATGGGGAAGTGGTGTTTAATGTAAATATCAAATATGTATGCAACTAGGGCTGCACAAAACACTCGGATCGGATCGAACCGGACCGATGACCGAAAATTCAGAAAGGTCGGATTGAAGACCGGGTCGAAAAATTCAGTCCGGTCTGATTTAATATATACTAAAAATCGAAAAAAAAAACCGGACCGGATTAATGACCGAATTTTCAGAAACGTAGGACCGAAGGCCAGATCGAAAATTTTGATTCAATCCGGTTCGATCCAAGAGTTATTTTTTGTCCGATCCATTTCTTTGTGCAGCCCTCTATGCAATGCAACAGCCGCCCAATGTTATTGATTGTGAGAGGTGACCAATTAGTTGATTGATCACTACTGTAATAAATAAAAATTATATGGGGACAACCAAAAAGTTTTCCTTTGGATAAGACACTAATCTTCCACGTGGAACTTTTCTATTTCTCCCAAGTGAATCTGTCAACGAAGATATTTTCTTCTTCTTTTTGTACTTTTTGTTTTGTAATTTTGTTAACACAGATGAACTGCACTGGATCAAAAAATAATACAGCGTTTGGTGAACGTTTTTAGTCATACTGAATTGTATTATTTCTAAAAATAATGCACTCCAACTGTCATTTTTGAGACCCATCTATAAATGGATCTCCCCTAGACTGCACTAAAAATAAAATAAAAATAAAAATACACTTCATTATATATTAATATTCTAATACTGTCCATTATATATTAATACAGTCCAATCTATTATAATACAATACAGTCCATGCAAAATTATACAGTCCAGTGCGACGTACCAAACGAGCACTTAGAGATAAAAATGAGGGGCAGTTATATGTATTAAGCAATAAAACAAATTGATACATTCAATATTTATGATTATGTGTTTATTGAATTACTGTAATATCGAACATAAATAAGTTTATTCCTATCATCAATATTTCATATCGGTTTAACAAAAGTAGAAAATATGATGTAATGAAGACATAATTAAATAAATAAAATATGTGTAATTTGGCTAACGATTTTAAGTTTAGATGAGATAATCATATAGTTCTAAATGGCATCCCATAAAAAGTTAATCAAACGTGCACGTAAAGGGGCGGCATAATTAATTTAGAATAACGAAACATTTTTTCTAATAACTTAGTGTGTGTTTGGTTCTGCGATGGACAAAATTGATTCTGTCAAATTTGATTTTGATAGAATTGATTTATGTTTGGATGCAACAATGTAAAAGTGATTGTTATCAATTTATGATGTTTGGATAATTTGAATCAAAATTGATTTTGAACGTAGAATTACCAAAATAGACATAGTTAAATAGATAATAGAATTTAAAGTGCAATATATAATACTTAAATGTTAGAATTTAAAGTATGTAAATAAAAATTACAAATAGATAATAGAATTTAAAGTGCAATATAGTACTTAAATATTAGTAGACTATTATTACAATACCAATTTAAAGTGCAATATAATACTTAAATATTATTACAATACTAATAATATTTCCAGTGATTTTTCACTTCAGAGGCGTCGCGGCCCTGGGGAGGAGGAGTCGCAGCGCTCCAGACAATTCTTCAAAAATAACAAAACTTACTTTAAACTTTTCGATACTTCAACTTGAGTATATTTATTTCTTTTTTGTTCAATATCAAATATATTATATTAAAGTTCAATCTATCTGCAATTACATATGAACAAATGTCAACTTTAGTAGTATATTTGATTTTTTAAATTAAAACAGAACATGTGTACTATATTTGATTTTTTTAGTAATTATTTCTAGATATTTAAAGAGGGTAATGAAAGTTGTATATTTGAATTTTTTATTAGTAATTATTTCTAGATATTTAAAGAGGGTAATGAAGGTGAATATAGTTGTTGATGAAAATTAAAGAGGGTAATAAAAAAAAAGGTAAAATTCAAATTGAAATAAATGGCAGAATTGATTCTGGAGAGGAGAACCAAACATCCTAATTTTGCCATTTTTACGAAAGTAGCAACCCAGAATCAGGGTTACTAGAAGTGGAACCAAACATGCACTTAATTTTAATGTAAGAGTGACCAAAATAAAAATATAACAAAAAAAGTAAAATTAGATGACACCCTAAATTGTTATAAAACCACTTGGAATAATTGTATTTGGAAGTCAATACCAATTCTCTCTCTTGTGGACAAGGAGTTGAATTTCTTTTTTCTTCCACTAATATGAATAATTATGCTTTTATACTGCGCTAATGATGAAAATGTTCACCAATGTAGTTCTTTGCATGTGCACATTAATTATACAAGATAGAAAGAAGTGCACAAAAAGTTGGTGATTTAAGTTTCCATATTATGAAGCATTAGTTAATTTTGTAGTGTTGTTTATTTTGTAGGAGCATGGGAAAAATTAGGTGCTTATAATATATATATATATATATATATATATATTTCCTCTCAACAAGCATCTAATTTAATATCCACGACGTTAATCACTTTTTACCTCCATATTTCCTTCCATACACAAGGTCGATAAATGCTTAAAGTGATGACAAATGCACTCAAAATAAAAACTCAACTTATTATCAATCTTTTCTTCTTGACACAAACTAGAGTCAACCAAAATTGCATCTGTAAAGTTCTTGGTTGACTCTAGTCAATATCGACATCATCACAATCTGATTGGTCAGATTGTTGGTGTTCTGCTCTAAACTCTTCCATTAGAGTGATAATTTCTTCCTTCAAACTTCTTGTTGGTTACGATCCACAATATTAGCTTGTTGCGTATTAAAAGCTTCAACCAACTGACTCAATTGAGCCTCCAACTTGAGAATAATTGTCTCTTGCCTTTGTATCAGTATTTGTTTCTCATCGTCTTTCTCCACAAGACAATTTAATATTTCCTTGATCTCCTTCATGTCAGCATCCCCTTGATTAATTATTTTTATTGACTTTACAAGAAAAAAATGTAACCATCATAAATACGAAATTGGGGGAGGATAATAAATATAAGCACAATCTTGACCATCACACGTATCACAAGCATTCCATACATAAGCTTGAGTTGGTGCACATAACTCGCTTACGGGACAATATTGGCACAGGTAGCTTCCTCCATAATAAGCATACGAAAGATCAAAAGTAGAATTACCAACACCAAAACTCTCATAGTTCCAATACCATGTTTCTCAAATCAACAACTAAATTTTAAAAAATAAAAAATATTGAAACTTAAAATCTAGCAATATTTACAACTATAACTAAACCATTAGTTCCCTGGCAACGACGCTTAAATATCACTCCCAAAACTCATCTTAAAATGGATAAGCAGTTCACTTCAAATATAATCCAATTTTTATGTCTGGAGTCAAATCCCATTGAGAACTAACATTCGCTATAACCGTTCAATATTATTAAGAAAATAAGTTCGAATAATATTCTGATATTAAAGATTAAGATTTTAATTTTAAACTATTTAACTAATAGTAACTAATAAAGCAGTAAAATTATAAACTAATTAGAGAAAGGGTAGAATTCTAAGATTAAAGAGGCCTAGGGTTATAATTCCCTCAATTGTCGGCTTCCTTCTCACTACGTTAGCTATAATCTCGCCGATTTCTTCTCCCCTAATCATGAGCACTCTACTCACCGCAATTCTCTCTCGAGCAACACAATAATTTACTAGACGTATTCTCTTGAACTACTCTAGCTAGTAATTTCTCACCGTTCAGTATGATTGTGTCGAAGCTTCATTATCTCTAATCCCGCTTTTAAACTTGTTGTATTAATCCCTCATATGTCTAGGGATATGTCGTTCAACAATTACCTAAACATGCATGCTCTCTCGAGCACAACTAATCAATGACCATTCAATAAAATAGATTAGTAATTTACTAGTAAAATAGATTCAGTAAACCACACAAATATGATCTAGATATGAAGCGATAATTTACTAGTAAAATAGATTTTAGCCGAATATCATCTATCCTAACGCATCCTAGCCCGAGGTGGTAATAACTTTTTAATAAGAGTGAGTCTACACTACAGTTGTTTCGTCGTCCAGGGTACATTAGTACAGTTGTTTCTGCTTTCGGGACTTAATTTCCCTCTTCCATTTTGAATTTCACAGATGATATTTATCGCGTCATGTCTGTCTATAGAAGGTACAAAAAGTTCTAATGGCTATTACCCTTTGCCTTTCGCCCTTTTCTGCAGTGCATCTCTTTAAATATGCGGTGCATGTCAATTTCCAAATTGATTCAATGGACATTCTATGAGATATTAAATAACTGAAAGCTACTGTAAAGAGTTATGATATGTCTAATGAGAAACTATCATCTCTCGTCACGTTGTTTTTTGAAAGAATGTAAGAAATAATCCCTTGATTATTTTTATTAATGAAAGACATATATATACAAGTTATAAGAAAGATTATTTTTCTATTCTACCTAGAAATTCCTATTCTATTTGAAGACTAACTTTACAATTATGGTAATATTACGCTCCTAATTAAGTTACAAACCTAAGTCTAATATTTATCAAATACACAAGGAAAGGGGAAGGGCCCCACACGGTACATGGGCCACACGGCTGGACCCACTGTTTAACACACCCATGCAGTCATAGCGGGCGGTTTTCGTACGCTGAGAGTGTCTCTAAAATTTTCAAAAAGGACTGAGGGAAGACCCTTTGTAAAGATGTCTACAATTTGATATCTCGAAGGAACCTGACAGAAGCGTACTTGTCCTTTTGCTAAATTTTCTCGAACAAAGTGAATATTCATCTCTATGTGTTTAGTACGCTGGTGCTGAACTGGATTACCAGAAAGGTAGATGACACTTATATTATCACAATATACCAATGTAGCTTTCTCAATGGGACAATGAATATTCGGAGACCACATTAGCTACATTAGCTACCCCTCGATACTCGACCTCTGCACTTGAACGTGAAAGTGTAGATTGACGCTTGACAGACCATGAGACCAAGTTGTTACCCAAAAACATACAATATTCAGACGTAGACCGTCTGGTGTCAGGACAACCACCCCAATCAACATCTGTATATGAGACCAATGACGCCGACGGCGATAAAAATGCAAACCATACTCGTTGTTCTCGAATGTACCTAAGAATGCGTTTGAGTGCATTCATATGCTCAACTCTGGGATCATGCATAAACAAACACACCTGTTGTACGGCATATGTAATGTCTGGTCGCGTGAACGTCAAATACTGAAGTGCGCCTACAAGACTGCGATAGCTGGTCGGATCCTCATACGGAGAGCCAGCTGCAGCACCCAACTTGGGTTTAGTATCAACTGGAGTAGAAGTGGACTTATAGGATGACATCTCAGCCCTCTCAATGATCTCTGTTGCATACTTTCTCTGTGATAAGAACAATCCACCTGCATGACGAGTTACAACAATCCCCAAAAAGTAACTCAAATGATCCAAGTCCTTCATGGCAAACTCAGAACTGAGCATTGTCATAATAGACTTGCGCAAAGTATCAAAAGAGACAATCAAGATAATATCATCAACATATAATAAATTATAAGCTGTGGAAGATCCTCGACGATATACGAATAATGAATTATTAGACCTGCTGTGAGAAAAACCCATAGTCGAAACAAAATCAGCAAACCTCTTATACCAAGCTCGTGGAGACTGCTTAAGCTCATACAATGACTTCTTCAATAGACAAACATGATTAAGATATCTAGTATCCCTAAATCCCAAAGGCTGATGCATATACACTGTCTCCTGAAGATCACCATGTAGGAAAGCATTCTTCACATCTAGCTGGTGAATTGGTCATGATTTCGAAAGAGCCAAGCTGAGCACAGTACGAATGGTAGCCGACTTGACCACTGGGCTAAATGTCTCACCACAATCTACACCAACCTGTTGAGTCTTACCATCACCTACAAGTCTAGCATTATGCCTTGCAAATGAACCATCAGAATTTTCCTTATGAACAGAAATCCACATAGACCGAATAATATTAACACCAGATGGATGAGGTACCAACTCCCACGTCTTATTATCAATAAGAGCATTATATTCTTCGGTCATGATAATTTTCCAATTTAGGGTCATTTAAAGCAGACACATGATTACGGGGTAATGGAGATTTAAGAACATTTGAATTTAAATTGAAATGTCTTTTTGGTTTAAAAACACCCATTTGACTACGAGTGACTGGACCATGACTCTGGGATGGATTGGGTGAATTTTGGAAATTTTCGGAAATATCTGGAAGACTGTCAAGCGCGGCCGCGCTGTAAGATCGCAGTCTCGCAGAGTTTGGCACCGCGCCTACGCAGGCCGCGACGCTGAGGGCGGGTTTTGGGAAATCTGCTTATTTTTTGGAAAACCTGAAAAATGTCGAAGAACATAGGGGGAGATAGCATCATCCAAAAAATCATAGGAACTAGACACGAGTTTTTCTACTTTAGAGAAGGAAAATTGAGATTCATCAAAGAGAACATGACGACTAATGATGATTCGTTTAGAGGATAAATCAAAATATTTATTACCACAGTGATTTGACGGAAAACCTAACTGAAGTTTGTTGATTGTAGTGGATGGAAACAGTGGATAACATAAGCATCTGAAGACCCTAAGATGAGTGTATGACGGTTTCTTATTGTATAACACTTTTAGAGGGGATGAATATGTCAAGCCTTTAGAGGGAAGGATATTTAGGAGATCAGTAGCCATTTGTAGTACATGATGCCAAAAGAATGGAGGAACGAAAGAATGAACCAATAAAGTGCGGACAATATTATTAATGGTACGAATTTTTCGCTCAGTTTTCCCATTTTGTGAAGACGTATGAGGACAAGAAAAATAAAAATGTATCCCATTTTGAGCACAAAACTCCCTAAATTCTCCATTATCATATTCTTTGCTATTATCACATTGAATGTTTTTAATTTTCCGTTCGAATTGTGTTCTTATGAAGACTCTAAATTTTATGAAGATGGAAAAAACGTGAGATTTTTTCGCAATTGGAAACGTCCATAAATATTTAATATAGTCATCTAATAATAGAACATAATAACGATGACCCATAGAACTGAGAACCGGAGATGTCCATAAATCACTATGAATAATTTCAAATGGCATAGAAGTATTCGAATTTGAAGTTACAAATGGTAATTTAATAATCTTTTCCAAAGCACATGATTGACAAATTCCTTACGAGAAATAAACTTAAGTCTATCTAAAGAAGATAAAATAGACGACCTAGACGAGCATGCCATAAGGAAGGAGCAAGAGCTGCAAAGGTGGATGACATAGCTTGACGCGAGACGCTTGAACTTGGTGTGATTGGATATAGGTCCCCCCCCCCCCCCACTGTTACACCTTATGAGATGACTCCCCGTCTTGAAATCCTTTACAGAAAAATCCAAATGGATCAAAATTAATAGAAACTCAGTTATCAGTTGTGAATTTACGGACATATACTAATTTTTTAATTAATTTTGGGGCATGAAGGGTATTTTTCAAGACAAGTGGTGGATGATGAGGGGACAAGATTTTATGACCATAACCCTTAATTGGAATAGAATTGCCATTACCAACAGTTATACCATGATTATTGCTCAAATTGGAATAAGACGAGAGAGTACCTTGATCGGATGTCATGTGGGTAGTGGCACCGGTGTCCATGTACCAATTAGAGTCCGGTTGAGTCAAGACAAGTGTGTGTTTCGCTGCTTCAATGTCGATCTGTGTATGTCCCACTGCGTGGTGAGCCTGATGGAGGCGAGGCCCACGTATACTAGACTGCTGAGACTGCCCACACTCTGGTCTGAACGCAGGAGTCTGGACTGGGGAGAGATGGACCACGGCGCTGTGAGGTGCTGAGACCCACTGACAATGTCCAGGGGGCTCCACGACTGCTGTTTCTGTTGTCGGTTGTTGCCACCACGATTCTTACTATTATTCTTCTTATTCTGGCCTTTCTTACCACCTCCGTTGTTATGATTTTGGGTCACGGTGGCTGGATGGGAAGGAGAAAAATTGGAAGAAGTCACCATACCGACATGACTACTCCCAATCGCTGCTTTCTTAACCAAGTCAGCTTCTTCCAATGTAAGCATGGAACGGGCCTGATAGAACTCTGGCAAGGTGCTACTCTGTCGAATAACTGAAGCAACACCATTATAGGCCTCTGACAGGCCTGCAACCATTTGAAGAACGGCACGATCGTTAGAAGCAGAGAACCCACGTTGCGAGTTGATCCGCCGTTGTCACGACCCGACCGGCCGCGATCGGTGCCCTACCGGGCACCGTCCGTATACATCGAGAGAATAGCAATGAACATACATAACACATAACCTGTATAAAGTAAACATCACAGGCCAGCCGATAAGGCTGCCTTCCATAAAAATATACTTAATCAAAAGTATAGCAGTACAACTATGTCTTTACAGCCCAAACCACAAACGTGACTACAGACCTCTAAGAATAACAACTGTGGCGGGACAGGGCCCCGCCATACCCCTGAATGTACAAAATACCTACAGCATCAGGGAAAAGTCGTACCAACAAAACAAGCCTCCGGAGGAATGGAGCTTCTGACACCAGAACAGTGATCCTAAGAATGAGGATCCACCACCTGCTTACCCCTACCTGCGGCATGAACGCAGCCCCCGAGGAAGGGGGTCAGTACACAATATGTACTAAGTATGCGAAACTGGAAAATACTGAAAATACCTCATAAGTCTAAAATAACTGGAGACATGTATAAAAATCAGTTACGTAACATCGTGCCTTACTAACAATGAGAATATCAAGCATATAATATACTGCATGAAAATAGGAAGCTCATGGTCAAAGCAAGGTCATCCGCCCCGCAGTATCATTAAGCACTCCTACTCCTGGGACTATTTCACCCGCATGAGTCATGTGGACCCGCATGAGGTATTCCTCGCATAGGCTGTACCCGCCCGCATGGGACTATTTCACCCGCATGAGCCCTACGGACTCGCATGAGGTATTCCTCGCATCGTGGGTAGCAAATCCACGGAATATGCAAATGCCACAACCCAGGGAATGACCCCGTAATAAATAATAATATATATCATTAGCACCAACCGACTATCACACATAATACAAGCAAGTTAAGAAACCCCTTAACTTCTTATTAATCTTGTTCACACACCTTCTCATTTTAGTTTACTTAAGGCACTAACATGTCTTTTATGAAATCCGGGAATTTAACCCAAAGTATTATACTATGTGCTTCTACTCTTTTAAAACCTTAGGCAATTAATGCCTTAAAAATCAATTTGCCTTTCACAACCTCAAATCATTTATCCGTACTCATTTTACTTAGAGTAAATCTTCCTTTATTAACTTTCCATAAAGCTAATATAATTAACTTCCCATAAAGTCATTATATTAACGTTATACCTTAGTCAAATACATTTTCCTAAAACCCAAGGGACTTACACTTTTAAAAAGAAACGAGATTCATATACTTGAACACATCAAGTCCCTTAACTTTGAAAACTCAAGACATCCTTAGTACTTTTTAAATAAATGAGTTAATCCCCCCCTTACTCACAAAACTTGACCATCCTTAAAACAAGTAAGGGATATCAAACCTTGTACGTCTATCGTACTACATAGGTAAAACCATTCATGCTCAAGAGATAGGAAAGTTCCACATACCTCTTCGGTCAATCCACTTGTTAAGTCCAAAATATCGCACGTAGTATGTCAACCTATAATGACCATAATACGTTTATTAACCTCTAGTTACAATGTAGAATATTCCAAGTTCAAAGTCACTAAATTATATGGAAAATTGGGCAGCATTTCCTTTGTTTCTACATACTTTTTCACTTTTTTCAAGGCCGAATTCAACGCCCAAACGCCACTTTTAAGGCCCAACAATCCAAACATTTCAAAGGGGATTACACACCTAAACTTGGATGTGTAAAATTCTGCCCCACAATGTACAACAACTAACTTAACAAGTTTAAGGTAGTATTTTGGCTACAACATGCTTACATAACCTTCTTATCCAATTCTTTCATATCAAAACCATATTTCTTACATGCAATTTATCTAAGAGCAATATTTACCACTACAAGATCTTTCTTCTTCACATGCAACACCAAAAACTAGCTACAAGAGAAGAATTGTTACCTTAGAGCTTTAGCCAAATTATTCCAACGAATTTGCTAGCCTCCTTTCCACAAACACCACCACAATAACTCCCACAAGCTTGCCAACAAGTTTCCTTCTTGCCACACTTTTCAGATTTTCCTCAAGCTTTGATTTCCTCTTGAATTTCTAGAGAGAAGGAAGAGCTTTTATCTTTAGAGAGAGAGAAGAACTTGAAGAATGACCAAGTCTTCAACACTTGGTCAATAAGTAGTACATGCAAAATCAGATGGGGGGGGACACTTGTCACCCTCCCATGGCCTTTTTTAAAACAAAACAGTTCAGATTTTTCCACTCAACTTCGCAGAACCCGCCTCGGCGCGGCCTGCAGCGCGGCCGCGGCCTAAACTCGCCAACCTCGGATCTTCCGCGCGCCCTCGCTACCCGCCGCGCCACGTGGCTCTGTCCGAATTGTTTTTCTGTCCGACTGCGCACTGAACTTGTAACTTCCATAACTTTCTACTCCGATGTCCTATCAACGAACGGTTGGTTGCGTTGGAAACTAGACTCAACGAACTACGTTCTATGCCTTTGAAACACCTAGGAACTCTCAATCTAACGGGTCATAACCCGCCTCAAAGTTGACCAAAAACCCGTCCGAAACAATCCGTCAACCTATCCTTCCAAAATTTACGTCTTAAACCCTTTCGTACGTTCTCATACGCATGGCCAGAACTACGGGGTATAACACCAAGTCCTTGAGGCGTTGGCAATAAGAAGAGACGTTGGGAAAATTTGCCATAACCACTTGTGAAAATTCCTGCTCAAGAATAACAATTCTAGAATGACTGTTATCTTGAAATATGTCACGCAAACGATTCCACGTCGTCATAGCTGTAGAGTTGGATTCCATAATCGTCTGTAAGAGATCCAAAGAGATAGTGACATAAATCCACTGAAGAACCTTGGAATCAAGCATGTCCCATAATTCTGGGTCTGCTTCTTGAGTGGGCACATTAGATGTAGACGCCTTATCACCCTCCTTTGAAGGAGGAGGAGGGATGATGTGTTGAAGAACTTTATGTGTTTTAGCATGAATCTTAAATAATTCAGCCCATGTCCCATATTGAACGTTTTTAGGTCAAGAACGATAGGAAGAACGCTCTTGATATTAGAAACTGTGAGGGTAGGGTGAAAAGTGTTTTTATCAGCCATAGGGAATAGAACAACAAGATTCAGAGAAGGGAATTTGTGAGAAATGTTTTTGGAAGAGAAGAAATTCAGTTTTTGTGAAAGAAGAAACGCACAAAAAAATCGAGAATTTTAGGGCAAAATTTTGAGAAAGAAGAAGAAATTTTGAGGAGTGAAAGCAGGGTAAAGAGAACATAGACTTTTGATACCATGAAAGAATGTAAGAAATAATCCCTTGATTATTCTTATTAATGAAAGACATATATATACAATTACAAGGAAGATGCTCTTCCTATTCTACCTAGATATCCCTATTCTATTTGAAGATTAACTTTACAATTATGGTAATATTACACTCCTAATTAAGGTACAAACCTAAGGCTAATATTTACCAAATACACAAGGAAAGGGGAAGGGTCCCACACGGTACATGGGCCACACGGCTGGACCCACTGTTTAACATTTTTTATGAGTCCACAATCTCATTTGCTAACTCTCACACATCGTCCCCGCCTTTATACGATTGTTTGGACGAGGGGCTACATCCATTATTGACTTACCGTCTAAATAGCCATCACACCAAGCCCAAACGAGGGGCCCACTGCTCCCTTGTCACTACCATAGCTCCCGACTAAAACCAGCCCAAGTTGGGCCCCAAATTGCAACGACCTAGTTACCAAATAATATTGGGTCAGTCCAATTAATGGAGCCCACTACTCCCTCCTCATCCGCCTCGGCCCAGTTCAGGTCCCGCAACCAGTTGGCCCAAATGAGGGAGCCCACTACTCCCTCCTCCACTTCACCAACCCAAAAAACATGCCCAATAACACAAGCCCACCCGATTAGTCTATCTCGACCCAGTATTATTCCAAAAAATCCACAGCCCATCCCCACATCTTGACCCCACCTCGGTCCATTGAAACACGTGCCATGAACATGATTTTTTGGCCCAAGCGTCATTTCAATTTAACCTCCTTGGTCTAACCATCACCAATTCTGAATTTTTTTTAAAGCTGCTCTATCAGACCCGAATTGGAAAGCTTCCATGTTAAAGGAAATTGGTGTTCTTATTAAAAATAAGACGTGAGAGTTGGTGCCCCATCAATCTAATGTGAAAATAATACATTCTATGTGGGTTTTCTGTCATAAAAATAATTTTGATGGTTTTTTACGAGGCACAAAGTTCGTCTTGTTGGTGAAGACAAGTCTCAGCAGATTGGCGTGGATTGCGGTGAAACTTTCCGTCCAGTAGTTAAACCAATGATTATCAGGACAGTTCTCAGCTTGACTCTGTCAAACTCATGGTCCATTCATCAGTTGGACGTAAAGAATGCGTTTCTACATGGTCACCTACAGGAAACAATTGACATGCACCAACCTTTGGATTTCTGAGATCCTATTCATCATGATTATGTATGCTTGTTGAAGAAATTATTATATGGTTTAAAACAGGTCCCCAAGGCATGGTATAACAGGTTTACAGGGTTCGTCTCCACACCAGGTTCTCACATAGCAAATCTGATCAGTCTTTGTTTATTTATAAGAAATGAAATAACATGACATACATTCTTCTCTATGTGGATGACATCATCATCACAACATCTTCTGCGTTTATTCGCCAGTCTATATGTCCCAAAAAGAAATCACCAATAATGCATTAACTATATGAAAGAGTTTCAAGTGATTCGACGCAAAACCCTAATAAAGTAATTAGCTCCTAAATATTGTCATGCTAAGAACTAAATTACAATTCAACATAAACTGAATTAAAGTAAATAAAAGAGAAAGAACTTGAACAAAAGTCTTAAATTGTATAGCTTGTATCCGTCGTTCTCCTCTCCAAAGTATGATGTAAAGTATGACAGGATTTAGGATATTTATATCTGAGAAAAACCTTGCTCCGGACCCTTTTACCCTTGGCCAAATTCGACTCAAATCTGGAAACTATGCGCGTCGGCACCGCGACCCTTAATCGACAAAAATCACTGGAGCATTCTGCTTCTGCGGCGCTGCGGCTCTTGACACGGTGAATATTTTTCTTGGTCTCTGGAATTTTCACGTCGCGACCCTAATTCCTTCAACCGTGGCTCATCAGCGTCGCGGCCCTTCCTTGCTTTGCGCCGTGACCCTTGACCTGTTTTCGTCCGGATTTCACATGATTTCTTCTATTCTTCTTGGGACATTTTAGGCTTCATTCCTTGGGCTGTGCTTGTGCAAATTTCATCTTCATTGAGCTCATTTCATCCTCAATTCTGTATTTGCTCCTTTGGAACCGATGTGACTCAAAAGAAAGAAAAACAACCCTAATACTTTACTAAACACAAACGAAAAGAGTAAAATACTAACTAAAAATGACTCAAAAGAGTGTACCAAAATACACTCAACAATTGCATATGTATAAGTCAACCATTTCTGGTCTCACATCTTATATAGATGTGTATTGGGGTGGCTGCCCAGACACAAGCGTTCTACCTCTAGTTATTATGTGTTTCTAGTAGATAACCTAATTTCGTGATCGTCAAAACGCCAACCGACACTATCTCGGTCGAGTGGTGAAGCATAATATCAAGGGGTAGCTAATGTGGTCTTTGAATCATGCTGGCTCCGTAATCTTCTTTTGAAACTTTATTGTCCGATCGAAAAAGCAACCGTGATTTATTATAATAATGTGAGTGCGATATATTTGTCAAGTAACCTTGTCTATCATCAACACACAAAACACATAAAAATGGATATCTTTTTTGTCCGCAAAAAATATGCACATGGACAAGTCTGTGTTCTCCATGTACGACCGCTATCAGATTGCAAATATATTCACGAAAGGTCTTCCGCGCATACTCTTTGATGATTTCAGGGACAATCTCAGTATACAAGAACCTCCCGCTAAGACTGCGGGGGACTGTTAGATAATTATGGAAATAATCACCTATTATTTTCATAATCAAATTAAATCATATACCATGTAATTAGGATGTAAATATAATTAGTATATTGTTAGGATTGTCTACTAAAATTATAGCCTATAATTAGTCCTCTATCAATATATATATATATTATTGTATTCATGAATGAAAAAGGAACGAAAAATATTTCCTTTAGTATTTAATATTTATTGACTATTTTGTGTCAATTAGGTAGTTATCACTAAAGGTGTCTAACGGGCCGACCTGCAGACCAGAGCCCTTATCTAAGTTTAGGTTCCGATCGGCACGGTTCTTCATCGGACTAAGACAACCGGTCCGGTTCGTTACCGGATTCCAGGTCGGCCCGTGCGGGTCCGGGTCAGAACCGGTCCTACCGGTCCGGTTTATATATATATATTTTTTTTATTTCTAGTATTTATTTTCTATAATATAAACTAAATTCAATTTAAATATGTAATATAATAATATAATATATAATTTAGTTGTATATATTAAAATTGAAACTTTAAAGTTAACTTTCTATTTTATAGTTTATAACTTTATACTTTATAGTTTATAGTTTATAACTTTATTATACTTTATCTTTATTTTATAGTTTTTACTTTATAGTACTGTTAATCTGTTATAGTTATACACTTATAGTCTTATACAGTTATACTTTATAGTTGATAACTTTATATTGTAATTATACTTTTATTAATTTATTAGATTAGTAGATATAAGTTAACAAATAAGTAATAACAGATTAACAACTAAATAGATAGTAAAATTAAAATTAATGATAAGATGTAAACTTTTGAACTTTCATAATGTTAATAAGAGTACATAATGAAGTAATAATAATTTTATTTACATATTATGCATCCTTCTTGCAAGTTCTTCGTAATCTATAGGTTGATTGAATTGGTTATGCTCCATAGCCTCTAAATCTGGAGTATTAATTCCAGTCCCGTCTCCGCTCCCGCCTTCCAAAATATTGCTTATTTCTTCATCTTCCGGAGAATTAACGTCTCCACATCCTTGATTTCTTCTCTCTGATCTGATCCAATCCCTTAAGCAGACTAACACTTCTAATGTGCTTCCACTCAATGAGTGACGTGTGTCTCCTATTTGATCCCGTGCTTGATTAAATGCACTTTCAGAAGCCACTGTTGAGATCGACACATTAAGAACATCTCGGGCCATCGCTGCAAGTACCGGGAATTGCCTTTTGTTATCCTGCCACCATTGTAAAGGGTCAAAACTTTTCTTCGGCTCCGCTGACTTTTGCAAATAAAATTGCATCTCATCGCAAGATCGACTTGTGCTTGCTTGTGTTGTAAAAGTGCTCCATATGTCTAAAGATTCTTCTTCATCGTCATCAGCATTGAATCCTGCAGGTGTAGACACAGAAGCAGAACTAGAAGGAATATTAGTAGCAGAGTTGTTGTTATCATGTAATGTAGCATAATATTCATATAATGTAGTTAAATTAGTATCAAGTTTACTTATGCAATCAAATGAAGATGGAGTATCTGTTTCACATATTTCCATATAAGTATATAAACTAAATATTAAATTATGACAATCTACTTTTTTAATAGAAGGATTTAAGACTGCACCAATACAATAAACATCAGGAATAAGAAAAAAAAAATTAAACTTTTCAAACATAAGTGTAACTGCATCTTTATATTTCACATTTGATTTTAAACCATAAAGTAAATATGAAATTTCAGCTATATGAGCTAAAGCATTACAAACTGTTGGGTAATAAGATCCTGAAAATTCAACAGTTGCAGTGTAAAATTTACGTAATTTTTTTAAAAGTTCACCAATTGATTTCCAATGTTCGTCGGTTAACATATACATCACGTTCTTACAATGCACATTTGTAACATATGTTATAGGGTCTTTATACTTATAACATTCTTTTAAAAATAAATAAGTATAATTCCACCGTGTAATAATCTCTTCTGGCATGAATTTAGGTCTCAAATTAAATTGTTTATATTTTTTTTAAAATTATATAATTCTATTTTTCCTATTATTACCCTGAATAACTCCAACAGCTCTTTTGACAAGTTTTATTTCAGGTGAAAATAAATCAAGACCACTTTTAACAATTAAATTATAAATATGACAAGCACAACGAACATGAAATATATCAGGAAGTGGTAGTTGTACTTCCGCTTTTAAAAGATCTACAACAGCAATATTATTAGATGCATTATCGAATGATACACAAAGTATTTTATTATAAAGATTATATTTTTGGGCATAAAAACAAATAGTTTAAACATATATTTTCCAGTATGACTTTGATCCTCGTCATACGCAAAAGCAATAATACGTTTTTCCATTCTAAAATTTTCATCAATCTAATGACAAGTAATTGTTAAATAATCATAACCGTTTAATGCATGTCCAATGTCTGAAGTAAAACTAACATGGTATGGAAGGTTAGCAAACAAATATTGCAAGAAAATAACATAATCATTATGAAGTCTAAAAATATCGGCTCTAGTAGTACTACGAGGAACACCTTTAAAAAAAGGATTATATACTCTTTGAATATATGTAATTAAATATGAAGAAGAAGCAAAAGAAAAAGGTAAACAACCTCCGACAATCATTTTTGTTAATTCAATGCGATCCTTTTTTGGATCGTACTTAGTCACCCCCACAGTTAATGGATTAAGTTGTTGTTGACCGGGTTCTAAATCAGAGACAACATTCCATTGTGTCTTATGATCGTGTTTTATATGTCTACCTATAGTGCCCGTCCCCCCGTCACCACCCCCTGTCTTATGTTTATAAGTTCTCCCACAAATATTACATCTAACTCTATCAGTACCCACAACTTTATCATAAAAGAGCCACACTTTACTCCTTTGTTTTCTTGCTACTGGTTCTGGTAAAGGAGGTCTACGACTACGACTACGACTACCACTAGCAGTACAGCGATGTGAAGGAACAGTAGGTGTAGGAGGTTCTTGTTCTTCAAGTTCATCAATATTATCTAATTGAACGTTATCATATTCATTATCTTTTATTCCAAAATCTTCTTGCATTTGATCATAATCTATATTTTGATTAGATGATGAAGAACCTACAGAAGTTTTACCCCTTGAACTAGATTTACTATGATCCGACGCAATTCCCCTTAGTAAAGACATTATAAAATATTTAAATAATCAACAAATAAATATGACAATTTAATAAAATAATTAGAGAATGAAACGAGTGTACCAAACTTCGGGATTCAGAATTCAATTGAAACTCGAAGCTCGAAGTCTTGCGTCTTGCTACTTTGAATTTGAAAACTAATAATAATAATAACTTGAAAATTGATAATAAAGATGATTAAGAGAATTGAGAGAAATGTTGTGTGATAAAAATGAAAAAAATGTAGAGAATTTATAGATTTTTTAAAGGGTAAAAATGTAATTAAAAAAAATAAATAAACAAAACAAAAAAAAACAAAAAAAAACAAGCCAACGGTCGAAATGACCGTTGGCACAGCCCCCTGCCCCCCCCCACCCCTCCCAAGTCCCAACGGTAACAATACCGTTGGGCACATTTTATAAATATATATTTTTTTGTTACCGGTCCGGTCCGGACCGGTTAGCCGGTAATGTAATCGGTTTTCCGTTACTGGGCCTAACCGATCCGGGCCTTACCGGATTTTTTCCTAACCCGTGCGGGTTGGGGTTGGGGGCCAATCCAACCCCCAACCCGGTATGCCCTTACCGGTCCGGGCCGGACCACAGGCAAGCATTTTGATGCTTCTGCAGTTGGCATCACCCTAAATTAATTTCCTTTCTAAAACTTTCACTCAGTTATGGGCAAACTAGGCAATACTTGTAAGATGATAGTAATCTTCCTTAGGGAGTCTTCTCATTAATATCAAAGTATATATAGAGTACAATATTCATCCTTTATACAATAGGAATCCTAAGCCTATTAAAAAAGAAAAATCTCAGTCTTACCGTAATTATATTTACAAAATATATGAAAATATTCTAATTATGGGTAGCGATACAATTGTTTCTATAATATACATGTTTACACACCCCTCAGTCGGAGCGGGAGGAGGCCGGACGCTGAGACTGGATCTGAAGTCAAGAAATAACTGTCTGGGAAGTCCTTTTGTAAATATGTCTGCATACTGATAGGATGATGCTGATATGGCCTAGTGCTAACTTTCTCACGAACGAAGTGTAGGTCTATCTCAATATGCTTGGTTCGCTGATGTTGAACCGGATTATAAGAAAGATAGATGACAGAGATGTTATCACAATACACAATAGATGTCTGACGCAAAAGACACTGAAGTTCTAACAGTAAATTTCTGAGCCAACAAATCTCAACTATTACATTTGCAACGCCTCTGTACTCAGTCTCTGCACTGGAACGAGATAGGGTAACCTGTCGCTTGGCAGACCAAAAAAATCAGATTATCCCCTAAAAAAACACAAAAGTCGGAGGTGGAGCGTCGCGTGTCCAGACACCCTGCCCAATCTACATCCGTATATGAAAGCAACTTGTTTGGTGCAGAGGGGTATAGGTGCAAACCATAATCAAGAGTGCCTTTAATGTATCGAATGATACGCTTAAGAGCAGTAAAAATGAGACTCACTGGGGGCATGTATGAATAAACACACCTGCTGAACAACATAAGCTATGTCTGGCCTGGTGAAGGTGAGATACTGAAGTGCACCTGCAAGACTCCTATACAGAGTAGGATCAGAGACTGGAGCACCATCCATGACACTGAGCATAGATTTAGAATCATTTGGAGTAGGCACCTCTTTGCAGTTCGACATCTTAGCCCTGTACACAATCTCCTCTACATACTAACGCTGACACAAGAACATATGATTGGAAGACCTGGTCACTGATATCCCCAAAATGTAACTCAGCTTCCCCAAATCAGTCATTGCAAATTCGGACTTAAGCAAGGCAATAATCTTATTTTTTAATCCGTTGGAGGAGGCAGTAAGAACAATATCATCCACGTAAAGTAATAAGTAAGCAGTGCTACTACCTCAATGAAAAATGAATAGTGATGTATCACTCTTTCTGTATACAAACCAAATCTGCAAGATATACCTGGCAAAGAGATCATACCACGCACGGGGGCCCTGTTTCAGGCCGTATAGTGACTTACGGAGACATCACACATAGTGAGGAACTGCTGGATGGGTGAACCCTGGCGGCTGATGCATGTAGACTATTTCTCTCAAATCCCTATGTAAGAATGCATTCTTCACATCAAGTTGATGGATCGGCCAGTGTTTGCACATGGCAATGCTCAAAACTGTGCGAATGGTAGCCGGTTTGACAACCGGGCTGAAGGTCTCACCACAATCAATGCCCTCCTACTGATTTGTGTCATTAGCCACAAGTCGTGCCTTATACCTCTCAAGATCTCAACTGTCTCTGAATTTGTGATGAAAAAACCACAGACAACGAATCACATTCACCCCCTCAGGTATAGGTACTAGATCCCATGTGTGCTGTTTAGTTAAACTATTGAATTTCTCAGACATAACTGCATTCCAATTAGGGTCTTGTTTAGCCAATATTGGGTTTTTGGGAATTAGAGAAATAATTTGGGCAGACAAGTTAAATTGGACTTTAGATTTGAAGATTCCATGCTTGGAACGAGTTTCCATTTAGTGAGTGGGAACAGTGGGAAGCGGTGCTGGTTGAGTAAAGAGGGCTGAGACTGATGGTATGGTCGAAAAAGGAGAAGGTGGGGGTGAAGCCGTCAGAGGTGCCACGTCACCTGGATCTAGCACCGCGGTGCTCTCTGAGTGACAGGCCCCACTGGAAATATGGCGCCGCAGCGCTTCATCACTGGGCCGAGGCGCTGTCGACGAGTCATAAGAGATAAGATGATCAAGGATGATGGGAGAGATAGCAGACTCGTCAAGTAATGAGTAATCAAGTTTTTGGAATTTCTAAATATTCGAAAACGGGAATGTGGTCTCGTCGAATGTGACGTGCTGAGATATGTGGATTTGACGAGTGGACAGGTCGTAGCATAGATAGACCCTATAATTCGGTGGGAAGCCTAGGAAGACACATGGAGTGGACCTAGGAGCGAGCTTGTGAGGGGCGGTAGAGCTAAGGTTGGGATAGCACAGACAACCGAAAATCCGTAGATGATCATAGGAGGGGACTCTATGGTAGAGGATTTCGGTAGGGGTCATGTTGTGATGAGTGCTAGTATGGGGAATATTGAGAATATATTCTAACATTTTAGCAGCATAGACACAGAAGGATGGAGGGAGGGAGACATGAATCAATAGGGTCTGAATCATATTGTTAATGGTGCGGATGATTCTTTCAGCTTTACCGTTTTGTGGTGAGGTGTGAGGGAAGGAGAAGCGAAAAACCATGAAATTATTGATACAAAAACGGTGAAACATAGAGTTATTGAATTCACGACCATTATCGCACTGAAATGATTTGATATCTTTTTCAAATTGTGTTTGGATGAATTGTCGAAACTCAAGAAATTTGGTAAACACTTTCAATTTATATTTGAGAGGGTACAACCAGATATAGTGAGAAAAATCATCTAGCAAGATAAGATAATATTTATGACCGGGAGAACTAGAAACAGGTGATGTCCATAAATCGGTATGTATTATATCAAATGGTGCAAAGGTAACACTAGTAAATGATTTAAATGGAAGACGAGTATGTTTGCCTAAAGAACAAGAAAAACAATTTTGGTCAAGCTTTCCATTACAAGTAATGAAATTATTGCCTCTAAGAAAATTAAAGACTGAGAGTCCTGGGTGACTAAGCCTATTATGTCATGTCGGAGAAGAAATAGCCGCTAGAGAGATGGGAGAGCAAGATCTGGCAGTGGAGGTGGATGTGAATGGATAGAGATATCCCGTGCTATTGCATCTCGTAAGAGGTGTCCCCGTACGAAGATCCTTTACAATGAAACCAAATGGGTCAAAGTCAACATAGACAAAATTATTACGAGTAAATTGACGAGCAGAGATTAAGTTCTTAATCATGTGTGGGGCATATATGGTATTTTTAAGGGAAAACAGTGGATGGGGAGGTTGTGTGTATGATGTACCATAACCCTTTACTGGAATGCGTTTGTGAAATCCGGAAAAAAAAATATATAGTTGTGGTTGGGTTAATAAATATATATATATATAAGAAAACAAAGAATAAATTGCATGGGATAGAGTTAGTGTTAAAGTTGGATACATAGATAGATGAAATGAAAATAAGAAAAGAAAAAAAAACAAACAAAAGAAAAACAAAAGAAAAACAAAAAAAAAACAAAAAAAATGCATGCAATACGTCTACCCTTCCTTTTACCCCTTCCCCCCTTTTCATTTCCCCTCCCTTTAACTCCCCTCAAGTTTTGGTCTTCTACCTCCCATAAGTTATACAAACACCCTTACTTATACACAAACAAAGTACCTACCACAAAGGATAGAAAATCAGAAAAAAAAATAAGTGAACAAGAAGAAAACAAACCTGGAAAAATATCAAGAGGGCATGAAGAACAAGAATAAAAAAATATTAGGGAGCAAGGGTCACTTTTAGCAACCGAACAACAATTATTTTTACGCTTACAAGGTGAGTTTTCTCACTCAGAAATTTTTGGTAACATCCTTTATTTTTAGTTCAATACATGTTAGAATAAGAATTGGGTGTTGAAAAGAAATATTGAACTTTTGATTGTTTAGACAACTAGTTGCGTCATGAACTTTACGAACTGTTCTCACTGAGTTATAATTGTTAGAATTTGATGAAATTCGGAGGAGTGGTACAACTCTCTAATATGATCATATATAACCAAAAATGAGGTAAAATGGACATACGGTTCGAAAGTTATCATAGTTCAAAGTTTCTGCCTTAGATTTGGTTGAAATTCGAAAAGGCATAATTACAGACTGTTTTTATTGAGTTTTACTTATTAGAATTATATGAAAATTTACATGGTTGTAAATCTCTCTGTTACGGACAGATATAGATAAATATTTATTAAAACGGACTTACGAGTTGAGAGTTATTGTAGTTTGAAGTTGCTGCCTCGGATTCATCGGAATCCAGAAGGGCAGGACGTTGAAACGTAAAACTGTACTAATCTGTGGGGAATATGAAAATTGTTGCTAAATGAAAGTTCTAGATATCTCTGTTGTGGACATTTTGAGACCTTACGGGGGTCTATCCGACTTACGGATTGAGAGTTATCGCTTTTTAAAGTTTCTGCTTCGGATCTATCGAGATCCAGGAAGGGCAACGAATAAAAGGGTAAAACTGTACCAAATGGTACGGAATATGAAAGGATGGTTCACATGGAGACGTGTAGCTCTCTGTTCTCGTCGTTTTGAGATTTTATGGGGCTTGAACGGGTTTACAGATTAGGAGTTATGACTATTCTAAGATTGGGTTATGTTTAATAAAAATTCTGCCGAAACCAATTTCATGTGGCTGTTTTGAGGATAAATTTGTGTTAGTTACCCAAGGTAGTTTTAAATGAAATTTGGTACAGTGAAATATCTCCGTCTTACCTTAGTTTCCGCTTTAGAAACACCTTAGTTGGAGTTATGGTTAAAAAGTTATAATCGTTACAAGTATGAATGACAGAATGTTGAAAAAGAGAATATTATTTATTCGACCTTCTGAAAAATATGAAAAGTGAATACGTGTTCACATAAGTATATAAATATATAAATATATAATGGATCGGGTTGCACGCCGCAACAAAACGTAAAGTGAATACGCGTTCACAAATACGTAAACATAATGGATCGGGTTGCACGCGCAACAAAGCGTAAAGTGAATATGTGTTCACAAATACGTAAATATAATGGATCGGGTTGCGCGCAACAAAGCGTAAAGTGAATACGCGTTCACAAATACGTAAACATAATGGATCGGGTTGCGCGCAACAAAGCGTAAAGTAAATATGTGTTCACAAATACGTAAATATAATGGATCGGGTTGCGCGCAACAAAACGTAAAGTGAATACGCGTTCACAAATACGTAAACATAATGGATCGGGTTGCACGCCGCAACAAAACGTAAAGTGAATACGTGTTCACAAATACGTAAATATAATGGATCGGGTTGCACGCCACAACAAATATGAAAGATGAATACATGTTCACCTATATATAAATATGAAAAGTGAATACGCGTTCACAAAAATATAAATGTAATAAACATGTGGAAATGCAGGGGAATGTCTTAACGTATAATACGAGATAAAATGAAGTGTTGGTTAATCCGAGAATTTCCTATGAGGAGTTGTTGCATATTTAAAAATGTTGTAACCTGATATGTTTTTGCAATATGCTTATTACGTTATAATGTGATTGCGCTTGGAATATTGTGGTGTTACTTTGAATTACAGGGTAAGGTTCTCACTCAGCCCCAGATGGTAGGGCTGACTCTTTATTTAACATGTTTCAGGAAAGCGTGATAGAGGAAAGGCTTCACGCCAAGGCTAGCGATCGTCCCGCAGCCTCTTGTCATACCAAGTCCATTGCTTCGGGCTTGGTATTCGTCAGGTTCAGGATGTCAGTTCCAGTGTCTCGGGAAATGCCCGTGTGGAATGGTCTCCCTTCCAACTTAGAGTAATATTTGTCAGTATGTCTATGTAGAAACAATATTTGCACGAGCATGAGCTCGCATTATATTTTCAATAAAGTCATAAACAAATTTCTTTATTGTTATTTTTATTAATAGCTCCGTATTTGAATATAAGTTTAAATCTCTAAATAAAGAGAATTAAATGGTGCTCCTGGTGGAAAATAATTGTCCAGGTGTCATCACGCCCTAAGTAAAGACTTAGGAGAAGTCGGGGTGTGACAAGTTGGTATCAAAGCTAAACCAGGTTAGGAGATTCTAGGAAGTTTCTTCGAGTTGGGTGTTTGAACGGTTACTTATTGCGAGGGTGTGCGCGCCACCTTAGTAATAAGTAAACGGAATAACATCCTAAAGTTTCACTTCTTTCATACTCTTCTCGTGCCTATCTTGAGTCTTTTCAAAGACTTGGTTCTCGTACTACCTCCTTCAAAGGATTGTGGAAGGGAGTATACAACGATAAAATAACCAGATGTATTGCACCTGGCCAGAAAGGTAGGAGAGGTACCAGATAGACTATGGGGCAAATTTTGTGAGAAGAGGAACATATCTATCTGAGGAAGGACTACAAGTCTAACCCAATAGTATTTCTCGATGAGGTAGAAAACCTCTGTTTACACGAGGATGTGTGGAGACGCATGGCGTCAATTTGGTAATCGCGGTTAGTGGGCGACACGGGTGTGGTGGAGAAATTTTAGAAGAAATAATTTTCCGATGTCACCACCGATGCGTGGGGAGTTGATGCGCGTTCGATGAAAAGTACATGCCTAACTCCCAAAAGATGCGCTCGGACGTGAGTTTGAGCTGTTGAAACAAGGAGACATGATGTGATAGAATACAATACCTAATTCATCCGATTGTCGGATCTGACACACATATTATTCCTCTGAGAAAGGAGAAGGTCAAAAGAGTTGTTAAGGGTTTAAAACCCAAACTTGGAAGAGAAGGTAGTGGCATTAGCCCATTATCGGGAATACCTTCAGATCGTCGGTATGACTATGAGGATAGAAGGTTTTGCTAAAGCAACAAAAAAGTAGTCGCAGAAAAGGTTTGGACGTCATGATCATTTAGTCAGTCAAAATCGAGCATGAGTTTAGTAAAGGATCTTCAAGACCGAACCAATCTATGGGTCGATCTTATTTCAAGCCTAAGAGCAGTTGGTTTAATCACCAAGTGAGCAAGGACAAGGCCATCAATCCTAACACGAGGAGGACAAACCGGTTTGTAAGATTTGTCAAAGAAATCTGTTGGAGAATGTCGGCTCTAAATGAAGTCATGTTATATTGTGGAGAATCAGGCCACTATGTCGGGGATTTCAAAAAGAGTACTCAAATACAATCTATTCAGGGGAGGTCAGAAGCAACCACAACTGCCTACAGGGGAAATCAGGGAAACCAACCCCGCCAGAGTCAGGGAGGTCAACAACCCAACAATTCTAATCGGCTCTACGCTTTGCCCCAGAGGAATGAGGCAGAAGCATCTAATGCGGTGGTCACAGGTATTTTTCTAGTCTCGAGTATTCCTGCATTTGTATTATACGATCCCGACTCTACATTTTCATATGTGTCAATGGGCTTTGCTAAGAATTTACACGTAGAACTTTCTTATTTAAGTGAACCTTTTGAGGTTATGACACCAGTAGGGGCCTCAATTTGGGCCTCTCGGGTGGTAAATAATTTCTCATTATAAGTGAATGGCAGGGGAACAATGGTGAACCTAGTACTACTTGATATGGTAGACTTCGACGTCATTTTGGGTATGGATTGGTTGTCGGCATGTAATGCCATTGTCGGCGAAAGATAGTGAGATTAACTTTTTCCGGAGAACCAGAAGTTGTTATAAGGGGTAGGATTGGAATATCCTCAGGTCAGTTTATTTCCTACCTTGGGGCTCAAAAGTTATTGAGAAGTCACAGAGTGGAGTATGCATATCTGGCTAATATAGTGGATACCCAAAAAGAATCCTCAGCGGTGAATGATGTTCCTATTGTTGAAATTTTCGGAGGTTTTCTGAAGATCTTCGGGCCTTCCTAGGATAGAGAAGTGGAGTTTGCTATAGAGTTAATTCCGGTACAAGACCCATTTCTATTCCTCCATATCGAATGGCCCGGTGAATTGAGGAGTTAAAGAACAATTGAAGGATCTTACGGATAAAGTTTTTATAAGGCCTAGTGTTTCCCCTTGGGGTGCACCAGTCCTGTTTGTGAAAAAGAAAGACGGATCGCTCCGAATGTGCATCGATTATCGAAAGCTCAATAAGGTCACGATCAAGAACCGATACCCATTACCAAGAATCGATGATCTTTTTGACCAACTTCAGGGAGCTAGCTATTTTTCCAAGATTGATCTCCGTTCGGGATATCACCAGCTGAAAATAAATCGGATGATATATCCAAAACCTTTAGAACCCGTCGGCCATTATGAGTTCTTGGTCATGCCTTTTGGGTTAACGATGTCCCAATGACTTTTATGAATTTAATGAACAGAATATTCAAACCATTCCTAGATTTGTTCGTGATTGTGTTCATAGATGATATCCTAATCTACAGTAAGAGTGTTGAAGAGCATCTGAGGGTAGTGCTTCAAGTTTTGAAACAGGAGAAACTATATGCTAAATTTTCAAAGTGTGAATTTTGGTTGGAAAAGATAGCCTTTTTGGATCATGTTGTGTCAAGGGATGGAATTATGGTAGACCCCCAGAAGATAGAAGCAGTGAAGAACTGGCCAAAACCGACCACTCCGACAGAGGTTAGAAGTTTGTTGGGTTTGGCTGGGTATTATAGAAGATTCGTAAAAGGTTTTTCTAGTCTTGCTGCTCCCTTGACCCGGTTGACTCAAAAAGCGGTTAAGTACCAGTGGTCAGAAGCATGTGAAGCAAGTTTTCAGAAACTAAAGGAATTGTTGACTACTGCACCAGTCCTAACCTTACTTTCGGGACAAGAAGGGTTGATGCGCGATTAGATGCACACACTTTTAAACGCAAGTGCACGTTATCGTATCAAGTAGTATAGTCTTAGATAAGACCGAATATCGTCCTCTGGGATTAGGGTTCAAGTACCAATTGTCTATTTTCTAGTATCTATTTGGTGAATTAATGAGTGATTGGTTGTTTATGACTAAGAATTATAAAAGCTAATTAATTATAACGATTTAATTCAGATGTGATGAGAATAGGGCTTCTATGTATCCTTACTATCCGCTTATGTTACTTACTAATGCATTACTTATGGTGTTCTTCTTTTGGAGAAAGCGGGTTTCTGAAATCGTTTATACTCCGTTAGGTTATATAAACACTCAACCCAGTATTGTTCCTTACCTAACTTTCGATAAGGGTAACTCATAGGAGGATTAAGCACAAAAACCTAGTTGACCGTCACGCAAAATTAGGGTTGTTAAGCCTCTCATCAACGCTTACAAATCTAATTGAGGTATTTTCATCCCCAATTCAAGACGTTCACCCAACTTACGATATTCACAATCCTCCTTTTCGAATCGATTAGAAATCATATAGTGATAACTAGTTGTCAATTAGCTACCAAGAATTCAACTCAATTATTGGATAGATCTCTCAATAAGAATAATAACCATAGCATGCATTACTTTATAACATAAGGTTCAAGAATTCAACATAGAAAGTTCTATAAGAGAATTAGTTCTAGCCATGAATATGACAAGAACTAATTCAAAGTTCATCATGCAAAACGAATTAAAGAAAAGAAAAAGAAAAGAAATTACTAATGTTTGGGTCTCCAATCTCTGGCAAGAAAACCTTGTGTTTGGCAAGAAAGGAACCTTGAAAGGTTCTCCTTTTATAGGTTTAAAACGTCTCCTTCTTTTCCTTCCAGCCCAAAATCCGTCAAAAGACCTAATTTTCGCGCGCTAAAGTTCTGCACATTGGTGTTTTGGCGCGCGGCCGATGATTTCAGCCTCGTTTGCCACTTTCTTTTACCTTTTCGCTCCTTTTCCGCCATTTGGCCACTTTAGCCACTTTGACTCAAAAGAAAGAAAATCTATCCTAATACGACACTTTGTATGTACAAAACGGGACAAAAGACTAACTAGACTGACTCAAAAGGTGTATATAAAATACAGATCAAATACCCCTTAACCTTTGCTCCTCGAGCAAAGATAGAAAGAAATACAATAAAATGACGGACTCGATAAATAAGAACATCAACAAAGAAAATAAGCAGACTCGCCATTGATCACTTTTCTTTGCGTGAATGTTAACTAGAAAAACATGAAGGTTAGCGAATAATACAGGAACATATAGCATGGAATTTCAACACATTGAGCTAGATATTTCGCAAACTCATACTTATCATGCTTAAATGGAAGTCAGTGTACTCAAGTATGCATATAAATTCAAAAATTCCTATGGCATGCTTACTTGCTATTCTCCACTAATTCTGGATATACATAGAAAAGATCTTCAGGACTTTGGGGTTGTAATGTAGGCTTAGGTAGGGGTTGGTAAAGATAGGCATTTAGGCTCATTTTAAGCTCTTTGGCTTTCAATTTTTCCCTTTTTCTTTTGATTCTTTCCTTCACTTCAATTCTATCATTCCCCTCTTTTGTTTTGGGAGAGTGAAGTGTATTATACAAATAGGCACCCCCAAACTTAGGCTTTTGCCTCTTTCTTATTACTTTTCCATTAGGGTGCCTCAAACTTGTTCACTCTTTTTGTTTCTTCTTTTTAACACAATGTACTCCACTATTTCATATTTTCACTTATGGCACAATTTTGTGGGAATATGGGGTGTCAATGAAGAAGTTTCAAATTTAGGCAAATTTAGTCTCTATGGTGCTTTTTAGTGATATTTTTAAAGTGCGGGATAGAAAGAGTGGTAAGAATTGACTATCAAAGAAATGCCCGAGTCATCTCCCAACATGCATATCCTAACTATTTCGCCTCAAATAAGTCATAACACATAAGCATTTATCATTTAGCATACATAACTTCAAAGAGACTCCAAGTGAGTTTTGGCATCTCTAACCTAAGTGTTTAGATAGTGCTTCCATTCCTTTACATTATTCCACCTTACTTCACTAGGTGTTTCTAGCAACTACAAAGATACATGATCTTTGTGACAATTATGACTCAAAAAAAAAAAAAAAAAGAAAAATCGTGGTGACGCAAAATAAACATGAAAAAAATAAAAAGACTTATATAAAAAATAACATGACACACAAAAAAAAACTAAAACAAAAAAAAACCCCCAAACTTAAATCACACATTGCCCCCAATGTGTGTAGACTCAAAGACAAGAAAGCGACACTTACAAACTTTGGCTAAAATGGTGGTGGTGGCGGTGGATAACGATCGACCATTGGTTGAACAAGGCACTCGGCCGTCGATTTGTTGCCTTGTTTCTCTTGTACTCATTGTTTGCAAGTCTGCATCATCTCCTTCGGTGTTGGTACAATTGCCCGCTCTTGTGGTTGGCCGCTAGGTCTCGCCTCATGTTGAGCCCTATTTCGTGCTCATCTTCATCCATGGTTGCCTCAGGTTGTACTCTTGGGGCTAGGAGTGCGGAAAAGAGTGCACTATCCCATAGGACACTTGGTTTCTTTCATGAGTATCGGTAGTTGTGGCGTGGCATAGGCGGTAATAAGTGAACCGTGTCCCAATCCACTGTTGTCACCAACTGCTGATTTCTTCGATGCTCGCACTATCTCTTTTCCCACATCAATTATCTAATTCCATAAATCAACTTAATCGCCTTTCGGCACTCGGTGAAGTCGTAGATGGAATCACGCGGCATTTAAATAGCCAAGCCTTGTTGCCTTGTGCAGATCTATTCCTTCCGATCTCAATGGTAGCTCATCACGCAATATTATTCCAATGTTGTCGCTTCTAGACCATGTTCTAAAATGGTTCCAATCGCTACTTTCTTCAACATCAATGTTTTTAGCGTTGTATTTATTGCTTCGCATATAATTTCCTTACAAAGCACCCTTCTGTCTTCTCGGAAAGTTTACATAAAATTCCGCACCATTGTTGTATTCTTTGGTGTTATCTTCTCGGATTGACAAATCTCTTCCACTTAGCTCAATCATCGCCGGATGGGCTCATAAACGTCTTCATCCCCATGGATCCCTTTGGTAATCCATTCGGAATTACGGTCTAGTATCAAGTCTTTTGTATCTTTGGTAGGCGTAACTCACGAACCTATTTTCATCGTATTGGGGTGTTGGGGTGGATGTGGAGCCTCTTCTCTTCTGGTGGCCATGGTTAAAACAGTTTCGGAGCTTTTAACTTAGTGGCACAACGTCTCCTACACACTCAACAACTAGCAAAACAACACCCCAAACTTCAATCTTTCTACTCAATACCCACAACCTTCTTTTCTACTCCTTTCTCCAACTTCACAATCACTTTTCAGCCTCGAACTACTCCACTACAATACTTCTCCAAACTACTACCTCCTATGACTTTTAGTAAAAGGATTCAAGAACAAGGATAGGATTACCTTTTGATGAAGACTGAAGCTTGTTCTTGTTTCAATCGGTCGAGGCTATGGAATGGAGCTTTGTTGTTTGAGATAGTTGGGGTTTAGGAATTTAAGAGTTTAGGTTGTGGTTGGGTTGGATTTGTGGAGGATTTGTGGGAGTTTCAAATTTCGTGGGTTTTGGAGAGGAAGGTTAGTTTTTTTTTTTTTTTTGAAGTTGAAATTGGGAAAGATCCGATTTTGGGCGTAGTTTCGATTTTCCGCTTGCCGCTTTAATCATCTGCGCTCGCCGGGATTTGGAGCCGCGCCTAAATCCAACTTTTCGAATTCCACCGCCGCGCTCGCTCTTAAACTTCCGAACGATCTTTTAGCGCTACACCCGCTTCTCCGAAATCCTTGCTTTTCTTGATTTATTTCGTCCCGGTTTAATTTCTCAGACTACAATCACAAAACAACAAGATCCAATACCGTGAGATCGTTCTTAGACAAACTAAAATAAAATAACGCAGAAATTAAAATAACATAATTAAAAACCGTTGGGTTGCCTCAACAAGCCTTTAACGTCTTTTAGCGGACGCAGTTCTTAGACTTACTAGCCCAGGGTGGATTAAGTCCCCAACCAATCCATTTCCGCCACATTTAGCGTTTCCTTTTTCTCCTTTTCTTTTTAGCATTATCGGTAGTAGGGAGTTCCTGAACAATTACCTCATTTAGTGTCATCTCAGCAAACCATGCTTGCTTTATTGGGCTCATCATTCTTTGGTTGCAGCAATGGCTCGCGTGGGGTTTGGTGGTGTTGATTGCAAAACACCCACTTACGCTTCTTGGCTCAATGACGTGTTTAAAGACTTTAAACACCATCTCTTCGTTCTCCACTCTTAGCGTTAGCTCTCCTCTTTCAACGCCAATCAAGGCTCTACAGAATGGCCTCCCAATATGATCGGGATTGCATCTTCTTCCATATCCGAATGAGGAAGTGCAGGAAAGAAAAATTTTCCTACTTCACAATCACATCCTCGATCTTCCTCGTGGATGAACCCAGACTGTGGTGGGTTTCTCCTAACTCCAATCTTTTGAAAACCGACAGGCATCAAATTTATACTCGCCCAGATCACACAAGCTCTGCAAGTCACCTGGTAGTGTAAAGCTTCCAGGTCCTTTAGCTTTGGTGGCAATTTCTTTTGTAAGATAGCACTACACTCTTGTTAGTGCTACTATCTCATATTCGGCTTTCCTCTTTTCCCCAAGATTTCTTTCATGAACTTGAAGTAAGATGGCATCTGCTCCAAAGCCTCTATAAGCGGTATGTTGATGTGCAACTTGAATACCTCAAGAATTTGGAAAATTGTTTATCGACCGCCTTCCTTTGTAATCTCTGGGAAAGGAATCTTTCTCGTATACTCTTCTCCGGAGTTTTCTATCACTGGGCTAGGTTCGATCACCTTATCTTTTCTAACTCGCTCTCTCAACTATCGTTGCTCAATTGTTTTCCACTTCTCAGATCGCCTTACATTGCTCCTGATTTACCTCGGTATTGCTGGCAATGTCGATGTTTGCGTGTTTCCAAGTTTCGAACGAGGATCTAGATTGTTATAAAGCTGGGCGTTGGCGAGTCGCTTAAGCTCATCCGGTTTTCTTGGTGCATGGGGGCTTGAGTGAAGAGTTGATTCTGATCGCTGGTTGCATCGCCCTATACCGATTTTTTGCCACGATATTGGTTTCGATTTTCTTGGCCCGATCTCTCTCCATGAGAAGTTTGGGTGATTCCTCCACCGGATTATAAGTGTTTGAGTAGGGTTGTTCTGTTGCCTCTGGTAGTTACGACACTCGCCGTTGGGATGTTGTTGGTATCTGAAGGACACCTATCAAATGTATGTGGCCGCCATATCTCGATTCATCGACACTATGTTGCTGCAATTGTTTCGCTAGAAAGAGCCACTTGTGCGTTCAAAGCATCTTCATGGACCGCGATTCTTCTCCCACTGGTTGCCTCTCTTGATGACATGGTTGTTAGTGGCCATATCTTCTAATAACTCGTGCGTGGGCTGTTTTCCTCATGAATGCCCCACTGCGATGATGGTTACGGTTGTCTTGTAGAAAATATGAACCAAGTTCCACAACTCAATGCAATGGTGTGGACACTTCAGATCCTTGAATCTCTCCATGCTTCATATAAGGACTCTCCATGATAGAAGTTGTTCAACTCCTCTTAATTTTTGCTTTACGGTGGAAAGAACTTGGCTAGGAATTTACGTGCTTCGTGCCATGTAAATATCGAATCACCGGGGGGAATTCAACCATACTTTTGCTCATCCCCGAGTGAGAAGGAAAGAGCCTCAATCTGACCCAGTGAATTATATATCGAAAGTGTACATAGCTCCAAGAAATTTGCTATGTGCATATGTGGATCCTCCGTCATGCTCGAGAATCGCTGGTTTTATTTCAAATAGGGAGCTAACGCAATCTGCGGCTCCATTCACTCAGCACATCTCTTCTTTGGATTCGAACCGTCCTCCATATCTATTGGCGCCGAGGATCTCCGGGTTAAGTTGATTTTCACCTAAACCTTCTCATCCTGTTATTGTTGGGAGCACCGCCCATTTCTATCAACGTTGCAATTCTGATTCTTTCGCTTTGCGGGCTTTCTCAATTCCGGATTGAAGGGAACAAGAGTGTCGACTCTCCTCGCATAAACCGATATCCCGAGAAAGATCAAACCAACAAAGAAATCACGGCACCTCGATTTTCGTAGAAACTAAAAATAAATAATAAAAAAAAATGAAAATTAAATCCAAATTAGAAATTAAAAATAGATAATTTGATATTGAACTATTGCCTAATCCCCGGCAACGGCGCCAAAAACTTGATGCGCGATTAGATGCACACACTTTTAAACGCAAGTGCGTTATCGTATCAAGTAGTATAGTCTTAGATAAGACCGAATATCGTCCTCTGGGATTAGGGTTCAAGTACCAATTGTCTATTTTCTAGTATCTATTTGGTGAATTAATGAGTGATTGGTTGTTTATGACTAAGAATTATAAAAGCTAATTAATTATAACGATTTAATTCAGATGTGATGAGAATAGGGCTTCTATGTATCCTTACTATCCGCTTATGTTACTTACTAATGCATTACTTATGGTGTTCTTCTTTTGGAGAAAGCAGGTTTACGAAATCGTTTTATACTCCCGTTAGGGTTATATAAACACTCAACCGATTGTTCCTTACCTAACTTTCGATAAGGGTAACTCTATAGGAGGATTAAGCACAAAACCTAGTTCACAATGCGCAAAATTAGGGTTGTTAAGCCTCTCATCAACGCTTACAAATCTAATTGAGGTATTTTCATCCCCAATTCAAGATACCCAACTTACAAGATATTCACAATCCCTCCTTTGAATCTGATTAGAAATCATATAGTGATAACTAGTTGTCAATTAGCTACCAAGAATTCAACTCAATTATTGGATAGATCTTTCAATAAGAATAATAACCGTAAGCATGCATTACTTTATAACATAAGGTTCAAGAATTCAACATAAAGCTTATAAGAGAATTAGTTCCTAGCCATGAATATGACAAGAACTAATTCAAAGTTCATCATGCAAAACTGAATTAAAGAAAAGAAAAGAAAAGAAATTACTAATGTTTGGGTCTCCAATCTCTAGGCAAGAAAACCTTGTGTTTGGCAAGAAAGGGAACCCTTGAGGGTTCTCCTTTTATAGGTTTAAACGTCTCCCTTCTTTTTCCTTCCGGCCCAAAAATCCGTCAAAAGACCTAATTTTTCCGCGTCGGCGCTGCTCGGCGCGCTAAAGTTCTGCAATACGGGTGTTTTGGCGCGCCGTGGCTTCTGATGTTTAGCGCCGCGCCGCGCCGCCAGGCGGCACAGCCTCTAATCTTCTGGAATAATAGCGCATTTTGACCTCGTTGCCACTTTCTCCGTTTCACTCTTTTTCCCCTTTTCGCTCCTTTTCCGCCATTTGGCCACTTTAGCCACTTTGACTCAAAAGAAAGAAAATCTATCCTAATACGACACTTTGTATGTACAAAACGGGACAAAAGACTAACTAGACTGACTCAAAAGGTGTATATAAAATACACCGATCAAGGGTTCACAGTCTTTTGCGATGCCTCTAGAGTTGGGTTAGGATGTGTCTTGATGCAGTTTGGAAAGATTATTGCGTATGCATCTAGACAGTTGAAGATACATGAGGAGAATTACCCAACTCATGACTTGGAATTTGATGCGGTGGTGTTTGCCTTACGAATATGGAGACATTATTTGTATGGTGTGCATGTGGACATATTTACAGATCATAAGAGTTTGCAAAGACATAACCACGTTGAAGGATTTGAATCTCACAAAGAAGATGGTAAGAGTAGCTTAAGGATTATGACCTTAGTATTCTTTACCATCCAGGAAAGCTAACGTGGTGGTGACGACTCGATGGAGATCAATGGGCAGCTCGCCCATTTGGAAATACAAAAGAGGGGTATTGTTCGTGAGGTACAAAGATTGGGAAACCTCGGGGTTAGCTTAACTGAGATCGGTGAAGGTAGGGTGGTGGTACATGATACCTCGCAGTCTGCCTTAGCTTCAGAAATAAAAGAAAGTCAGTTTGAGGATACGGAGTTTGTTGGATTTCGGAGAGGCTCCAACAGGAAAACCTTCACGATTTACATTGAGAGATAATGACGGAACCGCCCGGTATAAGGGTAGGTTATGTGTTCCTAAGGTAAAGGATCTAAGGAGGAAGATCTTAGATGAGGTCACAACACAAGATATTCCATTCATCCAGTGGTCAACAAAATGTATCATGACCTCAAGGCAAATTCGGTGGGACGGGATGAAGAAAGACGCCATGGAGTTTGTCGGAGGTGTCTTATATGTCGCAGTGAAAGATGAACATCAAAACTGGCGGATTACTTCAGACATTGGAGTCCCCATGTGGAAAATGGGAGGCGATTCATATGAATTTTGTAACCGGTCTCCGAAAACTCGAGAAGGGTATGATTCTATTTGGGTGATTGTTGATCGACTTACAAAGTCACCCATTTCTTACCGTCAAGACTACGATCGCGCACCACAAGACGCATATTTATTTGAAGGAGATTGTGCGGTTACACGGGATTCCTTTACAAATTATTTCAGATAGGGGTTCCCAGTTCACCTCACACTTTTGGCAAAGTTTCCAGCAGGGTCTCGGGACAAAAGTTAAGTTAAGCACGGCTTTCCACCCGCAAACAGATGGGCAAGTTGAGCGAACAATCCAAACAATTGAGGACATGTTGCGATCTTGTGTGTTAGATTTTCAGGGAAGCTGGTTGGACCATCTATGTCTAATTGAGTTCGCCTACAACAATAGTTTTCACTCTAGCATACAAATGACCCCGTTTGAAGCATTATATGGACGAAAATGTAGGTCTCCACTTGGATGGTTCGAGGTGGGTGAGACACAACTGTTCGGACCTGAAGTCATTCAAGAAACAAATGATAAGGTACAGATGATTCGGGAGCGGATCAAAACAGCTCATAGCCGTCATAAGTCTTATGCGGATCATCGGAAAAGAGATCTTGAATTCCAAAAGGGGGAGAAAGTATTTTTAAAAGTGTCCCCAATGAAGGGAGTGATGTGTTTTGGTAAGAAAGGGAAATTGAGCCCAAGGTTTATTGGGCCATATGAGATCTTGCGAAGAGTGGGGAATGTGGCTTACGAATTAGCACTTCCACAAGAAATTTAGGCGGCATCCGGTATTTCATGTGTCAATGTTACGAAAATACTTGCACGATCCAAGTCACGTCATCCTTCCCCAGGAGATAGTTCTTAATAAAGAGCTTCAATATGAAGAGGCTCTGGTAGAAATACTTGATAGAAAGGTCCAACGCCTTAGAAATAAAGATATTGCTTCCGTGAAAGTCCTATGGAAGAATCACTTCACAGAGGAAGCCACCTGGGAAGCGGAAGAGGCGATGAAAGTCAAATATCCATTCCTATTTGACTAAGGTAATAAAAAAAAAATTGCATTACATAGTACTTCATATGTGTGCCATTTGCGTGTCTATATGCATGTGTTACAACCTTATTCTCATTCGAGGACGAATGCTTCTTAAGGAAGGGAGAATGTGAAGCCCCAAATTAGTGTTACAATAACAATAAACATTATTGTGTCTATGTGATTATGTTACGACCTTATTCACATTCGAGGACGAATGTTGCTTAAGGAGGAGAGAATGTGAAATCCGGAAAAAAAAATATATAGTTGTGGTTGGGTTAATAAAAATATATATATATATAAGAAAACAACGAATAAATTGCATGGGATAGAGTTAGTGTTAAAGTTGGATAAATAGATAGATGAAATGAAAATAAGAAAAGAAAAAAACAAACAAAAGAAAAACAAAAGAAAAACAAAAAAAAAACAAAAAAAATGCATGCAATACGTCTACCCTTCCTTTTACCCCTTCCCCCCTTTTCATTTCCCCTCCCTTTAACTCCCCTCAAGTTTTGGTCTTCTACCTCCCATAAGTTATACAAACACTCTTACTTATACACAAACAAAGTACCTACCACAAAGGATAGAAAATCAGAAAAAAAAATAAGTGAACAAGAAGAAAACAAACCTGGGAAAATATCAAGAGGGCATGAAGAACAAGAATAAAAAAATATTAGGGAGCAAGCTTTTAGCAACCGAACAACAATTATTTTTACGCTTACAAGGTGAGTTTTCTCACTCAGAAATTTTTGGTAACATCCTTTATTTTTAGTTCAATACATGTTAGAATAAGAATTGGGTGTTGAAAAGAAATATTGAACTTTTGATTGTTTAGACAACTAGTTGCGTCATGAACTTTACGAACTGTTCTCACTGAGTTATAATTGTTAGAATTTGATGAAATTCGGAGGAGTGGTACAACTCTCTAATATGATCATATATAACCAAAAATGAGGTAAAATGGACATACGGTTCGAAAGTTATCATAGTTCAAAGTTTCTGCCTTAGATTTGGTTGAAATTCGAAAAGGCATAATTACAGACTGTTTTTATTGAGTTTTACTTATTAGAATTATATGAAAATTTACATGGTTGTAAATCTCTCTGTTACGGACAGATATAGATAAATATTTATTAAAACGGACTTACGAGTTGAGAGTTATTGTAGTTTGAAGTTGCTGCCTCGGATTCATCGGAATCCAGAAGGGCAGGACGTTGAAACGTAAAACTGTACTAATCTGTGGGGAATCTGAAAATTGTTTCTAAATGAAAGTTCTAGATATCTCTGTTGTGGACATTTTGAGACCTTACGGGGGTCTATCCGACTTACGGATTGAGAGTTATCGCTTTTTAAAGTTTCTGCTTCGGATCTATCGAGATCCAGGAAGGGCAACGAATAAAAGGGTAAAACTGTACCAAATGGTACGGAATATGACAGGATGGTTCACATGGAGACGTGTAGCTCTTTGTTCTCGTCGTTTTGAGATTTTATGGGGCTTGAACGGGTTTACATATTAGGAGTTATGACTATTCTAAGATTGGGTTATGTTTAATAAAAATTCTGCCGAAACCAATTTCATGTGGCTGTTTTGAGAATAAATTTGTGTTAGTTACCCAAGGTAGTTTTAAATGAAATTTGGTACAGTGAAATATCTCCGTCTTACCTTAGTTTCCGCTTTAGAAACACCTTAGTTGGAGTTATGGTTAAAAAGTTATAATCGTTACAAGTATGAATGACAGAATGTTGAAAAAGAGAATATTATTTATTCGACCTTCTGAAAAATATGAAAAGTGAATACGTGTTCACATAAGTATATAAATATATAAATATATAATGGATCGGGTTGCACGCCGCAACAAAACGTAAAGTGAATACGCGTTCACAAATACGTAAACATAATGGATCGGGTTGCACGCCGCAACAAAACGTAAAGTGAATATGTGTTCACAAATACGTAAATATAATGGATCGGGTTGCACGCCGCAACAAAACGTAAAGTGAATACGCGTTCACAAATACGTAAACATAATGGATCGGGTTGCACGCCGCAACAAAACGTAAAGTAAATATGTGTTCACAAATACGTAAATATAATGGATCGGGTTGCACGCCGCAACAAAACGTAAAGTGAATACGCGTTCACAAATACGTAAACATAATGGATCGGGTTGCACGCAACAATACGTAAAGTGAATACGTGTTCACAAATACGTAAATATAATGGATCGGGTTGCACGCCACAACAAATATGAAAGATGAATACATGTTCACCTATATATAAATATGAAAAGTGAATACGCGTTCACAAAAATATAAATGTAATAAACATGTGGAAATGCAGGGGAATGTCTTAACGTATAATACGAGATAAAATGAAGTGTTGGTTAATCCGAGAATTTCCTATGAGGAGTTGTTGCATATTTAAAAATGTTGTAACCTGATATGTTTTTGCAATATGCTTATTACGTTATAATGTGATTGCGCTTGGAATATTGTGGTGTTACTTTGAATTACAGGGTAAGGTTCTCACTCAGCCCGGATGGTAGGTGACTCTTTATTTAACATGTTTGAAAGCGTGATAGAGGAAAGGCTTCACGCCAAGGCTAGCGATCGTCCATGACCTCTTGTCATACCAAGTCCATTGCTTGGGCTTGGTATTAAATCGAGTCGAGGATGTCGATTCGATGTCTCGAAATGCGTGTGGAATGATCTCTCTTCCAACTTAGAGTAATATTTGTCAGTATGTCTATGTAGAAACAATATTTGCACGAGCATGGGCTCGCGTTATATTTTCAATAAAGTCATAAACAAATTTCTTTATTGTTATTTTTATTAATAGCTCCGTATTTGAATATAAGTTTAAATCTCTAAATAAAGAGAATTAAATGGTGCTCCTGGTGGAAAATAATTGTCCAGGTGCCATCACGCCCTAAGTAAAGACTTAGGAGAAGTCGGGGCGTGACAGCGTTGTCCACTACCAACTGTAACATATTGAAGATGCTTTAAACTGCACAGTTTGGGAATAGTACCTGCAGACTAGGTGATGTGAGATGTGGCTCCGGAGTCCATGTACCAATTGTTGTCAGGCTGTTGCATGTTGAGGGTGTTGAAAGTCTGACCCAACTCAGTGAGTGTCATGGCGGAGGAGGGCTGCTGGAACTGTCCCTGCATGAAGTGGGCTTGCTGTGGTGCTAGAGCTGGACCTAACAACCCGTAGTGGGAATAAGGGTTGAAGGATTTGCATCTTGGAATGAGGCGGGCCCGCGGCTCATCTTGAGGCACCGCGAGTATCGATGTTGGGGAGCGCGGCTGGTCTAGTGATGCTTAGCACGGCGGGTTTCTTCGAGCAACAACTGTGAGCTAGCTTTGTTAAAGCTGGATAACGGATCCGCCTGTTGAATCATGGTGGTCAATGTATCGTATTCGCCTTTAGGGAGACCATCAATCAATTGTAACACCATTTTGGTGTCAGTAACAGGCAAGTCGACAACAGCAAGTTGATCCGTCAGGAGCTTTAATTGTTTGCAGTACTCAGTCACATTGGAAAAGTTTTCAAGACGTGTATTGTTAAATTGTTCCTCTAAATACACAGCACGGGTGTGTTTGTTGTCCTGAAAAATTTCCTCCAAACGATTCTACAAGTCACGGGCTGTGGAGTCAGATTTCATGATAGTAAGAAGTAGATCGTGAGAAACACTATCATATATCCATTGTTTGACGCCGACGTCTAGACGACGCCCAGTAGAATCATCAACCTCCGAAGGGCGCGGAATGATGTCATCAATATGATCAAGCATGTTATAGAGACATGCATGATTGAGAAATAGTTCAACCCAAGGATAATACTGACTGCTTTCTTGATCAAGACGGATGGGGATATAGTTCTTGATTATGGAAACAGTGAGAGCGGGATGAAAAAAGGGTGACGACTTGGTGGTGGGATTTGTGGAGGTAGAAGCGACAACAACAGCGGGAGAATCCTGAGTATCCATTTAGAGAAGAGAGGAAGAAAAGAAAAACCAAGAAATTTCTTGAAGAGAAGAAGGGAGTCGCGGCGCCGTGGGAGGGGGGCGGTGCCGGCGGCTGGGGAAGAAAATTTCTAGGGTTTTTGGAGTTTAGGCTCTTGATACCATATAAGATGATATTAATCTCCCTTAGAGAGTCTTCTCATTAATATTAAAGTATATATAGAGTACAATATTCATCTCTTATACAATAGGAATTTTAAGTCTATATAAAAGAGGAATCCTAGTCTTACCATAATTATATTTACACAATATATAAAAATATTCTAATTATGGGTAGGAATACAATTATTTTTATAATATACATGTTTACAATACTAATCACTCTCAAATTTTCAACTTTATCATTGTGCGTAACATTTGTTTAACAAAAAAAAAACGCTGAAATCTATTGAGGAAGTTAAGTAATTTTTTGGTTCCTGTTTGTTATGAAAATTTATTCAAACATATGTGTATAAAATGCTATTATGCATTATTGTTACCTAGCAATAGAAGTCTGCTTAGCTGCTTCAGTGACAAGTTTTAGCCTTCTCTTTGCTTTAATAGGAGCTATAGTGGGCATGAGGAGAGAGCAAGCAAAGCATAACGTTCGTAATGGAAATAAAGATACCACTAATTTGCCTCTTCGTTGGACTGCTGGCACAAAAACAGCGGTCTCTGACCAGAACCAAGAACCAATTGGAATCTCGATCGTGAAAGGCCAGTGGTTCTTAGATACTTTAGATACCAAATGAGAGATTTATTAAATATGCTTCGTTCTCTATTTCAAGTTCTAATATATATCTGTAAATGTCATCTCCCTTTACTATAATGGCAGTCTTACTTTTGTACATTATTTTGCTAAGACTTTTGTACAATAGACCTTTGTGATTAGATCTTTTTTCGGAATGCATGTATAGCAGAGCTTAGCGTATCAGGTTGCCATTTTTTTAAGGCTTATGATTATCTATGTTCTTATTAGAACTGGTGGAATAGTGTGGTTTTAAACATAATTAAGCTTTAACTAAACAATATTCAAGGATGAAAAAAAGTAGAACCGGTTCGTCTTTGTTCTAAAAAATATAATATAAATGTAAGATGATATTAATCTCCCTTGAAGAGTCTTCTCATTAATATCAAAGTATATATAGAGTACAATAATCATCTCTTATACAATAGAAATCCTAAGCCTATACAAAAGAGAAATCCTAGTCTTACCATAATTATATTTACATAATATATGGAAATATTCTAATTATGGATAGGAATACAATTGTTTATATAATATACATGTTTACACACCCTCTCAGTCGAAGCGGGAGGAGGTCGGACGCTGAGACTGGATCTGAAGTCAAGAAATAACTGTCTGGAAAGTCCTTTGGTAAATATGTTTGCATACTGATAGAATGATGGAACATGTAACACTCTGACAAGACCTAGCGCAACTTTCTCACGAACGAAGTGTAGGTCTATCTCAATATGTTTGGTTCGCTGATGTTGAACCATATTATGAGAAAGATAGATGGCAGAGATGTTATCACAATAAATAATAGATGTCTGACGCAAAGGACACTGAAGTTCTAACAGTAAATTGCTGAGCCAACAAATCTCAGCTACCACATTTGCAACGCCTCTGTACTCAGCCTCGGCACTGGATCGAGATAGGGTAGCATGTCGCTTGGCAGGCCAAGAAATCAGATTATCCTCTAAAAATATACAAAAGTCGGAGGTGGAGCGTCGCGTGTCCGGACACCCTGCCCAATCTGCATCCGTATAAGAGAGCAACCTGTTTGGTGCAGAGGGGTATATGTGCAGACCATAATAAAGTGTGCCCTTAATGTATCGAATGATACGCTTAAGAGCAGTGAAATGAGACTCCCTAGGGGCATGTATGAATAGGCATACCTGCTGAACAGCATAAGCAATGTCTGACCTTGTGAATGTGAGATACTGAAGTGCACCTACAAGGCTCTTATACAGAGTAGGATCGGAGACTGGAGCACCATCCATAGCACTGAGCTTAGATTTCGAATCAACTGGAGTAGGTGAAACTTTGCAATTCGCCATCTTAGCCCTGTACACAATCTCCTTAATGTGCGATTTATGCACACACTAAATGCAAGTGCACGTGTCGTGACAAGTAATATAGTCTAGGTAAGACCGAATATCGTCCTCAGAGACTGGTTTTCAAGTACCGATTATTTATCCTTTAGTTTCTATTTGGTTAACGCTAATTGAGTTGGAATTCTAAACTAATAATGCAGGAAATAAACTAATTATGAAAATACTTTGATTTAAATTAGTTATGATGGAGAATTAGGGCTTCCAAGATCATCAACTATCCACTATATTCAATCCTTAATACAATTAGACTGACTTCTTCTTCTTCTACGTTAAGATAGCAGGTTAACTAGACCGTTTTATACTCATGTTAAGGTAATATAAACACTCAACCCCAATGGAGAAACCTTCTATCTTTCGATGACAAGATTGCCTACAAAGGAGGATTAAGAGCAATAACCTATTAAGCTACACAAGTATCGGGGTACTTTCGTCCACGATTTAAACCTATATTTATTCAACTATAATATATTCACAATCTCCCCTTTCGGATTTCGATTAGAACTCATATATGTGATGATAACTAGTGATCAATTAATTATCAAGCAATCAAAGCAATTATTGAATAAATCTTAAGCAATTGAAGAAGAAATCAACTAATGTATTAATTCATGAATAAGAGTTTCAAGAGAATCACAAGGAAATACCTAACAAAGTAATTAGCTCCTAACCATAGTCACGCTAAGAACTAATATAATCTCCATACATGAACTGAAATAAACAAAGCAAAAGAAAGAAAAGAAAAATACTCAAGAACAAGTCTCCAAGCCTTCTAGCATCCAAGAATTGTGTTGTGAAATATTTACAAGATGGAATGGTATGGAATGGTGGATGGAGAATGGAATGGAATGGAATTTGCCAAGTGTGTGATGGAATGTGGTATAGTGTGGGATGGAATAAGATGAATTCTTCTAATGATGTAGAGACTATTTATAGCCCAAGAATCCTTTAGGTAATGGGTTAGGGATTATGTAGGTAGGAAAAGTTATGGAATCTTTTAGGTAAAGGGTTAAGGAAAAGTTATGAAATCCTTTAGGTAAAGGGTTAAGGATTATGTAGGTAGGAAAAATTATCCGTTTTGGACTCTGAAAACGTGTCAAATTCAGCCCAAAACTCAGAAATTCTGTGTCGGCGCCGTGGCCCTGCAGACTGGCGCCACGACGCCGAAAAGCATGCAGTGAAATCAACTTTTGGAACATTCAGCGCCGCGGCGCCGGTGGCATTTTTCTGGCGGATTTTCATTTCGTCGTCCAGTTTTCATCCGGGCTTCGTCTGATCTTGTCTATACTTCCCGGAACTTCTTAGACTTCATTCATTGGCCCCTTTTAGTGTGCAATTCCATCTCAATTAAGCTCATTTCCTCTTCTTTTCGCCATTTCTCCATTTCTGACCGTTGTGACACAAAAGGAAGAAAAACGACTCTAATACTATACTAAACATCAACAAAATGAGTAAAATACTAACTAAAAATGACTCAAAAGGTGTATATAAAATACACCGATCAAATACCCCCAAACTTAACCTTTGCTCGCCCTCGAGAAAAGCTAAAAAAAGATAGAAATAAAGACACGAAAGAAAAGAAAATAAAATGACTCAAAGACACTGATCAATTTGCTGCACAATTGTTACTTAGAAAAAGCATGAAGGTTAGTAGGATAATATGCAGAAACATATATCATGGAATTTTAGCATTCTAAGCACTTAAGTCAGATATTTCGCAAATTCAATTCAATCATGCTCAATGGATGTAAAAATACCTAACTATGCATGTTAATTTCAAAATCTTATGGCATCTTTACTTGTTATTCTCCACTAATCATGGATACACACATTAGAGATCTTCAGGGCTTTTCATGGTTGTAATGTAGGCTTAGGCAGGGGTAGGTAAAAATAGGCTTTTAGGCTTAATCTTACGTACCATAAGCTCTTTTGCTTTCGATTCTTCCCTTTTCTTTTGATTTTCTTTTTAACCTCATACCTATCTTTCCCTTCTTTTGTTTTGAGAGAATGAGGTGTCTGATGAATAGTAAGCACCCCCAAACTTAGGCTTTTGCCTATTTATTATTACTTTTTTATTGGGGTGCATCAAAATTGTTCACTCTCTTTTGTCTCTTTTTCAACACTTTATATTTCAACAACTCAATTTTTCACTTATGGCACAAATATGGAATTTTAGGGTATCAAAGAAAGATCTTATTTTTTGCTCAAAGGGGCTGACTAGAGATTCAATTGTAATGTCAGGGATAGACAAAGAATGGTAAGAAAGGGCTAACATAGAAATGCCTGAATCATCTCCCTAACATGCATATCCTAACTATTTCGCCTTAAATAGCAAGCAAGCAGACACATAGGTTTAATCACTAACAATGCATAAATCAAGCAAGATACCCCAAATAGTTCGATTTCATGAATTTTTGGCATATCTATCCTATGTGTTTAGATTTTCTGCTTCTAATTCCATTATATTATCCCACTTTACTTCATTAGGCATTTCAAGTAACTACAACATGCATGATCTTAAAAAAAATTATAACTCAAAAATACTCAAAAACACACAAAACAAATCACAAAGACTTAAAATAATAAAACAAAATATAAGACACCCCCCAAAACTTAATCGACACATTGTCCCCAATGTGTGAAGACTAAAAATAGGGACAACTTACTGACACAACACATCGGTCATAACGGAGGTCTGAGAGGAAATATTCTGGAATTTACACGAAATATGGCTCTCAGAACTTTTGGCGCCACGACCCTGAGATTCGGCGCCGTGGCGCCCCAAGTACTGCGGCTCTCTGAAGTTTCGGTGTCACGGCGCTGACGACGGCTTTTCCTTTTTTTTTCCAGCGTTTTGCTCATTTTTCCTCAGATTTAGCTTTCAGTCCACCTGTCATCCAACAACACAAAACAAGAACCCAAGACCGTGAGACTGTTCAAGACAAAATAAAATAAACTAAAGACAGAAATTAAAATAACATAATTAAAAACATTGGGTTGCCTCCCAACAAGCGTTGTCTTTAACGTCTTTTAGCCGGACGCAGTTAACCTTTACGAGTGCCCATTGGATCCTTCTGCGCATTTCTTGCAATCCGCATAGTTATTGTTTAAGTCATAATTGTCTCTCAAAAGATCATGTATGTTGTAGTTACTAGAAACACCTAGTGAAGTAATGTGGAATAATGTAATGGAATTAGAAGCAACTATCTAAACACCTAGGTTAGATATGCCAAAAACTCACAAAATCTGTCTATTTGGAGTCTCTTGCTTGAATTGTGCATGCTAAATGATGAATACTTATGTGTTATGATTGCTTGCTATTTGAGGCGAAATAGTTAGGATATGCATGTTAGGGAGATGACTCAGACATTTCTTTGATAGTGTTATACCCCGTATTTCCGGAGTATGTACGTGAGGGCGTACGTACGAAAGTTTGGCCTTAAAAGTTTAGGCATGGCACGTTTTTTTGGCACAACTCACTCAAGGAATCGTTTTCCGACGAAACGTTTTACAAGACTCGCGTAGGATAAATTCCGGCTATGCCATTTCTAATTTTTGCGGATTTTTCCGAGAGACGAAACATTTTGGACCAACGGGAGGGCGACACTTGTCACCCTCCAATTGGTGGACTTGAGGCGTCATTGAGGCCGATTGGAGTGGCTTATTTTGTCTTGGAGTTGGTAGGATATTTTGTGTGCAAGTTGGCTAGGTACACTTGCCCAAATCTTGGCCTTACACTTGCCTTGCACTTGGCATAATCTTGGCCATTGGTTGGCCATCCATTGACCTATAAATACCCCCTTAAGATGAAGAGTTCTTCATCCACAAATTCCTTTCCAAGTCTTGAAAATCCTTCCCTCTCCCTTGTAGCCTTTTTCGTCCAACACACCCCCCCCCCCCTTTGAGTGAGCTTGGCCGAGGCAACCCCTCCCCCTAGCCTAGCCGAAATCTACCCCCCCTCCCTTGGTAGAAAAGTTGCCTTCTAGTATTGTTATAATGCCCAAAATACCGTAGCCCAAATCCCTTAGTACTTAGTAGAAGTTGTGAAGAACTTCTAAGGTTTCCTTGGAGCTATCGAAGCGTACAACTTAGGAGCTAAACCTCGTTCAGGATCGACGTTTATACTCGAATTATATTGGGCTTACCGAGGTAAATAATCTTACCCGTCTTTTATAATTAGATAATGCATACTGTAGAAGTATAAGAATAAGTATAAAATACTTAGAAGGATATTACAGAATAGAATTGGTATTATCACAGTAGAAGGGTTTAAAGAAGAATAATTGAACTGTACTCACATAGAATGTTTTTCTGATCTGTATAGCTTAGGGTAGGAAGTGCTGCCCAAAATTCCATAGAATAGAGAACCCTCTGCTTAAAGCTTTATACGATCTGATCTGAGCGTTGATAGACGTATTTGACTGTTATAGGCTGATTCTCTGCGCGCGACATATTCGACTTGGCAGGAGGTTTTCGCCGAGAAGGTATGTGATTCTTCCTATACCCTTGAGCATGATATTTTAAATATATATATATAGTACGGTAGACGTACGTGTGTTAACTGAATAATAACTACGGCAATGTCTTTGACTTAAGCCTGAATAATACTTACGGCAATGTCTCGCGACTTAAGCCTGAATAATACTTACGGCAATGTCTCGCGACTTAAGCCTGAATAATAAGGATCTGAAAGCATTTCAAAAGAATACTGAATCATTTTTAACAGAAGAGAACTAATTGGTTTTAAGCGAAGCTTAAGAGTTATACTAGCTTTATGGGAAGTTAGGTATAACAACTTAAGAATGATAAAAGGAACAGTTTACTTATGTGTTTATAACAGACTTACATTGATTTATGGAAAGAATAATAAAATGGTTTGATAAGTAGACATGATATGATGTTATGTGTGTTAGTGTCTTGTAACGTTTGTATAAAAGGGTATTCTTGTTGTGCTTATGTGATTAACGATAAGCTGTTATGTTAGTATTATATCACTCACCTCTTGACAAATCACAGGGGTTGTCGCCTACGATGCGGGGTATACCTCGAGCGATGCGTGTGACTATGATGCGAGGACACCTCATGCGGGTGCATGTGACCTATGCGGGTGCGAGTTCCGGTTAGTGTGCGGGGTTATACCTCATGCGGCCGTGCGGACTACGAGTCGGGGCGATGCAGGAGTAGCTACCCTCGATGCGGGGTTATGCCCTATGCAGCTCACGTGAGTGGCCTACGCGGACTCTGAGTCGAGATTAGGCTTGCTTAATGATACTATGGGCAATGGCCTGCCGATCATTCGCGACCTAGAAAAGACACATTACTGATTTACCTATTGTTGCTATTGTTTATGATGTGGCACTATGTGCGGTTACCTTGGTTGTTTCATACATATATGTAAACCGATTTTAAAATGATATGTTTTCATTTAAGTACTTTCTGATTTGCATACTTAGTACTGTTGATCGACCTCCTTCGGGCTGCGTTCATGCCGCAGGTAAGGGCAAGCAGTGCTAGATCCACATCCTTAGGATCTCTTTGCATTGGTGTCGTGAGCTCCATCTTCTCGGAGGCTCTACTTTGGGTATGATCTCCTGTATTGTAGATAGTTTTGTACATGCAGGGTATGGCGGGCCACTGTCGCCATAGTTGTTTACTTCCAGAGTGCTGTAGTCTGAGTGTATGCGGTTGGGATGTAACTGCAAAACTTGGGTTAATTATATATATATGCCGAAAGGCAAGCTTTTCTTCAGATAAAATGTGTCTCATTTTACAATTGTTTCATGTCTTGTTTTTATATTCCGCTGATTACTCTGATGTATGACTACTTGGGTGCCCTGGTAAGGCACCAGTCACGGGCCCCGGAACGGGTCGTGACAGATAGTCAATTCTTACCACTCTTTTCTATCCCGGACTTTAAAAGTATCCCTAGTCAGCCCAATTGAGCCTAAAAATTGAAACTTCTTCTTAGACACCCTATATTCCCACAAATTGTGCCATAAGTAAAAATATGAAATAGTGGAATAAATTGTGTTAAAAAAAGAGACAAAAAGAGTGAACAAGCTTGTTGCACCCCAATAAAAAAGTAATAAGAAATAGGCAAAAGCCTAAGTTTAGGGTGCTTGTCATTATTGTACATTTTACTCTCCCAAAACAAAAGAGGGGAAAGATTGATTTGAAGTGAATAAAAGAATCAAAAGAAAAGGGAAATACTGAAAAGCTAAAGAGCTTATGGTACACAAAAAATGAGCCTAAATGCCTATTTTTACCTACCTATACCTAAGCCTACATTACAACCCTTAAAAGTCTTGAAGATCTCTTTTATGCATATCCAGGATTAGTGGAGAATAGCAAGTAAACATGCCATAGGAATTTTCTATTTTACAAGCATGATTTAGTATATTGACTTCCATTAAACATGATAAAAATGAGTTTGCGAAATATCTAGCTTAATGTGCTTAGTGTGCTGAAATTTCATGCTATATGTTCCTACATATTATTCTGCTAACCTTCATGTTTTTCTAGATAACACTAATGCAGCAAAAGTGATCAATGTCAGTGAGTCTTTTATTTTTCGTTTTCTTGAGTCCTTTATTTCTTTCTATCTATCTTTGCTCGAGGGCGAGCAAAGGTTAAGTTTGGGGGTATTTGATCGGTGTATTTTATATACACTTTTCGAGTCGTTTTTAGTTAGTCTTTTGTCCCTTTTTGTACAAATAAGTGTCGTATTAGGATAAATTTTCTTTCTTTTGAGTCAAAGTGGTTAAAATGGCCAAATGGCGGAAAAGGAGCTAAAAGAGGGCAAAAGGGGAAGTTCCAGAGCTAAAAGCAGAGAAAGTGGCGAACGAGGCAAAAACCCGGACCAGCGCGCGGCCTCCTCTGATCGAAGCGAGGCCAACGCAATCATTAGAGAGGCTGCAGAGGATCCAGCGCCGCGGCGCCCACAGACAGCAGAGATCAGGGCCGCGGCGCCAAATCACCGGAAGTCGCGAGTTCCGTGCGCAGCCGCGCCAGCAGCTGGCCGACGCGGGAAAATCAGGTTACTTGACTAATTTCTGGGTCAGGCCTGAAGGGAAAAGTTAGAGGCGATTTTCAGCCTATAAAAGGAGAACCCTAGGCAGATTTTAAGGGTTCACTTTCTTGCACAACACAAGGTTTTCTTGGATTGAAGATTGGAGACCCTAAACTTAGTAATTTTCTTTTCTTTTCTTTCTTTTATTTCAGTTTTGTATGATGAACTTTGAATTAGTTCTTGTCATGTCAATGGCTAGGAACTAATTCTTTTATAGGGCTTTCCATGTTGATTCACTAGAAACTTATGTTATGAATTAATGCGTATACATGGTTATTCTTCTTCTTGTTGAGATTTATCCAATAATTGCTTTGAATGTTTGGTAATTAATTGACAACTAATTATCATTATATGATTTCTAATCAAACTTCGAAAGGAGGAGGTTGTGAATATGCTGTAAGTTGGGTAGACATATTTTGGATTGGGGATGAAAATACCTCAATTATTTATGTAGCGTTAATGAGAGGCTTAACAACCCTAATTTTACGTAGTGCGTGACGGTTAACTAGGTTTTGTGCTTAATCCTCCTATAAAGTTATCCTTATCACCGAAAGGTAGAAAGGTGCAATACTGGGGTTGAGTGTTTATATATCCTTAACGGGAATATAAAACGATTTCGTAAACCTGCTAGCTCCGAGAGAAGAAAACCATAATTCATTGCATTGATAAATAACATAAGCGGATAGTTGAGGAGACATGGAAGCCCTATTCTCATCACAACTGAAGTAAACTTATAGTTAATTAGCTTTTATAATTGTTAGTTATAAACCACAAAATCAAATATTGGTTACCAAATAGATACCAAAAGATAGATAGTTGGTAATTGAACCCTAATCCTTGTGGACGATATTCGGTCTTACCAAGACTATATTACTTGTCACGATAACGTGCACTTGCGTTAAAGTGTGTGCATCTTTTTGCGCATCAAGTTTTTGGCGCCGTTGCCGGGGATTAGGCATAGTTCAATATCAAATTTATCTATTTTTAATTTCTAATTTGGTTTTTATTCTTTGTTATTTTTTATTTTTTTTATTTTTTATTTTAGTTTTTCGTTTTATGTATTTATTGTGTGAAAACAAGGGTGCCGTGATCCGTTGTTGGTTTTGATGCATCTCAGGGATCCTGGAGACATGGAGTACTATTGTCAATATGATGAAGCTCCAACCCTACAGGAAGAGAGGGAGGAGTTACAAGAAGCCATACTCAGTTTCGCTAGATATCAAACTCAGTTCATGGACGAAACGAGATTGGCCATGAAGAAGTTGGAACTGCAAATAGGGTCATTTTGAACAGCGAACAACAAATTGAGGAGCCTGAACCACACCCAACTATTGAGGAATCTGGTGAGATAGTTGGTGTAGAGAAGGAAAAGAGTGCAGAGATCCAATTATTTACCTTCTTGGATTCTGTGGAAATTCTTTTTCTTGCACCTATTACAGAAGAAACACCACTAGCTATCACGGCTGATCCCCAATTAGGAAGCCCATACCATCAAGGGTACCCCCTAGAGTTGAGAGATGTAGAGAATTTCACGGATTCCTACATTATAGAAAGCATAAAAGACAAGTCTGTCTTGTGTACTTGGGGGATAATTGTATGTTTAAGGCTCTTGTTTGAACAAATGGTCGTAGAGAAATTGAGACCTACAACAATAAATCTGTGGATTGCAAGCAGTTCGCAGAAGGATCTAATGGGCACTCGTACCGGTTAATTGCGTCAGGCTAAAAGACGTTAAAGACAGCGTTTGTTGGGAGGCAACCCAACGTTTTCAATTATGTTATTTTAATTTTTGTCTTTAGTTTATTTTATTTTGTCTAGAACAATCTCACGGTCTTGGGTTCTTGTGTATGTGTTGTGATGACAGGTACAGAGGCAAATAAACTAAAGGGCGAAAAACTGAAGAAAAGCCAGGATTTCGAGCGGAGTAGCCATGGCCAGAAGCGGCGCGGCGCGAAAAGCGAAAAGCGCTGAAGTTTAAGAGCGGCGCCAGGAAGCGGCGCGGTAAAAATCCAGAAAAATTGCCAAGTCTAGCGCGTATTTCCAATGCTGTGATGCGTAAATTCCGAGTCACGAGAACATTGGCCATGGCTAAAGCAGCATGGCCGGCGAAATCCAGAAATTAAAAGACGCCCAGAAATCAGATTTTCCCCAAATTTCAAAAACCAAAACCTAACCCCCTTCTCCACAAAACCCACGAAAATCCACAATTTACCCACAAATCCTCCACAAATCAAACCCAACCACAATCAAAACTCTTAAATTCCTAGAACCCTCAGCTAGGGGTGTACAAAACAGGACCAGACCGGAAAACCGGAGCGGAATGGACCGGACCGGTCCGGACCGGTCGATTCCGGTCCGGTCCTCGGTCCGTCAAAATGGTGGATTCCGGTTTTCCGGTCCGGTCCGGGTAAAAACCGGAATTTTCCGGTCCGGACCGGAATGAACCGGATTTTTTTATTTTTTTATTTTTATAAATTGAATTTCCAATATTGAAATTGACATTTCCGGATGCGGTGCCACGCAATTTTTACGTTGAAATCAATTTTACATCGCGAGATATTTAGATTTGAAAAGGGGGAAAACGTAACGATTTGGGGGAAAAGTGAAATTGAGGGGCAAGATGGACGTTTTTAGAGAAATCGGAGGAATCAAACTGCTTATGCTGTTTGGCCGCCCCCGTATCAAAATAATACGCGAAATCAAAAAATTTTTTAGGTAAAACGGACGTCCGAGCGCAAAGTTATGACCGTATAAAGTTTGATCAATTTACAACATATATTAGATATGTCAATACGTCCGGAAGTGGGTTGTGAGGTGGTGGGACTGGGCAAATCATTCGGTCCATTTGGTCTGAGTAATCTGTAATTTCGGTCTTCGGTCTTCAGTCTTCGGTCCGGTCCGGTTTTAACCTTTTGTGCACCCCTAGTTTCAGGAATGTCCAAATTCCAAATAGATACCAAAAGATAGATAGTTAGATATGCCAAAAACTCACAAAATCTGTCTATTTGGAGTCTCTTGCTTGAATTGTGCATGCTAAATGATGAATACTTATGTGTTATGATTGCTTGCTATTTGAGGTGAAATAGTTAGGATATGCATGTTAGGGAGATGACTCAGACATTTCTTTGATAGCCAATTTTTACCACTCTTTTCTATCCCGGACTTTAAAAGTATCCCTAGTCAGCCCCATTGAGCCTAAAAATTGAAACTTCTTCTTTGACACCCTATATTCCCACAAATTGTGCCATAAGTAAAAATATGAAATAGTGGAATAAATTGTGTTAAAAAAAGAGACAAAAAGAGTGAACAAGCTTGTCTTTGATAAAAAGTAATAAGAAATAGGCAAAAGCCTAAGTTTGGGGGTGCTTGTCATTATTGTACATTTTACTCTCCCAAAACAAAAGAGGGGAAAGATTGATTTGAAGTGAAGAAAAGAATCAAAAGAAAAGGGAAATACTGAAAAGCTAAAGAGCTTATGGTACACAAAAAATGAGCCTAAATGCCTATTTTTACCTACCTATACCTAAGCCTACATTACAACCCTTAAAAGTCCTGAAGATCTCTTTTATGCATATCCAGGATTAGTGGAGAATAGCAAGTAAACATGCCATAGGAATTTTCTATTTTACAAGCATGATTTAGTATATTGACTTCCATTAAACATGATAAAAATGAGTGCGAAATATCTAGCTTAATGTGTTTAGTGTGCTGAAATTTTATGCTATATGTTCCTACATATTATTCTGCTAACCTTCATGTTTTTCTAGATAACATTAATGCAGCAAAAGTGATCAATGTCAGTGAGTATTTTATTTTTCGTTTTCTTGAGTCCTTTATTTCTTTCTTTCTATCTTTGCTCGAGGGTGAGCAAAGGTTAAGTTTGGGGGTATTTGATCGGTGTATTTTATATACACTTTTCGAGTCGTTTTTAGTTAGTCTTTTGTCCCTTTTTGTACAAATAAGTGTCGTATTAGGATAAATTTTCTTTCTTTTGAGTCAAAGTGATTAAAATGACCAAATGGCGGAAAAGGAGCTAAAAGAGGGCAAAAGGGGAAGTTCCAGAGCTAAAAGCAGAGAAAGTGGCGAACGAGGCAAAACCTTGGACAGTAGCGCCTCCTCTGATCGAAGCGAGGCCGCGACGCCAATCATCGAGAGGTCGAGAGGATCCAGCGCCACGGCGCCCGAGCAGCCAGAGATCGGTAGCGCGCCAAATCACCCAGTCGCAGAGTTCCGTGGCCATGGCCAGCGCATGGCCGGCGGAAAACCAGATTAATTGACGAATTTCTGGGCCAGGCCTGAAGGGAAAAGTTAGAGGCGGTTTTCAGCCTATAAAAGGAGAACCCTAGGCAGATTTTAAGGGTTCCCTTTCTTGCACAACACAAGATTTTCTTGGATTGAAGATTGGAAACCCTAAACTTAGTAATTTTCTTTTCTTTCTTTTATTTCAGTTTTGTATGATGAACTTTGAATTAGTTCTTGTCATGTCAATGGCTAGGAACTAATTCTTTTATAGGGCTTTCCATGTTGATTCACTAGAAACTTATGTTATGAATTAATGCATGTCTATGGTTATTCTTCTTCTTGTTGAGATTTATCCAATAATTGCTTTGAATGCTTGGTAATTAATTGACAACTAATTATCATTATATGATTTCTAATCAAACTTCGAAAGGAGGTGGTTGTGAATATGTTGTAAGTTGGGTAGACATATTTTGGATTGGGGATGAAAATACCTCAATTATTTATGTAGCTTTAATGAGAGGCTTAACAACCCTAATTTTACGCATGGTGCGTGACGGTTAACTAGGTTTTTGTGCTTAATTCTCCTATAAAGTTATCCTTATCACCGAAAGGTAGAAAGGTGCAATACTGGGGTTGAGTGTTTATATATCCTTAACGGGAATATAAAACGATTTCGTAAATCTGCTAGCTCCGAGAGAAGAAAACCATAATTCATTGCATTGATAAATAACATAAGCGGATAGTTTAGGAGACATGGAAGCCTTATTCCCATCACAACTGAAGTAAACTTATAGTTAATTAGCTTTTATAATTGTTAGTTATAAACCACAAAATCAAATATTGGTTACCAAATAGATACCAAAAGATAGATAGTTGGTAATTGAACCCTAATCCTTGTGGACGATATTCGGTCTTACCAAGACTAAATTACTTGTCACGATAACGTGCACTTGCGTTAAAGTGTGTGCATCTTTTCGCGCATCAGCAACTCATCTAGATCTTCCTCTAGAACCGGTGGGTTAAGCTGCTGTTGAGGACTCCACTGTCTCTGATAGTAGTAGTCCATGTGTCCTGAATTTTATTTATTTATTTATTTTCAAATTTAACCTGCAAAAATAAGAAAACAACAAAAGGTGATAAAAAGATGCTCGCAGAACAAGTTAGTTCTTGGAGCAACCAAATTAGAAATAAGAATAGATAAATCGATATTGAAAGTACGTCAATCCCCGGCAACGGCGCCAAAAACTTGATGTGCGATTTATGCACACACTAAACGCAAGTGCACGTGTCGTGACAAGTAATATAGTCTAGGTAAGACCGAATATCGTCCTCAGAGACTGATTTTCAAGTACCGATTATTTATCTTTTAGTTTCTATTTGGTTAACGTTAATTGAGTTGGAATTCTAAACTAATAATGCAGGAAATAAACTAATTATGAAAATACTTTGATTTAAATCAGTTATGATAGAGAATTAGGGCTTCCAAGATCATCAATTATCCACTCTATTCAATCCTTAATACAATTAGACTGACTTCTTCTTCTACGTTAAGATAGCATGTTAACTAGACCGTTTTATACTCCTGTTAAGGTAATATATACTCAACCCCAATGGAGAACTCTTCTATCTTTCGATGACAAGATTGACTACAAAGGAGGATTAAGAGCAATAACCTATTAAGCTACACAAGTATCGGGGTACTTTCGTCCACGATTTAAACCTATGTTTATTCAACTATATCATATTCACAATCTCCCCTTTCGGATTTCGATTAGAACTCATATATGTGATGATAACTAGTGATCAATTAATTATCAAGCAATCAAAGTAATTATTGAATAAATCTTAAGCAAGTGAAGAAGAAATCAACTAATGTATTAATTTATGAATAAGAGTTTCAAGAGAATCACAAGGAAATCTCTAACAAAGTAATTAACTCCTAATCATAGTCACGCTAAGAACTAATATAATCTCCATACATGAACTAAAATAAACAAAGCAAAAGAAAGAAAAGAAAAATACTCAAGAACAAGTCTCCAAGCCTTTTAGCATCCAAGGATTGTGTTGTGGAATATTTACAAGATGAAATGGTATGAAATGGTGGATGGAGAATAAAATGGAATGGAATTTTTCAAGTGTGTGATGGAATGTGGTATAGTGTGGGATGTAATAGGATGAATTCTTCTAATGATGTAGAGACTATTTATAGTCCAAGAATCCTTTAGGTAATGGGTTAGGGATTATGTAGGTAAGAAAAATTTATGGAATTTTTTAGGTAAAAGGTTAAGGAAAAGTTATGAAATCCTTTAGGTAAAGGGTTAAGGATTATGTAGGTAGAAAAAGTTATCTGTTTTGGACTCTCAAAACGTGTCAAATTCGGCCCAAAACTCAGAAATCCCGCGTCAGCGCCGTGGCCCTGCATACTGGCGCCACGGCGCCGAAAAACCTGCAGTAAAATCAACTTTCGGAACATTCAGCGCCGCGACACTGTTTCTAGGCGCCGCGGCGCCGGTGGCGTTTTTCTGGCGGATTTTCGTTTCGTCGTCCAGTTTTCATCCGGGCTTCGTCTGATCTTGTCTATACTTCCCGGGACTTCTTAGACTTCATTCATTGGCCCCTTTCAGTGTGCAATTCCATCTCAATTAAGCTAATTTCCTCTTTTTTCGCCATTTCTCCATTTCTGACCGCTGTGACACAAAAGGAAGAAAAACGACTCTAATACTATACTAAACATCAATAAAATGAGTAAAATACTACTAAAAATGACTCAAAAGGTGTATATAAAATACACCGATCACTCCTCTGCATACTTACGCTGACATAAGAACATGTGGTTGACAGACCTGATCACTGATATCCCCAAAAAGTAACTCAGCTTTTCCAAATTAGTCATTGCAAATTCATACTTTAGCAAGGCAATAATCTCATTTTTCAATCCGTCGGAGGAGGCAGTAAGAACGATATCATCCACGTAAAGTATTAAGTAAGCAATGTTACTACCTCGATGAAAATGAACAGTGATGTATCACTCTTGCTGCATACAAACTCAATCTGCAAGATATACCTGGCAAATCGATCATACCACGCACGGGGGGGCCTGTTTCAGGCCATATAGTGACTTACGGAGACGACACACATAGTGAGGAACTGCTGAATGGGTGAACCCTGGCGGCTGATGCATGTAGACTGTCTCTCTCAGATCCCTATGTAAGAATGCATTTTTCACATCAAACTGATGGATCGGCTAGTGTTTGCCCATCGCAATGCTCAAAACTGTGCGGATGGTAGCCGGTTTGACAACCGGGCTGAAGGTCTCACCACAATCAATGCCCTCTTGCTGATTTGTGCCATTAGCCATAAGTCGTGTCTTATACCTCTCAAGATCTCCACTGTCTCTGAATTTGTGACGAAAAAACCACAGACAATGAATCATATTCACCCCCTCAGGTCTAGGTACTAGATCCCATGTGTGATGTTTAGTTAAAGCATTGAATTCCTCAGACATAACCGCATTCCAATTAGGATCTTGTTTGGTCAATATAGGGTTCTTGGGGATTGACGAAATGGTTTGGACAGACAAGTTAAATTGGAATTTGGGTTTGAAGATCCCATGCTTTGCACGAGTTTCCATTTGGTGAGTGGGGATAGTGGGAGGCTCAAAGGCGGAGGGATTTGTTGGATATGGAGAAGGGGGGCTGACGCCGTAGGAGGCACCGCGGTGCTATGATCAAGGACTGCGGTGCTGGAAGGAGCCTTCGGAGGTTCCGTGATCAAGGGCGCTGGAGGCCAGCGAACTCTCGAAGTTTTGGCACCGCGACGCCAAGACTGGCGCGGCGCTGCCGGCAGTGAGCGAGGAACCTATTCGCAGGAGATTCGGCGCGCATGGCGACCGCAGACGCGATCTTGTGGCGGTCTGCGGAAGTGTTATGCTCTAGTTGACTGAGGATGATGGAAGAGATGGCAGTCTCGTCAAGAAAAGAGTAATCCGGTTTTTGAAACTGTTTAAGATTCGAAAACGGGAATGTGGTCTCGTCGAATGTGATGTGACGAGAGATGTGGATCTGACGAGTGGACAAGTCATAGAATAGATAGCCCCTATGGTTCGGCGGGAAGCCTAGGTAAACACATGGAGTGGACCGTGAGGCTAGTTTGTGCGGGGCAGTAGAGGTAAGGTTAGGATAACATAGACAACCGAATATCCGGAGATGATCATAATAAGGGACTCTATGATAGATGATTTCAGTAGGGGTCATATTGTGAAGGGTGCTAGTTGGGAGAATATTGAGAACGTATTCTGACATTTTAGCGGATAGACCCGTAGGGCGGTAGAGACATGAATCAATAGAGTGCGAATCATATTGTTAATGGTACGGATGATTCTTTCAGCTTTACCGTTTTGTGGGAAGGTGTGGGGGCAGGAGAAGCGAAATATCATGCCATTATTGGTACAAAAACGGTGAAACATAGAGTTATTGAATTCACGACCATTATCGCACTGAAAATATTTTATGCCTTTTTCGAACTGTGTTTGAATGAATGTTCGAAACTCAAGAAATTTGGCAAACACTTCTGATTTAAATTTGAGATGATACAACCAAACAAAGTGAGAAAAATCATCTAGTAAGATAAGATAGTATTTATGATCGAGAGAACTAACAACAGATGATGTCCATAGATCGGCATGTATAATATCAAAAGGTGCAAAAGTGACACTAGTAGATGATTTAAATGGAAGACGAGTATGTTTGCCTAACGAACAAGAAACACAGTTTTGGGCAAGCTTTCCATTACAAGTAATGAAATTATTGCCTCTAAGAAAATGGAAAACTGGGGCTCCTGGATGACTAAGTCTATTATGCCATGTTGAAGAAGAAATGATCGCTAAAGAGACGAGAGAGCTAGATCTGGCAACGGAGGAGGGGGTGAATGGAAATAGATCCCCCGTGCTATTTCATCTCGTAAGAGGTGTCCCCGTATGAAGATCCTTCACAGTGAAACCAAAAGGGTCAAAATCGACAGAGACAGAGTTATTACGAGTGAATTTGCGGATAGCGATTAGATTATTAATCACATGTGGGGAATATAGGGTATTTTGAAGGGGGAATGGATTAGGAGGTAGTGTATAGAATGCACCATAACCCTTTACTGGAATGCGATGGCCACTACCAACTGTCACAAATTGAGGATGCTTTAGACCAAACAGTTTGAGAATATTACCTGCAGACCGGGTGAGGTGAGAAGTGGCTCTGGAGTCTATGTACCAGTTGTTGTCAGGCTGTTGGAACTGGTCATGCATGAAGTGGGCTTGATGGGGGTACTGAACATGCCGAGGGGCTAGAGCAGGGCCCAACAACCCGCGAGTGGGAATCTTGGTTGAAGGGTTCAGGTCTTTGGAGGCCGAATCAGGCGGCCGCTGTAGGGATACTGTTAGGACGCCGCGGTTCTGTGCTGATTCTGCAGGCGCTGTTGTTGTTGCTGCTGATTCTGCTACCCGCGACCCCTGCCATGACCACAGCCTCCTCTGCCGCGGCCATTGCCACCGCCTCCCTGCTGCGGTTGAGAGTTTTCTGGCGGCATTGGATCGTGAGGGCGTGTTTCGACAGCTAACATATTATGATTGTGCTCATCCTGCTTAGCACGTCGAGTCTCTTCGAGCAACAACTGCGAGCGAGCTCTGTTAAAACTGGGAAGCCGATCTGCCTTTTGAATTATGGCGGTTAACGTATCATAGTCTCCTTTAGGAAGACCTGCAATCAATTGCAACACCATCTTAGTGTCCGAGACAGGTGTGTCGACGTTGGAGAGTTGATCCGCCAAGAGTTTCAACCGCTCGCGATGCTCGGTCATGTTGGAGAAATTTTCAAGGGTGTATTGTTAAACTGTTCCTCCAAATACACCGCATGAGTGTGCTTGTTATCTTGAAAGATTTCCTCCAAGCGGTTCCATAAATCAAGGGTTGTGGCGCCAGAATTCATGATAGTAAGAAGAAGATCCTGAGAAATACTACCATAAATCCATAGTTTGACGCCGGCGTCTAGACGACGTCAAGTAGACTCATCAACATCCGGAGGGCGCGGAATAGTGTCATCAATATGATCAAGCACGTTATAGAGACATGCATGATTACGAAACAGTTCAACCCATGGGGGATACTGACTATTTTCTTGATCAAGAAGAATGGAAATAGAGTTCTTGATGTTTGTAACAGTTCGTGCGGGATGAAAAAAGGATGACAACGTGGTGGTGGGATTTGTGGAGGTGGAAGTGTCAGAAGTATTGGAAGAATCCTGCGTATCCATTTAGAGAAGAGAGGAAAAAAGAAGAAGCACAAAAACCAAGAAATTTGATGAAGGGTCGTGGCAGTGTAGGCGGGAGGGCCGGCGGCGAGAAGAGATGAGATTTCTAGGGTTTTGTGTGGTAGGCTCTTGATACCATGTAAGATGATATTAATCTCCCTTGAGGAGTCTTTTCATTAATATCAAATTATATATAGAGTACAATATTCATCTCAATTTACACAATATATGGAAATATTCTAATTATAGGTAGGGATACAATTGTTTCTATAATATACATGTTTACAATAAATATATTTTGGCTTTGACATGTATATTCAGCTGAAATAACTTTTAGCACTAGAAAATTATCAGCATTGCACATTTAACTTTTAGCTTGGAGTAGACAGTAAAACCTCTTCTCTTACGCTTTTGTGTTAATTGTTAATACCCATATATATTTTTTTTTTAGTTCTTGTTTAGTTTTCTAAAGCATCTGCTTACTATTCTGCATGCTTCAAGCTAATGTCATTACACTCAAGAATCATAGAAAGTCATATTGCTATACTTGGGACAAGTTCAACTCCTTTTCTTTTTGTAATTAAATGGTCAGAAAAGCGAACTAGAAAGTAGAAATATAGAATATTATGGCTTGAATTTGTCACTTTTGCGAAAAGAAAAGGAAGAAAAATCCGCCATATCATTTCCACCCTTTCCTTCATTTACCTACTTAGACGACACATGTATTCCGCGTATTAATTGTTAGGCTTCTTTGTAAATTTTTGCAAGCAAATCTTTTTGTTCATCTCACTCTCTCTCAGTTTCTCACTTCTTCATCCGCTTTTTTGCGTGCTCTTTTTCAGTATCTGGTGCTTCTTCTTCCTCTTTCCTTTTTGTTCATTTTTTTGCTTCTGTTTTTTTTTTTTGATGGTTTTCTTGGATTTCATCATTGAATTTTAAAGTCTTCCCTTTGTTGTCGATATTAGTACTAAATGTTGTCTAGTAACAAAATTGAAAGAGAATAATATTATTTTCATTAGCTAATTAGCTTATATACAATAGTAATTCTAGGCTATAATAATGAAAATTAATTATACACCTAACTAATACAAAATCTATAACAATCTTTACCAAATCACTAAATATATACTAAGTATATTTACATATATTCTATATGTAAATTAATTTCCATAACTGTTAGAGATTTTGTATTAGTTAGATGTATAATTAATTTCCATAATTGTAGCCTAGAATTACTATTGTATATCATGTATATAAGCTAATTAGCTAATGAAAATAATCAAGGGATTATTCTCTTTCATGGTATTAGAAATTTAACTAGAATTTCGTCTTGCCCTACTCAGCTTTACCTCCCCTCTGCCGCCTAATTCTTCTCCCTCAGTCATGTCTAACACAAAGAATACCTTCCATCATGTTCTCGCGGTCTCCAACATCAAAAACAATATATTTATCGCCCTTGAAATGGAGAACGTCCAATATGTGACATGGGCAGAACTTTTTAAAATTCACGCAAGGTCTCATAGAGTCCTCTATCACATCGTCAAACCTGAAAAAGGCAAGGAGAAGGTGCTTTCGATCGATGATGACATTGAGTTATGGGTAATCCTTGATGCTACGGTCCTCTAATGGATTTATTTCATCATCTCTATCGACATCTCGCATACAATTATCGAACCCGACGCAACAACGGTGGAACTTAAAATAAGTTGCGTGATATATTCCAAGATAACAAAAATTCTCGTGTTGTAACTCTTGAGAAGGAATTCTCTCACACAACTATGGAGGATTTTTCGAATGCCTCCGCATATTATCAAAGGCTCAAGGAATTATCGAATCAACTCAAGAAATGATCATTTCGTTCTTTAAATGGTTGTGGGCCTCACCGAAGCATATAATGGGGTTGGAACTCTCATTTTCCAAAGCAATACTATTTCACCTTTCTACCAAGCCCATTTCATGCTCACTCTAGAAGAGTCGGGGTTGGCTAAAAAGGATACAACTGGAGCATACTCGGCTATGATAGAGGCCACATCCCGAGAAAATGATGAGTTTTAATCATTCTATGGTGGTTGCGGTAGCGGCAGTGGCAGACATGGTGGCGTCCAGCAGGGGTCCGAGCCACAACACCTCTGACAGCAGTCTTAGGCCAGTGGCCAGTGGCCTTAGGAATGGCTTTGGCCCATCCTACCATGCCCATACACAACAACACCTTAGGCCAGGCCCATCAGCCGGTAGAAGTAGACTGGCCAGTTTTGGCCTCGACCGCAACAGGCTTGGCAGTAGCCTGACCTTCTTGGGTCTCGACCACAATAGGTCTTCGCTGCAATAGGCCCAACAACCTCCCAGACTCACACAAATATCGAAGCAGCAATGCATATAGTTGGGCTAAATCCTTCAGATGAAAATTGATACATGGATACCGTTGCTATTTCTCATATGACATACGTGCAAGATAATCTCTCGTCTTATTTCAATTTGAGCAAAAATTATGGCATAATTGCTGGTAACGGTCATACAATTCCAATTTGTGGTTATGGTCATACAAATTTGTCTCCCCCAAACCCGCCTTTAGCCTTTAAAATGTCCTCCATGCTCCTCAATTAATTAAAAATTTAGTGTCCGTTAGGAAATTTACAACTAATAACTCAGTTTCTGTTGAATTTTATCCTTTTAAGTTTTATGTGAAGAATTTCTGGATGGGGATACATCTAATGAGATGTGATAGCAGGGGTGTGCTTTATCCCATCACCATCACCACCACCACAAATCAAGCCACACCATCAACTTTTGCAATATTAGCGCATTCTTTATGGGATGCACATTTGGGTCATCAGGGCGCATTTGTTTTTTACTCCATTAGACACTCAAAATTTATTGAGTGTAATCACACGCATAGTTCTAATGTTTGTCCTCTTGAGAAACATGTTAAATTGTCATTTGTTGCTTTTAATTCTATTACTATGTTACTTTTTGATACTATTCATAGTGATGTTTGGACATCTCCCGTTTTGAGCTCTTCGTACCACTGTTATTATGTTTTGTTATTGGATAATTACTCTAATTTTTTGTGAATATTTCTATTATCTAAAAAGTCTCAATTTTATTCCACATTTATATTATTTAGAGCATTCATTCGTACTAAATTTGAATGAGAGGTTAAGAACATTCAGAGTGATAATGGAAGGGAATTTGATAATGGGCGGAAATTTTGTAAGGTTAATGGTGTATCTTTTAGATTCTCATGTCCACATACTTCATCACAAAATGGGAAAGTCGAGAGAAAAATCAGCACCATTAATAATATTGGTTGTACTTTACTAGACCATGCATCATTACCACCTTCATTTTGGTATCATGCATTACAAATGACAACTTACCTTCTCAACATCCACCCTAGAAAATGATTAGCCTACCAATATTCACTCAAAATTCTTTATAAAAAATGCATATCTTATTCTCATCTTTGGATATTTGGGTGTTTATGTTATCATCTTTTTCCCTCCACTATCATAAATAAACTTCAGGCCCGCTCTACCGTTTTTGTCTGTTTGGATTACCCATCTAATCATCGTGGTTACAAATGTTATGATCAATCCTCTAACAAAATCATCATTAGTCACCATGTCATTTTCGATGAAACCTAATTTCCGTTTGCTAAGTTGCATAGTTCAACGTCCCGTTCATATGATTTTTGGATGATGGAATTTCACCTTATGTGGTCCATCACTTGGCCAAGCCCACATCGGGGCACATGGACCAGCTCACCCACTCCGGCCGACTGCCCGCTGGCCCAGCCTAACCAGGCTAGTGCCTTATGCCACCCGACCCAACCCAGCGACAAACTATATCCGCTGTGCCCGACTGCCCATCTCGCCGAGCCCACCAAATGGCGCAACGCCGATCGGACTCGCCCCTTTCGACGGTGTTGAACGAGTCGGTTCACCAGAACTGCACCATCCTATTATTCCCACCCAAATCTAGCCCACTCATATTCCGGCTTCACGGCCAGTTACTCACAGTCAATGGGGAATTTTAAACCAAAGTGACAATTTAAGCCCAACTCTAATGGTACTAAATCCCCTCTATCACGTAATCCTGTGTCTGTCCTTGTTGACCCGAATTGAAAAATAGTTATGGATGATGAATATAATGCTTTTATTGAAAATAAGACGTGAGAGTTGGTGCCCCGTCTACCTGATGTTAATGTGATTAGTTCTATGTAGATTTTTACTCATAAAGAAAAATTTGATGGGAGTTTTGAGAGGCAAAAGGCCCGTCTTGTAGGTGATGGCAAAACTCAACAGGTTGGCGTGGATTGTGGAGAGAAGTTTAGTCTGGTGGTCAAACCGACAACTATTCACACTGTTCACAGTCTAGCTCTCTCAAAAACATGACTCATTCATCAACTGAACGTAAAAATGACTTCTTACACGGAGAACTCAAGGAACAATATACACATACATCAACCATTGGGCTTCAGGGACCCCACTCATCCGAATCATGTGTGTTTGCTGAAGAAATCTTTGTATGGGCTAAAACAGGCTCCTCGGGTCTGGTATAAGTGATTTGCAGATTACGTTTCTACTCTTGGGTTTTCTCACATCAAGTATGATCATTCTCTATTCATATATCGTAATGGTACTTCTATGGCCTACATTCTTTTGTATGTGGATGATATTATATTAACTGTTTCATCTGATGTACTTCCCCAGTCTATCATATCACTTCTCAACTAATAATTTGCTATGAAAAATTTGGGGTCGTGGAGTTATTTTTTGGGTATAGCTATCACTCGTCATGCAGGTGGTCTATTTCTATCTCAGAGGAAGTATGCATCAGAGATCATTGAACGGGATAACATGTCAGCCTGTAAGCCATCTCATATTCTGGTTGCTACTAAACCGAAGTTGAGTGCTACTTCTAGCACACCATATGAAGATCTCTCCCACTATCATAGTCTTGCGGGGGCTCTTCAATATCTCACATTTACAAATCCCAATATTACTTATGCAGTGCAACACGTGTGTTTATTCATGCATGATCTGAGGGAAGAACGCATGCACACTCTCAAACACATTGTGCACTACATTCAAGGTACTCTTAATCATGGCTTATACTTATATACATCATCGATATCTACTCTTATTTCATATACAGATGCTAATTAGGGAGGATTTCCAGATACCAGGCGTTCGACATCTGGTTATTATATGTTTCTCGGTGATAACTTGGTCTCTTAGTCCGCTAAACGTAAGGCTACTTTGTCACGCTCTAGCGTGGAGACTGAATATCGAGGGATCGCCAATGTGGTGTTTGAGTCATATTTTTTGCGTAACCTTCTCTTAAAGCTTCATTATCGTATTTAGAAAGCTACATTGGTCTACTGCGATAATGTTAGTGCGATATATCTCTCCGGAAATCCTGTACAACATCAACGCACTAAAAATATCGAGATGGATATTCACTTTGTTCGCGAAAAGGTTGCTCATGGACAAGTATGTGTCTTGCATGTCTCTTCACGTTATCAGATTGCTGACATCTTTACTAAGGGTCTTCCTTTGGTTCCGTTTGAAGATTTTCGGTACAGTCTCAGCGTACGACAACCGCCCGCTACGACTGGGGTGTGTGATAGAATATATGTAAATATATTTAGTTATTTGGTAAAGATAGTTAGGGATTTTGTATTACTTAGGTGTACAATTAATTTCCATAATTGTAACCTAGAATTACTATTGTATATTATGTATATAAGCTAATTAGCTAATGAAAATAATTAAGAGATTATTCTCTTTCAAAAATAGTGCATTTGGAGTGCTTAAATGTTCTCATTTCCCTTTTGGGTTTGCTTATTCTTGGAAAATTACACGTGATTAACAAGAAAGTTAACTTCAAAGGTAAAAATGATCTCCACACATTGTGAACTGTCCCTAAGAACATGAAAATTCATTCAAGACTACAAAATGCCAAATAAAAAGATCAGATAATTGTGTGAAAATATTTACAATTTAGCTCTTATTTGTTATGTACACTTTCACATATTAAATTAAAGATTGCTGCAATATTATGAATTTATGTGTACCCAGTTGTGTATTGCAATATATTTCTAAGATAAATAGGACAAGATGTTGTAATGAGTATGACAGAAACAAGACACGGATAAAGGAAATTATTTTTTCCACTTCCAAGTGTATTTGTTTTTTGTAATTTAAATGTGAAATTCTGCTATGTGCAGTAGCAAAGATAAATACTTTAGGGATTTTATATATCAATTAACGATAATTTTTTTAGGGCCTGAAGCAACTTCTTGGCATTGCTTCAAGATAATCAATGAAGACCATTCAGTTGTTACATCTGTTGGCAGCATTATTACTACAACACCTTTTGTAGGAAATAGTTTCCATGATCTTTTTATTCCCATAATGGAATAATATATATATGTTACAAGACTAATATTTAGGCTATAATTATGGTAATCTAAATCAGAATAATTTACATTCCTAATATATAATATACACAAAGATTATGGAAATAATCAAGGATTATTTTCATAATCTATCATTCCCCCGCAGTCTTAGCAGGAGGCTTTTGTACGCTGAAAATGTCCCTAAATCGTCAAAGACTATACGCGGAAACCCTTTTGTGAATATATCGGCAATCTGATAGCGGAACGGAACATGGAGAACACGAACTTGTCCACATGTAACTTTTTCACGGACAAATAAAATATTCATCTCAATATGTTTAGTGTGTTGCTATTGTACGGGGTTCTCTCACAGATATATCGCACTCACATTATCACAATAAACCATGGTGATCTTTTTGATCGGACAACGAAGCTCCAATAGAAGATTACAGAACCAACACGATTCAGAGACAACATCCGCAACCCCTCTATATTCGGCTTCAGCATTAGGTCGAGATAACGTGGGTTGACACTTCGAAGACCACGAGATCAAATTGTCTCCGAGAAAAATACAATAACCAGAGGTGGAGTGTCTGGTATCTAGGCATTCATCCCAATCAGCATCGGTATACGAAGTGAGGCCAGAGATGTCGGACTTATAAATATGCAAGCCAAAATCAAGAGTACCCTGAATATACCGCATAATACGTTTAAGAGCATTCATATGTTCCTTCTTCGGGTCACGCATATGTAAACATACTTATTGAACAACATATGATAAATCAGGTCTAGTGAAGGTGAGATATTGCAATGCTCTTGCTAATCTGCAGTAATTTGTCGGATCGTCGTATGGAGACCCCGAAGCGTTACTCAACTTAGCATTTGTATCAACCGACATGGGTGACGGCTCACATGATGACATGACGACTCTATCATGATTTCCTCAACATATTTTATTTGACAAAGAAATAGACCACCTGCATGTTGAGTCACAACAATGCCCAAAAAATAGTTCAAAGGATTCAAATCCTTCATAGCAAATTCAGATGCAATGAGCGACATAATAGACTGACGAAGTGAGGAAGATGATGATGTCATCAACATAGAAAATAATGTATTGACATTTCATTTTCTTTATGATAAATGAACAAGATCAGATTTGCTATGCGAGAAGCCTAGTATGGAAACAAACTTGTTATATCATGCTCGGGGGGCTTGTTTGAGATCATATAGACTTTTTCAATAAGAAATGTAATTTGGATGAATATGGTCTCGGAATCCCATAGGCCGGTGCATGTAAATTATTTTCTGGAGGTGACCGTTGCAGAAATACATTTTTGACATCCAACTAGTGAATTAACCATGATTTTGATAGTTCCAAAGTGAGAACCGTCCGGATAGTCGTCGGTTTTATAGCTGGGCTAAACATTTCATCACACTCCACACCTACCTGTTGAGACCTGCCATCACCAACAAGACGAATTTTGTGCCTCTCAAATGAACCATGAGTTTTCTTTTTATGACAAAAAATCCACATGAAATGAAATATGTTTACATTAAGGACGGGGCACCAACTCCCACGTCTTATTTTTAATAAGAGCATCAATTTCATCTAACATGACATTTTTTCAATTCAGGTCGGATAGGGCATCTTTCGGGTTACACGAAATCGGGGGTGGTGGAACCGAGGATGTCTGATTAAAGTGACGCTTAGGCTGAAAATTCCATGCATGCTACGGGTTTCAATGAACCTACATTGGGCCTGACCCGTAGAAGGATGTTGGAGTAGTAAGGCTATCGGGATGGTGTGGGCTGGCTGGTTACTAGGTCCAACAATGGTAGGAGAGGGGCTCAGCCCAGTTGTAGTCGATGGAGACTGGTCCGAGGAGGAGGGATTGGTTAGGTTGGGCCTCGGGTCTGTTAAAATAGGAAATTAGAATAATGGATGGGGACCTGTTGGGTTAAGCCACTAGACATATTCGGCAGGCCACTGGATCAAGGGAGAAGGAGCAGTGGGCTCCCTATTTTGTGCTTGAGGTGTCGGGCAGTTTAACTGGATCGGGGGAGAGGGAGTAGTGGGCTCCCTTATTTGGGCCTGAGTTGTTGGGTTGTTTAAGTGAAATTGCACTAGGGGATGTTCCCAGTGTCCAAAAAATCAAACGAGTGCGGGGAAGAAGTGTGTATATTGGCAAACATGAATTAGGACTCATCGAAAATAACGTGACGAGAGATAAAAAATCCACTAAACATATCATAACACTTATAGCCCCGATGGTTTTATGGGTAGCCCAAAAATACACATGGAGTGAAACGGGCTTGAAGTTTGTTTATTATTGTGAAAGAAAAGAGAGGGTAACATAAACACCCAAAATCCCTCAAATGTGTGTAGGAAGGGTCCCGATGATATAAAATTTGTATGGGTGAGAATTTTGAAAGTAGTTTGCTAGGGAAAATGTTTAAGAGGTACATTGCCATTTGAATAGCATGATGCCAAAATGGTGGTGGTATGTACGAATGAGCAAGAAGTGTGCGAATTAAATTATTTATTGCTCGTATTATTCATTCGGTTTTTTTCATTTTGAGGAGAAGTGTGTGGACAAGAGAAACGAAATACCATACCATTTTTGTGATAAAAATCCTTAAATTGGTCATTTATGAATTCTCTCCCATTGTCACATTGGAAACACTTAATAGAGTTCTCAAATTGGATTTGAATGAAAGCACTAAATTGCATGACAATATTGTAAACCTATTATTTTTTCCCAATGGAAAATGTCCATAGAAAATAAGAGTAATCATCCAAAATATTCATGTACTACTTATGACCGACGAACTTAAACTCGGAGATATTCATAAGTCACTATGCATGATATCAAACGGCATAATAGTGTTCGAAGTAGACAAAGAGAAAGGTAGTTTATCACGTTTTTCAAAAATGCAAGATTGACAAACAGAAAAACCCAAAATTGTTTACAACAAAAATGTTTTTTCTAAGGGAGTTCAACACAGGTTCTCCCGGGTGTCCCAAACGATTATGCCATAAGGTATTAGAAATAACAGCAAAAGTAGATGGAGAGGTGACTTGGTGGTTGGTGGTGATAGGATACAGATCCACAATGCTGGCACATCTCATTAGTGGCATCACCGCCCGAATGTCCTTCACATAAAACCCAAACGGATAAAACTCAACAGAAACATTATTGTCAGTTGTGAAATGTCGTACATATATCAAGTTTTTAATAAGTATGAGTGCATGTAGGACATTATTTAAATGTAAAGGTGGGTAGGGGGAGGTTTGATTAGCCCATACCACGAATTGAAATTTCTTGTCCACTGTCAACCACAATATTTTTATTACTGCTCATATTATAATAAGAAGAGAGATTACCTTGAGATGTCGTCATGTGAGAGGTAGCACCAGTGTCCATGTATCATGTGTCGTCGGGAGAATTGAGCGTTATCATGTGCATGGCTTGCTCGATGTCTGTTGGAACATAATCCATAGAAGATGGTCCATATGTTGCATATGTTTGTTGTGGACGGGTTGCCAAGGACCCCAGGCTGCTGAGTGGGTAGTGGTGGCCTGGCCTATGATGACGTGGGGTACGGGCAAGGAAGGGCGGCCCACTGTTGTGGTGCCCAAACCCACGGTGGGTATATCCCCCACGGCTGCCCACTATTTGACTAGGCTTGCGGCCGGTGGTTATTGTCGCCGCTGGACTAGTTACCACCACCCCGACCACGTCTCCTTCCGCCATGATTTTTTTTTTGTTATTATTGCGATGACCCTGTTTTGTCCATTGTTATTATGATTCGCTGCATTACCCAAACCAGAATTTTGAGGCCCAAAATCATCAGCATACGTGTTGGTGGAAATGAGGGCGGTGCCGATATTGTTGGCCGCCGTGGTCGCCTGTTTTATTTTCTAGGTTTCTTCGAGAATCAATCTCGAACGAGCCTCATAGAATGGTGGAAATGGATTACTTTGTTTAATGAACGTAGCAACACTATCATATTGTTAATTTGTATCCGCAATTAATTGGAGAACTAACTTTTGATTCGTCAACGGTGCACCAACGTTGGATAGTTGATCAGCAAGTATTTTTAACTCTTGACAATAGGCGGAGACGTTTGGAAAATCATCCATCTTTATATTAGTGAATTGATTCTCTAGATAAACCACACGAGAATTCTTGTTATCTTGAAAAATATTTTGAAAAAGCTCTCATACTTGTTGAGTCGTCGAATCTGGTTCCAATATGGTGTGCAAAAGATCGTTGAAAATTGTGCCATAAGTTCATTGAAGGACTATAACATCCAAGAGAGACCATAGAGCCACATCAATGTCGGTGGACTTGTCTTTCTCCGTGACACCCGATTGAGGTTTTGGAGGGAGAATATGGTTAATGACTTGGTATGCATAGCAATGAATTTTGAATAACTTCGCCCAAAAATATTGCCCTTTTCCATCTTCGGAATCACCGGAATGAAGTTCTTGATGTTGTTGACGGTAAGAGCGGGATGAAATTTGTTTTGGTCGGCCATTGTTAGTCGTGAATGACGAAAACAAGAAGGAGGAGAGGAGGAGGAAGAACCCAATTAGGGTTTCAGTGAAGAAGAGGCCGAATTAGGGTTGCTCCGGCGGCTTAGGGCTAGGGTTAAGGGGGGTTAATTTTTTGCTCTTGATACCATGTAGAAAATATTTTCCATGATCTCTTTATTCCTTTAAGGCAATAATATATACATGTTACAAGACTAATATTTAGGCTATAATTATGATAATCTAAATCAGAATAATTTACAGTCCTAATATATAATATACACAACGATTATGGAAATAATTAATCTATCACCGTTGATGAGAAGGAGAAAGATGAGTGAGATGAGGTTAGAATGCATTTTCACTTCAGAAGTTGGGAATCTTGCCTTTGCTATATGCCGGATAGTTAGTTTATTCCTTTAATTTCTTAGCAGGTCATGAAAGAACGTCATCCTGGAAGAATTTACTTCTGTAAACAGATTCCAGAATTCAATTCCAGCCCATTGCAACATATCTCATACATATGTTGGAACACCTACAATCTCGCTGTTTTTGTCTTTCTAGCAAGCTCTGTATAACTTTAGTCCCACTTAAATGAACGCAATATACTATGAAGCATATTATGTTAATACTTAGTTTAATCATGTTTCATTTTTGCATCTCAATAGTAAAAAAGAAGCCCGGACCATCTAATAATTATATATGTAGGAGTACATTAATTGTATCCTCCATTTTAGAGTTGTAGATGTTTATTTTTTCCTTTTGAGATGTTGATAATATAGTAGTACTTCACTGAGAAAACATCCAAATAAGAGGAACCATGGAGTTGGGGATATTACGCAAGAGTTAGGACCAAACATACCTAAAACAACATATATCTCGTTGGGATAAAATAGTTCAAAAATACACTTCATATGGTATGATTTTGTTCATTTTTTGGTTAAGCTTGTACCGTCTTCTCCAAATACATCATACTCCTAAGAATATCTAACAGGGAAAACACCTTATAAGTAACTTTACTTTTCTTTTCAACTATCTAGTGGAATTTTATTCGTACACCCAACATACATTTTATAAAAGAAAATTATTTGTTTGCTTTGCTTGATTATTCTTTGTCTTGAGCCGAGGGTCTCCCAGAAACAGTCGTTCTACCTACCAAGGTGGAGGTGAGGTATGTGTATATTCTACCCTCTCCAGACCCCACATTGTGGGATTTTTACTGGGTATGTTGTTGTTGTTTGTCATATAGTCAAGATACTCACTATGTAAGTTGTTAATATCATAGAACAGAGGCATTTTCCCATAACGTGTTGCAGTGTTTCGGGACATGACCTTATGGCACAAGATCACAAAATCATAGTTGATGAATCCTTGCCCCCATAAGTTTTGTTTCTATTCCATAGCAAATGTACGTGTCTCACCAAGGGTAACAAATGCAATCTAACATTTCATACACTTTCCTTTTGTTTCTATGTGCTGATCGTATAATTTTTTGTTTTTGAGATATAGCAACATGTAATAGAAGTTATATCATGTCAAAGGATTCAAAAGCAAGAAGATCAGCATGTAAATTAGATTAGTACTAAAAAACTCTTGCAAAAAGACAGAGAAAGAGACTAGAAAGTGTGGTATAAAATACTAGGTGGTAAACTCAATCACAGAGGCCTTTAATCTTTTAATTAGAGCCTATTAAATAATGCCAGAGATATTTGCTGAACCTGAATCAATTCGGTTTGTTTGAATGCCTTAATTTTCAAAATAAGCAATAAAGTGAATCAGAACAGATTACCTAGATCTTAAGACTGCTGAGATGTGACTCAAGATTCACTAAATTTTCAAAATATTTGGAATATTAGATAAGGCTAAAGGACATCAAAAAGAAGGATTGGGACAGAAAGCAATGCAACTTGAGTAATCTCATTTATTGATCAAGCTTCCTACTATTTGATTGAGTAATTCTATTTATTGATTGAAAGAAATAATCCCTCCATTATTTTCACTAATTGAAAAATAATATATACACTTTACATATTTTCATAATTAGAGAATCATATTCATATTCTACTTCTAAAACCTTATTCTATTTGAAAACTAACTACAATTATGGTAAGTGTACAAGACTAATTATGGTACAAAACTAATATACAATATATACCAAAATTTGCCCAATAATAATGTAAACACGAGATGGGCTAAACCCGAGAATGGGCCTAGGCTGTATTCATCCTATATACACATGTATATTGTGTATATTTGGATTTATACTTAACACACACCCGCAGTCTTAGCGGGCGGACTTCATACGCTGAGACTGTTGATGCGCGATTTATGCACACACTTAACGCAAGTGCACGTGTCGTGACAAGTAATATAGTCTAGGTAAGACCGAATATCGTCCTCAAGGACTGGTTTTCAAGTACCGATTATCTATGCTTTAGTTTCTATTTGGTTAACGTTAATTGGGTTGAAATTCTAAACTAATAATGCAGGAAATAAACTAATTATGAAAATACTTTGATTTAAATCAGTTATGATGGAGAATTAGAGCTTCCAAGATCATCAACTATCCACTCTATTCAATCCGTAATACAATTAGACTGACTTCTTCTTCTACGTTAAGATAGCAGGTTAACTAAGCCGTTTTATACTCCTGTTAAGGTAATATAAACACTCAACCCCATTGGAGAACCCTTCTACCTTTCGGTGACAAGATTGACTACAAAGGAGGATTAAGAGCAATAACCTATTAAACTACACAAGTATCGGAGTACTTTCGTCCACGATTTAAACCTATGTTTATTCAACTATAGCATATTCACAATCTCCCCTTTCGTCTTTCGATTAGAAATCATATAAGTGATGATAATTAGTGATCAATTAATTACCAAGCAATCAAAACAACTATTGAATAAATCTTAAATAAGTGAAGAAGAAACCAAACTAATATATTAATTCATTAATAGAGTTTCAAGTGAATCACAAGGAAATCCCTAACAAAGTAATTAGCTCCTAGCCACAGTTACGCTAAGAACTAATATAATATCCATACATGAACTGAAATAAACAAAGCAAAAAGAAAGAAAAGAAAAATACTCAAGAACAAGTCTCCAAGCCTTCGAGCATCCAAGGATTGTGTTGTGGAATATTTACAAGATGGAATGGAATGGAATGGTGGATGGAATGTAGGATGGTGAATGGGATGTAGGATGGGTGGAATCAGGATGGGTGATTGAATTCTTCTAATGATGTAGAGACTATTTATAACCCAAGAATTCTTTAGGTAAAGGGTTTAGGAAAAGTTATGGAAAAGGGTTAAGGAATATGTAGGTAGGAAAAGTTATCCCTTTTGGACTCTGAAAATGTGTCAAATTCGGCCCAAAACTCAGAAATCCCGCGTCGGAAGGTTATGGAATATGTAGGTAGGAAAGGTTATGGAATCCTTTTAGGTAAAGGGTTTAGGAAAAGTTATGGAAAAGGGTTAAGGAATATGTAGGTAGGAAAAGTTATCCCTTTTGGACTCTGAAAATGTGTCAAATTCGACTGGCTTCGGAACTCGCGTCGGCCATGATTTGCATCGGCGCCACGGAAAACTGCAACTTCGGAACATTGGGCGCATGGCTGAGCGTTTTACGGAGGATTTTCGTTTCGTCGTCCTTTTTTCCGGTCTTGTCGATTTCTTCCATACTTCCGAACTTCTAGCCGTTTCTTGGCCCTTTTAGTGTGCAATTCCATCTCATTTATGCTTATTTCATCTCTTTTTCGTCATTTCTCCATTTCTGACCGTTGTGACACAAAGGAAAGGAAAACAACCCTAATAATATACTAAACATAAATGAAATGAGTAAAATACTAACTAAAAAAGACTCAAAAGGTGTATATAAAATACACCGATCAACTGTCTCGAAAATCTTCAAAAAGGACCGAGGGAATACCTTTTGTAAATATGTCTACAATTTGATACCTAGAAGGAACATGACAGACACATACTTGTCCACGAGTCACTTTTTCGCGAACAAAGTGAATATCCATCTCGATATGTTTAGTGCGTTGGTGTTAAACCGAATTTCCATAAAGGTAGATGACACTAACATTATCACAATTAACCAAGATAGCTTTCTCAATAGGACAATGAAGTTCTAAAAGAAGATTACGTAACCAACATGATTCAGAAACCACATTGGCTACCCCTCGATACTCGGCCTTTGCACTGAAACGTGATAAAGTCGACTGACGCTTTGCAAACCAAGAGACCAAGTTATTACCAAGAAACATACAATATCCAGACGTAGACCGTCTGGTATTTGGACATCCTCCCTAATCAACATTTGTATACGAGATGAGTGTAGACGTCGACGAAGGATATAAATATAAGCCACAGTCAAGCGTCACCTGGATGTACTGAATAATACGTTTGAGTGCATTCATGTGCTCAATCCTGGGATCATGCATAAATAAATACACATATTGTACTGCATACGTAATATCTGGTCTCGTGAATGTAAGATACTGAAGAGCCCCTGCAAGACTAAGATAGCGTGTTGAATCCTCGTACGGGGAGCCAGTTGCAGCACCCAACTTGGATTTAGTATCAACTGAAGTGAAAGTGGACTTGCAGGATGACATCCCAGCCCTCTCAATGATCTCAGTCGCATACTCCCTCTGTGATAAGAACAACCCACCTGCATGACGAATGACATCAATCCCCAAAAAACAACTCAAGGGCCCTAAGTCTTTCATAGCAAACTCAGAACTGAGTATTGTCATGATATACTATTGTAACGCATCAGAAGAGGCAGTCAAGATAATATAATCCACACATAAGAGTATATAAGTCAATGAAGAACCATGACGATATATGAACAATGAATTATCAGACCTGCTGTGAGAGAACTCAATAGTCGAATTGTAGTCGGCAAACCTCTTATACCACGCCCGTAGAGACTTCTTAAGTCCATACAAGGACTTATTCAACAAACATACATGATTAGGATATTTGGGATCCCTAAACCCCAAAGGCTGATGCATATAGATTGTCTCATTGAGATCATCATGTAAAAAAATATTATTCACATATAACAGATGAATGGGCCATGATTTTAAAAGAGTCAAGTTAAGTACAATGCGAATGGTAGCCGGCTTGACCACCGGACTAAACGTCTCACCCCAATCCACCCATATCTGCTGAGTCTTACCATCACCTACATGACGAGTCTTATGCCTCGCAAAAGAACCTTCAAAATTGTCCTTATGAGCAAAAATCCACATAGACCGAATAATATTTACACCAGATGGATGGGGCACCAACTCCCACGTCTTATTTTCTATAAGAGCCTTATATTCGTCGGTCATAGCAATTTTCTAGTTTGGGTCACTTAGTGCTGACATAGGATTACGGGGCAGGGAGAATTTAAGAACATTTGAATTTAAATTTCTTTTTGATTTAAAAATGCCTCGTTTACTATGAGTGACCGGTCTATGACTCGGGGAGAATTGAGTGGATTTTGGGAATTATCGTAACACAGGATGGCACGGCCCGTGAGCGATGGTCTGTTGGCAATCACGGTAAATCGGGTCGAATCGTCCCGAAGCTGCGTTATTAGGCCAGAACTGGATATGGTAGATGGCCTAGTTTCTGGGCCCAGTACGGTGGTTGATGCTGATACATGAGGTTCATCGGGCAGTGGGTTCACTGGCAGATTTTAGGTACGGGATAGTTCCAAAAAATGGTGAATAATATACGGGGATATATCATCATCCAAAATATTGTACGAACTAGGTACGGAATTACTAGCCTTAGCAAACGAAAATTGAGATTCATCAAAAATTATATGACGACTAATGATAATTTTATTTGATGATAAATTAAAACATGTGTAACCACGATGATTTGATGGATAACCCAAAAACACATAAGGGGTAGACCGGATCTGAAATTTGTTAATTGTGATGGACGAAAATAGTAAATAACATAAGCACCTCTAAATAGTGGGAGTGATGTTGAGAAAAAAAGAAAATGCAATGAATAAAATAGCATGAACATGATAGTGTGACTATAATAGTAGTAGTACTTAGTCGTAGTGGGAGGATAATAATCAAGATTGGAGAGTTTCATGATAGGATCCCTAAAAAGAAATACAATTTTGGGAGAGTTTTATGATAGAATCCCCGAAGATCTTGTACGGAACCAGTCAGTTACGACAAAGTACTACTAAACGAAGTTGCATCAAAAAACAACTTGACAAGTAATTCGTTTTGCAAAGAGCTTATTGGCTAAGACTTTTGATGATCGTGCAAAAGGAACACATGTGAAAGCGGTAGATGCATGGTTAAGAATCTAATTGGGAGATTGTTGGGGTATATACCATTAACCATGCATTTAGATATGGTATGTTTTGTCATGTTTAAAGTGGTAGATTGTTGGAATATATACTATTAATCATGTATTTGAATATAGTATGTACTATAGAATAATTGTTTATATAAATTTTAATAAAGAATTAAATAGATCATGTATTAGTATGTGTGTCCTTTTCTTATATAGTAGATGATTTAGTATATGGAGTTTAGTTTATACACGGGAGATTAAATCATCGGTTCTTATAAGTATTAAGTTCATGTTCACAATCTAAAATGGAAACTGGGCAAAACTATCAGTATGATTGTAGCACAAGATTAAATATATGTATCTTCATTGTGGGAACGGTATAAAAGATTAAATTAGTCAATAAATGAAATTATCAGTAATTTAATTTAATTGATTGATATCTGTAATCTTAACATGGGGAGTTAAATAAGATTTCGAAATTAAACTGAGGAGTGCAATTACAGATTTTTAGTGGAATAATATGTAATTTATTATGGTAGGATCAATTCATTCATATTTCAAATTAATGTCGCAGTTGAAAGCCTCGTTATTTATTCTGTGGTCCTTGCTATCCCTAATTAATTAATGGATTTGAAAAATATTTTTTTTGGAGGAAGAGTAGTCTACACATTTTTGGACTAGGGTTTACACCCTAACATGATTATAAATAGAATACTTTTCAGACCTAAGATGTAGAATAAAATGCTAATTGGATTATATAGCAAAAGACTGCAGACCGTGAAACCAGAGTACGATCGTGTTGGACGGGTTTTACTCATTCTTGAAGGCTAGATTTATGGTCGCAATCATTCTTCAAGAGATAAGTATCATTTTATGTTTGATTAAACCTGCGATTATTTCTATATTACATCCAAGTTTAATTCTGACTATTTTCTTCCGCTGTTTAATTCTGACTATTTTTTTCCGCTGTTTAATTCTGACTATTTGTTTTGTGGTTGAAAAAATTATAAAGATCACCATAACTTATTATTAAGAAAAGTCTTGCCCAATGTAAAACAAGAAATCCTGTGGACCTGCCAGGACTTTGCTTTAGATTTTGACGAAACAATTATTGTTGCACCATTTTTCTTTACGAGACAAATTTAAACAATGACACAAAAAATCCTATTTGTGCAAATCACACTTAAAACATAAAACAAATCAACAAGCAGAGCCGTCCCCAGAAAAAATGATGCCCTAGGCGGTTTAAAAAAAATTTGCCCCCTCGCAAAAAAAAAATTACAATAAAACTAACATACAAAAGGCTTAAAAAATTAATTAATAATTATAACACTTACGTTTACCAAAGTGTTACACTAATAGACATAAAATCAAAAAATTATATTAACCAAAAGTAATGAACAAATAGTCTCTTACACATGAATCTCTAGATAAATAAAATTATTATTTAAATTTTTACTTTTCTAGCTCTTTGAAGTGCAAACTTACTAATGGTAGCATCACAATCAATTGTCTGTAACACTTTCTTCTCGATAGACAACGTAGCCAAATCAGTCAATTTACTTTGTGACATGGACGATCGAAGATAATTTTTAATGAGCTTCAACTTGGAAAAACTCCTCTCTGCAGTAGCAACCATGATTGGAATAGTCAACAACACCCTATAAGCTACCCAAGCATTCAGAAAACAAATGTGTGTCTTCTTGATATACTCTATGACTTCAATAGCTTTCGTTGTGCTATCCGGTAATGATCTTTTCAACAATTGTAACTCTGAACACAATTTCTTTCCATCAACATCTTTGTGGTCTCCTTCAATTGCTTAATATCAGCCCCTAATTGATAAAATGATTTGAAGAATTCTTCTCATATAAAAATGACTCAACAATATGCATTTAAATTATCGATTAAATCAAAATTACTCAAACTACATTTTGAAACATAGCAACTAATTCAAATTATAGATTCGGATAACAACATTTACTTTCAAGGTATAATGCAATAGCAAAGAAAATTGACAATTATAGAGATAAAAGAAACATACTCAATATAAATATAAACCCTAGAAAGTAGAAAAGTCGTTGAAGAGATCTTGCTATGCGCTTTTTGGGCCAATTAGATTAAGGAGATTGGGAAGAGATTTGGGTTTGTTGAATTTGAAGAAGAGAAGAAATTTGTTGGAGAATAGTCTTTGCTAGAGAATAAGAGAAGAGTTTATGGAAAGTTTTAGACTTTGGAGAAGTGTTGAATTTGGAGAAGAAATTGGTAGCTGAGCCCTTTCTGTTTTGTTAAGAAAAAAATTAGGTTTTGTCTTATTAAAAGAAGAATAAAAATTGTTTTAGATAAATTATTTCAAGTAGGTTTCGAGAATCTGCAATCTACACCTTAATAAGAACATAGCTCTTACCAACTGAGTTACTAACTCATTTGTAATATAATTTGTAACATAAAATATATACTATATATATAGTAGCTCGTTGTGTTTTATTGTCCCTGCGATGTGTTGCCCTAGGCCCTATATCGCCTACCCCTAAGGCCGGTCGTGTCAACAAGCTAAATTACAAGATACAACAACCTATTGATTATAAAAAGAAATACTAACCCAAGACTCCATGATTCGCGCCAAATTCTTGTCAACATCAAAGTGACTAACTTTATTGTTTTATTCTAGAACAACGTAATATAATAGTATATCCACTTTGCTTAAATCTTTTCTTATTTTTATAAGGTTTTCTAAAAGGAAAATATATTAAAAATACCCCTAATGCTAATTTCATACTTAAATTATAGATTGTTTATAGTACCCTTAATCTACAATAAACCCATACTAATATATAAACCTACTTCAATATGATACTCTTCGTGAACACACACCCAAAACCAATGGCATAGCCACATACGACGAAGGGTGGCACATGATGCATGTTGTTAAATGATTTATTAGTGAAAGCGGCAACGCCTTAAACGACATATGAAGTTGACAAAAAACTCTCGTATATATTTATTGAATTGACGTAAACACATTAGTGTGAATAAGTAGAGACTGATCTAGCATTAAGCCTTTGATTTCACGTGAATTTAATAATTTTTATTTAAGCATTGTATTTATATTAAGAAATTCATTAATTATATCTAAATATTTGACCGTAAAACTTGTTATTAATATATATAACTTAAGATCATTCTAAGACTTCGTAAACTTACAAATTTATGTTATTCTGTCCAAAAGAATATGCTATTCTACTTTGTTTCCAAAACAAGGAGTAGCACAAGATTCCATAAATTTCACCACCTCCTAGTTCTTTTCTCATACATTTTAATGTCCTCCATTTCCAAGTCTTTCTACTTATCTTTGTTTGCCTATTTTTCTCTGTTATATGGACAGACAAATCAAGAAACAGATTTGTCAATCTGATCAATTAATTCCCCTCAGATATGGATTTAATTCCTTACCTCAAGAAATTGTCCTTGACATATCTTCCAGGCTCTCCATTACATCTTTAGTCCAATTCAAATTTGTTTGCAAATCATTTTACAACTTGTTACATGACAAAGAGCTTGTAAACCGGCACCTGTCTCATGCAGTAGAGACCGATCCTTGTATTATTATTCACACAGATTACCCTTTAAGGAATCAGCTCTGCTTTCTTGAATTTTCCGATCATGGTAGAGAAGTAGCTAGGAAAATGAGGACTCCTTTTGCAAACTCTGTGCCTGAATTTAAAGTGGTTGGTTCATGTCAAGGACTATTGTGCATATGTGATTCTCTGTTTAATGATGCACTTTATGTGTACAATCCTTTTACAGGGGACTACAAACAGCTCCCTAGATCAGTCGAATTCAAGGTGCAAAAATTGGTTTTTGGATTTGGATTTCATCCAGTTACTAAAGAGTACAAGGTGATCAAGATCATAAACTATGCCAACATCTATTATAATGAACCCACGCGTCATCGTAGGTTTCGAGTTCCCTACTTTGGTAAATCAGATGTTCAAGTACTTAGTCTTGGTAATAATAGGTGGAGGAGTGTTGGAGAAGTTGTTTATCGCTTTGATCCAAGTACTCAAGGAATTATGTTGAACGGGAAGATGCATTGGTTGACTCGATTTGGTAAGTACAATGGACGTCGTGATAGGCTAATCGTTTCGTTTGATTTGGCTGATGAGGTATTTTGTGAAGTACCAAAAGTTGATTTTGATGTAAAGCCAAGAATTGTTCAGCATCATTTAGCAGTTCTTGGAGATTGTCTTGCTGTTGCACTAACTTTGCCTCACTATAAAGGGGGAGGATTCGAAATTTGGGTAATGAGAGAATACAATGTGAAAGAATCTTGGATGAAGGAGTTTAACATTGGGGCTTATACACCAAATACAAATTCCGTCACACAACATATGCAACCATTGGTGCAAGTTTTATGTCTATTGAAGAATGGAGAGCTGTTGTTGGAGTACAAAGGTGGAAATCTTGTTTCATATGATCCTAAAAATTGTGTATTTAGGACTTTAAGGTTTGAAGGGATGCCTAATTTGTTTAAGACATTTGTTCATGTGGGGTGCCTTAATTGGATTGATATTCCACCTGCTGATCTTTTACAAAATTAGATCATCAAAAATAATCATGGGCGGAGGGAAGTACAGGTTCGGCAGAACTCTGTAACTTTGGTTCAAACTTCAAACCCTGTATATTTGTTAAGAGTTCCATTGGATATGTACAAATCATATCATCAAACTTTTTTGTTGGTTTCACCAGGTGTTTGGTATACGCATGGGCCCTGACTAACTCTGAATTCGCGCCGGGAAGTCACACATTAGAGGAGTAAACCGCTCCCTATCAAAGGCGATTCTATATATTCAGATTATCAAACTTATTGCAAACCTTTATTGAAAAGCTTAGTCATATATGTTTAATGATACTCATTTTGTTTTTCGTTCTTGATACTTTGTTGCCTTGTCTTCTGAATTATTCTGTGTAACATACAACAGAAGGTGCTGATTTTCAGTATATGTTTAAAGGTTATGTGATCTTCTTAATATATAAATCTATAATTTGTACCAAACGCTGAACATTTTACATCAATCTATGCTTGATATTATTATCAACCTTGCACATATAAAAGTTATAAAACACACTTACTGGAAGATTAACTTGTAGAAGTAGTAGTTTTAGCAGTAGTTGGTTCTCAAAAGTCATGATTGAGGCACCATTAAAAAATCATAATTCGGGAAATCCCTCCGAGGGAGACGGCCGTACAATTCTTGGGAGAGCTGGAGGAGTGTCTACACGTATAGCAGCGTATCCATATCCCTGAATAAATATATGTGGAATCTCGTATGTTTGAAAGGTAACTTGAATTAGCAGTCGGTGTGAACAATTGTCACTCGTTAGGCCTCCCATTGATGTTTTTATGCTAATCTGTTCTTATTGAAAAATGAAGAATCAGTAAACAAATAGAAACACCATATTTGTTGATATAGACATATAGTCTAGTTTTAGGATGTTACTTGACAGTTTGTGTCTTGTCAAAGGAATGTAACTTTTTAGATTTTTACAGTCCTTTTTCTTGATTTCATACTAAGTGTTTTTATAGTTGGATAAGCAATTGAATTTGTGTTATATAGTGAAATGTTGTTATAGAGAACATATAATATAACATAACATGTTCCAGAGAAAACTTGGCATTATAGTGAAGATGTTGTTATATGGTTGTTATAGAGATGTCTGACTAGTTCATTGCCTATATGAAATACTTTGATTCCAATTTTTCAACATGAAAGCTCTGTTGGTGACTCTGTCTAATTGGCATCTTGAACACCTTTCTTGGTGGTGACTTATTTTACGGTAATTAGCTTCTAGAAGCCTTAAGAGGTTCACATTGGCCTGCTTGCTATCTAGAACTGGAGAGAAGTTGAAATTTTGAATTATGGATTTCAACTCATAAATATTTGGATTAAATATTAAGTTTAAGACATTGGGTTTGTTGTTGTTGTTTAAAACATTAGTCCAAAATAAATATTTGTGAGAAAGCTCAAATGTCTTAATTATACATAAGAATATACTCTTTTGTTTACTGACTATAAGTATAACGAGAGTTCCTAAATATCCAGGCATCCTAGTTCTTTTGTTTACCTATTTTTTGTACGTGTAATGGATACACAAACCAAAAATCAGAATTGCCAATCTGATGAAGCTCCCCCCAGTGGATTTGTTCGTCTCCTCAAGAAATTGTCCTTGACATAGCTTCCAGGCTTCCCATAACATCTTTAGTCCAATTCAAGTTTGTTCGCAAATCGTTTTACAACTTGTCTCATAATCCATAGCTAGTTAATTTGCACCTGTCTCGTGCAGTAAAGAACGATCCTTGCATTATTATTCACGCGGGTGATCAACTGTATTTTCTTGAATTCTTTTATCATGGTATTACGGAAGAAGAGGTTGTGAGGGAAATCAGCACCCCTTTTGTAGACTTTACTCCAGAGAGTTTGAGAAGGTTGGTTGTCAAGGATTATTGGGCATACGTGATACTCTGTTTAGTAATTCACTTTATGTGCACAATCCTTTTACAAGGGACTACAAAGAGCTGCCTAGATCAGTTGACCCTCTCGAGCTAGGATTGGTTTTTGGGTTTGGTTTTCATCCTATTACAAGTTGATCAAGATCATGGAGCCTTGGCCCAATCCAAATCGTATTTCAGATGTTGAAGTATTTACTCTTGGTAGCAACAGATGGAGAAATGTTGGAGAAGTTGTTTATCATTTTGATCCGATTTCTCAAGGAATTATGTTAAATGAGAATGCATTGGTTTACTGAACATGGAGAGTATAATGGACGTTGTGATAGGCTTATCGTTTCCTTTGATTTAGCTGATGAGGTACCAAAAGTTGACTTTGGTGTAAACCTAAGTAATAGAGATTTTCAACTAGCAGTTCTTGGAGGTTGTCTTGCTGTTGCTCTTACTTTGCCTCGGCAAAATGGGGTAGGTTTAGAAATTTTGGGTAATGAAAGAATAAGTGTGAAAGAATCTTGGATGAAGGAGTTCATAATTGGAGCTTATACACCAACTCCAAAATTTGGGACTCTACATTTGCAACCATTGGTGAAATTTCTATGCTTGTTGAAGAATGGAAAGCTCTTGCTGGAGTACAAATGTGGAAGTAAATTTCATATGATCCCAAAGTTTGACGGGATGGCTGATTCGTTTCAGACAATTATTCATGTCGGCTGCCTTAATTGGCCAAAATTAGATCATCAAAATTTGATAAATATACTCGTGATATACTCCAGAAGATTGTAAATTATATATATATTCATTAATAAAATAATCAAGAGATTATTTCTTTCAAAATTATCGAACACCTAGCTTGTTGAAAAGCGTAGTCGTATTTGTTTAAACATATATTGGTATTGTGTCCTCTTAATGCCATTTCAATTTGTTTAAACATATGTTGGAGCTTTATTTTTTGTCTCTGACCGTTTCTCTTGTTTTGTAATGTTTGCTTGATTGTGATTATGCTTTGTCTTGCGTCAAGGGTCTCCCGGAAACAGCCGCTCTACCTATCAAGATAGAGATAAAGTCTATGTACACTCTATTCTCCTCAAACCCCAGGATTTCACTTGATATGTTGCTATTGTAGTAGTACCTTGTTGCTTTCGTGTTTTTACCTTGAACATTTTAGACATAGATCAACTATGTTCTGGGTACATTGTGACAGTTACATGCCTTACAATCTCTCACTAAACTAAAAAGACTCGGAACATGATGTACGTGTGCCGTTAACAACTAGCCTTGGTCCATTCGCTTATACGAAATACTGTGATAGTTGTGATTCCAATTTTTCAACCTGAAAGCTCTTTTGGTGATGATGCTGTCTAGTTGACATCTTGAACACCTTTTTGTAGTGACTTATTTTACAGTAAGGTGGTGTTTGGTCAAGCTTCTGGAAGTGTTTATGTTTCTTCTTTGGTCAAACACCATCTTTCCAGAAGTAGAAACACTTTTTTCAGAAGCCAAAAAGTGTTTCTAGATGGAAAGAGAAGCAGAAACACCAATTTGATGCTTCCGGAGAAGCTTTTTTTGCTCTTTCATTAAAAAAAGTTTTGGATTCATTTACCATTTTCTTTTCACAAAATTCCTTTTAATCTCATATAATATCCACATATAAAATAGAAATTTGAGAATAAGGGTAGGGGTAGGGCGGGGTAAGAAAATAATTCTATTTTTTTTTATAAAAGTAACAAAAAATATGAAATAGAAATTTGAGGATGGGTAGGGCAATGGGGTGGGGTGGGGGTGGAGGGTAGGGCGGGTAAGAAAATAACTCATATATTTTTTTTTTATAAAAGTAACAAAAAATATGAAATTGAAATTTGAGGATAGGTAGGGCAATGGGGTGGTGTGAGGTGAAGGGTAGGGCGGGTAAGAAAAAAATTCATATTTTTTAATAATTTTTTTTTATAAAAGTAACAAAAAATATGAAATAAAAATTTGAGGATGGGTAAGGCAATGGGGTGGGGTGGAGGTAGGGGATAGGGCGGGGGGGGGGTAAGAAAAAAATTCATATTTTTTATAAAAGTAAAAAAAATATGACATAGAAATTTGAGGACGAGTGGGGTTAGATGTGGGTAGGGCGGGGGTAGGTTTGGACATATTTGAGTCACTGACTATCATATTGTCATTACATTTCTTATGTACAATATAATATTATTTTTTGATTAAATGTTGCAATTAAATAATTTTAAAAAAAAATTATTAAATTGTAAAGATATACTAATTTTTAGAAACATACGATAGAAAAGAATATTTTAAATAGTTTTAAATCTATTAAAAAGAATATTATAGTAAATTTGCATAAATGTTGGCCAAACAGAAAACTGTTTCTGTTTCTCAGAAGCACTTCTATAATTATAGGTCAAACACCCTAACTGATTCTCCAGAAACAGTTTCTACAGAACTACTTCTGAGAAACAGAAACACATTTCCAGAAGCTTGGCCAAACAGACCCTAAGTATATTCTAGCAGCCTTAAGAGGGTGACTTTGGCATGCTTTCTAACTTGCATTGGTGAAAACTTGAAATTTTGGATAATGATAGAATATACTCGCTCTGTCTCGATTTATGTGATACATTTTCTTTTTTAGTCCATCTAAAAAAGAATGATATATTTTTTTATTTTTCAACCATTTAACTTTTAACATTTATCTTTTACACTTAACGAGATAATCTATAACCACATAAATATCTTTGACTTGTTTTAGACCACAAGATTCAGAAGTCTTCTTTTATTTTTTAGACTGTGTCGAATCAAACTATATCACATAAAATGAAACGGATGGAGTAACATATCGCGCAACTTATATAGTATCTCTATACATGTTTGTTTGCCTTCTATGGCATAAGTTTATTATTACGAATAGGGGTGTTATCGATCCGGACCGATAAGGTTTCGGTCCGGAGTTCAGATCCGGGACCGTACCGAAACCTTATCGGTCCGGACCGATAAGAATTTTCCGGGTCGGGTTCCGGAGCCCGAATTTTTATTTTTATTTTAAAAAATTAAATTTTCAATACTGTAATTGACATTCTCGGACACATTACCACAAAATTTGAGCGTTGAAATCTATTGTATATCGTCGCGAGATATTTAGCTTTGAAAAGGGGGAAAACGTAACGATTTGGGGAAAAAGTGAAATTGATTGACAATACGGACGTTTTTGGAGAAATCGGCTGAATCAAACGGTCTACGACTTGATTGGTTCGGTTTCGTCTCGAAAAAAAATACGCGAAATCAAAAAACATTAGGTCAAACGGACGTCTGAGCACAGAGTTATGACCATTTAAAGTTTCACTAATTTACAACTACTTTACTTTCTTCTCTCCCTACCTATATTTTATATGTTAATACTTCAAATTAAAACATAAAGTCTACATCACATATATTCTTAAAACATGTAAAATAGTCCAACATAGGGAATATTGCAATTAAATATAATTAGAAATTTCTTTGAGGGTGAAGTGCAGGGAGTTCTGGGTTCCGAACCGGCTCCTTATCGGTCCGGGTAATTTTTTGGTACTCGTATCCGGACCGTTAAGGTTCAATCCAGTTCTCGAGTAATTACCGAGAGTATCCGGACCGCTAACAGCTTTAATTATGAACAAACCAAACACCCAAAAGAAAAGAAAAAAATCATTTTTTGAACAAATAAGAAACTTTATATGTGTACCTCAAAACGCCCTACATGTGTACTTCGTTTCAAGTAGTCATCTATACATAAACGAGCTCCTAAACCGGACACAAATTTTCATGTAGACACCTTATCTTGGGTCCCTTTGTGTTGCCTATTGAACAATTCAAGCTAGCACATAAATGTCTATTATAAAGGAATATATTCTTTGATTGTATTCATCAATAATATATAATATATATATATAATATATATAATAATATAAGAATATTTAAACTAGGTAACTAATCAACCTAATTATAATAGTAAAATATAATTCTACCTAAAATAGGAGACCTTATTACGATAGGGATACAATTCTACCTAAAATAAGAGATATACAATTAATGAAAGAATATTCGAAAAATATTCTATTACACCCCGTTGTCGAAGCAGGAGGTTCACGAACATTGATACTGACTCGAAAATCATCAAATAGTATGTGAGGAAGTCATTTGGTGAAGATGTCGGTAATCTTATATCTGGAATGAACATGAAGGACGCGAACTTGACCGCGAGCCACTTTTCGCGAACGAAATGAATGTCCATCTCAATGTGTTTAGTGCGCTGATGTTGGACGAAATTGACCGAAAGGTATATTGCATTAATATTATCGCAGTATACCAGTGTTGCCTTTTGAATCAGGCAGTGAAGCTCAAGTAGAAGGTTACAGATCCAACAAGACTCAGAGACGACATTGGCGACACCTATGTACTCTGTTTCGACACTGTATCGGGATAATGTAGGTTGCCTTTTAGAAGACAAAGACAATAGGTTATCTCCGAGGAAATACAATAACCAGACGTGGAGCGGCGGGTGTCAGGACATCCATCCCAGTCAACATCAGAATAAGCAATGAGACAAACGAGCGAGGACCTATATAGATGTAGTCTGAAGTGAATTGTACCTTGGACGTATCGTAAAATATGTTTGAGAGCATGCATATGTTCTTCCGTCGGATTGTGCATATGTAGACAAATTTATTGCACGGCATAGGATATGTCAGGTCTCGTGAATGTGAGTTACTACAGGGCCCCAGTCAGGCTACAATAGTCAGTCGGATCTGAATATGAGGGGTCGAAATCAGTGATGAGCTTGGAATTAATGTCTACTGGCATGTGGGATGGTTTGCAAGATGTCATGCCTACATGGTCAAGGGTCTCTTCAATGTACTTCTTCTGACACAGAAATAGGCTGCCAGCATGTCGAGTGATAGAGATGCCCAAGAAATAATTCAGGGGGCCCAGATCCTTCATATCAAACTCAAAGGAAATGAGAGACATAATGGACCAACGGAGAGCATCAGATGAAGTGGTGAGGATGATGTCATCAACATATAATAATAGGTAAGTCATGTTTGTACCCTTGTTGTAGATGAACAGGAATGATCAGATCTGTTGTGTGAAAAACTGATAGATGAGACATAATCGGGGAACTACTAGTATCATGCTCGAGGAGCCTTTATCAGTCCATAGCGCAATTTCCACAACAGACACACATAATTCGGATGAATAGGATCCTTAAAACCCATAAGTTGATGCATATATATCATTTCATGAAGATCCCTATGTAAGAAGACATTATTGATATCAAGCTGATGAATGGGCCAAGACTTGGATAAAGCAATGTTGAGGACGATCCGGATGGTTGCTGGCTTTACGACCGGCCTGAATGTTTCATCACAGTCCACTCCCACCTGTTGAGACCTACGTCACCTACAAGACGAGCCTTGTACCTCTCAAAAGAACCATCAGATTTCTTTTTATGTCTAAAAACCCACATAGAACGAATAATGTTAGCATCAAGTGGACGGGGTACTAGGTCCCACATCTTATTATCAATAAGAACATTATATTCGTCAGTCATTACATCTTTCTAATTAGAGTCGGACAAGGCATCCTTCAGATTTCGAGGGACAAATGAAATAGATAGGTTAAATAGTCGTTTAGGTTTATGAATTTCGTGTATGGCATGAGTTTTCATAGTCCAAGATCATGTCTCGGGACGCGGGATGGGATGGGGGTATGTCGCGGGACTACTGGGAAGAGGATGAAGGGTAGGGGTTGCGGGACCGACTGGTCGATGCTCGATTTGCCGAGAGGTGGCTATAGAATCACCCTGAGGCGGGCTATTCCGGTATGGGTGGGTCGTATGTCCCATACTGTCTGAGATGGACGTGTGTCGGGGTCTGAGATGGCAGACTATGTAAATGAAGAATTAGAAAAGGGTTCAGGCCATCATCTAGAAAGTCGTAGGAATGTCGAGGTGACGAGTTTAGGGAGGCAAGGGGGAATTGAGACTCATCAAATAGGACATGGCGTGAAATAATAATTTTACGGTTTGACAAGTCATAGTATGAGTAACCACAATGATTGGTGGGGTAATCCAGAAACACACACGAGGAAGACCGGGGTTGGAGTTTGTTAGTGATCGAATTGAGAGGATAATAGAGACATCCAAAGATACACAAGTGTTGGTAGGAGGGGTTCCTACGAAACAGAACTTGAGTGGGCAACCGTTGAGCTAGAGACTTGTTTGAGATTATGTTTAGGAGATAGGTGGCCATGGAGAGTGCGTAATGCCAAAATTGTGGGGGAGTTGAGGCGTGAACAAGTAGGGCACGAATTAGGTTGTTTATGGTTCAGACTTTCCGTTCGGCCTTACCATTTTGGGAGGAGGTGTGAGGGCAGAAAAAATGAAAGGTAAGATCGTTATTGGAGCAAGACTGTTTGAATTGATTATTATTGAATTCCCTGCCGTTGTGACATTGAAAACATTTAATTATCTTTTCAAATTGTGTTTTTACGAGAGCACTAAATGAAGATAAAATGGGGTAGACCTAGGATTTATTGTCAATTGGAAAAGTCCATAGAAAGTTGGAATAATCGTTCAAAATAACACATAATATCGATGGTCAGTCGTACTTAAAATAAGGGACGTGCACAAATCACTATGTATGATATCGAAAGGTAGTAAAGTACAATTTGTGAATGCAGAAAATGCTAATTTAACATATTTCCCAAAAACGCAAGATTCACATATAGGAGTCCGACGGTTATTGCGGGTGAATGTGGACTGTTGCGGGTCCTCGGACCGACGGTTCTAGTTGCCGGAGTTGGAGGCCCTGCTTTCGGCGGAGGGCCCGACGGTAGTGAGGGCAACGTCGACAATGCTGACCTGAGTGGTGTTGCGCTTGATTTTTCGGGTTTCCTCAAGAATAAGCTTCAAACGGACCCCATAAAATGGAGGTAACGACGTGTCCTCGAGCCGGCGGTTCTAGCTGCGCTTGATTTTCCGGGTTTCCTAAAATGGAAATATTCTATTATAAATATTCTATTATATTAATGAACCGCTGGGTAGCAGTAAACTGCAGCATAAATCTAGTTACTTTTGGATTTTTGTAAATTCTTGTTTCCTCTTCTGTTATGTGGAAAAGGGCATACCTCATACTCCTTTATTTGTCACTTTTTTTTATTTACACGCTCTTTAAGAAATATTAATTAGGAGGTGTATTTGATATATTTTATCCTTATTTATGTCTAAGTTATAATCTCGTTTACTTTATTTGTGTGTCATCTTCATTAATGACAAAAGGTGAAATATAAAAAAATAATTAATTATGCTTTGAATTTTTAAAATAATAAATAATTTGAGACAATTATTTTTAATAACCATGACAAAAATTTGAGACGGAGTGAGTATATGTTTTGCATCTAAATTATCATCATTCACACAAATCACTAGAAGCCATTCAATTAGGCTCATCTATTCCATATTAGGGAAACCAATACTCAAGACAAATTATAGTGTCATGTTAGCATTGGGTGTCCACAATACATACATGTGTCAAATTGAGGTGTCTAGTTAGCATTGACAAACTGGCAGTAGGGCCAAGTTTGAATTTGTCTACGTATATTGCCTTTGAGAAACTAATCGACATGTCCGATTATTGTGCACATTAACATTAGCAAGTTCATAGACCCCAAATTTTGATCAACCATTCATTAATATGTGCACCACATTGTATTTCCTTCATTGTAGAAATAGCAAGAGAACTCTAAATCTTCAATATTCTCTGATTCTCTGGAAGGATAATGTTAAATGGCTTAAACTTTTAACGTTTATTCATGTTCTTTAACAAATAAGGCAGGCAACAGTCTAAGAAAAGCTGACGAAGACAATGAGCAGAAATAACATACCAAATTCTTCATTCCTACAAACACAACCTTCCAACTTCCAAGTGTTATCCTCCTCCATTTGGACATTTCTCCTTGTCATTTTTCCCTTCAAAACAAATCATACTGCTTTCTCTGCATCAAACCAGCCACCTTCAACATATGCATTCTAACATTTCTTTTTTGGACTTTATTCCTTAGTCGCCCGTTCGGCTCCCTTCTACATCATGGCTGAAATTTCAATAAATACAAGTAAAAAAATAGCCATATTCTCGTCCTATATATGCACATTTTAATCCATCAACACTGCGTGAAATCTATGTGATCAAATTTTCTTGTCAAAAAAGAATATATCTTTTCTTCTTCATTCTCACGAGGAATATCGATCCTACTTATATGAACTCCTACTCCTCTATCATGGGAACTCCTACTCCTAACTAATTTCCTTGCTTCAATTCTTCCCCTAAAGCGAACTCCTACTCCTCCATCATGGGAAGGCAGAATGGCGATCCTACTTATACTACAGGTTCTTCAATTGCATTGCTGCAAGAAAGGTTCAGGCAATTGGAAAAAGCAAAAGAGCAGAGAGAAAACGGAACAATGAAATTGTTCTCACAGCCTCAAGTGATGACATCAACCAAAAAGTATGCCCATGTCAAGCCAGAATTCACACACGAACTGAATTTTCAATCGGAAATGCTTGAATCTGATCATGATAAGCTCTTTCTTGGACTCAGCTTGAACAGCAAACACACGGGCTACCAAGTCAGAACGACTCAACCTTCGTGGCGGGTTCTGAAACCTAAACCTAAATATGAAAATTCTGAGGTTGATACTTCTCTTCATCTGTAGTAAACACACATATTTGGATCTAAGTTGTATACACGAAGAGCGTAAAGACATTCTTACATGATCATATCAGTGTAGTACGTATTATAGCAACTTAATTGCAATTTTTACCTGGTTCACAAGTAATGCTTATCATGGAGATTTACGTGTAATTACCCTGATTCTGTAAATACTTTTTATACTGAGAATGCGTAGAACATAAGCACGGTCATGTTGATATCCTACGGAAGTCTAGTTCCTACTCTTTTCTGGTAGGCATCTAGATGTATGTTTCTGATTTAACAAAAATCATGTTCTGTTTCAAGTCATAATCAGTGCAACTCATCACTGATTTCTTCACAAGCGATGTAGTTTTTATAATCTAATCCAATTAATTAAATATTAGTGGTATGCATAGTATAGAATGATACTATAAAATTATAGCTCCAATCAGAGGAAACTTCTAATGATTATCTTTGAGATAGAGAAACTGAATTGAAGAATATGTAATGTTAGCTTTTGCATATATATTACTAGCAAGTTCATAGTACATAGAAAACATGCAATAGCCCCACAATTTTTACAAATTAGAGAGTACTAAATTCATTTTCCGGGTACAAAGTTTGTGGCAAAAGCCCAAGCATTGTTGGTCACGGGGTCAGCAACGTAGTCGAAAAGGTTCTCAATTGGACCCTTTCCTGTGACAATGGCTTGAACGAAAAAACCAAACATCGAGAACATTGTCAATCGTCCATTCTTGATTTCCTTCACCTTCAACTCAGCAAATGCCTCTGGATCATCAGCGAGGCCAAGAGGGTCAAAGGCACCTCCTGGGTAGATCTTGTCGAGGCTTTCACCTAGTGGCCCTCCGCCAACCCTGTATCCTTCCACAAAGCCCATAAGGACAACTTGGCAGGCCCAGATAGCAAGAATACTCTGGGCGTGGACGAGGTTTTGGTTACCAAGGTAGTCAAGACCACCTTCTGAGAAAATCTGAGAACCAGCTTTGAACCAAACCGCCTCACCGAAGGTAACACCATTCTTGGAAAGGATTTCAAGGAAGACACACCCCAAAGCGCCAAGCATGGCCCATCGGCAGTGGATCACCTCAAGCTCACGATTTCTTGTGAATGTCTCAGGGTCCGCTGAAAGTCCGTCAGTATCCCACCCGTAGTCACCTGGGAACTCACCAGTCAAGTATGATGGAGTTTGCTCAGAGAATGGTCCTAAGTACTTTGGCCTGTCTTCTCCATACCTGTCTCATCTCCACAATTTTTTGTTACATTTACGTCATCAAACTTCAGATTTACTTAATTACAAATTTTTATTTTATATTTTTTAACTTTTATAAATAATTTATAAAACATATGATTTTTTTACCTCCACCCCCTCCCCCCTACTCCGCCTCCCGCCCTACCCTCCCCTGCCCTACCACATTCTCAAATTTCTATTTTATATTTTTTTTACGTTTATAAATAATTTATAAAAAAATATGAATTTTTTTCTTACCTCCCCGTCCCTACCCCCGCCCTACCACTTCTCAAATTTCTATTTTATAAACAATTTATAAAAAATATGACCCCTCCTTGCCCTACCCCCCCCCACACACACACACACCCTCTTACCTCTACCCCGCTCTCTACCACATTCTCAAATTTCTAATTTATATATTTTTACTTTTATAAACAATTTATAAAAAAATATGATTTTTTTTCTTACCTCCACCCTTCCCCCCACCTCCCGCCCTACCCCATCTGCCCTGCCACATTCTCAAATTTCTATTTTATATTTTTTACTTTCATAAATAATTTATAAAAAAATATAAATTTTTTTCTTACCCCGCCCCTATCCACACCTACCCCTTCTACCCCCACACCATCATGAAATTTTTATTTCATAAATTTTTTGCTTTTATAAAGTGAAAAAAATCTTTAAAATATTATTCTTATTTAAAAAATAAAGATATGGAAATATCAAATATCATACAAAATAAAATAACATCATTGTAAAGTAATGTGTCAAGTTGAGCGATATGGGTTATGACCCATCATTTTAGCCCATCTTGATCCGCTCATCTTAGCTCAGGTAAGTTTTGGGCGGATTGGGCATTGACCATCTACAACTTCAGCTCATTTTGACCCGCCCAACTTCAGCCCAAACGGCTTATCTGACACCCCTAGTAACAACTGCGCCACGGGCAACTACACAAGTGAAGGAGAGGCTGGTTAATTAGAATGCTGCTGTACAAGATTTTGCTCCAAGCTCAAAGCAATCACGGGCAGATGAAATAGAAGGAGAAGTTACATCTGCTCGAGTTGCTGAGAAAGCTAAGCAAGTGTAACTTATTTGGGATAAATTTGATGTCTCGAAGATTTTAAATGCTGATTTTAAGTTGGAATATGTGACTCCTGGTAGCATAGGGGATCAGGTAATTGGGGATATTGAATTAGATGATATTAGCTCAAAAATTGACTATTGGCAGAATGTGATAGTGTGTTATATCTTAGGTGCTCATCCACCATTTGCAGTGATGAATGGGTATATCAGAAGAATCTGGGGTAAACATGGGATTGTGGTAGTGAGGTTTGATAGTGAAATGGGGAAGAATGAGATAATTCAGGGTGGTGTGTATCACTTTGATAATAAACCACTAATTGTTAAAGCTTGGTCACTAGATATGGAATTTTCATGACATTTCCTATATGGATTAAGCTTCCGGGACTTGATTTCAAGTTTGGAGTGCTAGAGGGCTAAGTAAGATTGGTAGTCTGATAAGGCAACTTATGATGGTGGATAAGCGCACTGAGATGAAGCTGGGATTAAACTATACAAGATTGTTAGTAGAGGTTAAAGTGGGGGCTGAGCTACCTGATGAAGTGTTGTATAGGAATGAAAAAGGTATAGTGACCACTCAGAAGGTGACTTATGGTTAGAAGCCTACTCTGTGTACTCATTGTAAGAAGTATGGACATGAAATGGATAGTTGTAGGAAGTTGAAGCCATCTCAGACTAAAACAAATGAGGATGGTGAGGGGAGTACTGCTACTGTTCTTGAGCAAGCACATGAAGGGAGAACTCAAGCACCTATTGCACAGGGGGGGAAAGGAGGATCCAAGTAAGGCTCCTGATAAGGTGGTAAACAAGCCAGTTCATAATGTACCTAGCACTTCAATGGTAACCGGGGGGGTAAGAAGAATTATGTTCAAGCTTTGAATAAGGACACATCAACACAGTATACTGGTGGTATTCTTAATGGAGGTGGGAAGCAAAATGTCCCAATAGGGGATGGTTAATATATTGTGTTGGAATGTTAGGTTAATAGTCCCTTAAAGTAGAAGGAGGTTATTCTTTTCTGCAATAGGCCTGGTGTGAGTTTAATAGGATTGGTAGAAACAAAAATAAAGAGCAACAGAATAAAGGAGATAGCTGGTAGGATGTTTGGGGGTGGCAATATCACTCAAATCATGCTTCTCATTATAATGGCAGGATTTGGATGGGATGGAGGTCAGATATGTATGAGGTGGATGTAATAAGTGAATGTGCACAAGCTGTTACTTGCAAATTAAAATGTGTGTCACTACAAAAGGTATTTTATATTACCTTTTTACATGCACTGAATACGAGAGAGGAGAGGGAGCTATGGGGGTACCTTAACCAAATAGGGAGTGGCATTTCTATTCCCTGAGTGGTGTTAGGTGACTTTAACTCAGTATTGCATAGTGGTGATTGAATTGAGGAGAATCCAGTGACTTTGGCTGAAGTAGTAGACTTCCAGGATTGTTTGGATGCTTGTTAAATTGAGGAGATGCCAAACTCTGGGTGTTCATATACATGGAATGATAAAGGTGCACAAGGAGGATATACTCAAAGATTGATTGGTCTTTTGTGAATGGAGAGTCGCAAGATGAAATGCCAACATGTAGAGCTCAATTCTTGGCTGAGGAGGTGAGTGACCATTGTCCTATACATGAAACAATGGTCAAACAACCTCCAGTTAAGAGAGAGGGCCTTCAGGTATTGTAATATGTGGAGTACTCATCCACAGTTTACAGATATTGTACAAGATGGGTTGAATATAGCAGTTGATGTTTGTCATATTTTTAAAATGGTGGAGAAACTAAAGCACATTAAGCATAAGTTGAGTGGATTACACACTCAACATTTCAACAATTTATTTCATGAGGTGGATGTTAGCGGATACAGGTTGAGGAATGTGCAGAATCAATTACAACTTGATCCTATGAATAGAATGCTACAATAAGAGGAGGCAGAGAGGGAATTTAAAAGAGTTAGTTACTTGGATTAGATGCTACTGGTTCAAAAGAGAAGCTACTTGGATCAAAATGGGAGATGATAATACAAAATACTTCCATGCAGTGATCAAGCAAAGGAAGTTATTACAGGCAGTGACTCAACTAAAGGATGATCAGCAGCACTTGCATACTGATACAAACGCAATTGCAAACTTGTTTGTTGCATATTATAAGAAGTTATTGGGTGAAAAAGGGGGAGGAGCATAGATCAGAAGCTTCAGACTTATTCTTAAAGAATGGTCCTACTCTAACAACGGGGCAGCAAGTGCAAGTATTTAGAGAATTCACAAGAAAGGAAGTGAAGGAAGCAATATTTGATATTAAAACTACAAAGAGTCCTGGACCAGATAGGTTTAGGAGTGGATTTTTCAGAGATACTTGGCCAATAATTGGGGAGGAGGTCACATATGCAGTGCTTGAGTTCATGAGAAGTGGGAAGATGTTAAAACAACTCAATGCAACAGTGATTACTTTGATACCAAAAGTGGATAAACCTGAAAATGCTAGTCAATTCAGACCTATTTCATGTTGTAATGTGGCCTATAAATGTATCTCCATGTTTCTGTGTAGTAGATTGAGATAGGTGCTGTTTTACTTGGTGAGTCAAACACAGCTGCTTTTATGCCAGGCAGTTCCTTAATGCAAAATGCCTTACTATGTCATGACTTACTAAGACATTACAATAGGAAGACATTAGCAAGATGTATGATGAAGATAAATCTAAGAAAGGCATATGACATGGTTAGATGAGAATTTGTAGCAGAAATGTTTAAAGGTTATGGGTTTCCACCAAAGTTTTGTGAGTTGATTATGATATGTGTTACCACTCCTCAGTTTTCTGTTCAGGTCAATGGTGAATGTCATGGATATTTTGAGGGGAAGAGAGGTTTGAGACAAGGAGATCCCATCTCTCCTTTGTTGTTAGTGATGGTCATGAAATACTTGTCTAGGGTCCTAGCAAAAATGGCTCAGCTACCAGACTTAAGGTTTCATCCATGTGTAAACGTCAGGAGTTGACTCATCTCACATTTACATATGATTTAATGATATTCTGTAAAGGGCATGTGGCATCAGTGAGTAGGATAATGGAGGCTTTGCAACATTTTTCAAAGGTAACAGGATTAGTTGCAAACATTGATAAGTCTAACATGTTTGTGGCTGGTGTTGATGCTCCAACTAAGTTTAGTTGCAATTGCTGCAGCTTACTGGGTATGATGTGGGTACTTTTCCTATAAGATACTTAGGACTCCCTTTATCTCCTAAGAAGTGGAATAAACTGAATTGCTACCAGTTGTGCAAGAGAATAACAGAGAAGCTGAGGACAGTGTCTGCTAGACACTTATCATGTGCTGAAAAGTTGCAGATTATTAACTCTGGGTTTTCTCAGTGCACAATTTATGCGATTCTGTATTTATTTTGCCTCAGAGAGTACTCAAAGAGGTGGATAGGAAGTGCAGGAATTTCTTATGGGGAACAAAGGAAGAAAAGAAGAAAGTACCTTTGGTTGCTTGGGAGAAGCTTTGTAAGCCAAAGAAGCAGGGGGGTTTGAATATCAAGGGAAGCAAGCTGTGGAATATGTCTGTCGTGGGGAAATTAATGTAATGGAGAAGAAAGATTTATTATGGGTCAAATGGGTAAATGGAATTTATATGCACAATACTGATGAATTTTGGGATCATGTACCTCCATCTCACTGCAGTTGGTATTGGAAAAGGCTACTCAAACTGAAGTTGAGAATGGCATGCTGGTATACAAGTGGTAGATATGGTTTGACTACTAATGGGAAGTATTCAGTTTCTATGGGGTACAGGCAGATGCTAGGGCATGCACCACTAATGGAAGTTGCTGATATAGTTTGGAATAGGGTAGCTATGCCAAAACACAGATTTATTCTATGATTGGCAAATCTAGGCAGACTACTAACAAAGAAGAGATTGAGTGATATTGGCTTGGGTGGGGAGGATGATGCTTGTGTACTCTGTCATACAGGTGCAGCTGAAGATGTCAAGCACTTATTCTATACATGCCCTTGGACTAGAGGAATATGAGATGAAATACATCGTTGGCTGAAGATGCAAATACAACACATGGGGATACCAGAAGACCTGCATAGCATACAACAAAAGCATTGGAACAAGTTCAGGAAGGATGTTGCAGGAGTTGTTTATGCAGCAGTGATCTATCAGACATGGATAACTAGAAACAATAACAAATTTCAAGGGAAGACTGTTCAGAGTAGGCTTATAGTTCAACAGGTTCAATTTGTAATTAGAGAAAGTAGATATATTTAGGAATACCAAAAGAGGTAGGAAGAATAGGGATCTTATACATGGCATTTGTAAATTAGAATTGCTTAGAGGTTCATTAGTGTTGACACCCTTCCTAGAAGGTGGTCGAGACTATGGATGCTCTCTTAGGTGTATTTGTTCTTTATTTGTTGGTATGGTAATATTTCATATTTTATTGCAGAAAAAAATCTTTGAAGGAGCTTTCGGAACATGATATTTATGTAGCATGTCATATTCCTCCAAAAAACATTTTAATGAGTTCAGGGGGTTTCTGTGAACACCCAATAGTTTAGTTATGAAATCCACCAACTATTGGGTTATGCATATATATAGCAGAGCTCATTAACACAGTAATCTTAGCTTCTAAAAATGAGGGTTATGCATACTACTATTTTCTAAATCCACCAAGAAATGCATCTGCTTTGCACGAATTTAAATATAGTAGCTATAAACAAACTGTAACAAAAATAAACAACCCTTATTACTAAAGCAACTGTTATTTGGCAACGACCAATAATAGAAAAACACCCAATGGGGTTTGGTCTAGTGGATAAAAGCTGGCTAGAACCACAGGGAGGTTAAGGGTTCGACCCCCTCCACTGTAAAGAATTCCTTGCGGAGAGCTTTTCGTAAACAGCTGTAACACCCCATTTTAAACGGAAGTCGAAAACGGGATTCTAGCGAACCCTGCTTAATAAGAACATGTTAGAAAGTAGATAATAAAGAGCTAAATGTTTAAAAAAAGGAATGTTAATGTTTAAAAAAAAATAAAAAAAAAAGGTTGCTAGGGTTCGCGGAGTCGCCACCTAATTAATTTGGGTGAATTAGGACACCTAAATGTCAACTAGGTTAAAGTCAACACTAACTCCATTTTATGGTCTGCTAAACTTAACGAGATTCTGGGTAAGGGTTCTTTATTAATCTAGAGGGAAGGGGTTAGGCACCCTCTAAGATCCGCTAACTTGCGGTTGTCCTGCCAAATCTAGGGTTAATTATTATGTTGGAGAAATGCATGTTTTAGAAAATATTTTAAAAGAAAGTATTTAAAACATACAAGATGTATTTTGACCAAAAGAAAATGTAAGATTTTGTTTCAATATATATAAAGTTAGTTTTGATGGAAAACATGCATTCATAAGGTATTTATATGAATTTATTCGATTGTATAGCATAACATAGAAGTAGTAATGCAAAATCAATTATGGCAAAATATGCATTATAAAATACTCATAGCATGCAAGGTGTCTATTTAGTAAGCAAAAATAGTTTTCATATATGAATGACAATGAATTTTGAAAATGGGTTAGGAATTTGATCACAAATAATATCCTAGCTACATGATTGATTATGCAGCGAAGATTATTGAGTGGTTTATTATAAATGTTAAACAATGTATGGCGTGCCTAAAGTAATTAACTTAAGGGAAGCAAAATTAAATTAGTTTCTACTTATGGATTCAAGGTTTAACTATTATAAGTGCTAATTAATTAGTATAGCGTTAGACCATTAATTACTGATAAATAAGCGGCGGGGTAGGAAACAAAAGAAGATGACTCGGATGGCGATGTCTTTTCGCGGTGGTTTTGAAATTCGATGCGGATAGAGAAATGCACATAGATGCAGGTATTAATTTGCCACGATGAGTCTCGCCATGAGACTCTTTGTTTTGCTCCGGTGCGTGCCATGTAAAAAAATAAGAAAAGATAAGAATTAGTAAATATTCCAAATAGTGAACATGCGCATATTTTAGCTAGCATTTAGTTAAATCAGTCCCTAAAACTAACAGAACTTGAACAAGACCGATGGGCCTAAATTGATACACAGTAATGCACATTTAGACATACAAAGGGTAATATACATGATATGTGCCAGAGATTCATGGTATGCTTGACGATATACGGAAAAACCAGGGGGAAGGGGAGATCTGTATACACTAACAAAACTTAACACAGTAGGTTATGCATTTTTACACACACACATTTAGTTTCAAACAGATGCGGCGGGGAAAAAGCAGAGAGACAAACCCATTTTTTGCACAAGTGATTTCAACTCGATTTACACAACCATTTGCAGTACATGTATTCAGAAACCCAACCCGAAAGATGAAAAAAAATATTGTATGCAGATAGTTATTCCCTGGTATACACCTGATATACATTTATATATGCCAAGTATATTTAAGATATGTTCTCATATGTCACTAAAGATAGGAACACATGAGCGTAAAATTATCCAACACACACATACTTGAAAACCAACCATTCCATTTGTTTTAATCAAATTCTATCCAAAGAAATGAATTAGGAATTGCGATTTGATTTTACTTTAGAAATACCAAATTGGCGATCATGGTATAAGGCGAGGATCCTAGCTGTTTGGATTTATTATGATTGCATTTAGGGGTTGAACGCGCAAGATCTAAACTTAGCAAAAGCGCATGGTGTGCTACGGCACCGTATTGCAGATGTCGTGGATCTCACAACTAAAATTATGAAGAGTGATTAGAATGACTGTATTTCTTGACAAGGGATGGTAGCAACCCAGCTAAAGTTAAGACCAATTCAAATACACATACTTAAGCAACTAGTAAAAGCAAATATGTATAACTGGACAGTTTCAGAAAAACCAGACGCGGCGAACACATGCTTGCAAAAGACGAATTAGACATATGTGTGCAATTGATCAGAAAAGTGTAGATGTTTGTTCGTGCTGAGGACCCATTCAGATCACCTTTTCTTGATCATTTGGCAGTAGCCTCAAATGGAAAGTATAAGCAAGTTTTTATATATCTCATAGATAGTTAACAATGCACCAAGACATGAGTGACATACCTTATAGCCTTACAACTCAGATTAGTGAATAATTTAAACAACATATGCAACTAATACTATATTAAGTGGGAAGAATGACAACATAGAACAGGTACCATAAACCCCCCAACTCGCAGTCATATATGCCAAATTAGAACGATATACACAATATCATCAATACAAGCGGTGCAAACTAGGCGAAACACCATCGGAATCGACCACCAATTAAATGGGTAATAAACATATCAAAGTGCGGGAAGTAGAATCATGACAGAATTCGGATTTACCTTCTCGGACGAATCGGGCGTATCAAGTCGTCGGCCCATTCGACGGGTTTTGGGTTTGCGATGCGAATAAGGCGGCGAGATTTAGTTGTTGGTTTCTTTCTTTGGACTAAGAAAGGGATTCAAACACGTTCTTGCGATGCTAGTCGCTGTAATCTTGGATACGTTCTAATGTGCTCCTCTGTTCTTTGTTGGACTCCTCCGAGCCTTCTGCCGTATCCCCTTCCCCGTCCCTTGCGTGTGCTTATATAGCCCTGGGTTCTAATGTTGGTAGCAATTAAGGTTGAGATTTCTATGCCTATTCTTATTACGATTTCACACGATTCGTACTTAATATGATAAGGTAAACGATTTGGAAAGATTCGTTTGGTTATGGTAAGAAGAGCTGGCTAGGGTGCGTGGGTAAGGAAAGCCGGATTCTCAAAGAAATCCGGCCGAGTCTTAGTCTTTGGTCACGGCCGAGGCTTTTGTGTTTTAGGGTTCTTGAAAAGAATTCTAAAGGTGAAATTTCATTGGGACGAGGGCGAGATGAATGGGTATAAGGGCTGGTGAATTAGTTTAAAGGGGTGAGTTGGGCGTGGGCTTGCAGGTTGGGCTGCGGGTCACGGGTTTGGGCCACGCGGGTAGTGGGCTGGGTAGAAAATTAGGGTATTAGTTTTAAGTGATTAGGTATTTAATTTTAGGTGTTTAATTAGTTAATTAGTGATAAATTAAATTATTCAAATTGTGATTAAATTATTTAGGTGTTTTATTAGCCTAAGTTTGAATTTAAATTATTATAATAAGAAATGCGGGTGTGCTATTTAATACGACGTCATTGCTAAAGTATTTATTAATTAATTATTTAAGAATTACGACAGAGCTTTCAATTAATAAATGCGGGCGCGAGACTCTAAGTGCTTAAGACGCGGTGTCATTATTAAATTATTTATTTATTTATGCCTATATTAATGTTTTATTGCTGCATTTTATTATTTTAAAATTATTAGAATTATTGTTGAAAATTAGTGTAATTCTATAGTTAATGACTGGACGGGAGGGTCAAAATTGGGTGTCAACAACAGCGATCCGGCTCGAAGTAGTACCACACTCACTACCATTTTATGTAACCAAAAAAAAATAGAAAAGCATAAAACACATGGCGATTTTCTGCTAGTTTCTTAAATTTTAGGCAAATATTACAATATTATTTTACTTGCAAATACAATAAAAATAAATTTCAATAATGTTAAAGAAAACATTCCAAAAACTTAATTCATTTTAAACGTGTACGAAATGTCAATATTCTTCTTAAATCTATAAGAAATTGAATCATGTTGGAATTAAACTAAGATTAATAATTTAAAATTAAATAGAATTTGATATTTGTTAGTTTACTCAATCTAAGTCTACTTAGGATTTATTTATCAAAATCATATAGAAAAAAAAATTATAGTCCTAGTCTATGTTGATTTTCTAGTATTATAAATAGGAGTGTTCTGTTACATATTTTCTCAGGTTGAGAGTTAGCTTAGATTGTAGTGAGATTCAAGATTTTTGAGTTATTGATTAAAGTCTCACACCTCTTCTTTCTAGTTTGATAAATTTCTTCTATTAGTCATTGTTGGGTCTTTCACTTGTGCATATATTATTCGTTTGATTATTTTTATTTCCTTCAAATTGGTATCAAAGCCTGTGTCTGTGTGAGATCCGATCAAAGCCTGTTGTGAGATCCAACACGTGTAAAAAAAATATGAATATTTCATATTTACCAAATTGCCCCTTTTTTGTGTTTGACGGATAAAATAATTTTGAGAGTTTGTATCAACATATGAAGATTTTTTTCAAAATTGTTGGACTATGGTCCATCATTGATAAAGGATTTGTGGAAACCCCATAAGGCACAATATTGACTGGTGAAGCCACTACACAATTGGAGAAAATAGACAATTGAATTATAAGGCATTCTACTACCTCAATAGCAAATGTCAATCGCATGTATACAATAAATATTTGCATGCAAAATCAGCAAAGGAGGCTTAGACAATTTTGGTGAATCATATCGACGTGTTGCAGACGTGAAGAGAGAGAAACTTCAAGAGCTTTAAGGCAGTATGAGTTGGCCCAGATGAAACCAACAGAATTTGTCTAAGAGTTTTTTACAATAATTAGAGAAATAGTTAATGATATGAAGGTTAATGGAGAAGTATTGGAAGAAGATAAAGTTGTTGAAAAGATATTGCAATCTCTAAGATTAGAGTTTCACACCAAAAAGACAATTTTTTAGGCTACCCAGAATCTTAATACTTTGAGACTTGATGGTCTAGAATATGAATTGATGACATATGAGATGTCATTGAATCAAAAGACAATTGAGATAGTGGATGAGGCATTGCAAGCAAAGGATGACCAACCGAAAGAAGAAAAAAAGTCATTAAATAGAAGTACCCGTCATTATTACACAAGAAAAATTATTTGAAGATATTGAAGATGAATCTAGCAATGAAAGAAGCAAAAGAATTCACCAAAAGCAACAAACATATGAGATAGTGGAGGAGGAAATTGAAGCAGAAATAGTTAACGGTCCAGATCCACTATGGAAGTGTATGAATATTGAAGATGCAATCAATTTTGAGCTATTAGTAGAGATTGCATGTTTTGAAGAGCATGGAAATATATTAGTTAATGATACTACTCTACCACACACGAAAAGAAGAATTGAAGTTGAATGGGCACGCAAGATCAAGTATAAATCAATCGGAGAAACAAATGACTTTAAGGTAAGACTAGTTATTCAAGGATACAAGAAAAACAAAGACTATGATGATGATATTTTGAAGATGTTTAACATAGAGAAGTTCAAATTAATTTTGGATCACATTGAAGAGAAACTGAAGATGACTAAAGATGGCACCCGCAATTTTGTCGATGCTACATATTTCAGAAAATTGTTCAAGAGTATAAGGTGGTTGATTTCTACAAAGCATGATATTGTTCATGGCATGCTCAAGTTTGAAGATCTTGGTTTAAGAGAGGCAATGTTGGAATTAAACCAAGATTAATAATTTAAAATAAATTAGAATTTGATATTTGTTATTTTATTCAATCCAAGACTAGTTAGGATTTATTTATCAAAGTCATATAAAAAAAATTCTAGTCCTAATCTATGTTGATATTCTAGTATTATAAATAGGGGTGCTCTGTTACATATTTTCTCAGGTTGAGCGTTAGCTTAGATTGTAGTGAGATTCAAGATTTTTTAGTTATTGATTAAAGCCTCACACCTATTCTTTCTAGTTTGATAAATTTCTTCTATATAGTCATTGTTGTACATTTCACTTGTGCATATATTATTCGTTTGAGTACTTTTATTTCCTTCAAATCAAAGAGGAGAATAGAAAAATGAAGACTTATGTCAATATAACCAATGAAAGAACTTATTATCAGTCCAACATCAAAAGCTCAAATTTTTCTCTATCATCTACACTTCTTCTCCTCTTATTCATCCTAATCCAACCAAAGAGGAGTCAAAATGGCAGAGTTGTTTTTACTTGTCTTATGTGAAATATAGCTTCTTCTCTTTCTTTGGTGGTGTAAAAAAGTGGGAATTACCTCATTGAATTTGCTTATGATGAGATTATGTAGCTGCTTCCTTTGTTGTACCTTTGTAATACACCTACAAAAAAAGAACAAGATTATCATTTCAAATGGAAAACATAGAAGGATCTACACTTACTAAGAATGCAGCAGAGATAGAATTATGGGTAAAATTTACTTACACATATGTATATCACGTAGGGATGACAATTGGGGCAGGGCAGGATGGGGCAAACTCTAAATGGGGCAGGACAGGTGAAGACTTAAACGGGGTAAGGCGGAGCAAGGCAAAATTAATGTTGTAAAAATTGAAATAGGGCAGGACAGGTGATGGATTTTGAAGAAAATTTTGGATGAGAAGTGCATGAGATGAGAAGTTCTATTTACACTATTATTATATTTACACCAAATACTACTGTTGTAATATTAATACATGGTAAAAAAAGATAATTAAATAAAATTACCGAACAATGAAAATGAAGAAATCTCTAAAGTTAAAGGGTGAAAACAGACCTGAAGACGACAGTTCGATTAGAGGGTCTTCCATTCGATTCAACATTTGCCTAATGCAACAAGTAAAAATAGATCATAAAGAACAGATTCCTTTTTTTGAAATTTTAAAAAAAATAAAATTGAATAATAGAAACTATTAATGCAGGGATTTCATACGAGCTGAAAGTAGGTCGAATGCTTAACATGGGAATTGGAGTTGATGGAGTTGAGAAGAATCTGCTTGGATGGTGCTGTTACTGTTGTAATATTAAGATATTAAAAGGAATGAAAAAATACAAATGGGGCGGGGCAGGGCATTTTTTTTTAACAAAGTTAAACGGGTCAGGTCAATCTGAATAGGTAAAAGCTTGATCCGCCCTAACCCGCCTATTTGTCATCCCTAATATCACGATGTGGATGTATCCCTTCAAATTTCATATGGTGGAGGATATACTTCTATTTATAGTTATGTACCCCTTCAAATTCCATAGTTATGTGGTAAAGTGTTTTCAGTTTCCAAATTAATTGTCAGAACATGTTCTTTTCAAATTAATCTAGGAGTTGAAATGGCTTTAGTTTGTGATAAAATGGTTTCTGCCAATTAACAGGTCATTTGATAGGATTCCAATTTAATAGCTTAACATAATTTATGTACATCTATGTGGCCAAATGATCAAATACTAACCGAGAATAATTAGAATTAGGTGAAAGCTCATTTTTTTGTTGAGGAAGGACCCACAGCCGCTACTTTTTTGAGTGCGCACAGGGTAAACCCCGGGCTGACGCAATAGTCTGCAAACCACGTCAGCCGATTAACCACACTTGACAAGCCATGTGTGACAGGCTCAACCAAGATAGGGGCTTCTCACTTTTATAATATGATGATTATGGACTTACCTATTGAACAATAAATCTTATTTAAAAATAAAAAAGTGATAATAATTTTCAAGTATCAGATAAAATGATTTTTTTCTTGAGAATATTAATTGCAAACTTGAATCCTTTTCTGTCGGATTATAACATTTCCAGAATATGTAAAATGTTTCATTAATTTTTGTAACATCTTCAAAAAGATCATATGTTCTTTGAGCATTTAGGTTTCACAGAAACATAAACTATGTTGCCATAATTTTCACAATGGCTAGACACTTGTTTCTATCTTTGGAGGAAAAGACTAAAATATGTATGATGAAAATCATTTTCCAGGAAAATATGTATGAAAAAGTTATATTTTGGTATTTGGTCACGAAAAAATATATTCAAGAAAGATATTTTCCATCTAAAGAAGGAAATTGACTTCTTCTATGACAATAATGTTGGAAATTTATTTTTGGTGGAGGTTGAGTCCGCCCATATTTAATGACTTAAACACCATGATTTTGCATGTTGGAGACTTTGGCTCTTCACACGTGCATAATCTACTAAGTGAGTAGATGACTGTAGGGTCAAGGATAGTCAAATTTCGTTAAATGAAAGAGATATTGATCCGCAAAGTAAGGTGTTTGAGGCGTGAAAATATGATGTGGGACAAATCTACCACATCGGTGGGAAAATGAAGAATTGTTCATATTATAAGCTCAAAACCGGATAGAGGTTTGGGATAACTCATGTGTTTGAAGGAGGGAGGACCTAGATGTGCCTACACGCACGTCGCCACCCGCCCGGTCCGGACTGTTGGGATATTAACTTTTTGGACCCCAAACTTTATAATATTTACAGTTTGGTCCCTGAAATTTCAAGAAGACAAAATTGGCAAGCGTCGCGGCTCCAATGCTTCTGACGCCTCGTGACCCGATGAATCGCAAAGAATTTGGCCAGCGAGGTTGATGGCATTAACCTGCTGAAACGTTTTGCACTTATTTCAAAAACGTTTATGGCCTTCATTGTGCCTCTTAACACCTCTCCTCAACCTAAACACTATAAATTGGAACCTCATTCAGATTTGAGCAACACACTACATAAAACATAAGACACAAGTCTGGATAAAGATCAGTTCACGAAAGTTCTTATTTTTCATTCTTCAGCAATCATTTCGTGTTTGTTTTCTTCGCTAGGTCACTTGTGTTTGCTTTGCACAAGTGATAGTTTGTTGTTTTATCTTGGGAGACAATTGTCCGCTAACGTAAAAACATATATACGGGACAATCTTATCTTAAGGACAGAGTAAATTCACTCGACTCAGCACCCTTGTAACAATACCAGATTTAGTATCTCTTGATTTCAGGTTATCAAGATTCAAGAAGTTTGCTGCAGTTGGAACAAAGATCCAAGATTGATTCAAGAACTCAAGAGTTTGTTGTGGCTATAATTCTTGTTCGCCGATACAAGTTTGTTACTATTGTAATACTTTAGTGTTTATCCTTTCGAAACACTTGTAATAGTACTTTACTATTCTCCGTACATCCATTTGTTTCCCGACAAATAATTTGTAACTATCTTTAGATATACTTCAAACACCGAAAAGCATTTTCAACGAAACATGACTTCGGTATGCCAAACACAATTAACGTAGTTCTCTGTTCTTCTCAGCAAAGCTTTAGATTAACTTTTGGTTCTAATTAAATAACTCTGTGCTAATATTTTATCATTGAATTCAAACTTATAACACCATCACTCAAATTATGAACCTTCTTATGAAGTATGAATATTAAATTATCCAATTCCATACTAATGTCAAGCTATTATATGCATGCCTTGAATTTTGAAGTTTTTTTCTTTTTAAATTGTGTAACAAGAGCTTGTTACAATGGAACAGTAGTAAGCACAGAGAATAAAAGAGAGGAGACAAATTCGTATATTTTTATAATGAGCACAGTGCCAAAGGCAACCGTTATAAGACAAAAGTTCAAGTGGTCCCATTTCCTAACAAACTCGAGATTACACTCCATATGTTATTGTTAATCAAATTTAAGCATTAGTAATGAATGTGTTTTATAGGTGAGGGATTTAACTAATACACACCGGCCAATAATGAAAATTATATGGTATCAATGTAATTTAACCTGCTAAAAGGTCACTTGCCTTAAATTTCAAGTTGCAAGTTTCACTTGTTACATATAATTCTTGTATATAATGTAATCTAGGGATGGCAATTGGGCGGGGCGGGTACCCCTCTCCGCACTCGTACCCGTCAGAAAATTTTATACCCGCCATGGTATTTCTAAATCCACACCCGCTCCATCACCCAACTGGATATCCTTAAAATTCATTATTGGCCTTATGGGCTGCTAAAATTATGTGTATCAAATTATTTGGGTTTTAGATAAATATAAAGTTGTAATAGGGATGACAATTGGGCGGGGCGTGTGCGGGTACCCCTCCCCCGCACCCGTACCCTCCAGAAAATTTTATACCCGTGGCGAGTACATTTTCAACATCCATACCCGCCTACTACCCGCCAAAATTATCCCGCCCCAACTGAAGCGGATGCGCTACAAAATCCGCAAAATTGTATCCACCTGTCATCCCTAAATTGTAATCGCTTAAAAACTTTTACAATCCGTGTATTAAACACATCAATTCCTGAGGTAAGAATAGAGTAGATTGATAATCCAAGTAATATTTTGCTCTGCATATCTTCAAATTGTCCTGTTTCTGCGTGTACAAAATCAGCCGATATATATAGGTCATCCTCTATAACATTTTACTATAACGGTCAAGTTTTCTTTTAGGTCAATTTTTCATGTTATATTATAGGTTTCCTATAACAACGTTTCACAATAGCAGTCAAGTAGTCAGACAAACGACACCATTATAATAAGGTTTAACTATATATAGAGAGAGAGGGGAGGGAAGGAAGTTTGGAAACTATCAACACATTACACATTGAAATTTACAATAGTGTCGTCTCTTTCTTCATTTCAAACTGTAAACATCACAAACTAAAAAATAAAGGTAGACTACAAAGTGACGTATACATAAAATGCTTGGGAAGAAAAGGGCAAAAAAATTACAAGGGAAATAAGCAGAGGGAAGCCATTTTCCACTTCTCTCCTCTGGAAATATTAACTAATGATACACACAGATGGCATATTGGCATATCAGTGTCTAAGGCTCCAGCTTCAGTGAAACCACTCTACACTGCCTGTTACGCTTGGCCGTCTTCATAAACACTACAGAGATACAAGACGGGGCCCACCAGCGTCGCCGGACTCTTTGCTCTCCCTTCAAGCAAGCCACTGAATACATGAATTTATATCAATAAAGATAAAGGAATCATATGACACTAGCAAACAGTTAACGCATAGCAGTATCTTCTTTCCTAAATAGCAACAGCAGATTCACTGAAGTATTTCAAAAGCTTCCTATTATTACAACAACAAAAATGAAGCAACGTGACGATCAAGAGTAGATCACAAACTGTGTCGGCAAAATCCTAGGAATTCAAAAGAGAACAGATATATAACTAACTAGGTAAAGGCATACAGTGTCATGGAACCATCACATCAAATTGGCGAAGTGATTAAGTCCCAACTTCAAATTTTGCAAAAGGGTTTTTCACATAACCCAAAAAAAAACATGAGTGAGACACCAATCAAAGCTAATTAAAAACAACATATAACAAAACTTATAATCCGTTTGGCCAAAGCTTCAAAAATCTGCTTAATTTAAAAAGTGATTTTCGGAAAGTACTTTTAGTTTAGCTAATCAATTTGAAAAGCACTTTTGTCAATATCAGAGTAGTACTTTGTGTTTGGACAATGTTACGAAAGTGCGTCAGGGGAAAATCTACCTTTTTAGATTATGAAAAGTAGCTTCTACTACTATTCAAAAGTACTTAATTTTTTCTCTAAAAGCTTGGCCAAACAGCTCACCTTTTTAAAATAAGCACTATTTGAAAAGAAGAAGAAAACATTTTTGGCTTCCCAAAAGCTTGGCCAAACAGGCTATTAATCATATTGTTGGAAACACGGACAACGAAAGTTGTCAAACGACACATCAAGAGAATGGAGAAATTAAGAGATATGGTTTCACTTGTGAGCTGAAAGAGAGCGGTAGTAAATAGGAACCTTTTATCCGCCTCAGCTCCTTACACAACGTTATGAAGTCTCCCCATTTCATGTGACACCTTCTTATAAACCGGAGAATCTGTTCAGTAGTGAACATGGACATCCCCTCCAAATACTCTCCATTAACACCATTTTCTTTGAAAATTTGACGATAGCTGCCTAGATTTATCTCTTCTAACCATAAACCAACATCCTAGCAAAAAAAGAGGTAACCGAATGTCAGTCATTGAATAAAATGCATTCCCTCTTGAATGTAGCTCATTCTTCAACCTCGTTTTTTTGGGCAAGTTACACATTTGGCCGGTCGGCCAAAAATAATTATATTCTCTAGCCAAATATACAAAAAGATAAACATTATTTTGTATCAAAAATGTGTATTTTATGTATATTATATATTAATATAAAAAAGATATACATTTGTTGGCTATTATTTTGGAGGGCGGCTATTTATGTCAATTTCTCTTATTTTCCATCCTACAATTAACACCTTAATTAAATGGACAGAGTTCAGAGCATATACGATAAGTATTAGGTTATCACAAATTACAACTAGCCACTTCAGAATGTCGGGCTCCATTTTGTTGTTGTAGAGAATAGTATGCCAACTTATCATACAAGGCAACTTGACAGAAGAAGGAAAGCCTTCGCAAGCAGGTTATCTACAACTACTAAATCAAGTAATATAGTGACATCATACGCTTTCTGAGAGTGGGGTAGCTCAAAATCAACTCCATAATTGTCGGGCACAAAGGACAGACGCAACATCTTGGTTAGCAAACTAGGGTATAGCAATCTCCCTTTTCCTTCATTCCTCACTCGCGCCATTTCGTTCAACATCACCTTGCCCATATTCAGCTACATCCGTGTCAACAGGGCGTACACCAAACAAGCTCTCAACTTAGTCACCTCTGTGTCATTGCTGGTAGGCAGGATGCGGCAATTTACAAGTCGGAGCATTGCTTTTGCTTCAAGTGTGAGACTTGCTCTCTTCAAGTATTTGTGCCTACGTCTTGCATCTCGAACCCATGTGGCAGTGGAATTAGGGCACACAACTTGTGATGGAGGTGTGCCTACGTCTTTGATTTGTTCTACCTTTTGTTAATCAACCCATATATTCTTACAACAACATATCCAGTGTAATCCCATGAGTGGATCTGGAGAGGGTAGAGTGTACGCAAACCTTACCCCTACCATATCTTCATATTCATCATAAAAGAGAACATACTTATAATTCACCTAATTTCATGTAATTACCAATTTACCATAGTAAATAAAAACATTTATAGTTTACTAAATAAAAACATTTGTCGCGTTGTGCGTGAGAGAGGTGGGAGCTAGTCTTTCCATATCTTCTCCTTTTTTTAGTTGTATTATTTTGGTATCGCGTAGATCATTATATCTATGTGTGTTACCATGTTGCGTCATTTGTTTCGTATCTTATTTTTTGTTGTCCTATTTTTCCTGCAATACTGCAATGACTTACGTTCCTTTTTGAGTCGAGGGTCTATCGAAAACAGCAAACCTACCCTGTAAAGATAAAGGTAAGGTCTGCGTACATTTACCCTCCTCAGACCCCACTTGTGGGATTACACTAGGTATGTTGTTAGTTGTTATAGTTTACTAAGTTCATGAAAGACTCTTGAACAAATACTGTTCAAATATTCACACTCTTGAGCTTCTCGTTTTACACCTAAACCCTCACCTAGTGACCTTAAACGTAACCTTTCTAAATCCCATCCATTGTTCAGGAGAACTTTTTTTCCTTTTTTCGATCAGTATGTTCTGGGCAACTTCTAACTATCGGAATTTCTAGTCCCTAGAGCCATAGTCACTGAAAAGAAGCTTCAAACACTACTACAGTTCACTGCCCAGCTCAAAACTTCACCACAAGAGTAAGAGATGATTAAAAATAAGTCATTTTTCAACCACCCCAACTCGCAAAATTCAGATAATTAAGAAAATTACCATACTCACCAACCCAGCAACCCAAAAACACAATACAATTTCCGGAATTCAACTTGAAGTTGAATTCTAGAATATTCCGGGATTCGAAAAACTCCAAAATACTTGTTTCACATTTTTCACTCCAATTACTCACAAAAATTCAACATTTTTCCAAGTTGTATTCATGTCCAAACACAACTCCAATTTCCAAATACTACTTTTCAACTTTTTTTCAAATTTCACATTTTTTTATGTCCAAACGCCCGCTAAACAAGTGACATCACACATCAGAAATGGGAAAAAATCCCATTCAATAAATCAAGAAAAAACATTTTTCGACCACCCACACTCACAAAATTCAGAAAATCAAGAAAATTATCATACTCCCCAACTCCTAGCAATACTCAAAATCACAATGAAATATTAAAAATAGGAAACTCTACATCAGGAATGAGCAACTCCAGCACCCCACCACCCCAAATTCAACAAATCACAAATTAAAAAGCATAGTAAACTCACAAGATCTACTAGTAGTGTAATTATGATAAATTCAAACACAATAAAAAAAAACAAGTACCTCAACAGTCCAAATGAAGAAATCAAGTGGTTCAGGTGCCTTTTCTTTGCTTATTATCATCTCTCACAGTATCAGTACAATTGAATTAAATTTCCCTAATTAAAAAAACATATCAGATCATAAAATAACATTATAATTAACAAACAAAACAAACAACACCCTTTATAGAAATAACAAAACCCAATTTACTAATTACTTACTTGTAATCAAAGAATTGATTAGGGTTTTGATTTACTATATTTGGCCAAGTTTGTACTGAAGAGAGAAAAAAGGAGAAATTGCAGTTATAGCTTTTATTTTCTTGCTTTTTACTTTTTAGTCCATAGTATTATAGACTAAAGACAGCTCGGTGCACTAACTATCGTTATACGGGTTCGGAGAACGGCCGGCCTACGTCATATTATAGAATGTTCTCTTTTTTTTGTAACAATGTGGGCCCGACATGCGCCTATTTGTTTGTCATTTGTGGAATTATATGTTTGTGTCGCTTCGTTCTGCTTCCACGCGTGTTCTTAAAGTGCAAATTACTTTCATTTATTTTTTAAAAGAAAATTGTGATACTCAATGTATAATAATATATAATAATTATTTGATACATATATATATATATTGTATTATTATGAGAAAGTCAAATTCATCTCAAGTGAATTCTAGAAGCATGCTAATGTCTCAAATATTTTAATGTGTTGAAATATCTATTTAACATATCAACTTAAAATAGTAATTTCTACTATTTTTTTTTGTTGTGAAGGCACATGCTATTCTTTCTTTCGAGTGCGCATGAGAAACCGAGGTTGATGCATAAGAAGGTTTATGCGAGGATCGAACTCGTGGCCGAGGTCATGCTCTTCTTCTGTACACCACTTGCTACCATGCGGGTGTAATTTCTACTATTTCATGCATGTAATAGTGGTAGCTTTTATAGTATAAATATCACTCTTTGATTGATGTAAGATTGCACTTTTGAAGAAAAGAAACTCTCTCAATCTATTTCTCTTTCTCATTTCTTATACCTTTTAGTATAATTATAGTAGTACTTTATATCATTATATTAGTTTATAAATATTGTCTTAGAGGTGTTCAAATATTCGATTCCATAATATGTTATCAGCACGAAAAACTATGTCGGCTCAATTGCATTCCATAATCGATTTATTAGCAACATCTCCAAATTAAGGTATGCTACATAACCATCTAAAAATGTGTACCTTTTTTTTTAATTTGCAATAATGCTTATATAAGAATGTTAAATGTTGTAGTAATATATCATTAATGTTAATAATTTAAGTTATGAGATGTATTTTGTAATTCTTAAAACTATGTGAATGTCATGCACAATATACTCTCGGACTTTTTGCTACCTACGTACTTATTTAATGTCTATATATAAAGGAGAATGAATGAACTTACTAATTGCATGAAAGTATTACTTGACTCATTAAATGCGCATGATATATTATGATTATCATCAAAATATAGACCGATATTTTTTCTTATTTAATGACATTTTAGACTATAAACTATTGATGGATCATACTTCGTTATTTGACAACATTTTTGTACTTGTGGTTACCTATGTACTATTGGACTATATCCTAATACCTTGACGATATATTTGGACCATGGATTATATTAAGGACCTAAATAAAATTTGACACTAACTTGTGTGAAGTGTAAAAATCTTCACCTATTGACTATTATTTGCGTGAAGAGTAAAAATCTTCATCTATTATTTATTATTTGTGTGAAGAGTAAAATCTCCATCTCTTTTTTATTATTTGAGTGAAGAGTAAAAATCTTCACCTATTGATTATTATTTGTGTGAAGAGTAAAATCTTCATCTCTTCTTTATTATTTGAGTGAAGAGTAAAAATCTTCACCTATTGATTATTATTTGTGTGAAGAGTAAAATCTTCATCTCTTCTTTATTATTTGAGTGAAGAGTAAAAATCTTCATTTATTGCTTATTATTTGTGTGGAAGGTTAAATCTTCCACCTTGTGTTTATTTATTTAATTACTATGTGGAGGTACAAATTCCCCACTTATATTATTATCTCACGAAAGATAATATCGAGTAGTGACATTAAATTATTATGTAATTTGTGGAGGTACTAAATTCCCACTTATATTATTATCTCACGAATAATTTTAATCGAGTAGTGATACTTAATATTTCTGTATAATTACATTTTCTTTTAATTCAACGGTTAGATGATACTAAAATATTTTTCCTCTAATTCTAACGGTTATGAACAGTAATATTAACACTTTCTCTCCTCTCACCTAACGGTCATAAACGGTCATTTTTATAAAATTTTACTCTATAAATACTCCATTCTTATTCTTATTCTATTACATCTTTCTTTAAAAATATTTATCCACACTTATAAAATGGGCAAATTTTTTCTTGTAATCCTCACTCTGGTTACCATTATTAACTTCTTTATCGGTTATACTTTAGATGAAGAATCTAGAGAAACTAGCAAACCGATGATGATAGTCACCCTACCTTTTTTAATTTTAGCCTGGGCTGTAACACTTAAATTTGATAAATGATGTATTAAAACTCTTATCTTTTCTTTGTTTAAGTTTTCTTCATTATGATTATATGATGAGTAAATTATGTCATCTTTGTTATTTTATTTTGTTGTTGTTATAGATATGACAATATCAATCTTAAAGCTTGAATTCGTCCCCTTAAGTCTAAATGGGGATAACTATATGTCTTGGGCCAATGATGTCCTGATGAATCTCGTGCGAAGGACTCGAATAGATTTTATCAGGAGTCAATAATGGGGGAGCATCAGATGATTTGCCAATAAAAAGAGCTAAGGCCTTAAAGTTAATGAAGCAACACCTGGACGAGGGTTTAAAATTAGAGTACATGAATGCACAAGATCCCAAAAATCTATGGGATAACCTTAAAGAAAGATTTGAATACCAAAAGCAAGTGTTATTACCCGCACTAATTGATGAATGGAACAAATTGAGGTTTCAGGATTTTAAGAGTGTGAGTGACTATAATTCTGCTATGTACAGGATTATATCACAACTGGAATTTTGTGAAAAAATTATATCTGAAGGTGAGAAATTGGAAAAAACGTATGCCACGTTCCATGCATCACATTTAGTATAGCAAGAGCAGTACAAGATGCGGGGGTACACCAAGTACTCTGAATTAATTGCAGCCCTTCTACTTGCTGAAAAAACAATGATCTCCTTATTAAAAATTATCAGTCTCGCCCTACGGGGGCAATGGCATTTCCAGAAGCAAATGCCATAAATATTAATCAATGGTGTGGTGGTTATAGTCGGTTTAGAGGACGAGGAAGAGGTCAAGTACAATTTCGCGATCGTGGACGTGGTCTTGGAAATTATTATCCTCGTGGACGTGATTTTGGAAATTATCGTATGACTAGAAATGATACAATTAATATAAACCGACATGACAAAGGTAAATCTGTCCGGGAAGGTTCATCCAGGGATTCCTAGGATTCCTTCTACAGATGTGGAAAAAGGAGACATTGGTCAAAGGCATGCAGAATACCAAAAATTATAAAACATCTGAAAAGGGAAATGGAAAATTAGGTAAATTTTAATGAACATGAACCTGAGGGAGATTCAGTTTACCTCGAGGCCGCGGACTTCGTTGAAGGTCCGTCTGATATGAACATGGACTAGAAATATATGATAACTACTTGTATTACAAATAAAGTTTTGTAATCGGTTTGCAGTTTGCTATGCTTGTATTTTCCTTTTGTGTGATGATGTGTGTTATCTTACCTTATGTAATAATAATGCTAATTATATGTTTTGTTGATTTACTCTCTTTTAAGTCTCTTATTTTTTAAGGTTCAATATGAAACGTGTTGGAGATATTTGTATTCCAGACAGTTCAACAACCCACACGATCCTCAAAAGTAAGAAATATTTTACTGTTTTAAAGCCCACTAAAGCAGTAATAAATATAATTTTAGGTCCCGCAGACTTGATTGAAGGGACAGGTAATGCTGAGTTTGTATTACCAAAATGGACAAAATTTGTCATCAATAATGTTTTGTTCTCTCCGAAATCAAAAAGAAACTTGTTGAGTTTTAATGACATATACAACCAAGGGTATGATACTAAAACGGTAACTGAAGGTAATATGAAATATATGTATATTACTAATAGTAATATGGGGAAGGAACAGATACTAGAAAAACTATCAAAAATGCCTTCGAGATTACATTATACATACATTCATAAAATTGAATGTATTTTGGTAGTAAAAAAAGACCCTAATTTTTTTTTTATATGGTATGACCGTCTAGGTCATCCTGGTTCCACATTAATGAGAAAAATAATTGAAAGTACACATGGTCATCGATTGAAAGGTTTAAGATTGAAAAGGTTGATAGACCATGTGAAGCATGTTCTCTTGGAAAACTAATAACAAGGCATTCACCATGCAAACTTCAAATCGAATCACCCGTATTCCTGGAAAGAATTCAAGGGGACATATGTGGATCTATTCATCTGTCATCTGGACCTTTCAGGTATTTCATGATATTAATTGATGCATCTAGTAGATGGTCACATGTTTGTTTATTGTCAAGTCGTTATATGGGATTTGCAAGGTTTCTTGCACAAATAATTAAACTAAGGGCACATTTTTCGGATTATATCATAAAAAAAGTTAGACTTGACAATGCTGGTGAATTTACATCTGAAGCATTTAATGATTATTGCATGTCAATTGAAATTACAGTTGAACATCCTGTTCCACATGTGCATACACAAAATGGTTTAGTTGAGTCATTAATTAAAAACGTCTTCAATATATTGTTAGACCATTAATAATGAGAACTAAATTACCAGTTACTGTTTGGGGTCATGCAATATTACATGATGCATCATTGATTCGTTTAAGATCAAGTGTTAATCATAAGCATACCCCTCATCAACTTGCACTTGGTCAAGTACCAGAAATTTCCCATTTAAAGATTTTTTATTGTGCAGTGTATGTCCCAATTGTTACACCACATAGAACAAAGATGGTACCTCAAAGAAGGTTGGGAATATATGTTGGATATGAAACACCCTCAATTATTAGATATCTTGAACCTCTAACGGGTGATATCTTTCAGAAAAAATTTGCGGATTGTCATTTTGATGAGAAAATTTTTCCAACCTTAGGAGGAAAAAATAAACAGTTGGAAAAGGATATAAAATGGTATGTACCTTTTTTATTACATCTAGACCCACATACTAAATTGTGGGAAGAAAATGTAAGGAAAATTGTTCACTTATAAAGTTTAGCTAATCAATTGTCAGATGCATTTACTGATGTGAAAATGGTGACAAAGTCACATATACCAGTTGTTAATGCTCCTGCTCGGATTGAAATTTTGAAGCAAAATGATGTGGCAAGTACATCCAAGGCACGCCTAAAGCGTGGCTGACCTGTTTATTCCAAAGATAAAAAACCTCGAAAAAAAAGGAGCAGAAAATATGAATATAAATGAGAGTGCTCTCGAAGAAGAAAAAGATGATAAAGATAGTGAGATCGTTGAAAATGAAACTGAAAGTAACTATGATCTTGAAATCTCTATCAACTATGCTAATATGGAAAATTTATGGAACCGAAAATGTAAGGACATTGATGAGGTATTTTCATTCTCAATTGCCTGTGAAATGATGAATGAAAATGATGATCCTGAATCCAGATCTGTCATCGAATGTCAACGTAGACCTGATTGGATGAGTTGGAAAGATGCAATGGATACTGAGTTAAAGTCTCTAAGAAAACGAAATGTGTTTGGATCCATTGTCATTATACCTGAAGATGTGAAACCTGTTGGGTACAAGTGGGTCTTTATAAGAAAACGAAATGAGAAAAATGAGGTTGTAAGATACAAGGCTCGCCTTGTTGCACAAGGATTTTCTCAAAGACCCGGAATTGATTATGATGTAACATACTCTCCCATTATGGATGACATTACTTCGTTATTTAATTGGTCTATCAGTATCTAATAATCTGGATATGCATCTTATGGATGTTGTTACTGCATATTTATATGGATCACTCGATAGTAACATATATATATGAAAGTTCCAGAAGGATTTAAAATGCCTGAAGTATCAAACCCCAAAGAAATGTATACAATTAAATTGAAAAGATCCCTATATGGGTTGAAACAATCCGGACGCATGTGGTATAATAGGTTAAGTGAATATTTACTTAAAGAAGGCTATATGAATAACCCTATTTGCCCTTGTGTATTCATAAGAAAAACAACATCTGGATTTGTAATCATTGTTATCTATGTTGATGATTTAAATATCATTGGAACTAATAAAGAAATTCAAGAAGCAATGAATTACTTAAAAGGGAATTTGAGATGAAAGATCTGGGAAAAACAAAGTTCTGCCTTGGTTTGCAAATTGAGTATACTAAAAATGGAATAATGGTACATCAATCTAATTATACAAAAAGGGTACTAAAAAGGTTTAGTATGGATAAAGCAAATCCTTTGTGTACCCCAATGATGGGTAGAACTCTTAATGTTGAAAATGATCCATTCCGACCAAAAGAAGAAAATGATGAGGATCTTAGCTCTGAAGTACCGTACCTTAGTGCCATTGGAGCCCTCATGTATCTTGCTAATTATACAAGGCCTGATATAGCCTTTGATGTAAACCTACTAGCAAGATTTAGTTCATGTCCTACAAAGAGACATTAGAAAGGGTTAAAACATATATTCAGATATCTATGTGGTACGTATGATCTTGGTTTGTTTTATCCTAACAATATAGAACCAGTTTTGCTTGGTTATGCAGATGCGGGTTATCTATCGGATCTACATAATGCTAAGTCACAAACTGGATATGTGTTTACTTATGGAAACACTGCAATATCTTGGAGATCACAAAAGCAGACACTCGTGGTCACTTCTTCAAATCATGCTGAAATTATAGCCCTTCATGAAGCTAGTAAAGAGTGTAGATAGTTGAGGTCTGTAACACAACATATTCAAGAAACATCTGGACTACCAGTCAATAATGATCCAACAATATTATTTGAAGACATTGTTGCATGTGTTACTCAGATGAAAGAAGGTTATATCAAAAGTGACAGAACCAAGCACATTCCTCCAAAGTTCATCTCATTCACTCAGGAACTTGAAAGAAACAAAGAGCTTGACATCCAATATGTTCGTTCGAGTGAAAATGTGGCAGATCTATTCACAAAGGCTCTACCAACATCAGTTTTCAAGAAACGTGTACAAAGTATCGGAATGCGCCAACTTCGAGACCTTTGAAGAAGCTTTACCCATGTTTGATTGAGGGGGAGCATACTGTTGTACTCTTTTTTCCTTATAAGGTTTTTATCCCACTGGGTTTTTCCTTATAAGGTTTGTAACGAGGCAACATGTGTTCCCATCAGATTCTCCTCAACAATACTTCAAAAGAAGCATCATAATAAATATTTCAAAGCGGGAGTATTATGAGAAAGTCAAATTCACCTCAAGTGAATTCTAGAAGCATGCTAATGTGTCAAATGCTTTAATATGTGTTGAAATATCTATTTAACATGTCAACTTAAAATAGTAATTTCTACTATTTCATGCATGTAATAGTGGTAGCTTTTGTAGTATAAATATCACCCTTTGGTTGATGTAAGATTGCACTTGTGAAGAAAAGAAACTCTCTCAATCTATTTCTCTTTCTCATTTCTTATACCTTTTAATATAATTATAGTAGTATTTTATATCATCATATTGGTTCATAAATATTATCTTAGAGGTGTTCAAATATCTGATTCCATAATATGTATGATATTGTCACACCCCTTATTCGCACTCTGAAGGATGCGGATTTTTAGTATTTAAAGGGATTTTTCAATTAAAGTGACGGTATTGAAAATAGATTATTTATTTATTAGAGTAGTCACTTGAAATTGAGTTTTGATATTCCAAGTCATCTTATTAAATATCTGATAAAAAATAAATGACTCTTTATTTTTTAATCTGTGAAAAAAAACTGACCGGGGAGAAGGTATTAGGCATTCCCCGAGTCTCGTGGTTTTCGCACGATCGCTTTTATTGACTAATATTTGGTTAAAATTAATTTTTGGATAAATCGTGTTTAGTAGTTATACCTTTGGTTCGCTCGATATTGTTTAGCTTTTATTAATCTTAGTTAAGACACAAGGTTGTGACCTCAGCTTCGACATACACCGATCAATACACGTAAACGCGGCCTTGACTTGTGTATCACACCTAGAGATTGAGCCTACTCGCGTTTGTGAAACATGAAAATTATTTCATTAAAGTGCTACGATCAAGACGTGTGGCCACAATCTTGACATTTTATTTACATGTCTTTATCCAAGACGTGTTGTTTGACCTCGGTCAAGACGATATATTATTCATCCCCTTGTTAGGGCTTACCATTTGGAATAAATCATTTCCTACTAATTTGAGACAGTTATTTCTTTATTTTTTTCACTCTTTTCTTCGGTTCGACAACGGAATTTGAAATAAATTTGTATTCGTCTCGCTCAACTCACGTTTGCTTTTTTCGCTCTTTTTTTATATATCTGAATTACTTAATAAGGTGTTATGATAATATAGTGGCCCGACATGGGAACTCGTCATTACCGATCTTTTGGTGGTCAAATCTGATGGCGACAACTAGCAGAAAACAATGAGGGATGAGATGGAGATGAAGTGGAGACGTTGGTGGTGAATCGGGTGTACAATGGTGGAGTTCGCCGGAGCTCCGACTTGGGAACTCGCCGAAGATGGCGGAGGTCCGCAGGAGAAGAATCAACGGTGAAGGTAACGAGCTGAAACTATTTAAAGGAACGGGTTACGGTTACGGTTACGGGTTACGGGTTAAAAGATCTATGTGGGAGCCTATGTGGCGTCTACGTGGATCCGACGTGGAGTCTAAGTCAAAAATCCATCCGGATGAGGGAAAATTTAATAAGTTTGATAACGGAAAGGATAAATTTGATCCCAAAATTTGACGGTGGGCAATGTTAAACTATAATGCATAGTTGAAGAGCAAATTTAACCATTTTCCCTTCTATTTATAACATATATATTTGTAGTCAAATCCCTAAAATACACCATGAAAGATTGAGATATTTTATCTCCAAAAATGAAATATTCCATGGATATGGATAAGAATGAATTTTACACTTGCCATCATTCTATTGATTTTTTTTCTTTTTGATTAAATAAAAATACCAAGATAAATATATTAATCAACTACTTTCAAACTAAAATAAGAAAAGTTAAATAACTAGACTTAGAAATAATGAACGTAATTAACTAAAAAAATACTAGGATAAAAGGAACCTTATTTTTTTGTAATTTTTCTTTCTTTGAAACACAAAATTCGTACTCTAAAAATGTTAAGTATTTTTTGTCAATTTTCATTTCACAAACCAAACCTACTAAATTAAAAAGAGAAGTCAAAATTAAGCTTAAACGAAACATTTAACTCAAAAATGATGTAAAATCTAAAGGAGTGTCAAAAATCACGTGTCTACAGATATAATTAATTATGTTTTGGAGAGTAAAATTTTGAAGATTCTGGAATAGGGTGATCTATTGAACTGTTATAGATTCTTGGACATGCAAGAAACAATCTGGTAAACTGAAGCGTCTTAGTAACCAAAGAAAAAGAAAGTCAAAGATTTTTGTAGAAGCACCAGGTGAAATGAGAGCACCTAAATCGTGAAACGAGATTGTGGCAGAGTAATACAAACATGTGCTACTAGGTGAAGCAGCTTGAATGTTGCACTTTATATGGAGAAAATTCAGTAACCAAAGCATCACTAGCTTAGGCTTGATTCAAATTATTTGGGGTACGGAATTTTGATTATAGAAAAATTATACAATAATTATATATCTTAAATTTCTCTTTTAATTTTTAGTAACATATATGCTTCTATAGTTTTGAAAATCTTGTGGCATATCTAACACCACAAATATATATGTTCTTTCTTAATTTTTATACCGAATCAAACTCGTCACGTAAATTAACATAGAACAAACACTATCAACTATGTCTATCGATCACTTAATATCAATATTTTACTTGAATCTAACTGTTGCTACAAATGCAACTAACTGAACCGGGGCGGATACACCTTGCTAGACATCGTTGTGTAATGTAGTTAGGAATTTTAGATATAAATAGAGAAAGTATATGTATGTCCTAGAGACAATCTATATTAGGATAAATGTATTTTATATACATTCGTATTATTATTAATAGAGATTAATATTTTGGTATTGAATTATTAGTTGATTGTTTGTAATATTCTATAATAGGTATCCCTAGAGGTTACGTTGTTATTAATAGTGTGAGATATTAATATTATAACGTAACTCTTAAAATAGTCTCGACTAATGATCATCGAAAATGGGATATCAATGATATGTGATAAGTCGACATGTGGTCTGCATCACATCCTTAGAGGATAGTATGTCTCATCTACTACGAGTAATGGCTACTCGTGATGGACACATCGATACTTTGGAAGTATTGGTATACTCTGTTGATATATTGTTGGTACATGTCTAAAGTATGATCAGCGTGTGGGAGATAGAAGTCCTTAGACTTGAGGTCGATACACACCTTGTCTACAGAGTAATATATTTTGATCTTGTCCTAAGCTCAATTGTCTTATAGGTTGAGATACGGCTTGTATTGGGTACGTTGCGATGTGGATTAAAGTGGTAGTTGAGCCAAGATAAGGATTCATTCCTCGAATGTATATTCGAGAGAACACTCAGATTCTCAGTGATATTAGGTTGACTAAGTCGTTGGCCAACGCAATAGACATATCTAAGATATGTTCTTGTTGTCAACCAATATAGATGAAATATAATGATCAAGTCATTTGGATAGACACTTGGAAAATTCTAAGCTTGATCGAGTGTGTCGTGAATGAAAGGACTTTGTCTTCCCACATAGAGGTTCAGTTTACTAGATTCGTGTAAATATACTTCACATATTGAGTTCGTATTCCGGCATCGTCTAGGAGTTCCGTGTAGACCCTAATATGATTAGTGTCAATATGTGAAGATTTGTAGGGTAACATTATGTCAATTGTTTTTTTCGATCTGAAGATGTAATGAGAGAATATAAATGATCGATTTATAATCGACACATTTGAATGAAAGATTATTTAATTAAGTCGAAATTGTATTTCAGATTTAATTAAAATGAAAATGAGACGGCGTCCCACACTGGATGTCGAGGGCGGCGGGGACATTGCGTCGCGACGCCTATCTATTTAGGGTCGCGGCGCCGCTTAGATTGTGGTCCTGACTGACACATTGCACCTCATTTTCTGGGTCTGGCCCACGAGAAACCTTAACTACGTTATAAACAGGTTAATGTTGGATTTGATGTTATGACATTTTTTCCAACATATACTAAGTTAAAATCATAAAATGTTAGAACAAATGTCATGACATTAGCACCAACATTCTGATAACAGTTTGCCTTACTTCACAGACTGAAGTTGATCTCGTGGGATGTTTACCACGATGGTAAAGTTACCTGACAAGGAGTTTTGGAGCTGATTAAAAACATGGGAAGACCAATTCCAAGACGTTGCTAGATTTGGAAACAAGTCCAAGAAGTTAGAGGATCTTGCTCCACATTCTTCTCCAACAAATCCTATCAAGTTGCCCCCTTTTCTCTCAACCTCTACAACTATTCATTGAGCATTTCAAAGAAAACTCTCTACTATAAATAGAGAGGTTACATCAAGGAATAGATATCCAGAAAAATGAAAAGAAAATATCAAGAGAGCTCTCTGATATCACGATCAGAAAACTGGATCACAAGTGTTGTCTAAGCGTGTCGACAACATTTTGTCCAACATTATAATTGTTGCTTAGATTCTAGATTTGTTCTTTATTGAAGCAATTGTAATGATATGTTGTCTATGTCTATTTAGTTAGATTTTTCAGGCATACTGCGACTTAACGTTTTTATTTCTTTTTGTATTATCTTGTAATATTGTAAAAGAATGAATATGTTCAATTGTATATAAATATATATATATATATATATATACATATACAATACTTTCGGTTATTGACCGTCATAGGTTATATTAATATATAATATATGTAAATATAAACTTTTGTGTTCTTTATTATTTTCGCTGCATTTTACTCTTCAAATGTTTTACTGTTTTTATCTAAGTGTTGTCACTTGTGTCGGACGACATTGTCAACGACATTTGCAAATTGTTTCAGCATACAAGCTATTTTACTTCGGTTTGTTTTTTAATTATTCCATAGTATAACCCCCGGGACCAAACAAGTGGTATCAGAGCCAACACTTGACATAATAAGTGCTTGGTCCTGTTATTTAAACTATGGATCCAGCTAATCCAACAATTAGTAGACTTCCTATTTTAGATGGATCAAATTATGCCTATTGAAAAATTCGCCTACGCTCTCATATCAAATTCATTGATGTTCGAGCATGGAGATCTATTACCAATGGATATACTGTTTCAATGCTACCACCGGATGAGAAACACGACATTCTTATTAAACCTGAATCTGAATGGAATGCGAAAGAAACCAACAACGCAAGTTTCAACGAAAAGGCCTTAAATACCATTTTTGGATGGGTTGATCTTTATATGTTCAAACTCATACAAAATTGCTCCACGGTCAAGGATGCTTAGGATACTTTACAAACTCATTGTGAATGTAGCTCTAGTGTTCGCCGAACGAAGCTTCGTATGCTCATGAGTAAATGTGAACATTTATGGATGGAAGAGACGGAGGACATTAAAACCTATTTTGAAAAGTTGATTGACATTTCTAATGAATGTCAAGTGCTTGGTTCTCCATTAACCAACACTCAACTTGTGGAAAAAGCACTTCGTTCCCTTCTTGAAAAGTTTAACATAAATATTGTGCGATTGAAGAAGCTCACAATCTTGCTACAATGGACCTTCATACCTTAATGAGTATTCTCAAAAGTTATGAGATGAATATAGAGAATCAAAGGACATTGTATAAAAGTAAGGATGTAGCACTTCAAGTAAAATCCTTAGAGAATTAAATCGATGAAGAGGATGAGAATCTTGAAGAAATTGGTGATGGTGCAAATGTTGCTCTCCTTACTCGAAAGTTCAATTCAATGGTAAGGAAGTTCAACAATGATAAAAATAAATTTAAATCCAAAGAGTACCAAAACCAAGGCTTCAATCAAAAGTCCACTAACTTTCTTCCTATAGTACAAAGAGGAAAACAACTAAAGAGAATCAACTCAGACCGAACCAAATTTGATCCCAAACAATGTGTAACTGTGCAATGTCATGTTTGTTCAGGGTGGGGTCATTATGCCAATGAATGTGCGAATACTTTGAGAAAATTTGGTAAAAATTTGTGGGTTTCTCTTAGTAACGACGAAGAAGAAGAGGAAGGAGATCAAGAAATAGAGTCACAAGCAATGCTGGACACTATTTTTGAGTAGTCCTATTCAGATGAAGAAAATGGCATCGACAGTGTTGTCCCAAATGTCACCACATTTGCGTCAACATCAGCGACAACATCTGCATGTCTAGCAACATCCTAAAGGTATGAATATTTTAACTATCCTGATGTTAATTGCTTTACTAGTATTATTTCTTATAGTGAGACTAGCTTTGACGATCAAGTTGATCCCAAGGACGACATGATTAAGGAGTTGCAAAAACTTTGTAAAGACTTAATCCTAGAATCCAAACAACTTGACTCAAAGTTAAGATCTTTAACTCTTGAGAATGCTGGTTTAAAAGGCACAATAACCCGTTTAGGGGTTACACTTACCAAAAAGGATCTTAAATTTGGTAAGATAAGTGCAAAGTTGGATCTAGCTGAAGCAACCTTCCGTAAGCTCAATACAGGTACTTCCAAACTGAATGAGATACAAAGTGTTAGTCAACCACCACACGCAGGTATTGGGTACAAGAATTCTCTTAATGCAATATGCTATAATTTATTTGACAAAACTGGGAGAATAGGTTTTGTAAAAGAAAAAGAATCAAAAGATAAGTTTTCAGTCGCGTCAAATGATATAAAGTTTGTGTGTCACCATTGTAACGCCCCTGGACACATAAGACCATATTATCACAAACTTCATAATTCTAGGAGCATAATGTTGTCAAGACGACTGTCCAATATCTCTGACAACACTCGAAGCAACATTCCTAAGTACATAAAGGAAAAGTGTTCTAAGAGAGTTTGGATTCTCAAAATGAATGCAAAATGTAATGTATCTATAACTGCTTTAAGGACTAACATTTCAGGTTCTTGGTCCTTTGACAGTGGGTGCTCACGCCACATGACAGGAACAAAGGAGTGCCTAAAGAACTACGAGTCACTCAGTGAAGGTAACGTGACTTATGGAGGTGGCGGCAAAAGTAAAATCATAGGAAAAAGAACCTTAAATGTTCCTGGTGTTCCTGCCTTGGAAAATGTCTTACATGTTGACGGATTAATGGCTAACTTAGTCAGTATAAGTCAATTGTGTGATGACAATCTAGAGGTAAAGTTTAATAAGTATGCTTGTATAGTTACAAATTATGCTAACAAATGTGTAATGTCAGGTACAAGGACAGGCGATAATTGTTATCTTGTTGGAGAACAAGAAATTTGCAATAATGTTAGGACAGATGACACAATCTTGTGGCATCAAAAATTAGGGCATGTCAACTACCGTAACCTTGAAAGATTAATTTCTTATGAGGCAGTAAGAGGCATTCCTAAACTAAGTCCTAAAGATAAAACAGTGGTTTGTGAAAATTGTCTAAAAGGTAAGCAAACCCATGTCACCCATAATGTTGCCCAGAATGATAGACAACATTCAGGTACGTCTCATTGCTTTCAGTTATTGCACATGGATCTTATGGGTCCAATCGAGGTAGACATCCTAAGAGGCATTAGGTATTCGTATGTAATTGTAGATGACTTTTCTAGGTATTCATGGATATTCTTTTTGAAAGAAAAGTCTCAAATTTTTGGCATGTTCAAAGTGTTACACTCTAGGATAAGAAATTTGTATCATTCTTCTTTTTTTGGATTAGGTCCGATCATGGTAAAGAGTTTGAGAATAATATGTTCTCATCATTCTGTGAGAAAAGAGTATTTTTCATGAATTTTCTGCTCCCAAAACTCCTCAGCAGAATGGTGTAGCAGAGAGGAAGAATAGGAATTTACAAGAGATGACTAGAGTCATGCTTAGCTCTAAGAAAATATCAAAACATTTTTGGGTCGAAGCCTTGAATACTGCAAGTCACATAACTAATAGAGTCTATCTTAGGCCTTGAACAAAAATGACACCCTATGAGCTATTAAATGGAAAGAAACTCAATTTGCGTTACTTTCATGTGTTTGGGTGTATTTATTACATCTTAAATGATAGAGACCATCTAGCAAAATTTGACTCTAAAATTGACAAAGGGGTCTTTGTCGGCTATTCTCAAAATATCCATGTTTACCGTGTGTAAAATCTTATAACCAAACTGTACAAGAATCTATTAACGTTGTTTTCGATGATTTTTCTGATCTTATAGGGGATATGCCTGAAAATAATGTTGTTATTACAGTAGAGAATGCTGAGCAGAATGGTGAAGAGCCAGATGTTACCCCAAATATTATCACATCCGAAGCAACATCTGAATCTCAACCCGAGAGCACAGAAGGTGCAGATGAGGAGCCGAATGTTGAATTAATAGATCAAGTTCGAAGAGACCCCTCATCCAGGATTATGAAGAACCATCCTACAGGACAGGTGATAGAAGAAGTGTTCGAAGGTGTAAGAACAAGAAGAAAAGAACCTCTGAACTACAAAGATATGGTCAGATATGTTTGCATGTCTATCATGTATCAAAAGGTAAGTCTTTCTTGTTATGTGTCTACATTAGAACCAAAAAATATTTCAGAAGTACTCAAAGATAATTGTTGGATTCAAGCTATGCAAGAAGAACTTGAACAGTTCACAAGAAATGAAGTCTGGGATTTAGTTTCATGCCCAAATAATACCAATGTAATTGGAACTAATTTGATATTTAAAAACAAGTCAGATGAATCTGGAAATGTTGTGCGAAATAAAGCTCGCCTAATTGCTCAAGGATACACGCATGTCGAAGAAATTGACTATGATGAAACCTTTGCTCCTGTTGCCAGAATTGAGTCAATTAGATTGTTACTTGACGTTGCTTGTTGTCTGAAGATAACTCTCTATCATATGGATGTAAAAGGTGCTTTCTTGAATGGATATCTTGATAAAGAAGTCTATGTTGGAAACCTAAAGGATCTGAAGATCCTCACCATCCACAATTTGTATACAAGCTCAAAAAGGCATTGTATGGACTTAAACAAGCTCCTCGTGCATGGTATGGTCGTTTAACTCAGTTTCTTCTTGAATTTGATTTTAAACGTGGTGAAGCTGATTGTACTTTATTTATAAAACATCACTGAGTAGATATAGTCATTGCTCAAATCTATGTAGATGACATAGTTTTTTGTTCAACTTCACAGTCCTACCTTGAGACATTTGTCGAAGCTATGTCCTCAACATTTGAGATGAACATGATAGGGGAATTAACTTTTTTCTTAGGCTTGCAGATAAAGTAAAATGAAGATGGAATCTTCATCTCCCAGAGTAAGGACGCCAAGAATTTAGTTAAGAAGTTTGGATTGGAAAATGCTAAATAAATGAGGACTTCAATGGGATCTACACATAAGATATGCAAAGACGATGTTGGCGAAAATGTTGACCCAACATTATATCGATCTATGATAGGTAGTCTTTTGTATCTTACTGCTAGTATGTTCAGTGTTTGTGTGTGTACTCTATTCCAAGCCAGCCCTAAAGTCTCCTACTTAAATGCCTTAAAATATGTCATCAGATATGTTGTCGGCACATGTGAGTTGGGAATTTGGTATTAGACACTAACTCTAATTTAATAGGATATAGTGACTCTGATTGGGCTGGTAATGTGGATGACAGAAAGAGTACGAGTGGAGGTTGTTTTTACCTTGGCAATAATCTTGTTTCTTGGTATAGTCGTAAATAAATATGTGTCTCACTTTCAATTGTTGAATCTGAATATGTAGCAGCTGAAAGTTGTTGTTCTCAATTGATATGGTTAAGACATATGTTAGACGACTATGGTTTTTCAAGTAATATCTTAATTTTGTATTGTGATAATTTGAGTGCTATAAATATTTCTAAAAATCCAGTTCATCACTCTCGTACAAAACACATATATATTAGGCATCATTTTTTAACAAATTTGGTTGAAAAACAGCTAGTTCAAATTGAACATGTTGACACTCTCCATCAACTAGCTGATATTTTTACCAAGCTTTGGATCATGGGAGATTTTCTAGTCTAAAAAACTCTCTTGGTCTATGTAATCTCTGAAAAAAGGCATTGGTTGGTGAATGTCGGTTGAAATGTCTCTAATATTTTTGGTGACATTTACCTCTGTAATATCAGAATCTGAGTTTTGTTACTGTTTGATGGCTTTAATTTTGTGTTCACTCAAGTATGATCCAAAATAAGAACATATCTCAAAAAGTGATATCGTTCTCTGCGATGATATTAGATATCATAAAAAGAGTATCAAAATAAGGCAAAGTCTTTCTCTAAATTATTTGACAACTGCGAAAATGGGCAAAGCCCTTGCAAATGATACCGTTCCTATAGTATAGTAGTATCAAGTGCTTAAACAAGAAATTATGAGGATACTAAATAAATATTCTTATTTTTTTACACGAAAATAAATTATGTATGTGTTTTTATGATTAGATCAAGGACTCAATGAGAAAATATTACATTGGTCTGGTGGTTAAACTTATAAAAACATATATAAAACGTGTCTTAATTTATTGTCAAAGTGAAAAAGTTCTTGTGGGATCATAATACTTGTGTTGTTCAAAATGTTGCAAACATTACTGTTGACATTCTCAGATAATGATATTTGTTGGGATACTGTTTGTAACTGATTGTTGAAAATTTAGTTATTTCTTTTTCTATATGTGTGCCGTTGTTTTTATTTTTTTGCTAAAATCAAATCTTGATGTCTATCTCTAAATTTTAGGAAGAAGTATTACAATACAAACTCTCAAAAATAAGAACTGAGATATTTTGTCAAGTGTATACATTTTACTTCATTTGTTCATCTCTTTTGTCATCTGTTTTTCCGAAAATATATATAAAAAAAAGGAAAAAGTCACATCAATCTCGGTTTTAATCAACCAAGACCGATGGATTCACCACACTATTCATCTTCCAAAATCCCTAAAAATACTAAACCCTTACAACTTTCTTCATCTTTCTCTCCAATGGATACAAGCCAATGTCAACCCCAATGTCAACCAACATTTTTGAAAACACTCTCATGAGTATCAGCCTTCCTATGTGCACAAACATTGTGCTTAGTGTTTTTTAGGAACCCTTGGAAATAAGTTATCCGGGTGATAACAACAACTCCATCGACATAGATGAAACCCCTGATATTTCTGTTTTAGGAAAAATGATCAGTACTTCAACATTTCCAACCAGAAGGTCTACCCGAGTGTTCGAGAGAAACATTCGAACCTGAAGTTGTTACCAAGAGGTCCAAGTTCGAAACTAATGTTCCTTCTTGTTCGAGCAGTGATACAGATGATTTGGACTTTAAATATCTTCTGAAAATACTGAAGAAGACACTCTTGTAACAGATCATCAAGATGAGCCACAGATATCTATTCCTCAACCTGAATCTCCAGTCTCTGTTCCTCAATGTGCATCTACGGATGAGGATATTGTTGATGATACCTCGCTGATGAGGTTCTGTCCAAAGAGGGTTCATAAAATCACAAGATCAAGTATTGACCCAGATGTTGCCCGAGGTGTCACAATATCCCAGGCAACATTCCATCTAACTCCTGAACAAACACAATCTTCGGTCTCCTCCAGCAAAACAGAATCAGACTCTGAATCTGATCAAGAGGTACTTTCTTCTCTGAAAAATTCTATTCTGAAACCAATTCTGAAAATTGGGAGTGGTACAAAAATAGAATCATCAAGTCCGGAAAGGTATTAGACATTGCCTCTTGTTCAGAACATGGTTTGGTAGAGTTTTTTAAGCAAATACATCTCCTCGGAACTGTCACAAACAAAGGGCCATATATTGACAATAAAATCAGGTTGTTTTACGCCAATTAGACACTGCTATAGAAGTCACCAACTCTAAGGAATTTGGGAAAGTTTATTTCTGTAACAAAATATATAAATTCACACCTGCTGTTATTAATCAATGTTTGGACCTAATTGACGTGGAGGATGATAAAGAAACTGACACTGCAATAGACAATAGAGATGAAATTATTAAGTACCTCACATGAGGTATAATGCAAAAATGGATCTCTAGATGTTCAGCCTCAAAACTAACAGCTCTGTTTGCAACTCTACATAAAATTGTTATACACAATTGGCTTCCCTCTATAAACGAGCCAATTGTAACATCAGAACAAGCCCTTCTGTTGTACAAAGTCGGTAAAGGACTGAGAGTTGACCTAGGAAAAACAATCTTTCATCAAATTGTCAGCTAAAAAAGAATCTACTTCAATCCTACATTTTTCCTCTTTAATTTTCAAAGTCCTTACAACACAAGGCTTTCAACCAAAGAAGAAGGGCATATTTGGGAAAAATCCAGAGTTGTACACAGTGAATAAGGCAATTTTAAAAAGCAAAGACAGAATCATAGACTTACCCTGGAAATTAGAACGAGGTAGTATTGATGTTGAAAGAAATGCCACCAACATTGTTGGCAACACAGAATCAGGAGAATCCATGTTGACCACAGAATGGCTCGTGAATCAAATTGCAAAGGTCAACCTTCAAATTTCAAAGGTTGATATTGTTAGAGAAGCCCTAGTTCAAGCAAGAGATCATCTTCTTATGTTGCTTTGGGAGAGAATTCTGGGGAACAGGGGGAGGATGTCGCTGATAAGGTTGATAAAACTGTTGTTGCTGCTGAGAGAGACAATGCAGGGGGGCTGAGGAATGATTGGGTTCTGATGTTGTTGCATCAAGCAGAAGTAGAAAGCGGCTGGAAGCTACTAATAATGCTTGACATGCAAGGGAGGTGTATGACGCTGAAGATGTTAAAATGTTGTTACTTGGTTACTGTTGATATTTGGGATGTAATGATCAAACAATTCTTTTGCTGCTTTGGTGGGTTGAATTCGATGTCTATGTATGATTATGGTTGACTAGGTTTTAAATACTTCTAATCCTATATATATCTGTGTCTGTGCTAATATTGTCTTTAATTGTATATTATGGTATACACTGGTGTATATATTTTTGTTGGTATATATGTTTTTGTTTGTACTACATCACCGGTTGAGGGGAAGCATTAGTGTAGGCATAGATGTGCCTATACAATTGTCATTAAGTGACTCGCACTAAAAAGATTCGTTTTGTGAAGTAAAAGACAAAAAGGGGGAGAATGTTAATGTTGGGTTTGATGTTATGACATTTTGCCCAACATATCATTTTATCATTTTCAGTACTAAGTTAAAGACATAAAATGTTGGAACAAATGTCATGACATTCGGACCAACATTCTGATAACAGTTTTGCTTTACTTCACGGACTGAAGTTGACCTCGTGGGATGTTTACCACGATGGTAAAGTGACCTGGCAATGAGCTTTGGATCTGATTAAAAATGTGGGAAGACCAAGTCCAAGACGTTGCTAGACTTGGGGAACAAGTCCAAGAAGTTAGAGGATCTTGCTCCACATTCTTCTCCAACAAATCCTATCAAGCTGTCCATTTTTCTCTCAACATCTACAACGATTCATTCAGTAGCCCTGCCAAATGGTGATTTTGGTAGTTCAAGGAAGACTCTTTACTATAAATAGAGAGGTTACATCAAGGAATCAATATCCAAAAAAATCAAAAGAAAATATCAAGAGAGCTCTCCGATATCACGATCAGAAAACTGAATCACAAGTATTTCCTGAGCGTGTCGACAACATTCTGTCCAACATTATAATTGCTGCTTAGATTCTAGATTTGTTCTTTATTAAAGAAATTGTAATGAGATGTTGTCTATGTCTATTTAGTTAGATTTTTCAGGCATAAGTTATATGCGACTTAACCTTTTTATTCCTTTTGTATTATCTTATAATATTGTAAAGGAAGGAATATATTCAATTATATATATATATATACAATACTTTCGGTCATTGACCGTCATAGGTTATATTAATATATAACATATGTAAATATAAATATTTGTGTTCTTTATTATTTCCGTTGCATTTTACTCTTCAAAGGTTTTACTGTTTTTATCTAAGTGTTGTCACTTGTGTCGGACGACATTGTCAACGACATTTGCAAATTGTTTCAGCATACAAGCTATTTTACTTTCGGTTTATTTTTTAATTATTCCATAGTATAACCCCCGGACCCAACAAAACCTAAAACGCAACTATAAATAGAGGGCTTCTATTCATTATTCCATATACATATTATTCATATATTATTCTAAGTCTTAGAGACCTAGAATTAAATTATGTCTCGAACCTCTACCGAATTTTCTAGCTGTTTGAAGGAGGTATATACATCGGAGTTCTTGGAATTTGTTGTCGATGATCAATTGTGTGCGCACCCTCGGAATTATTAAAAGACTTCAGAATTTCAAATCGTAAGTATTCTATCGAAGTATTACGGTTATACATGTTATGTATTTACATGTATTTTATATTACTGCATAATCATCCTACAGTTCGTCACTTGTTGGCTTTGAAACACAAATTTTCAAATTCCGTTGCGTACACGAACCCAACAAAACCGTACAAATAAAAAAAAAGATACTATTTATTATTAGTGGTGGAGCTAAGATTTTTATCAAACGAGTGTTAAATATGAAAAAATAAATATACGAAAAAATTATAAAACATATATATATATACATAAAAGAATACTTATCTATACCGTGTAATTTTACAACGCCCTTAAATATAACCACTATTACTATTATAATAATTTATTCTTTACCTTTTTTTGGTCGAACTAACAGCTTTTATTGAAACACAATCAAAAAGTTGCAAATACAAGCAAACCAAAACAGAAAAAAACAGGTACCTCTCGACCACCCCTACCCTGCTATCTGTTCCTGCTCTCCTATGTAAATATTTATTCTTTTACTTACTTCTTTAAATATTGACAATACTTACGAAAAATGCTACGTGCGTCACTGTAACTGAACACAAATCATTTTGGCAACAAAGTTGTCTAGAATTTTTTGCTTGGATAACTGCAAAGCTATATTATAATACCCAACAAGTATAAAGTATTAGACAAGAAGTATGTAGTATCCCATACTGAAAGATCACAAAGATACGTACTGTGAACTTAGACAAGTATGCATTATCCCAACAAATAATTTTCTCTAAGGGTTTTTTCGGGTTCGTGTACGCAGCGAAATTTGAAATTTTTTATTTTTGGAAATATTTATTAAACGTGAAATAAAGTAAATCATATTAATTATGAATCGAACAATTGGGGCCCCGCACGTAGGAAATGAAAGTAATCGTTGATAAAAAGAACGAGGGGAAGAATCGACGAGGCGAGTGTTCTCGAAGAGAAAATCCTGATGATGATAAACCTTATTTCCACACACGTGCACACATAGTGCCGAGGATCAAAATTTTCTTAATGGAAGAGATATTGGTACGTATACGAATTGTTTGAGACAGAAGGTAATAGACGGTTATTGACCAAATGACGAATGATTTCACGTTGATAAATGAAGGAAGAAGTGTATAATGTATAAAGATGAAATGGATCAGAAATCACCACGAAACCGAGAAGGGCCGCGGCTCCTCCAAGTAAGGGCAGCGGCGCTTGAAGGGTCGCGGCTCCTCCTATGAAGGGCCGCGACTATAATTGACGTTCAGTTTGATGAGTTACCGAATCGGGCGGTTGTGGATCCTCTCCGGCGGCCGCGCTCTCGATCGCTTCAATCATTGGAGGTGAATTAAAAACTTATTCTTGAGCTGACTTTGAAGTATTTACTCTCCATTATTTTGCTCATGAATTCAGCCATTACTTGGCTGAATTGTAACTTCAAATTCAAGGCATTAACATGGCATTCATGACCATTACTTAGTCATTTGGAAGGTCATCATCTACACACTATATAATGAGACACAAGGCTCATTTGGAAAAACACACTTGACATCTTACACTCAACAATTCTCTGAAATTAGCTTCCTCTCTTGCAATCACAAACACTCAAAGATCTTTCTTTCAAAGCAAACACTTGAGTTCCCTTTGTTCATTTATTTGATTGTTGTTTTATCTTGGGAGATAAGTTGTCATTACAACCGTTGAAAGGATATACGGGGCAATATTATCTTAAGGATAGATCAAGAATTTGGTCGACTCAGCAAGCCCTCGTATTTGATCATTTCTAGATTTCTAACAAATAGTTGTTGTTGTTATTTTCCCATTGTACACATTAATACTCACAAGCTTAAGATAATATCCGCTATTTCAACAACAACATGACTGGACAAGATCAATTCAACCAATTCAACACTGAAAATTCCACTGATGCTCAAGGCAATCTCATTGCCTTCAATCCCACTACTCAAGGCACTAACGCTGTCTTCAACTCCACTGTTTTTGGTACGTCAAGTGCCATAAAGGTGGCTAACGGTGACTGTCCGACCGGTAGCCCTTAGCGAGTTTAACAGGATTCGGACGATTCACGGTCCCGGTTCATCGGACTACGCCAACCGGTCGGTTCGTTATCGATTCCGTGTTGGCTAAAGTGCGGTCGAACCGTCCAACCGGTCCGATTCTATTTTTTTTTTTTTTTTTATTTCTAGTATTTATTTTCTATAATATAAACTAAATTCAATTTAAATATGTAATATAATAATATAATATATAATTTAGTTGTATATATTAAAATTGAAACTTTAAAGTTAACTTTTTATTTTATAGTTTATAACTTTATACTTTATAACTTTATACTTTATAGTTTATAACTTTATATTGTAAATTTGTAATTATACTTTTATTAATTTATTAGATTAGTAGATATATCATATAAGTCATATAACTTATAAGTAATAACAGATTAACAACTAAATAGATAGTAAAATTAAAATTAATGATAAGATGTAAACTTTTGAACTTTCATAACGTTAATAAGAGTACATAATGAAGTAATAATAATTTTATTTACATATTATGCATCCTTTTTGCAATGTCTTCGTAATCTATAGGTTGATTGAATTGGTTATGCTCCATAGCCTCTAACCGAGTATTAATTTGATCCGCCTTGCCTCCCGCCTTCCAAAATATTGCCTATTTCTTCATCTTCTTGAGAATTAACGTCTCCACATCCTTGATTTCTTCTCTCTGATCTGATCCAATCCCTTAAGCAGACTAACACTTCTAATGTGTTTCCACCCAATGAGTGACGTGTGTCTCCTATTTGATCTCGTGCTTGGCTAAATGCACTTTGAAGCCACCGCTGAGATCGACACATTAAGAACATCCCGGGCCATCGCTGCAAGTACCGGGAATTGCCTTTTGTTATCCTGCCACCATTGTAAAGGGTCAAAATTTTTCTTCGGCGCCGCTGGCTTTTGAAAATAAAATTGCATCTCATCGCAAGATCGGCTAGTGGTTGGTTGTGTTGTAAAAGTGCTCCATATGTCTAAAGATTCTTCTTTATCGTCATCATCATTGAATCCTGCAAGTGTAGACACAGAACCAGAACTAGAAGGAATATTAGTAGCAGAGTTGGTGTTATCATGTAATGTAGCATAATATTCATATAATGTAGTTAAGTTAGTATCAAGTTTATTTATGCAATCAAATGAAGATGGAGTTTCTGTTCCACCTATTTCCATATAAGTATATAAACTAAATATTAGATTATGACAATCTACTTTTTTAATAGAAGGATTTAAGACTGCACCAATACAATAAACATCGTGAATAGGAAAAAATATTTTTAAACTTTTCAAACATAATCAGAACTACATCTTTATATTTCACATTTGATTTTAAATCATAAAGTAAATAGGAAATTTCAAATTTATATGAGCTAAAGCATTACAAATCGTTGGGTAATAAGATCACGAAAATTCAATGATTTGCAGTAAAATTTACGTAAAAATTTTAAAAGTTCACCAATTGATTTCCAATGTTCGCTTGCTAACATATACATCACGCTCTTACAATGCGCATTTGCAACATGTGTTATGGGTCTTTATACTTATAACATTCTTTTAAAAATAAATAAGTATAATTCCACCGTGTAATAATCTCTTACGCATGAATTTAGGTCTCAAATTAAATTGTTTACATTTTTCTTTAAATTCTATAATTCTATTTTTCCTATTATTACCCTGAATAACTCCAACAGCTCTTTTGACAAGTTTTATTTCAGGTGAAAATAAATCAAGGCCACTTTTAACAATTAAATTATAAATATAACAAGCACAACGAACATGAAATATATCAGGAAGTGGTGGTTGTACTTCCGCTTTTAAAAGATCTACAGCAGCAGTATTATTAGATGCATTATCAAATGATACACAAAGTATTTTATTATAAAGATTATATTTTTGGGCATACAAACAAATAGTTTCGCTTATATATTTTCCAGTATGACTTTGATCCTCGTCATACGCAAAAGCAATAATACGTTTTTCCATTTTAAAATTTTCATCAATCCAATGACAAGTAATTGTTAAATAATCATAACTGCTTCAACGATGTCCAATGTCTGAAGTAAAACTAACATGGCATGAAAGGTTAGCAAACAAATATTGCAAGAAAATAACATAATCATTATGAAGTCTAAAAATATCGGCTCTAGTAGTACTACGAGGAACACCTTTAAAAAAGGATTATATACTCTTTGAATATATGTAATTAAATATGAAGAAGAAGCAAAAGAAAAGGCAAACAACCTCCGACAATCATTTTTGCTAATTCAATGCGATCTTTTTGGATCGCATTTAGCCAACCCCGCTTAATGGATTAAGTTGTTGTTGATGGGTTCTAAATTAGGACAGATTCCATTGTGCCGTATGATCGAATTTATATGTCTAGTTATAGTGCCCGTCCCCGTCACCACCCCCTGTCTTATGTTTATAAGTTCTCCCACAAATATTACATTTAACTCTATCAGTACCCACAACTTTATCATAAAAGAGCCACATTTTACTCATTTTTCTTCTTGCTACTGGTTCTGGTAAAGGAGGTCTACGACCTTGACTACCACTAGCAGTACCAACATTGACAGAAGGAACACTAGTAGGTGTGGGAGGTTCTTGTTCTTCATGTTCAACAATATTATCTAATTGAACGTTATCACATTCATTATCTTCTATTCCAAAATCTTCTTGCATTTGATCATAATCTATATTTTGATTAGATGATGAAGAACCTCTGATTTTACCCTTGAACTAGATTTACTAGCGATCCGACGCAATTCCCCTTAGTAAAGACATTATAAAATATTTAAATAATCAACAAATAAATATGACAATTTAATAAAATAATTAGAGAATGAAACGAGTGTACCAAACTTCGGATTGTAATTCAATAGAAACTCAAGCTCGAAGTCTTGCTTGCTACTTTGAATTTGAAAACTAATAATAATAATAACTTGAAAATTGATAATAAAGATGATTAAGAGAGTATGAGAATAAGAGAATTGAGAGAAATGTTGTGTGATAATAATGAAGAAAATGTAGAGAATTTATAGATTTTTAAAGGGTAAAATGGAATTAAAATAAATAAATAAACAAAACAAAAACAAAAAAATAATAAACGAGCTGCCACGCCCGTCGAAATGGCCGTTTTTCCAAGCCCAACTGGCCGAAATGGCTTGGGCAATTTTTTTTTGTTACGGACCGGCCCAGATGCAGTTAACCGGAATGGAACCGGTTTTCCAATCCGGCCTAACCGTCCGGTCATCTGGTTTTGAAATGACTGCGGGTTGGGTTGGGACAATCCGACCCTAACCCAGTATGTCCTTACCGTCCGCCGGTCGGTTAAACCACCGGTCAATCGGCCCGGTCGGTCAACCCGGACGGCTGGCATGTATAAAGTGCCACCGCCATCGCTTTGGCACAACCAATGCCTCCATCGCTTTCCCGGCACTTATAGTATCTTTGCTCACCTAAGGCGCCAACAACAACTATATTTCATGTCGAGGCATTCACAATGCCTTTGGAACTCTTCAAGGGGGCTCTACTGCCCCAACACCTGCTGGTTTTCACCATGAACGTCATGAAAAGTTCATGGGTGCTCACTTTAAGAGATGGCAGCAAAAGATGTTGTTTTTTCCTGACGGTTATGGGAATGTCACGTTTCCTAACCGAAGATCCTCCACTAGTTGGGGAAGAGGTGGACCCTTAGCCAAATAATTTGGCGGGAGGGGGCCAAGGTAACCATGTCGCTGACGACATGAGGATGGTTCGTGAAGCATGGAAACTGTTACGACCGAGCTCGCGGCGGTGCCCTACCTGGCACCTTACTGTAAACATCGAGATAATCGAACATACATAAACTTAACAGGAAATAAATAACAGGCTAGCCGATACGACCACCTTCCAAAAATATACACGTAACCCAAAAGCAGTTACCTTTTTTTTTTTTTTACACAATCCAATCCACAAGATATGACTACAGACCTCTAAGAATTCTTGACATAACAACTGTGACGGGACAGGGCCCCGCCATATCCCTGAATGTACATAAATCTACAACCTCAGGGAACTGTACCAAAATACAAAGCCTCCGAAATAATGGAGCTTTCCAACCAGCTGAACAGTGATCCTAAGAATGAGGATCAACAAGCTATGTACCTCAACATGCGACATGAACGCAGCCCCCCGAAGGAGGTCAGTACGAAATATGTACCAAGTATGTGAAACTGAAAATACTGTTATGAAATCACAACAGTCTATATAAAGCTGGAGACATGTATGATAACCAAAATAACAGTACTCTGTGCTTGCCGAATTGAAAGTAATGAAAGTCAGTTTTATCTTGTACAGACTATTTCAACACATGAACAATAGTCACACCAGGGCTATGGACACAAGCCCTCAAATATCATCACACAATCCAGCAAGGGTCTCAAGCCCACAAATATCAAAGTGTGCCCGTGGAATCCCCTATCACTGCCGACAGCTGTAAGTGTAAAATATAACCATGTGACGCGCCCGTGGCATCCTACCTCACTGTCGGCGTACACACATACAATACATATATATATATCCCCTGCCCGTGGAATCCCCCATCACTGCCGACAGTCGTAAGTGTAAAATATAACCATGTGACGCGCCCGTGGAATCCTACCTCACTGTCGGCGTACACACATAATATATATATCTCATGCCCGTGGAATCCCTCATCTCGGGTACATGACTTCATGGAGAGCTAATCCATGGGGTAATAATCGTATATAACATGCCCGTGGAATCCCTCATCTCGAGTACATGTCTTCATGGGGAGCTAGTTCATGGAGTAATAATCGTATATAACATGGTCGCACGCCGGAATCCTCATCGATAAGCATGGCCATGGGTAATAAAACAAATCCGGGAATCTAACCCGCCTCCTGGTTGCATGCCCCGAAATCCCTCATCGTATAAGCATGTCCAAGGAGTAATAAAAACAATTCGGGAATCTAACCCGCATCCTGGTCGCATGCCCTGGAATCCCACATCGTATAAGCATGGCCAAGGATCAATCACAATGGAAGCATACGTGGAAGCCTGCCATCGCTGTCGACGCCCAAGTAAATTCACAAAGAAGACGTGCCCCTCCAACTGAGAGTCACGGCAGCGTAAACATATAATACTTGCACTCACGGCTATCACAAGCAAGCATAGGCAAGTTCATAAAATCTTTAGACTTTCATTTTATATACTCAAGGCACTTTTCATTTCACATAAAAATCCGGGAATTTAACCCCAAGTACTACGTAGTTCCATTCTTTTCAAAAGACTCTTTTTCATATAAAACCCCAAGATACTAACACCCATAGTATCAAGGCATGTCTATTTTTCAAATTAAGTTACTAAACCTTTAGAAATTCATTTCAAAACTTTGAAACCAAGTAACTTCCAATTTCACAACCTAGGCAACTCATGCCTATCAATCAAAAATAGACAACTCTCTTAACCTTCCATAAAGCCGTTATAACTAACTTCTCATAAAGCCGTTATAACTCTTTATGGTTTAGACATATTCATTCTTTTTATAACCAAGAGACTTATACTTTCAAATCAAGTTGCATAACTTTTAAAATACTTCAAGTCTCTTATCCTTTTAAGAATTCAAGGTTCATAGTCTTAAAACTTCGTAACGTAAACTCTTTAAATTAAGTAACATATACTTTTATGCGTGTGAATAGGTTATACTCGTTTATAACGATCTTATTAAAGCAGCCATGATCTAGAAAATGTAATACAATTTTGTCTTATCTTAGTTTCTATGCAGATGGAGAATTCTACTCATTTTAATATAATTGATTGTCGATACATTTTCTTTTATTAACGCTGCAATGGCTTGTTCGATACTTATTCTCATTCGTGCCGTAAATTAGCAAAGTCAACTCGACTCCAAATACTTCCTAACGACTCTTACCAACATCCCCCATAAGACTTGGTAAGAACTTATGATAACTTAGACATAACTTTCACATAGAGTAAATCAACATACATACCTCTTAACTTCTAAGAGTAGAAGGAATCATGAAATAACACCACATGTATATTTCATACATAGAATCATGCCCAAAAGGAGAAAGAGGTTCACATACCTCGCGACGATTATCGACAAGTAGCAAAATGCTCCAAAGTACTTCAACCTTGATAGCTATTACATCCTTTAAGTAGAATACGCTACTCGTAGTACTTCAACCTATATTAATCATAATATGTCTATCAACTCCTCACTTTAACGTAGAATCATACTAAGTGTAAGGTCTCTTATTCTACGGAAAATCGGGCAGCACTTCCTTTGTTTCTACGTACTTTTCCACATTTTTCAAGGCCCGAAAATCAGTAACCAAACGCCACATTTAAGGCCCAACAATTTAGAAAATACAAAGGGGATTACACGCCTAATAGGATGTGTAAAATTCTGCCTTAACATGCGACGATTGTAACTACCGTCCACAATCAATATAAAACTGTCCAATAATTCCAAGTCATATTCGGCTACAATGTCACAACAATTATCAATTTCCTTTCAATTCCTTTTTCAATCCAAGTTGTTATTCCAACATGTTATATACATAATAACAATTACAACAACTATAAATCCTTTCTTCCTTAACATGCGACGATTGTAACTACCGTCCAAATTAATTACAACTTTAATGGCTAACTTGTCCATTTTCGGTTTTAACATGTCGACATGATCCAAATCTTTTCAAACTTCATTCTATATACCACATGCTCATTTCTTAACTACTATAACATGTAATCTTCAATTACATTAAGAAGATGAAGATTTTACCTCAATAAGCCCTAATAATGTCCAAGCGTAAAAGTCGATCCTTAGCAACTTTTAGCTCCTCTTCTTATGTTTCAATCCGCTCCAAGCACTCCTTAGAAGCTCATGAAGAACTCCTCTTCAAGTTTCATCTTCAAAGTTGAAGAACACCTTAGGTTTTCGCTTTGCGACTAACGTAAAAACGTCGTTTTTCCGGGATCTTTCTATTGAGATATCCTTACAATACCCCTAGGAACCTTGGGTTACGGTCTTGTGAATAATGAACCACAAATGAAAAATTTTGGCCTTCAAAAAGGCACAAAGCCGAGAGCAATTCTTCAACAAGACAAGTTTATGAATTTTTTTCTAAGTGTTCACTAGTCTTGCACTAGTAATAGATATATAAGAGAATCAAAGGCTAGGATTAAAACACTTGAAGGGCTAGGATTTAGTCAAGAATGTCAAGCTCCACTTGTCTAGCTTGACTTGTCCACAATTTTCGTCCTACTTGGCATGTGGAGGGTGACACGTGTCGCCCTCCGGTTGGTCTAAAATATTTCATCTTCCGAAAATCCGATAAATTCTATAAGTCTCAAATATCAAATTCGGGAACTCAATTCTCATTAACGAACAATTTTTCCTTCCTGAGGCTCGAAATAATTTTTCGTAGGAAAAAGCAATCCTTATTTCATTTAAATCTTAAGGTCGTATCTTCTCACGTACATTCTCTTAAACACATGTCCTGGAACTACGGGGTGTAACAGAAACGTAGCGATTTCATGTGTAGGAACTATATTCTAAACAGTCTGTCCGATCCACTATACACGGTATATTGCACCGTTGAAACTGCCAAGCAGTTATGAGACAAACTTCAGAAAAAGTACAACACCCAAGATGCGGGTAGTAAGAAGTTCATCATTGGGAAGTTCCTGAAATTTCAAATGGTGGACAACAAAAGTGTGACATCCCAAGTCCAGGAATTTCAAATGATTCTACATCACCTGGATTTTGAAGGATTAAAGCCCAACAAACAATTCTTGGTTAGGGCATTAATAGAGAAGTTGCCTCCCTCATGGATTGAGTTTATGAACTATCTAAAACTCAAAATGAAGGAGATGACTCTAGATGAACTTATTGTCAAACTCCAGATTCAGGAAGACAATAAGAAGGCCATGCCAAAGGGAAAACAACCCACTGAGGCTAAGGCAAACCTGACGGAAGTCAAAGGGAACTCAAGCAAGAAGCGGAAGTTCCAGAAGGATGGGAAGCCCCAAACAACTGAAAAATTCAAGGGAAATTGTAACAACTGTGGTATAGATGGTCACATGGCCAAAGACTGCCGCAAGCTCAAACGTGAGAATAAGGCCAAAGGCAAGGTCAAGGCTAACATCGTTGAAGACACGCTCGTCAACGATATGATTGAGGAGTTCTCAGCGGTAGTTCTTGAAGCTAACCTCGTTGAGAATCCGGTGCAATGGTGGCTAGACACGGGTGCTACCCGTCACATTTGTTCCAATAAAGATGTCTTCTCCACATATACACCAGTCACAGATAAGAAATTGTTCATGGACAACCATTCTTCTTCAGAGGTGCTGGGGGTAGGAAAGGTGACCCTAAAGATGACGTCCGGAAAGGAGCTGATTCTGAAGGAAGTGATGCATGTCCCAGAAATTCGAAGAAATTTAATTTCTGGACCTCTGTTAGTAAATGTTGGTTTTAGGCTAGTGTTAGAGGCTAACAATTTTGTAATCACTAAGAATGGAACTTTTGTAGGAAGGGGCTTCGTCTGTGAAGGCCTCTTTAAGTTCAATGTTGCACATGTAATGTCTTCTGTTTCAACTATCAATAAAATTGCACCTTCTACTTACTTGATTGAGTCATCTAATCTATGGCATCATAGATTAGGACATGAAAACTATCAATCTATCCAAAGATTGGTAAAGCTAGAATTATTGTCGTCTATTGACATAAACCCTCAACGTAAGTGTGAGGTGTGCATAGAGGCAAAACTTTCCAAGAGTCCTTTTAGATTCGTCGAAAGGGATACCGCTCCTCTAGAACTTATACACACTGATATATGTGATTTGAAGTTCGCTCAAACTAGAGCGGAGAACAAGTACTTTGTGACTTTCATAGATGATGGCACAAGGTTTTGTTACCTTTACTTACTAAAAAGTAAAGATGAACCCTTTGAAGCATTCAAATGCTACAAAGCAGAAGTTGAGAATCAACTAGGCGGACGAATTAAAACTATTTGTAGCGATAGAGGGGGAGAATATGTAGCGCCTTACTCACCTCAATCAAACGAGGTTGCTGAACGCAAGAACCGAATACTAAAGGAAATGATGAATGCTCTACTCATCAATTCGGGCCTCCCTCAAGCCATGTGGGGAGAAACTGTCTTTACCGCAAATAGGATTCTTAACAGAGTCTCACACAAGGGTATAGACAAGACTCCATACGAGTTATGGAAAGAAAAGAAACCTACCTACAAGTATTTGAAGGTATAGGGTTGTCTGGCCAAGGTAAAAGTACCTATGTCAAAGCAGGTCAAGATTGAACCTAAGACTGTGGATTGCATATTCATCGGATATGTCAATAACAGTAATGCTTATCGCTTCATAGTGCACAAGTCGGATCATCCGGACATTTATGAAGATACGATCATGGAATCAAGGAACGCATGGTTCTTTGAAGACACATTTCCATATAAGTAAAATAACATAACCTCTCACAAATGAAGTTATGAGCAAACCTCTGATGAACTAAGAGTCACTGACTATCTAGATCGAAACGGTTCAGATCTAGTAAATTATGAAGTAGCTGATTATCTGGAATTTAGTATTCCAGATTCTCATGACTTGGAAGATTCAGAGATGGAACCAAGGCAAAGCAAAGGGAACGGAAGGACAAGTCCTTCGGTCCAGACTTTGTAGCTTATTTGGTTCAGGATGAACCACGGACAATCGCCGAAGCATTGTCAACTCCAGAAGCACCGCTCTGGAAGAAAGCTTTAGAAAGTGAGATAGAATCCATTCTGCATAACCACACCTGGGAGTTGGCAGAGGACACAAACTGTTGGGTTGTAAGTGGATCCTTAAACGGAAGTTAAAAGCAAATGGCTCTATCGACAAGTACAAAGCTAGGTTAGTAGTCAAGGGTTATCGCCAAAAGGAGGGCCTTGATTATTTCGACACCTACTCTCTGGTGTCAAGAATGACATCCATACGTATGTTCATAGCTATCGCCGCCTTGCGGGATCTTAAAATACATCAAATAGATGTTAAGACTACCTTCCTAAATGGTGATTTGGAAGAAGAAATATATATGGACCAACCTGAGGGGTATGTGGTTCCAGGACAAGAGACAAAAGCATGCCGGCTTGTTAAAAAGTTGTACGGGCTGAAACAAACCCCTAAACAATGGCACGAGAAATTTGATAGTACTCTACTATCAAAAGGATACGCCATTAATGGATGTGAAAAATGTGTCTACATGAAAGGAAATGTCAAATCCTTCGTCATGATATGTATATATGTAGATGACTTGTTGATCACTGGAAGCAGTCCTGGAATAATCCTAGAGACTAAGAACATGTTAAAACAATTTTTTGACATGAAAGATATGGACATTGCAGATGTCATCTTAGGGATCAAGATCTCTAAGACATCTAATGGACTAGTCTTATCTCAATCTCACTACATCGAGGATGTACTGAAGAAATTTGGGATGTTCGACAGTTCACCGGTATCAACACCATTGGATATAAGTCAAAAGCTTGACAAATATCTGGGTAAGCCCGTACGCTAGGAGCAATATGCGCAGGTGATTGGTAGTCTGATGTATATCACAAACTGCACTCGGCCTGATATCACTCATGCAGTCAATAAATTGGCTAGGTTCACTCGAAATCCGAGTGAGGATCACTGAAAAGCGTTGAACAGGATACTACGGTTCCTAAAGTTAACGATACATTTCGGGCTACACTATTCAAGATATCCAGCGGTGCTAGAGGGGTACATAGATGCAAACTGGATATTTGATAGCGACGACATCAAGTCCCCCAGCGGATATATTTTTACAATCGGTGGTGGAGTTGTGTCTTGGAAATCCTCTAGGCAAACTCTTATTACCCGATCCACGATGGAGTCGGAATTTATCGTTTTAAATAAAACGGGAGAGGAAGCTGAGTGGCTTCATGGTTTTCTAGAGGATGTCTCATGTTGGGATAAACCCGTGTCTTCTGTAATAATCCACTGTGATAGTCAGTCGGCTCTAGGAAGGACACGAATTTTAATAAACAACGGTAAGTCTCGTCATATTCGACGGAGACATGAGTCCGCTAGGCAGTTTATCACCTCGGGTATTATTTCCATTCATTACATAATATCTAAGGAAAATATTGCAGATCCTCGACGGCGGAATACCCAAAGATCGCTTGTTCATGCGTCTGCAGGAATGGGCTTAAAACTCAAACAATAAGAACCGATATAGTGGACACCCAACCTTACAGACTGTAGATCCCAGGAATAAGGTTCAATGGGAAACCTAAACTATAAAGGTTCCGTGAGCGCTTCGGTGGAAGCAAGAGCACTTCGAATAATGTGTCTTTCTTAAGAAACATAATCCAAGGTCGTTCCCGTGATAGAAAAATATGCTACCTGTAAGAGGGGTAAAGGATAAGTTTTCAAACCGTTAATGATCCTCAAAAGTTGAGGTTAGGTTGGTGAAATTTTTAATGGTTCCTAACGCTTGTGTAGCGGGGTATTACAGGATACCTTGTAGGAAACCAGATATTTAAGTGCGAGGACATGCCGCCTCAAATGAATGCACTTAAGAATCCAAGGGTGTCCACGGCCCACGATGGACAAAACACTAGAAAGATTGAGTAGGAAAGGTGTTGTGTTTGTACCATTGTCTTGACATATACTAAACACTGATGGTTCAAGACATCACGTTCACCGCGCAGTAAATATGTCCGATGGTATTCTACTATCGAAGGTTCAAAGCTCCGGCTACCTCTCCGGATGCAACATCATTTCGCCAAGTGATTGCTACAAAGGCACCAAGTGCGTGCACCAAAATCTCTTCCAAGAGGGGATTGTTGAAAATATTTATTAAACGTGAAATAAAGTAAATCCTATTAATTATGAATCGAACAATTGGGGCCCTGCACGTAGGAAACCTTATTTCCACACACGTGCACACATAGTGTCAAGGATCAAAATTTTCTTAAGAGATATTGGTAAGTATAGGATCAAACAATCCTATACGAATTGTTTGAGACATAAGGTAATAGACGGTTATTGGCCAAATGACGAATTATTTCACGTTGGTAAATGAAGGAAGAAGTGTATAATATGTAAAGATGAAATGAATCAGAAATCACCACAAAACCAAGAAGGGTCGCGGCTCCTCCAAGTAAGGGTCGCGGTGCTTGAAAGGTCGCGGCTCCTCCTATGAAGGGTCGCGGCTCTAATTGACGTTTCAATTCCAGTAACTCAGTGGAATTGAAGGGCCGCGGTGCCTCCCCAAAGGGTCGCGGCTCTAATTGACGTTCGATCGCCATCGGACCGGCGGTCGCGACTCGACTGTTTCAATCCGTTGGAGGTGAATTAAAAACTGATTCTTGGGTTGAATGTCACGACCCAACCTAGGACCATGACGAGTGACCGGGCTTAATGATGCGCGATTTATACACACGCTTAACGCAAGTGCACGTATCGTGACAAGTAATATAGTCTAGAAGACCGAGTTATCGTCCTCGGGGATTAGTGTCAAATTACCAACCTCTATTTTGTAGTATCTATTTGGTGACCGATAATTTGATGATTTGTTTATAGCTATGATTATAGACGCTAACTAAATTACTTTACTTTACTTCAGATATGGTGGAAATAGAACTTCTAAATCTCCTCGACTATCCGTTCGCTTTACTCGTTAATGCAAATAATTAAGGTTTTTCTTCTATGTTGAGATAACAGGTTAACTAAGTCGTTTTATACCCCAGTTAAGGTAACACTCAACCCCGTTGTAGAACTCTTCTATCTTTCGATGACAGGATTGACTACAAAGGAGGATTAAGAGCAATAACCTATTAAGATACACAAGTATCGGGGTACTTTCGTCCACGATTTAAACCTATGTTTATTCAACTATAGCATATTCACAATCTCCCCTTTCGGATTTCGATTAGAAATCATATAAGTGATGATAATTAGTGATCAATTAATTATCAAGCAATCAAAACAATTATTGAATAAATCTCAACAATAATAAGAAGAAACCAAAATCTTGCATTAATTCATAAAACGAGGTTCAAGCGATTCGACATGAAAATCCCTAAATTAAGTTAGTTCTTAGCCATAGACATGCCAAGAACTAAAATATTATCCAACATATACTAGAAGGAAATAAAGTAAAGAACAAGAAAATACTCAAAAATAAGTCTCCAATCTTGATCTAATGTTGTGATGAATGGTAAGGTGTGGAACTCTTCAAAACTGACCTAAAAGGCCCTATTTATATCCCCAAAAACGTGTAAAACCTTTTCCACTTTGGTCTTGGCCCAGTCCTATTCGGATTTGTCAAATTTCCCGCGTCGGCGCCACGGCCTGCAGAATCAGCCGCGCAAAACTTCGCGCTGGTCCGCTTGGGCGTTGTGGCTCTGCTGCTGCTGGTTGGTTGGCGCCACGGCGCCGCCCTGAATTACGCTCGGGTTGCCAACTTTTCAACTTTTTGAGCTCTGGAACCTCTGTTTCTGCCCTTTTTTCGCTCCTTCTCACCAATGTGCCACTTTAAACCACTGTGACTCAAAAGAAAGACAATCTATCCTAACACGACACATATTTGTACAAAAATGGGCAAAAGACTAACTAAAAATGACTCAAAAGGTGTATATAAAATACACCGATCAAACACTCCCAAACTTAACCTTTGCTCGCCCTCGAGTAAAGATCAAAAATAGAAACAAAGACACGAAAGAAAATAAAATTGTCACGACCGACCTGGCCGATCGGTACTCACCGGGCACTGTCGGTATACATCGAGAATAGCAATGAACATACATAACACATAACTTATAAAAGGTAAATATCGGCAAATGACAGTCGCCTTCCATAAAACATACTTAATCAGAAGTACAACTTATTTTTACAGCCAAACCACAAACGTGACTACGCACTTGTGAGTAACAATCGTGGCGATGTGGCCCCGCCATACCCCGAATGTACAAAAGTCTATAACCTCGGAAATCATACCAAAAGACAAAGCCTCCGGAGATGGAGCTTTCAAGAACCGAATCGTGATCCTAAGAGCGGATCGCCAGTTACGTAACTCGACTGCAGATTTAACGCACTTCGGGCGAGGTCGATACCAGATACCAAGTATGTGAAATCAAAATATCGTAATGAAATCATAATAGCATATGTAAAGCAGGAGACATGTATGATAGCCAAACTACAGTACACGACATATACGCAGCCATGTCAAGTCAGGGACTCACGTCCTCTAAGTCATCACTCAAATATAACCATAGGTCTCATGCCCATAATATCAATCGTGCCGTGGAATTCCTTCCTCACCGCTAGCCTATGATATAACAACACTAAGGAGTACACATGAACACTAGATCCCACTGTGTCATCGTAACCCGTACGAGGCAAAGACGAAGGCATAGCTACCGATCCACCTCGCATCCTCAACCGACGGGCAAGTACGAAGCCGGCTACGATCCACCCGCACTCAACAATACTATACGAATCACGGCCGACGGGCAAGTGCGATAGCCTCTACCAGATCCACCTCGCCACATCACGATCGGGCAAGACGCGAGCTAGCCACCGATCCACCTCGCATCACACCACTTCGCCTCTAACCCCGACCGGCAAGTACAAAGCCAACTACCGATCCACCGCATCACGCCTCTCGACGGCAAGTACGAGGGCTAACTACTAGATCCACCTGCATCGCAGACCTCGTGGAGAGCTAATCCATGGAATAATATCACATCAGGAAACGAACCCTCATCATGGCCGCATACCCGTGGAATCCTCCATCACTGACGGTACGCCCAAATAGACTCATAACTACATGCTTTTAATTCGAATTGCAATACCATGCCTTTACATAAACCAAGACAATTACCATGCCTTCTTTTCACATAAACCAAGAGAATTCTTATTTAAGCAAGCCAAAGTACTTATCAAGGCACACATAGAATAATTCTCAATTAAACAAGCCAAAGTACTATGTACGTACGTTCTTTTCGAAAGCCTCCTTTTTATATAAAATCCAAGATACTAACACCCGTAGTATCAAGGCGTATCTATTTTTCAAAGCAAGTTACTACACCTTTAGAAAACTCGTTTCAAAGCTTGAAACCAAGTAACTTCAATTTTTCACAATCTAGACAACTTATGCTCATTAATCAACATAGACAACTTTCATAACCTTCCATAAAGTTATTATAATCAACTTCCCATAAAGTCGTTATACTAACTTTATGCTTTAGAAATTTAAGACATCCTTATCTTTTCATAAGGCCGTTATAACTAACTTCCCATAAAGCCGTTATAACTCCTTATAAACCATTTCGTTCTTTTACTAACCAAGAGACTTATACTTCAAACAAATTCATACAATTTTCAAAATACTTCAAGCCTCTTATCTTTTAGAAAACAGTTTCTTACCTCAAAAATTTAAGTCTCTTATCTTTTAGAATAATTCAATACTCAATACTTTCACACCAAGTACTCTACACTTCATTATGTCAAGAAATCCTTGTCTACCTTATTTAGGATAAACCACTCCTTAAGAATAAGCGGGTTAACTTCTTAACCCAACCACTTAGACATTTTCTTAAAACAAGTCAAGTATAACAAAAGGATTTACTTCATTTAAAACACGTACGTCTACCGTACTATATAGTTATAACTACCCATGCTCAAGAGGTAAGAAAGTTTCCACATACTTCTTCGGTCAATCCACTTGCTAAGCTCAAACTACCGCAAGTAATATGCCAACCTATAACAACCATGATACGTTTATTAACCTCTAATTTCAATGTAGAAATAATCTAAGTTCAAAGTCACTAAATTCTATGGAAAATCAAAGATTTCCTTTGTTTCTACATACTTTGCCACCTTTCTCAAGGCCGAATTTATCATCCAAACGCCACATTTAAGGCTCAACAATCCAACATTTTAAAGGGGATTACACCTCCAAACTTGGGTGTGTAAAATTCTGCCCCATTAGGTACAACAATTCACTAAATAATTCTAAGGTAGTTTTTATGCTACAACATGCTCATAATATCTTCTTAACCAATTCTTTTATATCCAACCCACATTTCTTGCATGCAATGACTCTAAGAGCATTATTTACTACCACAAGTTCTTTCTTCTTAACATGCAACACTAGAAATTAATTCTAAAGGAAGAAATGTTACCTTAAAGCTTTAGCCAAATCTTTCCAACCACTTGCTAGCTTCCTTTTCAAGAACACCACCACAACAACCTTCACAAGCTAGCCACAAGCTTCCCTCTTGCTTTTACTTTTTCAGATTTTTCCTAAGGCTAGAATGTCTCTTGGGATTTTAGAGAGAAGGAGGAGCTTGAACTTTTAAGAGAGAAGGAAGAGCTTTTGTCTAAGAGAGAGAGATGAACTATGACCAAGTCTTGAAGATTTGGTCAATATAATGCATGCAAAAATCAGATGGGGGGGGGGGACACTTGTCACCCTCCCAAGGTCTTTTAAAAGAAAAATCTTACTTTTCCTAAGTTTTTTCGCCCAGAATCCCGCCTCGGCGCGCCAAGGCCACTGTATAAACCCCGCAGCTTCTGCGAACTTTCAGCAGCTTCAACTTCAGCGGCCCTCGATTTCTGCCGCGTCGCATCCGCGCGGCCGCGCTGCCTTTGCTCGAACGCATTTACGTCACTGCGACCGAACTTGTAACTCTCATAACTTTCTACTCCGACGTCCCTATCGAGCGGTTGGTTGCGTTGGAATCTAGACTCAACGAACTACGCCCTGGGCCTTTGAAACACTTAGGAACTCTCAATGTACCGGGTCATAACCCGCCTCAAAGTTGACTAAAATCCATCCGGAACAATCCGTCAACCTATCTTTTGAAAATTTTAAGTCTTACTCCCTTTCGTACGCCCTCATGCGCATGACCTGAACTACGGGGTGTAACAAAAATAAAATGACTCAAAGACATTGATCAATTTGCTGCATCATTGTTACTTAGAAAATCATGAAGGTTAGTAGAATAATATGCAGGAACATATAGCATGGATTTTTAGCATTCTAAACACATCAAGTCAGATATTTCGCAAATTCAATTTAATCATGCTCAATGGAAGTAAGAATACTTAACTATGCATGTTAATTTCCAAATCTCATGGCCTGTTTACTTGTTATTCTCCACTAATCATGGATACACACGTTAGAGATCTTCAGGGCTTTTCAGGGTTGTAATGTAGGTTTAGGCAGGGGTACGTAAAAATAGGCTTTTAGGCTCAATCTTACGTACCATAAGCTCTTTTATTCTTCCCTTTTCTTTTGATTTTCTTTTTAACCTCATACTTATCTTTCCCCTCTTTTGTTTTGAGAGAATAAGGTGTCTGATGAATAGTAGGCACCCCCAAACTTAGGCTTTTGCCTATTTATGATTAATTTTCATTGGGGCGCATCAAAATTGTTCACTCTCTTTATGTCTCTTTTCAACACTTTATATTCCAAACACATCAATTTCTTCACTTATGGCACAAGTATGGAATTATAGGGTGTCAAAGAAAGATTTTATTTTTAGGCTCAAAGGGGCTGACTAAGGATACAATTTTAATGTCAGGGATAGGTAAAAAAAATGGTAAGAAAGGGCTAACAAAGAAATGTCTCAGTCATTTTCCTAACATGCATATCCTAACTATTTTGCCTCAAATATCAAGCAAGCAGACACATAGGTTTAATCACTAACAATGCATAAAACAAGCAAGATACCCCAAATAGTTTGACTTCATGAATTTTTGACATATCTAACCTAAGTGTTCAGATGGTTGCTTCTAATTCCATTACATTATTCAATTTTACTTCACTAGACGTTTCAAGTAACTACAACATACATGATCATAAAAAAAAATAGACTCAAATAAACATAGAAAATAACACAAAAAGACTCAAAAACACATAAAAAATAACTAATAACTCCCCCCCCCCCCCCCAACTTAAATAACACATTGTCCCTAATGTGTGCAAGACTCAAAAATAAAAGAAAAATGAGAAAACTTACAAACTTAGTTTAAAATGGTGGCGGCGGATAATGCAAGGACCACTGGTTGAACAATGAACTCATCTCATCAAATCTCTGGTTCAATTGTTGTTGCTCCTGCCTTATTTCTTGTTGTCCTTGCCTCAGGTCCTATTAACCTTGTATCATTGTGTCAAAACGCTGCATCATCCTCCGCTGGTTCATGAGCAACTGCTCCATCATAGGCACCGGAGGTTCCATTCCTGGTCTTGGCCGGGCTGCTACTGCTCGTCTTTGAGCCTCTATTTCAGGCTCATCCTCATCCATGGTAGCCTCTGCTGCTGGTGCTGGTCTCCTTCTTGTTGTTGCTGGAGGGACTAGTTCTGGGAAGGCATGCACTATCCCATATGTCACAGGAGGTTGGCCCTTCTCATATGTATCAGTAGCTAGGGTTGGGACTCCATGTCTAGAACATAAACTGCAAATAAGTGATATGTGTCCCAATCCACCTGTAGTGACCAACCTACTGGTTTCTCCAATGTTCTGCAATATCTCCTTCCCAACATCAATCGCCTTCCCTTCCATAATTCCATATACCATCTTTACTCTATCCGCTGGCACTCTGGTGAAGTGCGTCGATGGAATCAGGCGGGCACTGACGAAATATAACCAACCCTTGGTTGTTTTGTTGAACTGACATCTGCTCAGTCCTCTTGATCCATTTCGTGCAATATCATACTCAGCCCCAGGGTAGCATAATGTGCTTGCGACGATATCCCAATCTATGTTATTAGCATCTCTAGACTAAGTTCTGAAATAGCTTCGATCATCGCCTCTTTCTTCAACATCAGCTGTTCTTAATAGCTCATTCACCACCTCACCACAGGCACATCATCCTCTCACAAAACATCTACCATTTACCCGTTCCGGAAAGTTAGCATAGAATTATTTTACCATTACAGTGTTCTGTGGTACTACTCTCTCCGGATTAACAAATCTATTCCACCCAATGGCCTCTATCATTGCCCGAATAGGCTAATAGACATCGCCATCCTCAAATGACTCCCTTTGGTACTCCATTCCTCGCTCAGGTATCAAGGGTCTAGTACTAAGTTTGTAATATATGTCTTCTGCTTTTTGACTAACCAACCTAGTAGTGTCATATTGTGGAACGGAGGCGGATGTGGAAGCTCTCCTTTTTCTGGCAGATATTTTGGAAACTTTTCAGCAGCGTTTCCTCTGTTTCAGTGAGATTACCCAACAACTTTCAATCACACCAATCAACACACAGCGTAATCAGCATAATACAACATCATTCAACCCCCAAACTTCACTCAAATCACAGGTACAACACCCCACATCACTACGTACAATCTTACCGCGAAATTTCCAACACCAAACTTCAACACACCCCACAATATCCACCCATAAAACACATCCCCAAACTTATGAATTACCTCTCATAATAGCTTTGAAAATTTCAAGAAAAATGATGAAAGCTACCTTGCAAGGTGTTCTTCAAAATTTTCTTGTTCCTAGTGATGGATTGAGGCAATGGAATGACGGTTGTTGTTTGAAATGGTTAAGGGTGCAAGGAATTGAAGTACTTTGGTTGTGATTGAGTTTAGTTTGTGGAATATTTTGAGTAATGGAGGCTGATTTCGTGGGTTTTGGAGAAAGGAATGGTTTTGGATTTTTGATTTGGGGAGGGGAAATCGAATTAGGGCACTTTTAATTTAAGTTTTTCCGTCGTGGCGCCACGGCCCTGAGATCGGCGTCGTGGCGCCACGCCGAGATCGGCGTCGTGCGCCAAACATCCGTGACCGTGAACTTCTAGCGCCGTGGCGCTCGACGGCACCGTGGCGCCAAACTCGTAGAGACCTTCGTCTTTCGCCGTGGCGCCAACTTCCTGCGGCCAGATTTCGGCGCCATGGCCCTCTGCTGGGTGCCGTGGCGCCGAGCTAATTTCCTTCTTCTCTCACGTTTTTCGTCCTCCACTTTTTAGCCCTGTACCTGTCATCACAACATGTAAACAATATCTTCCGTGAGACTGTTCTAACTAAAACTAAATTGCATAAATTTAAAAACCTTGGGTTGCCTCCCAAGTAGCGCTGTTTTTAACGTCTTTTAGCCGAACGCATGTTCTTTATTAAGAGGCATGGGATAACTTAACCCCACAGCCTACCCATTTCATAATCATTTTTCTCTTTCGCCTTCTATTTTTCTTTTTCTCCTTTTTCTCAAGAGAAGGTTTAGCGTTGCTCACCTGTACTGGCGGACTAATTTTCCTTGCTTTGTCCTGTGATGGCTCAACTGATGTGCTAACAGTGCTGACTGCAAAACATTTGTTTATGACTGGGGGTTCAACGGTGTGTTTAAACACCTTGAACACCATATTTTCTTCCTCAACTCTGAGTTTCAGCTCACCCTCACATCAATCAAGGCTCTCCCAGTTGCCAAGAATGGTCTTCCCAAGATGATAGGGATTTCATCATCTTCCTCCATATCAAGGATGAGGAAGTCTGCAGGAAAGAAGAATTTTCCCACCTTAACCAATACGTCTTCAATTATTCCCCTAGGATGCACTACTGTCATATCCGCCAACTGCAAGTTCAATGTGGTTGGTTTGGCTACTCCCAAACCCAACCTCTTGAAAACGGACAAGGGCATGAGATTTATGCTGGCCCCCAAATCACACAGGGCCCTGTTACATGTCACCCTACCAATTGTGCAAGGCAATGTGAAGCTCCCTGGATCCTTAAGCTTGGGGGGCAGTTTCTTCTGCAAGATGGCACTCATCAATGTCACTGTCTCATACTCAGCTAGCTTCCTCTTCTTCCCAAGAATTTCCTTCATAAATTTAAAATAAGTAGGCATTTGCTCCAACGCCTCAATGAAAGGGATGTTAATGTGCAGCATTCTAAATACCTCCAAGAACTTGGAGAATTGCTTATCAACTGCTTTCCTTTGCAACCTCTGAGGGTAAGGAATTTTCTCTATGTATTCCCTCACTGGAACTGTTGGAGTCTTCTCTAAAATAGGGTGGTCCTCAGTAACCCCCTCCTTCTCGGCCTTTACTCTCTTCTCAACTCTCTGTTCTACCACATGCTGAGGTGTAGACTGTTCTAGTTGCTTCCCACTTCTCAGTTGCACCGCCTGACACTGCTCTCTGGGATTCATCTTTGTATTACTAGGAAGAGTGCTCTGTGGCCTGTTATTTGTCATCTTTGCTAGCTGTCCCGCATGCGTCTCCAAGTTCCTGATAGAGGACATTGTCTCTGTCATGAACTGGGTTTGTGAATTCTTAAGTGTCAACAAGATTGCTCGCAATTGCCCGCTTCTCGCGAGTGTCATCGAACTCGCTGGGGAGGATGAGGCCCGGTTAAATGGTTGATGATTACGGTATTGGCCTCGAATCGTTCTCACGCTCTTGATCACCCCTCTATGAAAAGTTAGGGTGATTTCTCCACCCTGGATTGTAAGTATTTGAATAGGGTTATTTTGGGGCCTTGGGTAATTCCCCACTGCCTGGCATTCTACTTGCTCAATAGGGATGTTGTTGGGGTCGGCTGATGGGCACCTATCAAAAGTATGAGGACCCCCACAAATCTCACAATTCATTGGCATCTGAACTGCATTCACTGACACTGTGTTCTGCTGCAGTTGCTTGGTCAAGAGAGCAACCTGTGCATTTAACGATGTGATGGCATCGATCTCATGAACTCCTATCGTTCTCCTTCCACTTACCCCTCTATCATTTGTCACATAGTTATCGGTGGCCATGTCTTCTAGCAAATCATGGGCCTCATGTGTTGTCTTCTTCATGAAGGTTCCACCTGCAGCTGCGTCAATGATGGTTCTTGTGGTCCCACTTAGCCCATTGTAGAAAATATGGACCAAATTCCACACCAACGCTATGATGTGGACACTTTCTCTGCAGATCTTTAAATCTCTCCCAAGCCTCATAGAGTGACTCTCCATCACCGTAAAAATTATTCAGCCTCTCTCTCGCCTTAGTCGCTGGACGGTGGAAAGAACTTTTCCAAGAACTTTTGTGCCAACTCCTGCCATGTGAATATAGAATCTGTAGGCAGGGAATTTAACCAAACCTTTGCTCTTTCTCTGAGTGAGAAGGGAAAGAGCCTCAATCGGATGGCGTCGTCAGTAACGCCATTATACTTGAAAGTTGCACACAGCTCCAAGAAATTTGCTATGTGCATATGAGGGTCAAATTACCAACCTCTATTATGTAGTATCTATTTGGTGACCGATAATTTGATGGTTTGTTTATAGCTATGATTATAGACGCTAACTAAATTACTTTACTTTACTTCAGATATGGTGGAAATAGGGCTTCCAAATCTCCTCGACTATCCGTTCGCTTTACTCGTTAATGCAAATAATTAAGGTTCTTCTTATATGTTGAGATAGCAGGTTAACTAAGCCGTTTTATACTCCTATTAAGATAATATAAACACTCAACCCCATTGTAGAACCATTCTATCTTTCGATGACAAGATTAACTACAAAGGAGGATTAAGAGCAATAACCTATTAAGCTACACAAGTATCGGGATACTTTCGTCCACGATTTAAACCTATGTTTATTCAACTATAGCATATTCACAATCTCTCCTTTCGGATTTCGATTAGAAATCATATAAGTGATGATAATTAGTGATCAATTAATTACCAAGCAATCAAAATAATTATTGAATAAATCTCAACAATAATAAGAAGAAACCAAAATCTTGCATTAATTCATAAAACGAGGTTCAAGCGATTCGACATGGAAAGCCCTAAATTAAGTTAGTTCCTAGCCATAGACATGCCAAGAACTAAAATAGTATCCAACATATACTAGAAAGAAATAAAGTAAAGAACAAGAAATTACTCAAAAATAAGTCTCCAATCTTGATCTAATGTTGTGATGAATGGTAAGGTGTGAAACTCTTCAAAACTGACCTAAAAGGCCCTATTTATATCCCCAAAAACGTGTAAAACCTTTTCCTCTTTGGTATTGGCCCAGTCCTATTCGGATTTGTCAAATTTCCCGCGTACGCCACGGCCGCTCGCAACCGGCGCCGCGCGCCAAACTTCGCGTTGGTCCGCTTGGGCGTCGTGGCTCTGCTGCTGCTGGTTGGTTGGCGCCATGGCGCCGCCCTAAATTACGCCCGGGTTGCCAACTTTTTAGCTTTTTGAGCTCTGGAACCTCTGTTTCTGCCCTATTTTCGCTCCTTCTCACCACTGTGCCACTTTAAACCACTGTGACTCAAAAGAAAGACAATCTATCCTAAAACGATACATATTTGTACAAAATGGGCAAAAGGCTAACTAAAAATGACTCAAAAGGTATATATAAAATACACCGATCACTTAACCTGCCCGATAACCCAACTTATGTTATTTGTACTCACACATGGCATTCAATAGGATCTTTGTAACTAAGTTTGGAAGCTGTAAATAGAATACCAAAGTCCAACTGTAACTCAAAACATCTCAAAACATACTTATATATACGTAACATGTCACAAGGTAAGCCAATGTGGCTGCTGATACTTCTGTACAACAAAACAATGGTCGGCAAGGCCAAATAGTACCCATGACACCCACACTGTCCACAGACTACTAGAAGAGTATGACCGTGCATAAATGATGGGACAGGGCCCCGCCGGACCCAGGATGTATACAAACAAAATTATACCCAAAACAAGAACAGTCTCCGAAGCAAGTGGAGCTGTCTGACTCTCAATGCTGACTCCTCCTAGGTGGCTGGATCGTGTAACCGCATCCCTGAACCTGCTTGCATGAAACGCAGCCCCCCAAAGAAAGGGGGTCAGTACGTAATATGTACTGAATATGTAAGGCAATACTGAATCATAAAATAAGAAAAAGCGTAACAGTAAGCAAGTTTAGAAAGCAATCTGGGAGTAACCTGGAACAGCACTTTGAACCATGTCATATGGTCCCTTACACAAATTTTAGCATACTCAATATAAATATAGAATATCCTACTCGTATCCGCTTCCGGCTAATAACACAATAGTCCCTTCAGATGACCGCTTCCGGTGTAGTCATGATGGGCCCTTCGGGCAGCCGCTTCTGGCTTAGATAGGGTGGCCCCTTCGGACAGCCGCTTCCGGCTTAAGAATATCATAGTCCAACTGATCAGGTAGAACAATAACAATACACATGATATACCGTATGAATATGTAACGAAGTTACAAAACGTTGCACCCCTTTCAGAGTGGTTTCTATTACAACTCCCTTTGGAGAGATTTTGAGAACAAGTTTTAGAGTTTCCTTCATTTACCATTTGCTTTGTAGTGAACGTGTAAGTATAATGTATCGCAGAAGCTTCCTTTGAATTATCAACAAGAGTATAACATGAACGAAACAAGACATTAGATATCGACTCCACATCCAACTAAGAATAGAGTACTTATGTTTTACATTCTTTAGGTGTCATATAAAAGAGATCATGCCAAAATATGAAAGAAGGGTTAGCCTTACATACCTTATTTATGCCTCAAGCTAATCCTCGAGTCCCTTCCCGAGCTTAATCAACTAAAATACCATCAACAATATAGGGATTAAGACAAGGCCAACAAGATTATTCTAACTAATCATTTATTTTGTCGCCTAACGGGATTTGGACAGTATCTCCCCTATAATCCTACCAACCCAACAATTCTAAATTAAGCTAATAACCAACAACAACAACAAATCTAACAATTTACAACAATAATATGACTAAACTCATCTTACAATTCTATCCAAAACAGCCCCTAAACCGCAACGCCTTAATATTCGGTATACGATAATTATAACTATATTTCTAACACTTTAATCCGTTAAATCTCCACGTAATCATCTCAATAACAATGATGAGAAAATAATATATACCTTAGCAGCAGCTCAACCACGAAAATAACATCCCCCAAGTTCAATATTTAGCTTGAAACGACGACGACAACTCGTATTACACTTTATCCTTCATGAGCCTCAGGATTCGGGGCATCAAACTTGATCGAACCCTTGTTTTATCTCTCTAACTCTCCTCACTCTCTCTCTCTCTCTCTAAAATATTCCAGATCTTTTGGCATGCAATGAGGAAGATAATGGGTGAAAATTTTCCTTAAATAGCCAAGGAAGTGGGCCTGACCCGACTTGGAGTCGGGTTGGGTCGAGCCCACTGCCAGTATGACCTTTCCTCCTTAAAACATCCATAACTTTTTATACTAGGTATAATAAAGGCCCAAGACATATGGTTGGAAAGGTATTTCAATTATCTACAACTTTCATTTTTTGTATTTTCCCAAATTCTCAACGTATAATGGTGTATTGGCCTCGTAAATCTAGATCACCCAAAACTGTATCCTTAAATCATCCTTTTGGAGTGCTTATACTCATATTTGGCTTAAGTGTCCCTCTTAAGACTTTCTAAACTTTCTATGTACTATTCATATAACTTGTCATATGCCCTTTATAAAATCCTGACATGTGGGCCCCACCTTAACTTACGGTTACGAGGGCTATTTGTCAAGTAACGTATTAACCAACTTACATCATATGGCCTCCACTGTCGTCTATATGTTATTCTTATACATATATAACAGAATCTTCATCCCTAATCCTTGTATATATTTACCCTCCCCTGAGCCCATACTAAGTCGTCTGCAGTCTCGGTAACGGGGTGTAACACTGTCTTTGGAGTATTTACTCTCCATTATTTTGCTCATAAATTCAGTCATTACTTGGCTGAATTGTAACTCCAAATTCAAGGAATTAACATGGCATTCATGGCCATTACTTAGCCATTTGGAGGGTCATCATCTACACACAATATAATGAGACACAAGACTCATTTGGAAAACACACTTGACATCTTACACTCAACAATTCTCTGAAATTGTCTTCCTCTCTTGCAATCACAAACACTCAAAGATCTTTCTTCTAAAGCAAACACTTGAGTTTTTTTTGCTCATTTATTTGATTGTTGTTTTATCTTGGGAGATAAGTTGCCATTACAACCGTCGAAAGGATATACGGGGAAATATTATCTTAAGGATAGATCAAGAATTTGGTCGACTCAGCAAGCCCTCATATTTGATCATTTCCAGATTTCCAACAAATAGTTGTTGTTGTTATTTTCCCGTTCTACACATTAATACTCACATTTATTTCAAACCCAACAAACGAAGAACTGTAGGATAATTATATAATAATGTAAAACATGTAATTCACATAGCATGTTTGTATAACCGTAATGCATCGAAAGAACACATACGGTTTGAATATATCTGGAGTCTTTTAGTATAATATCTGAGGGTGTGCACGCAATTGATCCTCGACTGCAAGTTCCTATAACTCCGATTAAATCCTTTTTCGAACAGCTAGAAAATTCGGCAGAGGTTCGAGAGAATATTTTACTTCTAGGTCTCTAAGACTTAGAATGATATAAAATCAAGTGTTAATAATAATGAATTAAACCATGTACTTATAGATGCGTTTTAAAATGAAACTAGGGACACGTGGGCCTGGCCCAGAAAACGAGGCGCAGCGGGTCGGTCAGACTGGCCCACTGGCTTGGTGTTAGCGATTTTACAAATGCTCACGCAAGTGTACGTATCGTTACAAGTAATATAGTCTGGTAAGACCAAATATCGTCCTCAGAGACTGGTTTTCAATTACCGAACATCTACTCTATGTTATCTATTTGGCTAACGATAGTTTGATTTGGATTTTTGTCTAAAACTACTAGAGTAATTGCGAGAATTAAACTAAATATGATGTCCCACGTGCATCTCTAAATTCCTGATGGATGATCTTGTTTCCACCATGAACTCAGTTTGTGCGTTTTTGAGTGCCCAAAAGTCTGCTCCCAAGTCATCTAGCTCTTCTGATGGGGCCTGAATCTGTGGCGGGTGAATTTGTCCTTGAGGATTCTGGCACTCGGTGAGCCTGAGTAAGGCTTTATGCAACTCATTTCGCTCTTCTCGTGGAACCTGTGGGCTCAATTGCTACATTGGACAGTGGTCGTAGTACTGCAGCCCCTGATAGTAATAGTCCATGCACCTATACTGACTTTACCTACAAAATTACAAAAACAACAAAAACTGATAAAAAGATGCTCTAAGAATAGATGGTTCGATATTAAAAGTACGTCAGTCCCCGACAACGGCGCCAAAAACTTGTTAGCGATTTTCCAAATGCTCATGCAAGTGTACGTATCGTTACAAGTAATATAGTCTGGTAAGACCAAATATCGCCCTCATAGACTGGTTTTCAATCACATCTACTCTATGTTATCTATTTGGCTAACGATAGTTTGATTTGGGTTTTTGTCTAAAACTACTAGAGTAATTACGAGAATTAAACTAAATACGATGTGATGTAAATCAGTTATGATAGAATTAGAGCTTCCAATATCCTCGACTATCCACTCTTTTCAATTCTTAATGCAATAACAATGGCTTCTTCTTCTACGTTAAGATAGCAGGTTAACTAGTCTGTCTTATATTCCGGTTAGGATATATAAACGCTCAACCCCAGTGCAGAAACCTTCTATATTTATATGATAGGCTTTACCATATATGAGGATTAAGATCAATAACCTAAAATGCTACACAAGTATCGGGGTACTTTCTTCCGCGATTTTAACCTCTGTCTATTCAATTACAGCATATTCAAATCTCTCCTCTCGGTTCTTGATTCGAAACCATATAAATTATGATAATTAGTGATCAGTTAACTATCAAACATTCAAATCAATATTGAATAAATCTTAATCAAGTGAAGAATAAACCAAACTAATGCATCAATTCATGAAAGCGAGTTTCAAGCGATTCAATGAAAAGACCTAATTAAGAGTTTAGCTCTCAGCCATAGACATGCTAAGAACTAATACAAAATCCAACATGAACTGAATTGAAATAAAGAAAAGAAAAAGAAAATACTTAGAACTAGGTCTCCAATTGTAGCCTCCCAGCGTTGTGTTGTGTTGTGAGAGATGAGATATGAGATAGCCTCCCTAAAATTTGTCCCAAGGGTTTAAATATGCTGCAAAAGTCGTGTGCCCTGGACCCTTCTGCCCCTGGCCAATTTCGCCTCGGATCTGGATTTTTCCGCCGCAGCTCTGAATGTTCTGCGGCTTCTCGGGAATTATGGCGCCGCGGCCCTGCACTTTCGTACGGATCTTCCAACTTTCATCCTTTTTGCTTCTGGAGCCTCCTTTTCTGCCCACTTTTAGTTTCTTTTTGTCATTTTGCCATTTGGAACCGCTGTGACTCAAAAGAAAGAAAAACGACCCTAACACGACACTGATTTAAACGAAAATGGGGGAAATACTAACTAAAAATGACTCAAAACGTGTATACAAAATATGTCTAACACTTGGCGGCGGTGCGACTCAAATAGGAGGCGTCGCGACCCTAGGCCATATTAGGACGTTGTCTCATTTTCATTTTAACTAAATTCGAAATTCAATCTCAATTTAATTAAATAATCATTATTCATTCAAATGTCTCAATCATAAATCGAACATTTATATTCTCTCATTACATCCTTAGATCGAAGGAACAATTGACATAGTGTTACCCTATAGACTTTCACATATTGACACTAATCATATTAGGATCTACACGAACACCTAGACGACGCCGGAAGACGAACTCAATATGTGAAGTACATTTACTCGAATCTGGTAAACTGAACCTCTATGTGGGAAGATAAAATCATTTCATTCACGATACACTCGATCAAGCTTAGGATCTGCCAAGTGTCTATCCAAATGGCTTGATCATTATATCTCATCTATATTAGTTGACAACAAGACCATATCCTAGATATGTCTATTGCGTTGGCCAACGACTTAGTCAACCTAATATCACTGAGAAACTGAGTGCTCTCTCGAATATACATTCGAGGAATGAATCATAATTTTGGCTCAACTACCACTTTTAATCCACATCGTAATGTACTCAATATAAGTCGTATCTCAACTTATAAGGCATTTGAGCTGAGGACATGATCAAAGTACATTACTCTATAGATAAGGTTCGTATCGACCTCAAGTCTAAGGACTTCTATCTTCCACACGATCATACTTTAGACATGTATAATAAACAGGGTATACTAATACTTCCAAAGTATCCATTTGTCCATCACGAGTATCCATAACTCGTAGCAGGTGAGGCATACTACATCCTCTAAGGATATGAGCATACCACATATCATCGATATCCCATTCTCGATGATCATTAGTCGAGACTATTTTAAGAGTTACGTTATAATATTAATATCTCACACTATTAATAACAGTGTAACCTCTATGGATGCATATTATAGAATATTATAAACAATCAACTAATAATTCAATAATTACAATTGCCAAAATATTAATCTCCATTAATAATAATATAAATGTGTATAAAGTACGTTTGTCCTAATACAGATTATCTGTAGGACATAAATATACTTTCATATTCTATATAAGTAAAAATGAGTAAGATCAAAAATGTAAAGACGAGCATCAAATCATTTCATACAACTGATCTGAATTGTTCCCCTAGTAATATACTTAATAAGGATACAGGATCTAATAATAGAAGAAAGCCGCTAGTTAACTAAGGGGCTGTTTGGTTTAGATACATGTTATACATAGATTAGTAATAATGCAGGAATTATTATGCAGAGATTAGTAGTACAAGAATTGTAATGTGATATTATTTCTTTTTGGATGTTTACTTTGATTATATTACAATTACTAGTATATATAATTTAAAATATTTGGTTACTTACCAGCCATTACCAATAAAAAAGCTTCACTATGACGAGGGTCAATTTTGTTATTTTAATATTTCAATCCAAATATTATTTGATACATATATTATACAGTGAATATACGATAACACACCCCGTCGCCAATAACAAGTTAAAAAGTGTACCTATAGAAATGTAACCTTCTCTTCTCCCCTTCAGGAAGAGAATCATTGAACAAATTTGTAAGATTAGAAGACCGGTGCTGTAGGAACTCTACTTCTGGATAAGTTGATAACTTTGCTTCAGACTGGTTGATGCTCAATTTGCACCAATATGAACAACCATGCCAAGGCCGACATGTTTGTTTTCACCCGATTCAGATTTGGACTCTTCAACATGTTTGGTTCCACCCGATTCAGTTATGGACTCTCCAACATGTTTGTTTTCACCTGATTCGGTTCTGGACTCTCCAACATGTTTGTTTTCACCTGATTCAGATTTGGACTCTCCGATATGTTTGTTTCCACCTGATTCAAGTTTGGACTCTCCGACATATTTGTTTTCACGTGATTCAATTTTGGACTCTTCGACATGTTTGTTTTCACCTGATTTAATTTTGGACTCTGCATGTACGACTGTTGTACCTGCATCAGGCGCCGCTGAAATCTGGCTAACAGCCCTTGAAGTTAGGAAATCATGGACATGCTGCCCTTCATATGTTGTAATGACCAATTTTGGATCATGGGATGCCCTCTCCACATGCTTCTTCACAGGGCAACCAGCCTTTGAGCATCTGTAGTAACTCCTATAGATAGAGCAGAAGTTGGCATTAGAGTAAGAAAAACATTTCAGATAAAACTGGAGGGATTATTTTTTTTGCTGCAGGAATCATTATTTGCTGGACTAAATTAGACGTACAAATGAGCAAAACTTTTTTGTAAATCCATCTGTGCAAGACTATCAATAATTGCAGAAGAAAAATGGAAGAGAACCAAAACGAAAGATCTTTTTTTCCCACAGATAGTCTAGTTCCCAAAATTTACTATCAGTGACAACATTATACATATCATTCGTAGTAATAGCACTGCAGCAAAATATCCCGAGGATGTAAAAAAGATAGTAAGGAATGATAACACCTGATATTCAGAAGTGTTGATAAAAAGAATCTTCATATATGTTTTAAGTTAATAATATATGTACCTCGGATTTGGATTGCCTTTTACAAATTTTTGCCCATATTTGCGCCAGCGCTGACCATCGTTGACTATATCTACTTCGCTCACGGTCTGAACAATGTGTCGTGGTTCACTATGGGACTTAATAGGTGGAGTATCATCCATAGCCATTATATCCTTCTTTCTGTTTCAAAACAATTACACAACTATTAATTTTAACAGCGTATTCAGACCTGAAAAACACACAAGACAAACACGGCTTGGGCTTCAACATACCGTCTTTTTGAGTCTGGACCATCATTCTTATCAACCTCATTTTCTAACTTAAGTGGCTTCAAAGGCGTAACGTTCACACCACCACAAGCTGATATAATGTCCAATGCAAGCGGGGCCTCGGATGTCTTACTAGGTTCACATGATTTTTCTTTGGGTGCAGTAGATTTCTTGCCTTCAGCTGATAAATGTCACTATATAAAATTAGTAAAGAATCTAGTAGCCTATTTAACCAAGCTTCCAAAATTTGCTTATTTCGAAAAGTGCTTTCTGTCAGAAGTGCTTTCGAAAAAGTACTTTCCGAGAGTAGTAGTTTGTGTTTGGTTAATCAATTTGAAAAACACTTTTTCCATTAGAGGCAGTCGTCCTTTGTGCCTGACTAATGTTCCGAAAGTGCTTTTGGGGGAAAAAAAATAGCTTTTGAAAAACACCTTTTGCTACCGCTCAAAGCACTTATTTTTTCTCTGAAAAGGTTGGTCATTTCCTTAACTTTCTAAAATAAGAACTTTTTAAAAGTTAAAAAAAAGCACTTTTGGCTTCCCAGAATCTTGGCCAAACAGGCTATAGGTCAAAGAAACTCATAATTCACTCAGCAATCTTGGTCTCTTGGGTACCTTCTAATGTAGTCATAATTGGAATGTCTGGTCGTCTCATTTGCAAAGGGAGTACCAACTCAGGGGAGATCTGGGGACCACTTAGAGTTTCCGGATGTTCATGCTTCCCAATATAGTGGATATCTGTAATATGCCCGTCATGTGATCTCTCCACTTGCTTTTTTGCTAGGCAATTAGGGTATGTGCACTTGTAGTAACTCCGAGTAAACTCATTTCCTCTGACAAGCTTCTGACCATACTTTCGCCAGTTATATCCATCTTCCGATGGTTTTTCAGGTACCCTGAAGAGAGTCAATGCTTGATCAGATGTCAACCCGTGGACACTAGTGTCAGGGTTTCGCCTTGGGTGCAACTTATCGAAAGCTTTCTCACGCTTTATGGGATAAGTCACTCGTTGATCAGATTGTGATACAATAACCTCCATTTTCGGACTTTGCATTTGATCTGAAGAATCTGAAGCCTTACCAGATAACACGTGACCCACATTGTCTTTTACACCAGATATCTGTTTCTGCTGCACATTTTCTGGCTGGTTCTCTTGTACTCTAGAAAGAGAAATATCTTCTTGATTAGATTGTGACTCATTAATCCTTTTATCACGTTGACTAAGCTGGACTTTACTTGCCACTTCTTGGCATGTTGAAGGACGTGTACATTCCTCTTGATTACTTTTTGATGCTTGTGTGTCAGCATCAGGACTCGGTCTCTTCTGCAGTTCACCAGAAACAACATCAGCTGAAATCGATTCAGAGCTCCTTTTGTCTTTTAACTCTGATTTGCTGGTTGCAGGGTCAGGGTCACGGTCCGGCATCTGCTCTAAATTCTCAGCGATAATTTCATTTGTTGCCTCTTCTCTAGAGGTACCATTATCCTGTGCAAAGACCGTCTTTGAATCAAGAATATCGAAGTATACACACTTTTAGCAGAGGAATAAAGTACAAGCATATCATGCTGTGCATTTTCAAAAAAGTAATTAGCAGGAATATAGATGCTGTGATCTAACAGTTCAATACTTGGCAATTGTTGAATTTGGATCTATTTGAACATGATGAATAAATAGTTCCAAGGATATGAGAACACACGAATATAGTAGTTCATGGGAAAGGAAGCATTCTGTTGACAGTAAGAAACTGATACATAAGGGTGAAACTCTAAATATTAAGGTTTAAGTTGTTCCAGACAAATAAAAACAGTAACTTTTTTGCATACGATATCTATGTACAGTAAAAACTCTATAAATTAACAATGTCGGGACCACGTAATTTTATTAATTCAAAGATGTATTAATTAATCGATAAATTAACAATTTATTAATTTAAAGAGATTTTTTCCGATTCAACGAACCTACATTATTCTTCATGAATAAAACATATACATTGTATTGACTAATTGAATAATGTTATGTACAATGTGACTAATTAAATATAATACATCCCCTAAAAAAACAAAGTTCATTGTAGTACGCAGTACTAGTTAAAACTTAATGCAAGTTCATGTATGGTAAGAAAATCAACCACTATATAAACAACATAAAACATTCATAATTAGTCAATCTAAATCAAAACCAATCAACTATGGCTTCACATCTAAAAGGTGTCCAAAAATCAATCATGACAGATCAAATACGTAAAGCACTATGTGAGTATAAGAGAGATCACCCCACATGCACTCAAAAAGATTTGTAACAGTGAATTGATGAAAATTTTCATTTGAAAGTTAGTCAAGCTACAATATGGATGAAACTGATTTGTTTTACAGGTTATAAGCTGATCATTCTCTTGCAACGAAACGACTTGAAGGAAGAAAACAAAACAAAGAAAAGCTTACAATTGTTATTTGTTGCAATAAGGATGGCTCTAAAAAAATTCATTTATGGGTTATTGGAAAGTACGCAAAGTAACGTGGCTTCAAAATGTCAACATAAACAACTTGAATTGTCAATATCGCTCCAACACACGAGCATAGATGACGAGAGTGCTTTTTGATGAATATGTTCGTTGGCGGGACCAGAAAATGCATGGTAGAAGAATTTTGTTGGTGGTAGATAACTGCCCATCCAAAAATATTGAAGGGCTACATAATGTTGAGTTGTATTTTTTGCCACCCAACATACATCAAAAATCCAACCATGTGATGCAGGGGTAATAAGAACTTTCAGGATGCACTACCGCATGAGATTTTACCGTAGGGTATTGAGGGTTATGAGTTGGGAGAATCTGATCCAGAAAAGATTAATGTTTTAGATGCCATCAATCTTGCAGTCTCAGCTTGGACGATAAATGTTCAGCAAGAGACAATAGCAAATTATTTTCGACACTGTAAAATTCTCTCACATGATGAAGTAGCCTCAAGGAATTTAAATGAAGGAACTACTGAAAAAGACATTCATGAACTTGATACGATGATTAATGGTCTTGGGTAACGCAACAAAATGGATATCAATCACCTATTGGATTACCTGGGTGAAAATGATACATGTTCAGAGGTCCAAAGTTTAGAAGAAATTGTAGCTAGTGTTGTTGAAAATTCTATTGAGGGTGAAACTAAAGATGATACAATGTCTTTGCAACCAATTACGCGGAAGGAAGCACTCATAGCGGCAACAACTCTTCGCAATATTTTGTTGCAGTTTGAGAACGCAACACCGGAGCTTTTGGATGCAGTAAGGAAAGTTAGAGATGAAATACACCTAGATTTAAATTTTAAGAAGCAAACAACAATAGAATCATATTTTACTAAGTTGTCCTAGTTATATTTGTAATTTTATAGAATTATTAATTTATAATATTGGGATCATAAATTTATACAAAGGTCTTCTGAAAAATTATTATCTTATTAATTTATCGAATTATTAATTTAGACTTTGGGCCCAAGTCGGGACCGAGAAAAATTATTATTTTAGAGAGGTTATTAATTTATCGAGTATTACTTTATAGAGGTTCTACTGTAGTCACATTTATTAGTTGAATAACTATTTCCTTGGGAATATTGCCCAAGGAAATGGCACATTGTGTTGAAAATTTTAAGAGAAAAAACAAAGAAATGAATATTAGTGACTCGCAAACAAGGAAGTCAAAAAAAAGGTAGCCCTGTGCACTAAGGTCCCACTATGCGCGGGGGCCGGGGAAGGGCCGGACCCTATTGTACGCAGCCTTACCGTGCATTTTTGCAAGAGGTTGTTTCCACGGCTCGAACCCGTGACCTCCTGGTCACATGGCAACAACTTTACAAGTTACGTCAAGGCTCCCTTTCAAAGAAGGGGAGTAAACTAGGAAGTAATCTATTGAAAAGAAATGAAGAGAAAGCCACCTACATTTTGCAATTTACAAACTATATATTCATTATCTCTACTTTTCTTCTAGTTAATTTCTCATTACTGGAGAAAATACCTTACTTAAGTAGTTAACTGCAACGACAATGAATCTTCCAGGTGAGAGCCCCTATCCACTAAAATCTTTACAGGAAAAAAAATCACAAAATCAATGCGGTGGAATTAGAAAGGTAAGCACTTTATTAGCTTAAGAATTAAATTGGGTGGAGGGGTAAAAAAATATAGATAGGAAATAGTTTGAAGGGTTTAACATGACGAGATAGAAATATTTTTGACAAAGATGACGAGATAGTAATATATGTATATATACACTTTAAAATGGAGATAGTAATAAATATTAGTGAAATCACCATTTCACTACAAGCCTTTAGATGACAAATGTTCTGAACTGTCAAAAAATAATTATTATTTGATTAACTAAATCGGGATTCCCAATAACTAGCAAACATGAATAAATAAATTTAGCCTTTAGAACCACTACTATCATGCTTCAAAAAAAACAAAATAATTTGCAACTCATAAGGGGATTAGCATTTTGCAGTAACTATTGTTGGGAAAAGGCATAAAAATACCCTCATACTTGTCCCGAATGTCCAGTTACACACTTATACTTTGTGAGGATCCTATTACCCCCTTGAAATATTCTGAAATGTAATAAACACCATCCTACCCACTGATGTGTCCATGAAAGTGAGTGCACGTGGCCGAGACCCGTGAAAATTAGATTAAAATGCCAAAATCTGTATCTATCGGCCACGTGGAGTCCAAATGAACTTCCCTATTTTTAACTTTAATTTAAAAGTTCATCTTTCCCATCTCCTTCTTCAAAGACCACCAAAATCACTCTTCACTAGATTTACCATTAATATTTCAGAGCAGCAGAGAATTCCCAACTTCAGCATATCACCAAACACCCCATTCAATAGTTTTCCACTCTTGTGTGAAGTGGTCAAAATATGGAATAAGAATATCATACTGTTTTGTGTATTTTCTGCATATATTTGGAGCAAGATGATGGGTGGATTCAATAGGATATAGTTATCTTCTGTACATGCAGAGGTTTCATAATGTAGTGATAGAGTTATTGCGAAGAAATCACATAACTTCCAAGTAAATCAGAAACTTTTTTTATCAAGTAAAAAAAAAGCTAGATTAGCTATAAATCAGAAAAAAAATTACGAGTCATTTTGTCCAAATAGATTTGTACAGGGAGAGGGTTTCGTAACTTCAATTTTTACACAAATGATAAGGATTAGAGCTGTTATGTATAAGTGGCTATTACCATATGGAAAATAAACTTGAGCTCTGAAATGAGCAGCTCTCTTCCGATGGCCTTCAAACTGTGATTGGATCTACTTTAATTAAATTAGCGGTGCTGGGAAAATTGGGGAAGAAGTTTTCTTTCTGCAATTAGAAAAAATGGAGGAAAAATGGTAAATACCAGTGAAGGAAAAATGAATGAAAAAATTTGGCAGTCAGAATGGAGCTTGCAGATGAAAACTTCAAGAATTTGACAATCAGAAGTGGAGTTTCCCGACAAGAACTTCAATAACTCATGTGAGAGCTTGACCCGAAAATAAAGAGATAGTTATCTCTTCATGTTAAAGTGTTTTCTGGTCAAATATAGAAGATCAATGAAAGCTAATGGCGATAACACGCGGCAAATGAAAGTGAAGATAAAAGGAAATTAATGCTAAAATATAGGTGAAAGCACGTGTAAAACACTATCAAGCTCCCATTTGATTATTTATGCCACGTTTAGCAGATAAGGTGATATTTACTTCATTTCATAATAGTATAAGGGGGTAATGTAATTCCCGATAAGTATAAGTGTAACTGCAAATTTGAGACAAGATCGAGGGGGGTCTTTTATGCCTCTTCCCGCTATTGTTTCTCACAAAATTAACAAAGATGGCATCTCTTTTTTAAAAAAATAACCGAGAAATCTCCGAGGATCAGTGGTGCACGGTTCGAACCTCGGTGGATAATGGGTGTGTCCCTTTACTACTCTCCACTTAAATGCTAGGCTTTTCCCTACGGCGGGGTTCTAACCCCTGAAGTGCACCTAGCTCACACATCACGAGTCGTGCTCTTACCACTAAACAAAACCCCCAGGGCCAACAAGGATGGGCATCATTAAACAAGGAGGATATACATATTGTGAGCTTTCTACCATTTGAAATTGAATGTTGTGTGGTTTCTTTCCTAAATTCAGACAAAAAATGTCCACTTCAGGAATATATTATCAGTTACTATATAAAATTAAGATTTCAATTGAATCTACTTTTATGCTTCGCAACATCTATATAGCCAAAAGTAATATTTTACTCTACCCACTCATTGGAATATCATCCATGATCCAAACTATAACCCAATAAACTATTCAAAATCACACATTTTATCTTGAGAACACATAATAGCCAATCAAACCTCCGATTTTGAGACACGGACGTAGCATATTTCTCAACTGTTGTGACAAGAAGGATGACATTTATATGATTCATAATGAATAGTTTTCTTTCTTTAATCATTACAGCCAAGAATAAGGCAAACCATGTCCTAAATTTTCCTTTCTCTTTTCGACAAGGGCCTAAATTTTCCTTTCTCTACACGCTTCTTCACCTAGAAAGGAAGGAATACAATTGGAAAAATAATTAACATGTCATGCAAAATATGTAGTTCCTTTCATGCTCTCTTTTCACAAGTCTAGCAATTTTTGTATTAGATCTTAGCTAGATTTTATGTGTTGAAAGGAACAGTTAGTAATAATTTACAAGTGTTTTCTTGTGATAGTGCTGAAACTTGTAGACGTAAATTTAAGTTATTACTTGAACATTTCCCCGTTCCTAAAAAGCAGACATTTGGGTATCACCAATTAACGAAAAGAAATCAAGGGAGGACAGGCTGGCAGCAGGGGGCATACAATTCTATGAGGATGCAATTAGAAGAGGGCATGTCCTATGCAATAAACTGAATGGAGATGAGTAGGAGCGACAAATGGGCGGGTCGGATCGGATATGGGTTAGTCCAAAACGGGTTATACAAAAAATACATCCATATTTAACACGGATAAAAAATGATTATCAGGTGAGAACACAAGTTAAAGCCAAAATAAGTTGAGACTCTCATGGGGAAAATTAAGAAAATACAACATACCCAGTAAAATCCACCACGTGGGGTCTGGGAGGGTAGAGTGTACACAGACCTAACCTCTACCTTGGTAGGTAGAGCGGCTGTTTTCGGGAGACCCTCGACTCAAGACATAGCATAATCACAATTAAAGCAAGCATTGCAAAGCAAGATAAACGGTCAGAGACAAGAAATTAAAGTTATATGAACATGCTGGTAACAAAAATCGAATACGTCATGGTAGCGCATTCTGCCACAAGGAAGAAGTAGCTAACGCAGATAAATAATATAAACAAAGTACACTAGGGAACACATAGCCGCAGAAATCAAACTACAGGAACTATAAAGCAATACTGAGCCTATAATTGTGATAATCGGGCCTACATCACTCACACTACAACTATCAGTTTGTGAGCGTAAGTAGGACTACGTTCAACTATCTACTACCCTTCAATCCTAATCCGTGTACTCCACAACCCCCCATCTAAGGTCATGTCCTCAGTAAGTCGCACATGTGTCATATCCCGTCTAATCACCTCTCTCCAATACTTCTTCGGATTACCTCTACCCCTTCTGAACCCGTCCATAACCAACCTCTCACACCTCCGCACTGGGGCATTTGTATCTCTCCTCTGCACATGCCTGAACCATCTCAACCTCCCTTCCCGCATCTTATCCTCCACCGAGATCACTCTCACTCTGCCCCGAATATCATCATTTCTAATATATCCCTCCTTGTATGCCCACACATCCATATCAGCATTCTCATCTCCGCAACTTTCATCCTTTGGATATGTGAAGTCTTGACTGGCCAACACTCCGCTCCATACAACATAGTCGGTCTGACGACCGCCCTATAAAACATGCCTTTAAGCTTTGGTGACACTTTTTTGTCGCACAAGACTCCAGATGCGAGCTTCCATTTCAACCACCCTTCCCCAATACGATGTGTGACATCGTCATCAATCTCTTCATTCCCTTGAATAATAGACCTGAGGTACTTGAAGTTTTCTTTCTTTGGATGACCTGAGTCCCAAGCGACACACTGAACTTGCACTCCAAATATTCTGTTTTGGTCTTACTCAACCGAACCCTTTAGACTGTAGAGTCTGTCTCCAAACCTCTAGTTTGGCGTTCACTCAACTACGAGTCTCATCAATCAGGACTATGTCGTCTGCAAATAGCATACACCATGGAACCTCCCCTTGAATTTGTCGCGTCGGTCCGTCCATCACCAAGGCAAATAGGAATGGGCTAAGCGTTGATCCCTGGTGCAGCCCCATTGTCACTGGAAAGTGCTCTGAGTCTCCTCCTATTGTTTGTACCCTAGTCTTGGCTCCATCATACATATCCTTGATCTCCCTAGTATATGGCACGGGTACACCTCTAACCTTCAAACATCTCCATAGAACCCCCCTAAGGACTTTGTCGTATGTCTTCTCTAGGTCGATGAAAACCATATGTAGGCCTCTTTCCCTCTCCCTATACTGCTCCACCAACCTCCTAATAATATGAATGGCTTCAGTAGTCGAACGTCCCGGCATGAATTCAAACTGGTTCTCGAAAATAGACACGTCTTTCCTTACCCTCATCTCCACGAAAAAACAAAAAAATACCAAAATATAAAAAAATATAAAAAGCTTATACCCTCAAAAGGCAAGAACTCATGAAAAATAACAAACAGACAAATGGGTATTGATAATATAGATATCCATTTTTTTAGTGGATAATATCCATATTTGATAATTTTTTAAATAATCAGGTATCCAACACATATTTAATGGGTTGGATTGGATGGTTACTTGGTTTTTTTTTACCATTTTGCTAGACCTAGAGATGAGAGAAAATGCAGGTCTCACAATTTCTTAACTGTCCAATTTTTCAACCAGCATAGACCACAAGGCAAATGGAAAACCTAGAACCTGTAGATGATAGTGGCGACAGAGGACTTAAGACGAAGGTGTTCATACAAAGGTGGCAACTGGTAAGGATGGAAGGAAGCAGTCTTTTTTTAAGATTGAGGAACATCGAACAATAACTTTATCTACAGAAGAAAAAGATACTACCGGTGAGTGGAGAGTGAACAAATAGATGAACTTTCATTAAATAATGGAAGCCGCCCGACTTGTCTTTCTTCTTGGTGTATAAAGACGAAACAAACCACTTCTACTCTCAGGTACAAGAGTAAGAAAAATCAAAGAGAAAGCTCGAACAACCGACAAGCCAGCTAAATGCTTCCTAGTTCATCCTTCTCATAATTGCAGGGTTTGATGAGCTTCATATCCAAGACAGGGAATTAGTTCTCTTGCAATATTTGATCACCTATCATGGTTTATTGGTGACTCTGAACATAAGATGTCTACATTCGTCTTCTGACGTTACCCACATTTGTGGTTTTCCACTTAATAAGGTGAAGCCAAGAGGAAGTGCAAAAGAGAAAAGAAAAGAGAACGGGTATATTGGGGTGGGTATGACCATCTAAGTTGCTGTTGGATTGCAGTTAGAACTTCACAATGCAAGGCACATTGATATAAGTAGGTCTCCTAATAATTATAGATAGTTTACACCAGGGGCAGAGCTACAGTATTAGCTATGGGTTCGGACGAACTCACTGGCTTTTGCTTAAACCCTACATTTCTATTAGGAAAATCATTAAATATGTATAAATATCTAATTGTGACAATACTAAAACGAGCTACGAGTTGGAAGACAAGTTCTCTGGTTGACACAGAATGACTTTTTCAGAAGCTATAACCATGAAAAACTGTGATATTCCACAACATGACATGTCAGGAATGGAAGAAAAATATCTTAGAAATCAAGTCCCATATGCCACCATAAACGCAACAAACTAATCAATTTTCATGATCATGTGAAGCAACATGAGTTCTGAAGCAAATCTTGGGACCCTTGTCGGCATTCCTATTTAGCAATGACTACATGTGTTTATGAAGAAAAATTGGGGTTTCCCAACAAAAACCTTATGCTCAACAGTCAACACCTAACTGGCCTAGTCTTACCAGTCCTTCAAAGGGTGCAAAAATCAAACAGAAAGGAGAAAAATTAGCACCATAAACATAGCAAATCTTAAAAGCAGTGAGCTACATAAAGTACTTATTAAAGCACAAGTCTTTAATCAGCATAAGCCCTAGAACGTAACGAAATTCTACAACACTCGAGAAAAAGATAAAAACCCAAAAACAGAAGCATATAAAAACGAAAGAATTGAAAGTCAAACTGGACAAGAAAAAATCATCAATTCAAAACCCCAAATTCAGAAGAAAAATCGTACCTTCCTCCTGCTTTATTTTGCCCCAATTTTCTCCTGAGATTTTTGGTTCTATATCAGGCAACTGAGAAACTCGAGAGGGGTCAATTGAATCAATGAGAACGTCAAAACCTGGAAAAGAGAGTTGGTCATTGACTTGGACCAAGTACTACATACATAGCTCACAAAATATTACCACTATACAAAAGTACGAGTAATCAAGAATCTGAACTAGTACAGAAATGGGATTAGTGTCATTGAAGAGTAACTAAACTCTAGGTTGTTCCTTTTGGAAATGATGAGAAAAAGTAGTTAGAAATCAACGAATTCCCCCATATGCCACCATAAATGCAGCAAATAAAGCAATTTTCATGATCAGGCAAAGCAACCTGAGTTCTGAAGCAAAACTTGGGACACTTGTCGGTCGGAATTCCTATTTAGCAATGACTAGATATGTTTATGGTAGTAAAAATTGTAACTAGTCTTACCAACCCTTCAAAGGGTGCAAAAAAATCAAATAGAAAGAAGAAGAAATCAGCACAATAAACATAGCAAATCATAAAAGATGAAGTACTTATTAAAGCACAAGTCTTTAATAAACATAACCCACCTAACGAAATTCTACAACACTCCAGAAAAGGATAAAACCCCAGAAACAATATCATAAAAAGCAAAAGGATTAAAAGTCAAACTGGACCAAAACCCATCAATTCAAGACTCAAAATTCACTATTAATGAAATTCTATAGCACCCGAAAACACACGTTATAAGTTATAACCCAGGGATAACCACACCCAAAAGCTAGCTATTAAGGTGGGAGAGCCCACGGCTATAAGCCCACACCAAGCACACTTCAATACCGATTTGGGACATAACAAAACATTAGAAACCCAAAAACAGTAGCACAAAAGAACTGAAAGTCAAACTGGCCAAAACTCCAAATTCACAAGATAATAAGCTCTATAATGTAAAGAAAATTCTACAACACTCGAGGTAATGGATTTTGTGTCTAACTCAACTCAAAAACTAGCTTGTATGTCACGTGGACTCTTAACCCTCTCCGCATGCCTCCACATAAAAATTTCATGTTTTCATTTCATATCATGTGTGACTTAACAGTTAACACTAACACAGGCTCAGACCTTGTTATTGGTGAACAAAGAATTGAATGACTTTTGGGTGTAACTCAACACCAAAACTAACTTGTAAGGTGAGTATTGTCCAAATACAAAGTTTTTCATTCCATATACAATGTGACACTCGAGAAAACATTAGAAACCCAGAAACAGTAGCACAAAAAAACTGGAAATTCACATGATAATTAGTACCTTGTTCCTGCTTTATTCTGCACCTTGTTTTGGGGTGTTTAATATTAACTATTAAGCAACAGAGAAAATAAAAAGGAATTAACTGCTCATTGACTTAGACCAACTACTAACAATGTGAATTAGTTGGAGTGAAGTCAGCCGTTGGATTTGTTTAACAATCGAAATTGGGAAACCTTTTTGTGATTCCATTCTATTATGGGTGTCAGTTCTGTTCTCCTACTATGGACACGTGTCGGAAATTTATTGGAAAGGATTACAGTCAGAATTTTATTTTATTTTACATTTATTTGTAAATCAATTTTTATTTTTATGATAGATTAAAACTGGAGCATTTTATTCATATCAAACATAATAATTTCTGGTTGATTATGTTAGCGGGTTCACCAGGTGAATATCTCTTGAGATTTCAAATCATGATTTAAATATAATAGTTGACCCTAAGTTTATATTTTGTAAAAATAGATTTATAAGTTTGTAGCTATATTTAACAATCATGTTTATCAACTATTTATATCAAATATTATAAAATCTACAAGTTGACAGTATATTTATAACAAATTTACTTTTACCAACATATGATCGGGACAGGCCTCCGCCATACCCAACCATATACATATATGAACTACCATACCTATCAGTTCACTAGACAACTCCGGAAGGAAGGATCATGACAATTTTCACATACTGCATGATATATCTTGAGTCTTTATTTGTACCTGTGGGCATGAAACGCAGTGCCCCAGAAAGGGACATCAGTACGAAAGATGTACTGAATATGTATGACAAACAACATATAAATAAAGGATGAAATATGAAAGAAGGGTATAGTAGTTAACATGAAACTCACAACTAGGGATGGAAAATGGGGTAGGGTAGGACAGGTCAAACGTTAAACGGGGCAGGACAGGGCGGGGTAGGACAGGTCAAACGTTAAACGGGATAGGGCAGGACAATGCTTAAACGGGACAGGGAAGGGTGGGACAGGTCAAAACACATTTGTAGAAAATTATTAATAGGGCATGGCAGTTAATAGGACAAAGCTTTATTTGTGCAAATTTAAAGATATAATCTGTTATGTTGTGTTGTACTTGTTAGAATTGGATAAAATTTTATAGAGTTGTACATCTTTCTGTTACAGTCATATTGAGACTTTACAGGGATTTATCCGACTTGCGGTTTGAAAGTTATCACTGTTTAAAGTTTCTGCCTCGGATCAACCGAAATCTGGAAGGCCAGAATTTATAACGTAAAAACTGTACAAATCGGTAAAGAATTTGAAAGTTTGTGCTGAATAAAAGTTCTATATTACTCCGTTATCGACAGTTTGAAACTTTACGGGGATAAATCCGACTTACGATTTGAAAGTTGTCACTGTTTAAAGTTTCTGCCTCGGATCAATCGAAATCTGAAAGGGCAGAATGTATAACGTAAAAACTGTATAAATAGGTAAATAATCTGAAAGTTTGTGCTGAATAAAAGTTCTAGTTTTATCCATTCTCGACAGTTTGACACTTTATGGGGATTAATATGACTTACAGAAAAGAAGTTATGACTGTTTTAAGATTGTGTCTTGTTTCATAAAAATTCTGGCGAAACAGTTTTTATAGGATTGTTCTTGCGTGAATTTGTACTAGTTACACTAAGTATTTCAAGAGTAAACTTGGGATAGTGTTAGGTCTCCGTTTTACCTACAGCTCGGCGTAAGAAATATCTTATTTGGGGCTACGGTTTGAGAGTTGTAACCCTTACAAGTGGGAAGTGCGAAAGGTTGAAAAAGAGAATAACATTTAAAAAATAAACTCAGTTCATAAATTACTTGATATTAAGACATTATGACAATAGACTGGTTGTTCATCCATTTTTTAAAAAAAATTAAAATAAGTTAACAAAATAAATACCAAGTTGAAAGTAAAAAATAAAAAATAACATAAACAGGGCAGGGCAAATTTTTAAAAAATGTTAAACGGGACAGAGCGGGTTAACATCTTAGCAGGTCAAAGTTTGCCCTGCCCTAACTCGCCCTAACCTGCCCCATTGCCACCCCTACTCATAACAAGCCTCTGAGGGCCTACCTATCATGACTATGAGTATGTAATGCATGTCTTGTAAAAATTAAGCTACCCATTGGGGCCATATGTATATAATATAGTATCAAGCCACTTTGTGGGGATAATCATGTCATGTCATGCCATATCGTACCCGGCCTCATCGAGGACTCGGTCGTACCCGTCCCAGGTATGGAACTCGATAATATCAAAACCAACTATAGTGGTGTGCTCATATAAGTGTCGTACTCGATCGATTATAGTGTGGCTCGTTAAGAATATATATATAAGTGCAATGCAAATGATGACTCTGAAAGGCCTTATGGATTCACTCGGGGTGACTCGAGGTCGTTACCCTCTGATTATCATTACGTAATTGTGTCTGTAGCAATTATCCAAGAATCAACAAGGATCATAAGAAAACATACCATTTAATATGCTTTCAAGATGGAAAGTGAACCCGACGAAGGATAATAAGAACTGTAAGCTATAACAATATGAAACAAAGGTGTTCATAAGCTCAAATCTTAAGAATAGAGCTCTCTTTTGAGGAATGCTCGTTCTGGCTACTCTTATTCGTAGGTCATGCCAAAAGAAGAAAGAATGAGTCTTAACATACCTTGTCGATAGAGTATAATTATGTTCTGCGAAGCCTCGCACGTGTTATGGATGATTATCTACATTAAATGAGGGATGTGTATCAATATCGAGCTCAAACCTTATAAAAGATTTCATTTAGGAAATTCGTCGAACAACTTGTATGCGCGTGAAGTTCTAGAGCTATACTACAATGGATCCTCATTCAAATTAATTATTTAAAAATTTAGTTTATAACTTTATACTTTATAGTTTATAGTTTATACTTTATAGTTTATACTTTATAAATATATTATATATATGAGTATAATACTATAATTATAAATTATAATACTATAAGTCTATAAATTATACTTTGTTAGTAATTTAGTATTTTTAATTTAGTGAAAAATTAAAAAAAAAAAAAAACACCCGAACCCCCTTCGCCCCCGTCCCCACCCCCGTCCCAGGCACCCTACCCACGGACGGCCAGGGATCGGATCGGACATGGTATAATGCGCCCACCCGGCCCTCCTCGCCTCCCTGCCCCCGCCCCATTTTCCCCGCCGACCCGCGCCCCGCTCCGCCCGCTCTCGAACAGGCTGGGCCCGCGCCCGGCTGGCACCCCCCCCCCGACCCCGACCGACCGCCGACTTCCCCGGCAGGGACGGGGCGGGGGATCAGATCGGACAGATGGTCCCGCGTCGCCCGACCTGTCTTGGGGGGCCCCCCCTCCCCGCCCATTTTCGACCCTCCCTTTCCCGCCCCGCCCGCCTCGCTAAACCCGACAGGGCCCGGTGGGCCCTATCACTGCCAGCCCCTAATTCAAATTAGCATCATCATCATCCCTAGCTCAACTCCCCGATTTCACAACCTCACCAACACGATTCAACACTAATATTTATCCTTAATCTCAAACAATAAGTTTACCATAGTTTTTATACAACTAGAGATGTTTCTTCCAAGTTCATATCACCAAACTCTCATAATCTCCAAGTTACCTCCATCAACCCCTCAAGCTAAGTTAAGAGGGATAAAGGACATTTAAAAGAGAATGAAACCTTACCTCAACCAGCCAAGAAGTTTTCCATAACAACCTCCATCTCCAACTCAAAGGGATTCACAAGTTTGCCAAGCTAGCTAGAGAGACTACCAAAATGTTCTTGATCTTTGGAGAAGAGAATTACCTTGGATTCTTGTAGGATTGTTCTTTAATGGTATGATGGGGCTTTGAGAGTGTTTGGGAAGGGTTTAGGACTTGTGGGATCGAAAATGAGGTTGGGAAAGAAATTGGCCGACTTTTAGCCTTAAATAGCCAACCCAACCGCCTCTCATATGCGGCCCCATATGTGGGGCATATGGCACTGTATATGGTGGCAGTGAGGTGGCTGAAAATGGCTATGATCTGCGGCCACATCCGCAAGGCAGAAGGGTATCCGCGACACAAAACACATCATCGAGTTATATTTTCTTTGGTACTATTGACTTATAATCATCCATAGACCTTCTTAAAATCCGTTATTGATAACCCTCGGAACGGGGTTCGAGTCGTCAGAACTTAAATCAATTAATCGGGTTCTCAAACATAAACGTATGCGAAATGACGAGTATGACTCGGAATCTGTGAGAGATGTTTCCAACTGGTGCCCTAGACCTTCCTTATCCTTTTTTTGAACATTATACTCTTCCCATCTTGCATCGGCTTGACACAACACACTCAACGTAAGGATTGCAAGTACTTTTACCTCCACTAAAATATCACTTAGTAAACAGAGACCCATCAAAGATTAGATAAATAATAAGAAATCGCCTAGTAATATTTTTCACCTCCACTAAAATTTAAACCTAAAACCTCATATTCAACCTATGCTATTCAACACTGCTTGAAGGAGATAAGTTGATGTGGAAAACTCAATCAATTGATTCATATAGGAAAGCTTTCTTTAAGGAGGACTTGTTAACTGCAGGCTCATATCTAGCATATGATACTGAACTTAGTATAGAATTCTGTATAGTCCTTTAGCAGACACTATATAAACATCTGTTAACATTGATAATGTAATATAGGTAATAGGATACTGTTACTGAGCTCAGCTACATAATCCAGAAACTAATATTCCAAACATAAGATGAAACAAACAACACATGAAAATATATAACTATATATACACACAAGCCAGAACTGTTTCTAAGAAACTAGTGGTTTCTCTGGAACTAGTTCACTCTGCAGTTGATGAGATTCGGGGACCTTTTTCGCAGCTCCCACGATGAATTTGCCATTGACATAGTGTTGTCGACAGACGGGCATATACATATTAGCACCACCTATAAGCTCCTTCTGCATCTCACCGGTTTTTCTCAAGGTAAAAAAAGCACGTTTGCCACATAATTCGCATCTTGCTGTCAACTTTGTGACGGTATCTGCAATCGGAATGATGTCAAGTACTGAACCAAACTTCCTCCTGTAAGTAAACATGAATTCTCATCAGAATACAATTTGTGCTCTATAATTCTCATGTGCTAATAGAACAGACCTATTGCCCAAAAGATTAAACAAAAACTAGTGTTGAAAAGTTAAGAAATACCTTAAGTAGTCACCATCTAGACCAGCAACAACTACAGTTTTTCCATCAATATCAGCAGCATTGCAGCAGAAATCGTAAAGGTCATCAAAAAACTGAGCTTCATCAATGCCAATCACATCCACCTGCTAACGAATAGATTCATTGAGCAGTAAAATCTTAGCTAACCGGAAAAATAGACTGCAAAACAATGAAGAGCAAGAATCACATCTAGATCAATACGTCAAAGTTAGACAACATTTAGCATCTTTGTCGTAAGCTAGACAAGATTGTTCTTCAAAACATCAATAGCTATGATCCAGGCAATTCACCTTCTCTATATTACTCAACTCTTCCCCTTCCCACTGGATTATTTTTTGGCTATGGTAAATTCTAACTCACCAAAACCGTCTCTAACAAAGAGTCCAACAGTGATTCTTTCTGCTATATTCCCTAGGTGACTCGAATCCCATTGTGTGGGATTACACTGGGTATGTTGTTGTTGTGGAGGGTCCTCAGCACTATTCTAGAGTACAAATAAAATTCTAATAAAAGTTTTGCCATATTTACTATAAACCTTAAGTTCCTTCCCTTCCAGTAAAAAGTGAAGGAAAGAGAACCCTCATACTCATAGTACTCCAAGAATTTCAAATTAATGCAAGAAATTCAGCCCTTTCTTTCTAACATCATGGATTTCCAATTTGACCAACATGGTTGCAACCACAAAAGAATCTGATCACTCATACTCAAGCAAAAACATTTTCAAGACTTAAATTGAAAATAACACAAAGGGGAGCCTTGGATCAACTCAAATTACTATAATTCGTCCCAGCCTATGGATTAGTAAACATTTTTCACAACTTTTGTGAATGAAAAGTTGTCTTTGACTTATAAGTTACAGGTTCAAGCCATAGAATCAACTATTGATGCTTGCAACAAGGTAAGCTACCCACATCACACTCCCTTCGGGGTGCGGCCCTTCCCTGAACCCTACATGAACGTGGGATGCTTTGTGCGCCAGACTACCCTAAATTTAAAATAACACACTAATCTTCTAGGATCACAAGCCTAGAACATCAAAAATAGGTACTAAGTCTCAATTCACATCAGTTTAATCCAAGAACAGCACAAGGAGAGACAGATAAGGAAAAAGAGGACTGCACCTTTTCATAGGCATCTTGACCAAATCTGTGTTTGAAAGATGATAGATCAGGCAATGACCAACATGGGAATTTTGTCCCATCATGTGTCACCACAGCATCTACTGCATATCTTGTATCTATGTTTGACTTGATCATCACCACATTCCTACTCACACAGTTGCAGAATACAAGTTACAATACAAAAACAATAAATGATCTAATCACCCAAATTGGCAACACAGAATTTCCTTCAATTTAACAAATCAAAGTTCAAAACTTGCACCATAAACAACAAAGATATAATTCATCTATCCCAAAAAGATTTGACACGTTTATTTATTTAGAAGCTAGTTAAAATTCTAACACTCTCATTTTTCAACTTGTTGTAAACTCCACAAGATAAGAGAAACAAATAATGTAGTACTAAGGTTTTGTTTTGTATGTTATGTACTTATAGCTTATGTTTTACTCCGTAAGTTCAATTTAGTGTGTGTGTGTTTTTTTTGGTGGGTGGGGGGGTTGAAGTATATAGTGTCAAATTCTTAATTTTCAATGTGAACTCGGACTTAGATTCTTGATTTTTAAAATAAAATTTACATATTTAAAAACTACATATAAGGTACGTACTTGCTTCAAAAAATACTGTCAAAGAAAAATCAATTTAACTTCCCAAATAGTAATACTACCACACAAAATTGAACATTCAACAACAATTGTTTCTTGAACTGTATATCCAGTTAAACAGCAGTATAAAACAACTTAAAACAGAGGAACTAACAATATAGTCAATTATCCAAAATTCTTATGAACTGTGTTCAGCTCTGTAAATCACATAGACCCAAATTGTAATTAGTTCACATGAAGCATCCCTTATGCCAATCAAGCCAAAACAATTTAACCAACAACAATATTTACTACCACTACTCAAGAGGCAGATTCACAATTTCAAGACGACAACTATTTCTGCTTACTGAATTTTCGATAGATTATTTTACAGTGAATTTTATAACATAAATACAAGGTTTCAACCAAGCCTACCGAATTATGCCAAACATATAGCTTCTATGGTATATCCTCCCCTAACTACCAAATCGAGGTCAACTATATGTATCCTCAATGTTACTCTTAGTCCATATAAACTCACCGCATGCCAACATTATGCAAGTAAGAACATAAAGTACTCCTTCGTTTCAATTTGTTTGTCTTAATTACTAACTTGGACAGTCAAAAAATATTTTCTTTAACCATATTTTTTTCAAATACCTTCTAATATTTTGAATTGTTAATTGTAACTCCATAACTTATAGTAATACTTTTATGTAGTTTCAAGCCAAATAAATTGAAACATAGGGAATAATAAAAGTTCTCTATATTTTCTAAACAACGACAGCATGAAATCCCACACCGTGTGGTTCGGGAAGGGTAAGATATACACAGACCTAACATTCACCTTAGTAGGTAGAGCGGTTGTTTCTGTAAGACCTTCGGGTCGGCTTCGGCTTAAGACAAAGCATAATCACAAGCAAGTCAATATTTTCTAAACATATAAGAAAAACAAAAATAATTTGTACCTGCCCAATTTGGATTCAGAATTGACCCGACGAAGAAGAGCAGTAGTTTTACCAGCAAACATAGGCCCAAATATTACATGGATTTCTCCACAAGGAAGACTATTATTATGGCCTCTTTGATCTGTTCCATTAGGTACAGTAACTGGGTTTTTAAAGGATGAAGAAGAAGAAGACATGGCCAAGATTGTAATAATATTGTGAGAGAGGAAGATGAAGAATGGATTGATTTTAAGCACCTTATTAAGCTTTATAAAAGTGCATTTGATTTTGAAATTTTAAATTTTGGAGGAACGAGAATTAAATTGGGATATGAATTTTTTGTTTTGGAGGGAAATCTAAAATATTCAACTTTCCGACCAAAATATGGGTTTTGTGTTTTTTTTTCTTTAGTATATTTTTTCCTTTTGTAAGTTAGACATATAAGGGTATGGCTGTCTAGTGAGCCGGGTCGGTCCGATCCCACTACCCGCTCTGACCCCCCTTTAAAATGGGATTAAAAAATTGGTATCGGGATTCGAACTCGAGACGGGACTAGGGCTTATCCCGATCCTGACCCATCCTGCCCCCGTCCCCCATTTGCAGAAAATAGTTGTTGCAATAATGGTCAAATTTCGATTTTGACCGTTGTGCAACGGCTATAATGGTCATTTTTTGCCTTCACCCATAAATCTCATACCCCTTAATATTATTTTTAACTCCTAAGTTAGTTTATTTACACTTTAACTCTATTTTTCAACTATAAATATCTCATTTTTCTCACAAATCTTCCTACCATCTCTCTAATCTCTCTCTCTACAAGTCTAAATTGCACACTAAATATTATATTTTATTTGGTAATTTCTATTAAAGTTTAAAAATTGGGAGTGAAGTTGGCAACTAGCTTGAAGATCATCGAGCAAAGTTTCAATTTTCAACCTCGACTACACGTCGACGTTACATCTGTGTTTGTTATCTTCGTTCCTTCTTTAAATTATTATTGTTGCTTAATTTTAATTATCGTAATTAATTTCATTAACTATAATTATTTTTTTGCATAATTATAATGGAACGAAGTGAACGTTTATCTGGTAGATGTACTAGGAGTAACAAGGGTAAGAGTGCATCTTCTAGTAATCATAATGACGATGATTTCACTAATTTAGATTAAACTGATCTTTTTAATGTTAATATTAATATAACATTAGATCATGAGGTACATTCTGCATCTGAACCAGACTTTAATTTAGAAAATAAATTAGAAGATAATTTAAATAACAGTGCACCTCACCTCAGGCTCAGACTGAGTCTCAGGCTGAAACTGGAATGCCTCATATTTCTTCTAGTATGAATCGAAGACAAAAACAATGAAAATTAAAATCACATGCATGAGATTTTTTTGATAGGGACATTCCTAATCAACTAGCTATTTATAAAATTTGTCGCGAAATTTATAAATATAAAACTGGAAAAGGTCAATGTGGGACGGGAGGTGTGCAAATATATAAATATATAACCAATACTTGACTGAAAAATCAGGTTTGCAAATGTCTTTTGAGTCAGGACAGGTTCACATAGTGCCCCGACCAAGTACATGGTCGAATTAACCCGATGACGGGGGAGTTATAGATCCGAAATATGATAAACACAAAGATCAATAAAATTTAACAAAATTAGTTGATGTGAATAGTTTGCCTTTTTCATTTTCTTCCTCCCCTGATTTTATTCATTAAACATATAATCTTGTTTTTAATGGTTTTCCTAGTTAGAAGAGATGTTTTTAAATTTGCGCATGAATATCAACAATATTTACCTTATTCATTGTATCATTTTAATGGCAAAGTGGATATCACTCCTGACATAGACCGTAATACTAATGCTAATGATTATTTAACTGTTACATGTCATTGGATAAATCGGAATTGGTCTATGCAAAAACGTATATTAGCATATAGATATATTAATGATAGACACACTAGAGCTTTTATTTCAATAAATATTCACGAAATTAGTGAATATTATGGAATTACTGATAAAATTATTACTATTACATTAGATAATGTTTTTTCTAATGATTCTGCCGTAAACATTTTAAAAACTCTATTGACTCCATCTTTTCCCGATATTTTTCATGTTAGATGTGCATGTCATATTTATAACTTAGTTGTAAATGATGGCCTGGAACTTTTTAAAGACATCCTTGATAAAGTACAATTTGCTATCAACTTTATTTTAAAAGGTAATAAAATACAAAGACGCAAAGAGTATAAAAAATGTCATGATTGTGAATTAACTTATAGGGAAATTCCAGAAGAAGTTGCAACTATGCGGAATTCTTTGTATGAACAATTAGTTGTTGCTCACGAGTATAGAAGACATATAACTTTATTATTTAACGTCCATAATCAAAATTCAATGGATATGTTTGTAGATGATGATTGTGAAAATATTTTGAAACTTAATGTATTCTTAGAGATTTTTTTTCTACCTACTAAAGTCATCACTAAATGTTTTCTAGCTACTAAGGTCATCACTCAAAATTTCTAGCTACTTAGAGAATTTTTTTCTTGGTGACCGCATGGCTCGCCACAAAAGGTCATCACTAAATATTTCTGGAGGCGATGGGACCGGCTCTTCAGCACCCCACCACCAGGTAAATCGCGGGATGTGCACCGTGTCGCTGTCTGCGTCAACGGATCAATGCATCTGAGGTCCGACTTCTGGGACACATGCGGAGGAATCAAACCCACACTGCAGCATGCCCGCGCGGCTTTTAGCGCTCAGGCTTAATCACAAGTATATGCCCCGGAGTGCGATGTCCTAGTGAGAATCGAACCCGTGACCCTAGGGCCACGAATTCGACCTTCGCCCAGCAAGCTGAACGATTCGGACAATATTTCATTTCTTGTATTGACATCGTCGGTAGCAGGACTGGAGCTATCCAACGGAAAGGGTTTAATTGAACCCTATTAGTTGAAAAATAAAGCTCAGCAATAAATTGTTGAGCTCCGAGCTATAGTATCAAGAGAACTTTGATGTAGTAGTAATTGTGACATAAAAATTAGTTTAGGTCTCGTGTTTAAACGTCAAATGTAACATTTTTTTTAATTTTCTCGATAAGATTTCTAGTGTCGCTGCTCATCAGGCTACATTTTTAGTGTCCGTAATGTTTATTGTGGTTTAACATATAGTGTACCTCATTTTTTTTAAACTAAGGATATTCTATTTTTCTGTACAGTGGTAACAGTAGATGTAAAGATACATGCAAATTGATATTTGTTGTAGTTTTGGGAGTTCTAGTGCAAACTTCCTCTGCACGAAGTTTCTTGGGATCCATTATTACCCAATTTACCTAACTTTAATAGTGGATTTGACCAAATTTTAGGAGGTCTTGGTGGCGGCGGAGGTGGTGGGGAGGAGGAGGAGGTAGTAATGGTGGATTTGGTGCTAGCTTCAGATATGGCGAGGGTCATAGATCGGGTGCAAATGATGGATTTGACCTAATTATTGGTGGGGGCGGTGGTGATGGAGGAGGAGGTAATGATGGTGGATTTGGTGTTGGCTTTTGATATGGCGAGGATCACATATTCGGTGAAAACGGAAGCAACGGTGGTGGTGGTGGTAGTGGTTTTGGCATCGGAGCATGATTTGGCCATGGTGGTGGTGGCAATTGATCTCAGCATTTGCTCAAATAATCGTTTCTCTCTAATATAATAAGTGAAAAAGCTAACTAAAACCAAGTAATTTGCTATAGGGACTTATTCTTCATCCTACTTAATTTGTAGTGTGTGGTTCTTGAATAACATTTTGCTACCGCATTTTTTTTAAACTATTATTAAGAGACGTCGTAACAATGTTGACCTATGATGTAATTCTACTATTGTTTTGACCAACAATGCTGCTACGGTAATGAATATCTTTTAATCTACAAGGAGAAAACCAAATGATCAAGAAGTCTCCCATTCAAACGATAGAGTTATGAGTTCAAAGTTTTGTGTGGAACAGTATAGAATATGAGGGTGTTTGGTTAAACTTATAAATTGGTAAAATTGGTTTATAAGTATTTTTTGGTTTATTTATGCATTTAGTAAATATTCAAAATAAAATCAATCAAAGTCATGAGTTGGTCATTCCCAACTTATGATTCTTCAGCTTATAAGCACTTTTAGTTTGACAAACAAGTTTTTTTACTACGTATTTATTCTTAATATTTTTTCTAATTTTCAAGATATCCCTCGCAAAAAAAAAAACTTTCTCTTCACGCATATCTATTGTTTTTCTTTTTCTTCTTCTTTTTTACAAACATACTTTCAAATTTATATTTTTAACAGGGATAACTCACTAGTACCCCTTAACTATACGCGAAGTTGCAGCGACACACTTTACCTTTATGAGGGTCTATTATCCCTACTAAACTATTTTAAAGTGTAATAAATATCACCATAAGTGTTGACGTGACATACATGAACATATAAGTGTATTACGCGCGCTTCATATACTTTTGTCGGTTGTCCCTCCCGATCTATATTTTTAGCACTGTCACGACCTATTTTCAAGAATCGTGGTGGCACCTACACATTCTCACCGTTAGGCGAACAGCTTTCCATATAACAAAACAATTTGAAAGAAAAAAATGAAGAAATATAATAAAAAATATCAATACACCCCCCAAAATCTGATTTGTAATACAAGAACACTAATGCGGAATACAAGTCTGAATGAAGGCAACATAGGCCAAAACTGAATAAGATAATCAAAATGTCCAACTATGTCTTTCGAATTCAAATGTAAAGACAGACTAAGAGATAAGCATCCAAGGCATGTTGAAAGAAGCATCCTCACCATGGAACGCCGAAATCCATCTGCATGAACTCACACTTGAGCTTGCGAATTAGTAGAGGGACCTAACATCAGAAAAGATGCAGCAAGCGTAGCATGAGTATACAACGTACCCCCGTAGACATCATAGGCCGAAAACGACGGAAGATACATAAAAGAGATAAATATCAAGTTGACACCGTATAAGCCTATATTAGACAGTTTAGTAGCCCATATAAATCATATTGTACACATATCAATACACCGATTCAACAAGTCACAATGCTCGCATAAGGTTCCATTCATAGTCAAGTACAATCAATCCATTCACACATACATGGATCTCACTATCCTAGTACCCACGACTAGTACTCTCTTGTCCAAGTCATATTCAAGCTTAACCTCACTTACCCAACCTTAACACATCAATAAACAAGTCAAACACTTAGATCACACCAACCCTTTTATAACGCTTTTCAAGAGTATTATACTTAGGCTAGCCATGACAACATTAACTCCTTTATATTTCTTAGCTTTAGATTTAGTTAAGTCTCTATACAGTTACAATAGGACACACATAGATCATTCAACGTCTACCTTCCCCATAACAACACTTTATCACATGTTCCTTACTAGATTCGGTACCCAAACACACTATCAATTAACAAAAACTGATCGGTGTATTTTATATACACTTTTTGAGTCATTTTTAGTTAGTATTTTACTCATTTCATTTATGTTTAGTACAGTATTAGAGTCGTTTTCCTTTCTTTTGTGTCACAGCGGTCAAAAATGGAGAAATGACGAAAATGAGATGAAATGAGCATAAATGATATGGAATTGCACACTAAAAGGGCCAAGAAATGAAGTCTAAGAAGTTCCGGAAATTATAGAGGAGATCAGACGAAGTCCGGACGAAAAAAGGACGACGAAACGGAATCCGCCAGAAAAACGTCACCGAGCGCGGCGCCAAAGTCTTTGAAAGTCCCGAGTTGCTGATTTTTGGCCGCGGCTGATCTGCGGCGCCGGCCGGAATTTATGAAGTCTGGGCCGAATTTGACATGTTTTCAGAATCCTAAAGGGATTACTTTTCCTACCTAAAGGGATAACTTTTCCTACCTTAAAACCCTTACCTAAATGGATTCTAATAACTTTTCCTACTTACAAATCCTTAACCCTTCACCTAAAGGATTCTTGGTCTATAAATAGTCTCTACATCATTAGAAGAATTCATTCTCCATTCACCATTCACCACTCTACATCCATCCTTCCACCAATCCATCTTGTAAATATTCAACAACACAACCCTTGGATGCTAGAAGGCTTGGAGACTCATTTTTAAGTATTTTCTTTTCTTTCTTTTCTTTATTTCAGTTTTTATGATGAACATTGAATTAGTTCCTGTCATGTCAATGGCTAGGAACTAATTCCTTTATAGGGTTTTCCATGTTAAATCACTAGAAACTTATGTTATGAATTGATGTATGTTATGGTTATTCTTCTTCTTGTTGAGATTTATCCAATAATTGTTTTGAATGCTTGGTAATTAATTGATCACTAATTATCATTACTTATATGATTTCTAATCAAACTTCGAAAGGAGGAGGTTGTGAATATGCTGTAAATTGGGTAGACATATTTTGGATTGGGGATGAAAATACCTCAATTACTTATGTAGCGTTAATGAGATGCTTAACAACCCTAATTTTACGCATGGCGCGTGACGGTTAACTATGTTTTTGGTCTTAATCCTCCTATAGAGTCATCCTTATCACCGAAAGGTAGAAAGCAATCATCGGGGTTGAGTGTTTATATAGCCTTAACGGGAGTATAAAACGATTTAGTAAACCTGCTAGCTCCAAGAGAAGAAAACCATAATTCATTGCATTAATAAGTAACATAAGCGGATAGTTGAGGAGACGTGGAAGCCCTATTCTCATCACAACTGAAGTAAACATATAGTTAATTAGCCTTTATAATTATTAGTTATAAACAGCAAAATCAATATCGGTTACCAAATAGATACCAAAAGATAGATAGTTGGTACTTGAACACTAATTCTTGTGGACGATATTCGGTCTTACCAAGACTATATTACTTGAGTCGACAACGTGCACTTGCGTTAAAATGTGTGCATCTTTTCGCGCATCAACAACACACAAAGCGCATAGTTTTCCTGGATAATAATGGTTCTAACATATTGACACTTTTGACCACAGTAGCAGTAGACATCAAAGACTTAGACTTACAAGTTATAACCACAAAACCCATGCATAAGAAATCATGCCAACCAATTTAACTCAACAAGAACAACTCATTTATCCAAGTATTATCACAGACCAGCCTAATAATGGCCATCAATCCGATTCAGTAGAATCAATTGTATTTATAAGTATTCACATAGACAAGCTCAATCATAGCGACCATTCCGGTCCAATACAATCAATCCAATTCAATCTAAGTAAATCATAGTTCACCTAAGTTTCAATAATCAACCATATCACATTTCCAAACCACAATTAATCAATGTATAGATGTATGTATAATACGAATGCAAATGCAAATGTCAGGTACCTTTATCAATCTGGTATACAGTACGTCAAGGTTTTATTATGATCCGTACACTCATAGGGGATCCGCGAAGTTCATATATCCCTCCGCTTCAGAATAACTCATCGAATTACAAAGCCCAACTCTTGGCTGAATAATATCATGTTGTAGGCGTGCAACTCCGATCTCCGCGTATCATATTCATTGTGTCGTGCAACTCGAGTCATCTGTAATATCATCATCTCAATGTTTGCCAAAATCTCATAAGTATGTTACCTTTCCGGTCTCTTTAACCCACAACAATTACATACCACACATATATCAATATCATCCGAACCATGAGTGTATGAATGCAAATGACTGTTGACACTCAATTTTGACCCTCTCTTTCAATTATTTGTTGCCAAATTAAATCATATTTTTTAAAAACACCGCAAAAATAACTCTTATAATAATAATACATAAATAAAGAATTTAACAATGACTCCGCATTTATATAGAGCATTAAGCACTCCTTAAATATCATAATACTCAAAATAATTTTATAAATATTCTTTATAATTTAAACCAAAGCTAAAACTAATAAAACACCTAAAATCCTACCCAAAATAAATACACTTAAACTCTACCCAAACATTAATAACTCACCAGCCCAATACATCTTTTTTATTTTTCCAGCCCACATCCAATTCCCAGCCCAATAACCCGAAGCCCATAGCCCTTTATCTTCATCCTCCCAATAGCCCTTAAACACAAAAACATATACTCAAAAATCCCTAGAACTCAACTAGATCCTCCATGCCCCACCCAACGCGCCCACGAGTTTCACCGGTTTTTCCGATCGGAAAATTCGGCTCGTCTGTCCGATTTTGCTACTCACCTCTTTCCTTAACCAAATCGCACCCAGAACCTCCCTTAAACAAATCGTACCCAAGTTACCATAACCAGAATAGTACCACAATCAAATCATCATAAATCGCTCAAAATCATACAAAATAAGGAAAGAAATCAGTGGGTTTTGGTATTGATTTTCGGACCCAAATTGGGGCTATAAATTAATCTTTCTACACATACAATAGTCAGACAGAAATCATAGAAAAGAATCATACAAACATCAGTTAGTCAGTCAATCAGGAAGAATCCAAAAAGAACAACAAGAACAAAAAAGAACCTGAACCCCTTTCTTTTGCATACTCTCGGTCTCCAGAACCTAAAGCCGAATTTGATTAAAAGCTAAATCAAATCAAAACTTCATTCCCTTTCAAATCGCATAGCAACAAAATCTCTGAGTGAATCGGCGATTTGATACACTGCCTCGGTTCGCTGCCCGGAGAAGGTAAACTCGAATTTCACCTCAGTCTTTATTGCATTTTAATGTCTTATGTGTTGCGTGAGTTATTAACTTAAACTCATATTGTTTGAGTACTTAATATCAAGTGTGCTAGCCTACCCTAGTTTTAAATCAGCAGTGTTCATGCGTTACATTTGTGGTTAATATATGAAACTTTATATGAGCCAATTTCAAGTGGTAGTAGATCTTAAGATCTGAGCAAGTTATATTCGCAGATATGTTACTATTAAACTAAATGTGTGTTTTACTTAATAACCTGCCTAGAAATTTCATATTGTTTGATAAGCATGGTTGTATATGATTGTGTGTGTAGCTTAGATTAAATGGTTCTGTATATCTGAAACATTACCTCTGCTTGTCCATTCCTATGCCTGTCATGTCCATTATTAATTACTCATGTTATGTCCTATTTTTCTAAGTGTTATTATATCTAAATCGTAGATATATGCAGGCATATTCATTTTAACCGGAAATGGCTCCGTATGTCTAAAATGTCATCTCTGGATGCTTACTTATTTACTTTCTGACCCGCATGTTTGTTAACATGACTGCATATTTAGCTCTATTGTGTTGAATCTTAAAATCGGTCCATGACAGCATATAATGTCTCCTATTATGCTATGTTAATCTGTTAAATTGGTCTACATAATACCCATGTTAGCAGGGAGCCTGAAATTGATGTATTTGTGTTAATAAAATAGTTTAAACATGATCATATATGTCTAGATTGGCATTCAAAGCTTTATAAATTGATCTATTTCCCAATTGATTGCTTCCCTGTGCATGTGCTGAATAAACCTATATTACAGTGGCCCTTCTCTGTTTTAAATGTAAGTTGGCCTTGTCTAAGTATGTCTTCATGATCTTTTATCCTAAATTGGGAGCCTGGAGGTATGACCTTTGGTTTATCCCTGGCTAATGGTTGAAAATGAATATGCAAGAGGCTGTCTCAGGCCCATAAATCCCCATTTTTTGCCTTTGTATTGTCTGTCCAGCCCACGTGCATATATGGGCTAAGCCCATTGGGTCACTTCTCATTTGTTTTGTTATCTACTGACCCATACGGACATATATGCTTAAACATAAAATTATATATGTTAAATCTCATGCTAAATGCTTATTTATTATTATGATAGAGATTTGGACATGTACTAATCCTTATATTTTCTTTTTACATGAAATGCATCGGAGCAAATGAAGAGTCTCATTATGAGACTCATCACGACTCTCATCAAATGAAGACCCGCATTTATGTGCATCTTTCTATCCACATTGAAAAGTCCAAACCACAGACGGAATGACATCGTCGTTCCTTCGAGTCATTGTTATTGATCACCTCTTCCCCATTTATTTATTGTAAATTAATTGTCTAACATTGCATTATTAGTAGAATACTTAGAATAGTTAAATCTTGAATTAATATATTAGAAAGTAATTTGATGCTAGAAATTTGCTTCCCATTAAGTTAATTATTTTAGGTTTGTCATACATTATTTAAGTTGTACTAAACCATTTAATAATTTTCACTCGCATAACAAATCATGTAGCTAAGGCATTATTTCTTACTAAATACTTTCAAACGTGCATTTTCTTCAACATAATGATAACCTAGGTTTGAATGGACAACCGCAAGTTAGCGGATCTTAGAGGGTGCCTAACTTCTTCTCTCTAGATTTAATAAAGAACTCTTGCTCAGAATCTCACATAGTTTAGCAGACCATTTAAATGGAGTTAGTGTTGACTTTACTTAGTTAACATTTAGGTGTCCTAATTCACCCAAATAATTAGGTGGCGACTCCGCGGACCCCTTTAGCATTTAAGCAGCCCTTTGCACCTTTTTAGCATTTTTATTTTATTTTAAAGACAGGATTCGCTAGAATAATATTGCGGTCAAAAAAGGGCGCGACAATGACAATATAAGGCAAGAAATCAGAATGTATGAGATGCAATCAAGTATATGAGATGAATACTACATACTTTCAGAGTTTACAACAATAATCGAGTACAATCAGTATATCATATTTAACAGTCCAACCATAATAATTCAAGTACAATCAGGATATCATATCAAAGCATGTGTGATGAATAAACACGACAATATCAAATATGACAACGAACCCATATAATCGCGACAAGCCCACATAACAGCAGTCGGAATCAGCTCAAGACTGATTCCCCAAATCACTCATCAACACAGTTCAACATCTATACACACTCAACCATTCATCACAACCATTTGAGTGGGACCCCCAAACACGCCCAATACCTCTCAATATTTATAACTAACTTCTATCGGAGTCTCAAAAAATTAAATCGTAGCCTACCTCGAGGTCGAACAGGAGCACTACACGATCAAGCCTCGGTGACAACCTTACCCTTCATTCGTGATGATCGAAGTCTATCCACGTGTATATATATATATATATATATTATTCGTTAATCTAAAGCTTACGCAACATACAACAATATAAAACTTACAAACAAGACATTAAAATATCAATCCGGGCCCACGTCACCAAGACTCGAACTTTAATACCTGAAAATCACGAATACATACTAAGTAACTATATCTTTAAATTAATTGAAAAAATATACACATTTGAACCCTAATCAAAAGCCCCAAATTGAAACCCTAGAAATTTCCCTCAATTGAAAATATGTTTCTATTATTAATTAAGACTTACAACATGATAATCTAGCATATTCCAACACTAATTTATGATATTAACACAATTTAATTCATAAAACCTCCATTAATCAATAACCTAGCTCTCTTAAACTCATAAGAACTTGCAAATAATTTCCCCCCAACTTAATTGTCACGACCCGACCCCGGGTCCGCGACTGGTGCCTTACCCCGGACACCCTAGTGATACAACATCAGAGAAAATCAGCGGAATTAAAAACTTAAACATATGAAAAGAAACAGGCTAACCAAAACGGTCACTTTTCTGCATGTATATATATAAAAAAAATCGAACAGTTACATCCTTTACAAACCCTGCCCACAACAGTACTACAGACCTCTAAAATTTTTATAACAACAATGACGGGACAGGGCCCCGCCATACCCCTGAATGTACAAGAACCTACAATCTCAGGGAATCATACCAAAAGATAAGCCTCCGGAGAAACGGAGCTTCCCAAACGCTGAACTGTGATCTTATGAGCGAGGATCAACAACCGATGTACCTCTACCTGCGGCATGAACGCATCCCCGGGCGAGGTCGATAACAGTACCAAGTATGTGAAATCAAAATACTATAATCAAATCATAATACATATAAAACAGAGACATGTATGATAACCAAACTACGATCCACGTGATATAAACAAATATGTCAAGTCAGGGACTCACGCCCTCAAAGTCATTACTCAAATATAACAATGGGTCTCATGCCCACAACATCAATCATGCCCGTGGAATACCTTCCTCACTGCCGGCAGTCTATGATATAATAACACCAAAGAGTACATGTGAACACCAAGTCCCACCTGTGTCATAAAAACCGTACGGGGCAAGTACGAAGGCATAGCCACCAGAACCAACCTGTGTCGCGCATCCGACCGGGGCAAGTACGAAAGCCAACTACCAGAACCGCATGCGTCACCACCAACACAATATAACTGTATCACGAAGCTGACCGGGGCAAGTACGATAGCCTCTACCAGATCCACCTTGCATCACGTCGCTGACCGGGGCAAGTACGTAGGCTAACCACCAGATCCACCCTGCATCACGAAACTTCGTCCTAACACTGACCCGTGAAGCTGACACGTGGCAAGTGCGATAGCCTCTACTAGATCCTCCATGCGCCACGTAGCTGACGGGGGGCAAGTAACCAGGCTAACCACCAGATCACAACCGTAGTCACGAGACTTCGCCACAAACACTGAAAAACTGCGTCACGAAGCTGACCGGGGCAAGTACGTAAGCTAACTACCAGATCCACCCTGCATCACGAAACTTCGTCCTAAAACTGACCGGGGCAAGTACGAAAGCCAACTACGTAACCACCGCATCAACAACACGGCAAGTACGAGGCTAACTACCGAGATCCACCTCGTGATCAAGAAACCTCATGGAGAGCTAGTCCATGGAATAACACTATCAACAAGGAACGAACCCTCATCATGGCCGCATACCCGTGGACCATCCATCGTGTCAGTATGTCCAATCAACCAGATAGCCGGTCCTCCATCGAGAGACTCGGTAGCAACAGAATCAAAACACTTGCACAACAAAGGCTATCACAACAAGCATAGACAAGTTCAACGTACTCATAGACTTTCATTTTATTACAACAAATTCGGATTTTAACCCCAAGGTACTACGTACTTTAACTCTTTAAAAGATCCATTTCTTTCACAAAAAGTCACACGATACCCGTAGTATCAAAATAGAGCAACTATCTTTTTAAGTAAACCAAAACAATTTCCATACCTTCTTTTTAAACCATCTTAAGACAAAACCATGCCTTTCTTTTAAACCAAAACACTTCAAATTCTTCAAGTCTCTTTTCTTTTAGAAAACAAGTTCCTTACTTTGGAATTTAAGAAAAATCAATACTTGTTATTAATGATCTTATTAAAGCAACCATGATCTAGAAAATGTAATACAATTTTGTCTTATCTTAGCTTCTATGCAGATGGAGGTTTCTAATGGTTTTAATAATAATTAATTAGTCAATACATTTTCCTTTATTAACGCTGCAGTGGTTTTTTCGATACTTATTCTCATTTCCGAAATCTATATAATTTATTCCTTTTAAAATCCAATTACCCATTTCTCAAAAATGCGGGTTTTCACAACTTTTTTAACACAAACCAAGTCCTTAATATCTCACATCAAGTCATTTATAAGCCAAGTCTCTTATCTTTTAAAATCAACAAACCATTCTTTTATCTACATAAAGTCGTTATAACTAACTTCACATAAAGCTATTATAACACCTTATGTTTTAAACCAACCAAATTCGTTTAGCACACGTACGTCTACCGTACTACATAGTTCACAACAATCATGCTAGAAAGGATAGGAAGAGGTTCACATACCTCGCGACGATTTATCGACAAAAAGCAAAACGCTCCAAGTACTTCAACTTCGTCGGCTACTCCTTAAGCCAAGTAGATCACGCCACACGTAGTACTTCAATCCTAAAATGGCCATAGTACTTCTATCAAACCTTACATACCATTGAAGACTTATACCAATTAATAGCCCTCTAATTCTACGGAAAATCGGGCAACACTTCCCTTGTTTTTACATACTTTTCCACCTTTTTCAAGACCCGATAACAGTAACCAACATGCCACTTTTAAGACGCAACAATTCAAAACCAAAGAAGGGGATCACACGACCAAACGGACGCGATTAACAATCTTCCCCTTAACAACAACAACAACAATTAACGAAGGGGATCACACGCCCAAACGGACGCGATTAACAATCTTCCCCTTAACAACAACAACAACAATTAACGAAGGGGATCACACGCCCAAACGGACGCGATTAATAATCTTCCCCTAAACAACAATGTAAATACAGTCCAATGTAAATACAGTCCAAAGTAAATACGGTCCAAAGTAAATACAGTCCAAAGTAAATACAGTCCTTTAGTCCACTAGTTGGTGTTCTTGGCCAGCTTTCAATAATCTCATTTTATCCAACTTTTCGGTTAGAATGCCGGAATTACTTCTTTAATCCTCCAACTTATATTCCAATCTTCATATAAGTTATAGTTACTCTGTTATTAGCTTCACAATAAGTAAGATACGTTTTTACCATTTTGATGGCTTACTTGCCAATTTTCATTTTAGCAACTTAACAAGTTCCATATCTTTCCAACCTTCATTCCACATATCTCATACTCATATATATATTTCCAATATACATAATATCCAACTTCACAAAGAAGATCAAGTTCATTACCTCAAAAAGCCCAAACAATATCCAAGAACTTAAAGTCGCTCCTTAGCAAGTTTAGCTCCAAATCCTTACGTTCCAATCCGCTACAAGCAACCCATAGAAGCTCCTAACCAACTTCTCTTCAAGATTCAACTCAAAAAAGTGAAGAACACTTAGGGTTCCATCAAGACAACTTTCGGCCAAGGCAAACTAAATAGGCTAGGGGTGTGAAATCTTGTCTAACTCTTGGTTCACTATCTTCCTAACACCTTAAGGAATAACACTTGAGAGTTTAAGAATTATTGGACAAATTTAGGTCAAGGTATGACACCATGGCCGAGAGCTCAACAAGGGAGAGAGAGGGTTTTTCTCAAGTCTTGAAATGTCTAAGTGTGGAAGATTTCATCAACTAAGGGTGCATACATAGGACAACCAAGGGCTAGGATGAAGGCAGGTGTGTGGTTGAGATTGAGGACAAGTGTGTGTGGGTCCCATAAGCCACTTGTCCACACTAAAATATCTTGCAAGACAAGGCCACTGCCTGCCACACGGCACACAATTTCGGCCACAAGGCCACCTAGGGGGGTGACACGTGTCGCCCTCCTACTCGTCCAAAATATTTCATCTTCCGAAAATATCCATAAAGGCCAAAATCTCAAAAACAAAGTGGGCCCCACAAAACCGTAAATTTCTCCCGTGGGCCCCACGTGACCAATTCCGGAAATAAAATTCCATAATTCTAATATAATCCAGGAAGTCCAAATACCAAATCTGGGAATCCAATTCCCATTAACGAACCTTTTTCCTTCACAAAATCCGAAAACTTTTCCGTCGAAAAATCACATCTTTCTTCCTTTCCAATTTTTATGTCGTATTCTCGTACGTACGTCCTCACATACATACCCTGGAACTACGGGGTGTAACATTAATAACACACTATATCACCATTAATGAACTTAGAAACATAAACTCAAACCACAAAGGAAGAATCTCTTACCCCAAATGTGAAATTGCTCTTAAACTCTTGAAGAATGCTTTATGGCGACGCTGGTTTCGAGGTATTCTAAATTGGAAAAAATCTGAACTAGAATATTTTATACCTGATACAGTATTTCCACCCCAGCATCTGCTGGAATAGACTCTCTGTGACCAATCAAACTCACGAGGCTGTCACTGACACTCGCCTCGCGCCACGACGAACCCGACCGCAGAGCAGCACTCGCAGACAAATTCTCCGCTAAGGCAAACTTTCACATTTTCCAAACTCCTGCTTCACCGAGCCAACCTCTCGCCTAGGTGGGCATGCCAGAGCGAGAACTGGTGCCACCAAGGCGGACACCAAAAACCAAAAATGGGGAAAATGCCCAAACTTCCATCAAACCCCCAAACACACTCTCGAGACCCTCAAACATAAATCAAACATGCTCGTCTATGGTAAACAGTGCTACGAACTCGCTAGTACCCTCGTATTTCACATTTAATCGAGCTAAGACATACTTTTCTAAGGAATCGCCTGGGAAAACCAAATAATCAAACTTTATAAATAAGGCCACAAAATACATCCAATTACCTCGAAAAGCAAACCAATGACTCGACTAAGTCATAAATGATCCTCTGGAACAACCGGAAGCGACATAACCCAGAAATGAACTCATTTAGCCAAAAGTCAACTTTGAGTCAAACTAACTAATTCTAAGTTTCTAGTTTTGTGGTTTTCACCCGAAACTCATATAAATGAATCTCGAGATCCGTGTTATTCATCCCCGCGCATCACAACCCCCACATAATTCTATCTAAAGGATCAAATAAACAAATAAAGGTTTTTAGCTAAAAATAATCGAATGAGTCGTTACAATCACATATTATCATGTATGACGAGATCTTGATTCTCTGGTGAACTGAGTTTTTGATGGGCTTTTATATGTTATTGCTAGACTTGGTTGGAGAATGAAACTCCGACGAATACCCTTGCTCCGGAGAAACTTTATTATTGTTTACCGTTTTGATTGTTCGTAAGTTCTTCACTGAATCTTGCTCGTTGCTCAATGTAGCTATGATTTTTTTATTAAACATATCTGCTTTTGATTTCTAGGCTGATTTTGCGTTGTGTCGGATTTTCATTTTTCACAAGTTTCGACGTCGCTCCGGCGTCCCTTGTGCGTGTGAGAATGTCTTAGAAGATGAAGAAGACTAATTAATTGAAAGTGGTAATTAATTGTGTAATGTTCAATAATTAAAAGTGGTAATTAAGGGTGTGTTTGGTTCGAATGAAAATATTTTTCTATAAAATATTTTCTTGGAAAAACAAGTGAGTTTCTTACTTATTTTTTTAGTGTTTGGTAAGTATGTAGTAAAAATATTATTACAGGAGCAATAAGCAAAACACTACAGGGTGGGATAGGTGGGAGTGGGGGGTTTGGGGGTGAGTGTGATGGTAAATGGGTGGGGGTTGGGAGTGTTAGGTGGATGGAGATGAGACAATTAACTTGAAATGTTACTTATGTAACTTGTTTTTCCTACTTCCATTTGAGAAGCCATTTTCCTAATTTTTAAAGAACTTGTTTTCTTATAAAAAAAATATTTACCAAAAGTTTTGTCTAACCAAGCATGTGAAAATTGAAAAATATTTTCTAAAAAATGTTTTTCTCCATACCAAACACATCTTAATTGTGTAATGTCCAACCAAAAGATTACATTTGTAACTTCCACTTGCCTTCAAGAGAGTGTGCACACTTTCTATGCCACGTCAACATTTAGGGTTATGTTTATTACATTTTAAAATAGTTCAAGAAGATAATAGGACCAACGTAACGGTAAATTGTGTCGCTGAAATTTCGAGTATAATTGAGGGGTACTGATGACTTATCTCTTTTTAATAAAAAACTAAAAGTATTTTAATCATTTTAACAACCAAACAACTTCTCAACATTTTTTTATTAAACACATTTTCTGCTTATTTTCAGCACTTCATTCAAGCACGTAATTGCTTATTAATAAAATTAATTTGTACACTTGCGACATATCAACTATTTACAACCAACTAATCCAAACAGACTCCAAGACCATAAAATTCAGATGATAATTTGTATTTTATACAAATCATTAATTTAAGGTAACAAAAATTTTCTTACCTTTTTAAGCTTTATATTGAGTCAAATCAAGCACATAAATAAAACGGAGGGACTAATTTTCATTTTTTGAAAATCATTATTATACTTGATATATTATACAAATCAGTTTCCCAACTTTTTTTAATTATTATTTGAATTATACAATAACAATATATTCAATATATATGAGAAGAGTAACATATACGCAAAGCTAACGTTTAAATTATAGTATAATATAAATCAATATCCGACTAATTCATATATCTTATTTTCAAAATTCAAACCCAAACATCATATCGAAGACATTCCATCCATCCAGCCAACACATTTCTTGGTGGCCAAGTAATCAAATTCAAAGTAAACTTCAAATTGAGGTTAAAATAATACACAAAGTAGTACTCCAACTCAAACATTCATTTACAATTTAATTATTTGCAAATTGAACTTACCACTTTATATAAATCAGGAAGGATATTAGAGAACAAGCAAAACCAAATCCTTAAACAGATCAAATCACACACCAAATTCTTCTCTCTCATTACCACAAAAAAACATTGAAAAATTTAAATAAAAATATTAATTTATCAAAAAATCAAAACTTTTTAAAAGGGTTGAATCAATCTATTATTATTAACATAGTGTATATAAAATCTTGAATTAAAAAAGAAAGAAAGTAGAGGGCAATATTATAGAGGAGGAAGAACATTGCCCTCAGTTCTATTACAAAGCTTCCTCTTTTATTTAGATCTTCTTGATTTTTTATCATATGGATATTTTTAATTAAGTAAATTATTAATTTGGGTATTTTTATTTTAAAATTTCATTATTGGATTGTTGTTTTCTTGATCATCTAAGGATCTGTTTGGCTTTGATTGAATCTGATAATATTTGATCAGTTTTCCAGATTCATAGTAAAGGTATGAACTTTACCGTTTTGAGTGCTTTTCCTTAATATGTATATTTGATTTAATCAAGTAATGGATTTGGTGAATTAAATGCTGTATTTTGGATTTACTTTAAGCTCTCTCGTTGTTTGCAAAATGGGGTTGTTTTTAGGGACTTTCATTTTTGGTCTGTCGGGTGAAATTAATTACGGGGTTAGCCAAAATATACGAAACATGTATACTGATTATGTATACAATATGTATATTTATACTTAATATACACAACCTATACATTTGATGGCTATTGGTTTTTTGAGCGGTCCGAAAATGTAATTATCCCTTTTACTTGTTACAACAACAATATACTCAGTGTAATTCCAATAGTGGAGTCTGGGGAGGGTAGTGTGTACCATACCTTACCCTTCCTTGGGAGGTAGAGAGCCTGTTTTCGATAATTATCCCTTGTTCTTGTTCCTATGTGCAAATGGTATTTTGTTTTAAAAGTTTCTTTTTTTGGGACTTGAAGTTACACAATGTTGAGTGGAAATTTTGGAAATGAGTTTTTTCATGAATGTTTATTTTGGTATTGTAGGAAAATGCAAGTTGATCTTGGTAAGTTATTCGTTGGTGGAATATTATGGGACACAGATGAAGAGCGTTTAAAGGAGTATTTTAGTAGTTATGGGGAGGTTGTAGAAGCTGTAATTATGAAGGATAGGACTACTGGTCGTGCTCGTGGTTTCGGTTTTGTGGTCTTTGCTGATCCTGCTGCTGCTGAGAGGGTAGTTAAGGAGAAGCACAGCATTGATGGCAAGATGGTAAGCTCTTTAAGTTTTTACCAAATTCTTCACATTTTTGTTCTTATTTTGTTTCTTTTTTTGTGCGGATTGTCCTTCATTTGAGCTGGTCTTTAATTTTTCCCCTCAAATCATTGGTCTTTAATTTTTGCCCCTAGTTCGCATTTAATGAAAATTTGTAGGCCAAAGTACCCTTTATTCACTGGTCTACGAAATCAGAGATTTTGGGTTCGAACCCCAGCAGAGCAGAGTAAAAAAAGAAAAGAAATTCGCAAGATAAGATTTTCGTAGAAATTATGTCTATTTGGTCAAAGTTGCATGGAGACTATGCCGGATAGTCTCGATGCAACTTTGGCCGAATAGGCATAATTTCTATGAAATCTTGTCTTGCAGGTGTTTTTTCTTTTTGACTTTGCTGGGATTCGAACCCACAATCTCAGGGGTATTTTCGGTCATTTTTTTAGGCGAAGGGCAAAAATTATAGACCACCCTAAAATAAGGGCAATCGTGTGAATTGCCCTTTTGTTTCTCTGAATGAGGAGCATGATGATATTGTTAAATTTCTGAAAAACAGTCTGCTTATCATTAAACCTAAAGCAAGGCAGCACGACAGTAGCACGGAAATATAACCCAAATACAGTCAGACCTTCTATAACAACCCTCCTCTATAATAGTATTTCACTATAACAGCCATATTTTCCGTGGGACCAATCTTTCATGTTATGTTGTGTTATATTATATGTCCTCTATTAGCAGCCAAAATATATCGGAACAAACGATGCAGATATAGAGAAATTTGACTGTATGTAAGATTTAACCAAATGGTCTGGGCCTTTTGAGGTATCCTTGATGTTCTCAAATCTCAAGCAATGGCGAGTATATATTCTCATTTTTACAGCATTTTGTGATCAAACTTTTCTGTTATTCTACTTTGGCCTGAACTTTGAGTGTCAGAAGTACAAAACTTTTAAATCTCTAGTTACTTCATTTGCCGGAGGTTACTTACAATCTTCATTTTACAGGTAGAAGCAAAGAGGGCAGTTCCACGGGATGACCAGAGCACAACAAGTAGAAGCAGTAATAATATTCATGGTTCTCCTAGTCCTGGTCCAGGACCAGGACGTACAAGAAAGATTTTTGTTGGAGGTTTAGCATCCACTGTTACTGAGGCTGACTTTAAACAGTATTTTGAGCAATTCGGAACAATCACAGATGCAGTAGTTATGTACGATCATAACACTCAAAGGCCTAGAGGATTTGGATTCATTACTTATGATTCAGAGGATGCAGTGGATAGAGTCTTGCTCAAGTCTTTCCATGAACTGAACGATAAAATGGTTGAGGTCAGACGTGCTGTCCCTAAAGAGTTATCTCCAGGTCCTAGCCAAAGCCCACTTGGTCGGTACAGCTACGGATTAAATAGCATGAATAACTTCCTTGATGGCTACGCACAGGTAAGGGTGTCAAATGGGCGGGTTGGACTGGATTTGTGCGGTTCAAATTTTAATTTCTTTAATAAATTTTCAAGTACCAAAGAATTTTTCTTTTCTTTATTATGGCTATATATAGAATATCAAATAAAAACAAATATCTTTTTGAAAAATTATTTTGATAAGGTTTCTATGGATCAATCTTGGCTACATATCAGCGAAATTTTTAGATGGGCCAAAATGGGTGGGTCATTAACCCACTCAAACTTTCATTAACCCGCCCAAACTTGAATGGGTTGGGTGATTCATGTTTTCATGGGCTAACTTTGACACCCTTACGTACAGGGATACTCTCCAGGTACAATTGGAGGATATGGAGTCGGGATGGACGGTAGATTTAGCCCCATAGCCCGGGGTAGAAGTGTCTTTTCTCCATTTGTTTCTGGTTATGGCATGGGTCCAGGCCTGAGCCCAGGATATGGGGGAAGTGCAAATGTCAACAGTAGTTTAAGCTATGGACGGGGACTGAATCCATATTATAACTCAAGCAGACTTGGTGGTTGCATTGGGTTTGACAGAGGAAACGGAGGAGACACTTCTTTCTTAAACTCGGCAAGTCGCAATTTATGGGGTGACGGAGGACTGCGTCACGGAACAAACTCCACAAGCTCTAGCAACATTGGAGGAGGAAACTATAGCAACAGTGGAGCTTGGGGTTCCTCAATTTCCTCTCAAGGCGGAGGAAATGTTTCTAGCAAAAGTGGAAGTCTTGGCTATGTGAATGGTGACAATGTATATGGGTTGTCAGGAGGCTATGGAAGAAATGTCACAAAAAGTGGGGCCGCTATGTCATCGTTTGCTGCAACTAGGGGTGGTTATGATGGGGGGGCTTTAGCTGATTTCTACGGTAGTGGTTTGGGATATGATGATCACACTTGGCGTACTTCAAATTCTGAGCAGGTTGCAACTGGTTCTCTTGGTTATGGACTAGGCAATGGACCCTCTGACATGTCACCTCAAAGTTCTGCAGGTTATGTTGGTAGTTATGGAGTTGGTAGACAACCAAACAGAGGTAATTTTCTCATTATTCATGCTAAATATTGGTGATCCCCATTTATTTGGTTCATTTTATTTGTTGTTGGCTGTTCATTATTGTTTTCATTCTAGTTATTCTCTTTGCTTTCTCAATCCAGATCTGGCAGCTAAGAACTACTATTGTTAGGACTTAGGACTTAGCATTTCATAAATATTGGGTTTCCAACAAGGCATTGTGACTTTAATACTGTTTCTCTGATAATTGAGTTTTTTTCTTTCTTTTCTGTAACTAAGCCTGTGATTTTTTTGGTTGTCCTAATTGTATGATCTCTATGTGCGTCAAAAGATAGGGCTTTTCTTGGATTAGAAAATATTAGTGAATGCTCTATTTTTTTTATCAAGTAAAGTATTTCATTCATAAACAAGGCCATAATCGGCCGTATACAAGTGGTATATCAAATAGTGAATACTCTATTGTCTGAGTCTTGTTGTGTGTAGTACTTTAAGTAGACTGTTCCTACAAAAAGAGTGCCAAATAAGTTATGTACAATACTATTTACACTAATGATATAGCATGTGGGATTGAAGACTATTTTTTTTTTTGGGTTAAGCATGATAAAATAGAGTCAAGAACCTGAATCAATTTGTGTTGTTTACAAGAAATCTGAAACATCATATTGACCGGATCACAAACAATTTTCTGCATGGGAAAAAATAGAGAAATTTCTCTAGAACTTTATCGTTTTGGTTTGATAATAAGATCTGATCTTTCATGTAAGTATATTTATTTAAGAAACTTTGCGATGATTTTGTATACATTCTCTATTCCGACGGATCAGAAGTCCTTGATATCTGTTGTGCCAACTCTCTTTCGAGTAGAGACCATAAATGACGAGTTAAAGTACCTTCAAAATTACCATATAGATAGAATTGATTCATGCATTCGATGACATCTCTTCTAACTGTTTTAATTGAAAACATACATTAACTAAACCTCAACCGCAAGCTCGTTTGGGTCTGCTATAGGAATTCTCACTATCTAGTTTGCTCCATTTAGACATGTCTCACTCCAATAATCAATATATTAGGCTCTTTAGGCCTAAAAGTTCTCTACATTTTCTGTCGACACACAAATTGTTCAAGATTAAAAAGAAATGTTAACGTACAAACAAGAATGGGTCTTTATCTTAACTTTGGTTTCTCCTATATGGATCTTTTCCTTCCATTGTATTCTATTTTTAGCTTAAGTCTGCATGGATTCCAAAGATTTTAGATCTTGCAAGACTTCCTTTTTTGTGATTTTAGGTGTACCTCGTCCCTTTTAAACACTTTCAACCATTATGATTTCAACTTACAAACCGGTGCATGCTGAGGTCTACGTAGAACATGACTAAACCATTTTAAACGATCTTCTCTTATTTTAATCTTGTATGATTGCACATCTATTCTACGCCCCTCACATTTCTACAACACTCATATTGTGGATATGTTGGATGTAGAGGCCCAATATTCACTCACCATATAGCATTGCTAATTTTACAACCATTCTAATGGGACTTGCCTATTACCTTGATAGGTATCATTCATCGCGTAACACTCCGCTAGTACTTATCCATTTTAACCATTCTATTTAAGTTTTTGCTATATCTTCATCTATCACGCCGTTCTCATGGAACATTGAGCCTAGATATCTGAATTGTCCGCATTTAAGCACAATAATCCCGTCTAATCTCACTTCAATTTAACTCTTCCCCAACTGCTATGTGTAATCTTATCCATCAACACTGCTGTTTTGGTTTCTTCAAGAGAAACGATAGATGACCTCTACCTTTCGTTGCAGCTTTTACAACCGCTCTTTGAGACAGGTCCTTTAGGCCCCTATTTTCTTATTGTGTATTGGAAGGTGTGGAAATGATAGAAAAGTGTATAAGGGTTCCATGAGGGAGCATGTAGGCTACCATTTATTAAGAAGGTAGTTAAGCTAGTCAACGTTAGTTATTAAATTGTTAGAGTGGTCAAAGATGGTTGCTAGATATTTTGTAATGTGTAGGTAGATATTTTGTAGTTGTACAGATGTGTAGAAGTGTATAAATACACACTGCTGTAATCATGATTGTAATTAATTCATTCAATACACAAAATATTTCTCATTTCCTCTGCTCTTCCTCTCTCCTCGATGTACTCTCCACTTAACACCTCTGCCCAAACACTCTCTCTCATATTCCATACTTGATCTCACCTCTCTAATTCTCGATCGTTGCTTCATGTCAACAACTTCAACATGGTATCAAAGCCCCACGCAGTATAGATCGAGCATTTTCAGATAACAGATCTAGTTGCATGTGGTGAGGTGTTGAAATCGATCTATGAAATCGTATCCAGTTGCATGTGGCGAGAAGGTGTTGAAATCGAGTCAAAAATCGAAGGATCTGTGTGTGATACCGACAGAATCGATTCAGTAGGTGATATTGACGAAATCGAAGGATCTGTGTGTGGTATCGACGAAATCATATCGATTCAGTAGGCGATATCGACGAAATCGAAAGAAATCACACACAATTTAGACAAATTCAACAGCAATGGGGACAAATGAAGAAGTAGTAAACGTAGCTGGGATGACAGTGACGAACATCGATCACAATCATCCTTTGTACCTGTTTCCGTCCGACGCTCCAGGATCGTTGTCGATTGGGATAACACTAACTGGTATGGACAACTATACTCTTTGGAGTAGAGCAATGAAATTGGCTCTACTTGGAAAAAATAAGATAGGTTTTATTGATGGCACAGTGAGAAGAGAAAGATACATTGGGGAGTTGGTTAATCATTGGGATAGATGTAACGCAATCGTAGTATCGTGGTTGATGGGGAATGTAAGTAAGAACTTACTTACGGGTATGCTGTTCAATTCAGTTTCCCATACGATATGGGAAGACTTGAAGGAAAGGTTCGACAAGATCAATAGTTCGAGAGCCTTCTTACTACATAAGGAGATAGTCTCTTTGAGGCAGGGATCACTGTTGGTATCGATGTACTACTCGAATTGAAGGACTACTGGGATGAGTATGATTCAATCATACCACCACCAAGTTGCTGCCTTAAATTGAAGGAGTTTATTGATCACTTACAATACCAAAGGTTGCTGCAATTTCTAATGGGACTTAATGACAACTACAGTCAAGCAAGAAGTCAAGTGCTGAAGTTGCAGCAAGTGCCGAATTTAAGTCATGTTTATGCCATGATTAACCAGGAGGAGAGCTAGAAAATGATGCACGAGACAATGGAGCCAGCTGCTATGTTCACAACAAGAAATGCGAATGGAACAAGGAATGGAAATAGAGGTGGTCCAAGGCAAAAGAAACCATATAACCCAAATGCGACATGTGATTTTTGCCATGGAAAAGGACACTTCAAAGTAGATTGCCTCAAATTGATGAAATGCGACTACTGTCTTAAGACATGTTCAGGATGACTGTTACAAGCTGTATGGCTATCCTGAGGATTACAAGAGCAAATCCAAGAAAGCAAATATGGTGTTTGAGGATACTGGTCAGCAGAGTTTCAGGCTATATGAACAGACACAACAACAACATGGAGCACATTTGGCATCAGGATATAACCCACACCAACAATATCAAGGGACAACAAGTCAATTTCAGCAGTTTACTCCAGCCCAACACCATCAACTCCTCAGTCTACTTGACAACAAAGATGCTCCAGGAAAGATGAATCTTAGTGCGAACATGGCAGGTATATCTGGTATTAATACAGAAACATTGTTAAAATGGATTATAGATTCAGGTGCAACAAATCACATGATCGGAGATCATACACACTTGAAAAACAAGAAAACAGTAGACAATGCAGGAAAGATACATTTACCTACAGGGGAGTCTACTAAAATCTCACATATTGGTGATTATTATCTAGGCAGAGGTCAGGTTCTTAAGAATGTGCGTTCCAAAGTTCAGGTTTAATCTCATGTCGATGTTAAAAGTGACAAGAGAATTACACTGCAGTGTCTCATTCTTTCCTACATGCTGTGTGTTTCAGGATCTCTCATCTGGGAAGGTGAGAGCGATTGGTAGTGAGGAGGAAGGACTTTATATACTCAGTATGGATATACAAAATAAAGGAGCAGAATTAAACAAGTGTCTGGCAGCAGTGCAACAAGTTGACACAGTTACTTGGCATCATAGATTGTGTCATGTACCTGTGGATGTAATGAATAAGATTCCATGTTTTAGGAATGTTAAGTATGTCTTACAAAAATGTGAAGTATGTCCATTGGCTAGACAAACTAGAGTACCATTTCCAATAAGCAATAGTAGAAAGACAGGTTCATTCCAATTGCTACACATGGATGTATGGGGACCCTATAAGGTTGAAACACATGATGGAATGAAATATTTCTTGACTATTGTGGATGATTATTCTAGGTGGACCTGGATATTTTTCCTTAGATTGAAATCAGATGTATTTACACTATTAAAGTACTTCTTTACTGAAATACGTACACAATTTGGTGTAAGGATAAAGGGGGTGAGATCAGACAATGGAGGGGAATTCCTTAATCAGAAGGAGTTGTTCAAATCTTATGGTATAACACATGAAAAATCCTGCCCATATACACCACAACAAAATGGCGTTGTGGAAAGGAAACATAGACATCTCCTTAAAATAGCTAGAGCTATAAAATTTCAAGCTAACTTACCTGATAGGTTCTGGAATTTCTGTGTTGAAAATGCTGCCTATGTTATCAATAGAGTACCTCTATCAGTGATAGGAGGCAAATCATCTTATGAGTTGTTATATAATAAAGAGCCTTCTCTATTACATCTAAGAGTAATAGGCTGCTTATGTTTTGCTCTCGCTTTTAAATAGATCGATAAACTCGGTCCAGGCGATGAAATCTATGCTTCTTGGTTAGGGGACTTCACAAAAAGGATATAAACTATACAATATGGAAGATGGGACAATCTTTATGAGTAGGGATGTGGTTTTCATGGAGTCATTTTTTCCTTTCCAAAATGACACTGAGGGTAGGTCTGGTTTCATGCAATCCCAGGAGCATTTCTGTTATGATGAGCTGGTGTGTCCACAGGGTGTAGAGATTAATGGTTCTTCCATAGATGATGGATGTGGAAATGCAGGTAGTGACACCGGTGGAAATACAGGCAATGATAATGTTGATGATCTTCCAACTGCATCAGCCAATTCCCCACAACAGCCTGTAGATGAGGAAGTTCCATCTGTCTTCAGAAGATCTACAAGGGCCAGCAGGCCTCCCATGTGGCATGGTAACACAAGTTGTCTGTATTCCATATCCACTGGAATTGACTACACATGTCTTTCATCTATGTACCAGGATTTTGTGGCAAATGTTTTTGATACTGAACCTGATAGCTACTCAGATGCTATTACAGACAAGAGATGGGTAAAAGCAATGAAGAATGAGATCCAAGCCCTTGAAGATAACAAGACATGGATACTAGTTGATCTTCCAAAAGGAAAGAAAGCCATTGGGTGTAGATGGGTGTACAAGATAAAATACAAAGCATCGGGAGAAGTAGAAAGATTCAAGGCAAGGTTGGTCGCAAAAGGATACAATAAAAAAGAGGGGTTGGATTATCAGGAAACCTTTTCACCTGTGGTCAAAATGACCACTGTGAGGGCTGTGATATCTGTAGCAGCAGCTCAACATTGGAGCATTCACCAGATGGATGTATATAATGCCTTTTTGCAGGGAGACCTTTATGAGGAAGTGCACATGACACTTCTAGAAGGCTTCAACACTACTGGACAACAGAAAAAGGTGTGCAAGCTGGTGAAGTCTCTGTATGGTCTGAAGCAAGCTTCCAGGCAATGGAACATCAAGCTCACTTCAGCATTAATCACATATGATTTTACACAGAGCCACAGGGATTACTTCCTATTTACCAAACAGGAAGAGAAGGGCAAGATAGTGGTGGTGCTTGTCTATGTTGATGATCTTCTCATCACTGAAAATGACATGACTCTTATACAGTACACTAAGGATACTCTTCAGTCATCTTTCAAGATTAAAGACTTGGGAGAACTTAGATACTTCCTTGGTATAGAATTTGCAAGGAGCTCTCAGGATATGGTATACTTATGCATCAAAGGAAGTACTCTCTGGAATTGATATCAGATATGGGACTAGCAGGGGCCAAGAGTGTCTCCTCACCCATGGAGATGAACCAGAAGCTTACAACCACACAATATGACCGGTTCATCACTTCAGCAGCTCTGGACACACCCTCAGATAATGCAACACCACCTCAGATATCTGATGAGTTACTGGGAGATCCTAGTATCTATAGGAGGTTGATTGGAAGGCTGTTGTACCTTACGAATATCAGGCCTGATATTTCATTTGTTGTGCAATGTCTGAGCCAATTTATGCAAGCTCCCAAAACCTCCCATATGGAAGCTGGTCTGAGATTGGTAAAATACATCAAACAGTCACCAGGACTGGAGTTCTTATGTCTGCTGACAGCACTGCGCAGATTCAGGTGTTCTGTGATGCTGATTGGGGGTCTTGTGTCAATAGTAGGAGGTCTATCACTGGTTATATTGTGAAATATGGACATCACCTGTGTCTTGGAAGTCAAAGAAGCAAGCCACTGTGTCCCGGAGCTCAGCAGAGGCAGAGTATAGAGCTTTAGCAGCCTCAGTTGCAGAGGTAGTTTGGATCACTGGTCTATACAAGGAGCTTGGTATAGACATACAGTTGCATGTATTCACCGATAGTAAATCAACACTCCAGATTGCTGCCAATCCTGTCTTCCATGAACGAACCAAACATATAGACATCGATTGTCATTTCATCCGAGAAAGGATTCAAGAGGGACTTGTTTCTGTCAAATACTTACCCTCTGCAGATCAGCCTGCTGACTTGCTTACCAAAGCACTTGGCATTACTCATCACATTCGATTGGTGTCCAAGCTAGGAAGAACATCTTCATATCTCCTAGCTTGAGGGGATGTGGAAATGATAGAAAAGTGTATAAGGGTGCCATGAGGGAGCATGTAGGCTACCATTTGTTAAGAAGGTAGTTAAGCTAGTCAAAGTTAGTTATTAAATTGTTAGAGTGGTCAAAGATGGTTGCTAGATATTTTGTAATGTGTAGGTAGATATTTTGTAGTTGTACAGATGTGTCTAAGTGTATAAATACACACTGTTGTAATCATGATTGTAATTAATTCATTCAATACACAAAATATTTCTCATTTCCTCTCCTCTTCCTCTCTCTTCCATGTACTCTCCACTTAACACCTCTGCCCAAACACTCTCTCTCATATTCCATACTTGATCTCACCTCTCTAATTCTCGTTCGTTGCTTCATGTCAACAGCTTCAACAGTCGTAATTTGGGTTTGACATCTCTTTCTCTGATTCCATTCTGAACAGTTCCTCCCAAAGGGCACTTTTTCCATTTCTAAAAAGCCTCGTATTAGCCAAAGGGACAGAGAATCCTTTTGGCCCTACCATGGCTAGGTTTTTCCACAATTGCCAAATGGTTGCCCATAAATGCATCCGCGCCCTTTTGTGCTTCTATTTCTGCCTGATTTTGCCCTTTGTTCACAGCTAGTTCTGCGCATACACTATATCAAACATGTGTGGTAGGTTCTGAGACCGAAAAAAGTGGTCCACTTTTATCCCACTGGCCTATCCGACCTTGAAAATGGTTGAGTAGCCTTCCTGGTTTTTAGTTGTCTCCTCCTGTATTGGTTGCAGGCACTGAGCAGATACATGTGATGAGAGAATAAAAGAAATCCTTTTGCTGGAAATGAGAGTTTTATTGTTTAAGTGTGTGACCATCTCATAAAAATTTAAATTGTTAGAGATCACTTTTATTTACTTAATTATATTCTCAACACGCCCCACCCGTGTAGGCTTGATTCTTTTTTGTGGGCCAAGCACGTGAAAATTTCTTGATAATGGGTGGTAGTGAGACTCGAACCCATGTGTGACCATCTAATCTAAAAGCTTAAGCTGTTTGAGCACAATCTAATTTACCAATTATATTCTCAACATTTGTATCTATCGGAAAAGTTTAGAGGCGAATTTCTTTCTTACTTTTCTTCCTTGAAATGTTGACGACAATTTGACCAGAAAAAATATATATTTCTGTGGCATGAGCTTCGATCAAATAGTTTTATCCGCATACTCTTAGCTTGTTCTTGAAGGGGAGCCTTGGAGCAACGGTAAAGTTGTCTCCGTATGAGCTATATATAGGTCACGGTTTCAAGCCGTGGAAGCAACCATAATGCTTGCATTAGGTTAGGCTGTCTACATCACACCCTTGGGGTGCGGCTCTTCCCGGACATTGCTAACGCATAATGCTTTGAGCATCGGGCTGCCCTTTTTTTTTTTTTACTCTTAGCTTGTTCTTATTACACATGATATTTTCGCTTAAATATCCTCCCCTCCTCTCTTCCTTATAGATATCTGTATGTACATTTGCAATTCGTCGAGTTATGATGTCAGATTATCCTAAAGTCTTTATCTACTGTTGTTCTATTGATGCAGGAATCGATGGTTAGGAGAATATCGCAAACCAAGGCAGTTATAGTAGGTGAAACTATTTTTGTCTGAAGTTGAATCATGAGTTTTGCACATTTCCACAATTATATGAAGCTGAGAAGTTAAAAGAATTGGACTTCTTTTTGTAGGGCACTTGGAGTGCCTGTTTTTTGAAGGTCTAGAGATGGAACTTTGCAAGACACTTTGTTCTAAAAGGATATTTTTTTGAGTTATGTTTTAGAAATTCCTCTTTTTTCCCCTTTAAGTGAGGTGTAAAATCAGATTGCAGCTACAGCAATACATACAAAGGAAATAGACAATTTTTTGCATAAGGTTTTTATATTCCATGTTTTTGCTGTAACATGGCTGCTGTACCATTTGCTTTGTAGTTCCCTTAAACAGGATTTTACTTTCCATTTGATTGTATGTGAGGTTGATTTAGTATGAAATATGGATATTGAATATATTTTACTACACATTCAGATTGCTTCTTTCATAGTATCTTGGGTTCATATCTGGTCTTATTAAATGGAAGGATCTTATTCCTTTTTGTCTCTGGGGAACACTTGGCTTAACAGAAACAAAAAACAGTTCAATAACTTGAATTAACACTGTCAGCTACATGATGCCATTTCTAATGCTCTGGAATATCTCATGCTTATCAGCAACCCTACCAGACACATCAACAGAACCATCATTAACATCAAATGGAACCCTACTGAAAGGGGTACCTACAAACTTAACATTGATGGCTCTTGCCAAGAGAAAACTGGAGTGGAGTGGGAGGCATTGGGGGATTCATTAGAAACAATAATAGGGACTGGTCATAGGTTTCTCTAAAGGATTGCCTAACACCACTAATACTCTTGCAGAACTAACAACTTTAATTCTGGGACTGAAAGTAGCCCAGCAACAGGGACTAACACCATTGGAAATTGAATGCGACTTCAATGAAATAATAAACCTGATCAAACAAGGACATGATACTTATGATCCCCTTATCCTTGAATGCAAATCCTTGATCGAGAGCCTGGGGTGACCACAAGTCAAGCATGGATATCGGGAGCAGAACTCGGTCGTTGATGCATGCACTAGCCAAGGAAGGAACAAGACGAAAACTTTTTGGTGATAACTTGATTTTGGTAGTTCCTCCAGTGTATACAAATACAACTGTTTGGGCAGACATTGGAGGAACTATGTATTCTAGATATGTTCCTAACTGTATTTTTTTTGGATGCTACTCATGAACATGATCGGAGCATCGGATGACTCTGTAACTTAACAATTTGAATTTGGATGAAGGAAGTCTTTTATTTACCAAAAAGAAAAAGTAAAATATTTGTGTTATCGTCTGTCAGTACATATAAATTAAATCTTTTCGCCAGTTATTCTTAACATTCATTAAGTTTTTTCATTAGTTCGAGGGTAACCATAAAGAAGAAGACATCAAATGAATACATATACAAGTCACTAGAGAAAACTAAAAAGCGAACTATCACCAAGGATGGATCTGCTAAGATGTAATCGTGCACAACTTTACCTATGTGTAAAATGAATGATTAATAAAATGACAGATGTCAAGATGGCCGAGTTGGTCTAAGGCGCCAGTTTCAGGTACTGGTCCGAAAGGGCATGGGTTCGAATCCCATTCTTGACAATTATTTTTGCAGAAGCTTTGACCCTTTATAACTTTTTAGGGGAAACGTCTAAATTTGCCCTTAAACTTTGATAAATGGTCCAAATTTGCTCTTAATTAATGGTTGAGATCAAATTTATCCCCTTAAACTTTGAGAAATGGGGTACAATTGAATAATGTCTCTCCTTTCTCTTCTTTCAAGTTTCAACGGTAACTCCCGGCGACCAGCCCCAAACGCCATAAAGCGACCAATCTCCATCAAGGACCGACGACCAGATATCAACCCTACCCTATTTTATTTTCTCTTCATTCGCCTACGGAAGACACTACACCGACACAAGCGCCACTACCACCACCACCAACAACCGCCGACGCTGCGCGGTACGTCGAACATCGACCATCGGCGACCAGATACGCAACCTTTACTGAGGTTCTCTGTTTTCCTCTCTCTTTTCTTGTCTCTTTCTCCCACCGTGGTTGTATCGTCGCCGACGACCTTTGACCACCGACGCTGCAAGGCACACGAACCTCAAGCGACAAGGTACGCCGACCGTCCCTCTTTTTTTCTTTTACTCCCTTTGTTCGCTGTTTAGATCCGTCCGCCGAAACCGGAGACCGGAGTTATACCGTTGTCGGTGACTTCGGGTCCTCAAGCTCAAAACAGAAACCCGACAGCGAATTGAGGGCATGTTTACATAGCTACGCAAGTTTTCGGAAATTTCCGGTGGTGAACAGTAACTGTCGGCGGTGAAAAAGCAGAAGACATGCATTTGCACAACTAAATAGCGATTTTTGGGCGGCAAGCAGGTTAGATCCACCTGGAATTGGTACCTCCGGGTGACAATATTCATTCTTTTACCTTACATTCGTAGTTACATTGTGCCGACTTTGTTGTATTTGTATATTTACTTTACAATCTTGCCATTAATTCATGTTTTAGCACCGGATGTGTTTGCGTACTATTCCGTGCTTGTTTGAGGAGAAGTAGCTAATTAGCCTATAGCTGCCTCAGTGGCTCTGACGACAGATGGTAGACTAGGGTCATGTCCTCGGTTGGGGACGGGGGCGAAGGCTGGGGCGGTAGAGGGGTAGGGAGGTGCTAGGTTGAGAATAGGGTCTTGGAACATTGGGACTTTTACAGAAAAATCCATAGAGCTAGTTAAGATTCTTAAGACGGGGAAGATTAATATAACATGTGTCCAGGAGACCAAATGAGTGGGACCTAAGGCTAAGAAAGTGTACGGATATAAGTTATGGTTCTCTGGTAGATCGAGGTATAGGAATGGGGTAGACAACGAGCTAAGAGACCAGGTGGTAGAGGTTAGGAGGGTCAACAATAAGATGATGGTGATTAAGCTGGTAGTTGGAGGGTCCACTATGAACATTATTAGTGCTTACGCGCCGCATGCGAGCTTGGATGAGGAGGAGAAAAAACGCTTTTGGGAGGATTTGGATGAGGTGGTGGAAGGTGTACCATCCACGGAAAAGTTATTTGTGGGAGGGAATTTCAATGGTCATATCGGGGTACTTCCATAGGGCTACGACGACGTGCATGGAGGCTATGGCATCGGGGACAAGAATGGGAGAGACGTCACACTTTTGGAGTTTGCTAGAGCTTTTGGGTTGGTAATAACCAATTCGAAGTTCATAAAGAAGGAGGAGCACTTGGTGGCTTTTCGTAGTTCGGTGGCTAAGAGTCTGATAGACTTTTTGCTTCCAAGGAAGGTCGACTACGGTCTTTGTAAAGACTGCAAGATTATTCCAAAAGAGTTTTTTACAACCCGACATAAGCTTTTGGTGATGAATTTGGAGATTAGGATGGCGAGGAAGAGAAGGATTGTAGATGACAAGTTGAAGATCAAATGGGGGACTTTGACCATGACGAGTGCAAATGAGATGGAGGAGAGGTTGATGGTCAAGGGGGCTTGGGGGAGTAGTGGGGACGTGACAAGTATGTGGGATAGAACAACTAGTTGCATTCAGAAAGTGGCTGGAGAAGTGTTAGGGGTCTCGAGAGGTAGCCGTGGTGGGCATCGAGGGGACTGGTGGTGGAATGGTACAGTTCAAGAGAATGTGGATGCGAATAAAGTGGCGTATACAAGACTAGTAAAGAGCGAATATGAGGTAGAGAAGTGGATGAATAGGGAACTGTATAAGATGGCGAGGAAGGAGGCAAAGCTAGCAGTCACGGCGGCAAAAACGACGACTTTCGAACGCCTATACATTGAATTAGAGGGAAAAGGCGGGAAGAGTAAGCTGTACATGTTATCCAAAGCAAAGGAGAGGAGGGCCCACGGCTTAGATCAAGTGAGGTGCATCAGGGACGAGGACGGTAAAGTACTGGTGGAGGACGCACATATTAGGCTGAGATGGTAGTCCTACTTCCATAAATTCTTGAATGAAAAAAGAGATACATACATTGTGTGGGGAGAACTGGAGCATTCGGGCAGGTATCGGGATTTCGGCTACTGTAGGAGCATTAAGATCGAGGAGGTTAAGGAAGTTGTTTGCAGAATGCGCGGGGGAAGAGCGACCGGGCCGGATGAGATCCTAATTGATTTTTGGAAGTGCATAGGCATAGCAGGCGTGGAGTGGCTGACTGAGCTGTTCAACGTCATTTTTAAGACATCGATAATGCCCGGAGAATGGAGGTGGAGTATTATGGTTCCTCTATATAAGAACAACGGTGATATCCAAAGTTGCAACAACTATGGGAGTATCAAGCTGCTGAGCCACACTATGAAAGTTTGGGAAAGGGTCGTGAAGATGAGGGTGCGATGAGGCATGTCTATTTCCGAGAACCAGTTTGGATTCATGTCGGGGTGTTCTACTACAGAAGCCATCCATCTTAATAGGAGATTGATAGAGCTATATAAGGAAAGGAAGAGAGACTTAGATATAGTTTTCATCGACCTCGAGAAGGCATACGATAGAGTCCCTAGGGAGGTTCTCTGGAGGTGTTTGGAGGCTAAATGTGTACCAGTGGCGTACACTAGGGTGATCAAGGATATGTATGATGGAGCAAAGACCAGGGTACGTACGGTAGACAGAGACTCAAGGTACTTTCCATGGTGATTGATCACAATCATCCATTATACATATTCCCTTTGGATGCTCCGGGAGCACTGTCTGTTAGAGTAACTTTGACATGTATGGACAATTATACTCTCTGGAGCTGGGATATGCAATTAGCTTTATTAGGGAAGAACAAAATTAGTTTTATAGATGGGAGTGTAAAAAGGGAGTCATATCAGGGGAGCCTAATTGGATTATGGGAAAGGTGTAATGCCATAGTAGTGTCATGGTTGATGGGGAATGTGAGCAAGAACTTACTCACAGGAATTTTGTTCAATGCAGACTCGTATGTAATTTGGAAATACTTGAAAGAAAGATTCGACAAGATCAATAGTTCAAGAGCCTTCCGCTTACATAAGGAGATAATATCACAAATATAAGAAACTTTATCGGTTTCTATGTATTACTCGAAGTTGAAAGATTTATGGGATGAATATGATTCCATAATACCATTACCAATCTATTGTGATAAGTCGAGGGAGTTTGTAGATTATTTGCAATATCAAAGGATGCTACAATTTTTAATGGGACTGAATGATAGTTTTAATCAAGCCAAAAGGCAGGTGTTGATGATGCAAAAAGTGCCTAGTTTGAATCAAATTTATGCCATGATCAACCAAGATGAAAGCCAAAGAATGATGCTGGATTTTATATAGCCTACAACTATGTTCACAGCAAGGAGCAGAAATGGATCCAGTAGTGCACCTTCGAAGCAAAGGAAACCATACAATCCTAATGCAATTTGTGATTACTGTCATGTCAAGGGACACCTGAAGGTGGATTGTTTTAAGCTAATGAAGTGCAGCTACTGCCACAAAATTGGCCATGTGCAGGATGACTGTTACAAATTGAATGGATATCCTGAGGAATCCAAGGGAAAGCCTAAAAGGGTAAATATTATAACAGAATAAGGGTCATACTTGAAAGACATTGGACAAAGTGGCAAGTATAACTCACATCAAGAGGACCAGAGGATGACTACATTGCTAGGAGGTCTCACACCAAAGCAGCATCAGAAGTTGCTGAAAATGCTTGACAGTGATGATGCAGGGTGCAGTGTTGGAGCTATTGCAAATATGGCAGGTATGATTGCCATGGATACAAAAAGGTTTATAAAGTGGATTGTGGACACATGTGTCACAAATCACATGGTTAATGATCAACAACTACTTAGGATTAAAAACTTGATAGGAAATGCAGGTAAAGTGTAAATGCCCACTGGAGAATAAACCAACATTACACATGTTGGAGATCATCATCTAGGAGGAGGTGATGTACTTAAGAGTGTCTTATGCATACCTACATTCAAGTTCAATCTCATGTCTGTCTCTAAAGTAACCAAAGAGTTGCATTGCAGTGTTACACTCCTTCTTAAATGTTGTGTATTTCAGGATCTCTCATCTGGAAAGATGAGAGCGATTGGTAAAGATGAAGAAGGACTGTATGTGTTATACACTACTGCAGAAGGTAACATAGGAGAAATAACTAGAGTTCTAACAGCTTCACAACATATTGATGCTGCTACTTGGCATCTCAGGATGTGTCATGTGCCCATGAATGTTTTGAAGAAGATTCCATGTTTTAGTAATAATAATTCCTTTACAATAAACAGTTGTGAGGTATGTCCATTAGCTAGACAAGTTAGAGTTCCTTTTCCTGTTGGTACCAGCAGGAAAACAGAACCTTTCCACTTATTACATATGGATGTATGGGGTCCTTAAGGTTGAAACTTATAATGGAATGAAATACTTCTTGACTATTGTGGATGACTATTCAAGACGGACTTGGATATTCTTGTTAAGATTAAAATCATATGTTGTTACAATACTAAAGAACTTCTTTACAGAAGTGAAGACTCAATTTGAGGTGACAATTAAAAGGGTGAGATCAGACAATGGTTCTGAATTTTTTAATTCCAGTTGTAGGCAGTTGTTTCAAGATCATGGTGTGATACATGAGAATTTTTATCCATATACACCTCAACAAAATGGTGTGGTAGAAATGAAACATAGACATCTGTTGGAAACAGCAAGAGCAGTTAAAATCCAGGCCAATCTACCAGATAAGTTCTGGGGTTTTTGTATTGAAAATGCTGCTTATATCATCAACAGGGTCCCATCTACCATTCTGAAGAATAAGTCTCCATATGAGGTATTGTATAAGACTATATATTCACTCACTCATTTGAGAGTGATAAGATGTCTATGTTTGGCAACCAGGTTACCTAAATTGGACAAACTCAGTCCAGGGCTGTGAGAGCTGTGATGTTGGGGTATGGAACTTCACAAAAGGGTTATAAACTATATGATATGGAGAATGGAGTTATTTTCATGAGTAGAGATGTGATGTTTATGGAGTCTGTTTTTCCCTTGAAAAATGAAGTGGAAGATAAGCCTGGTTTCATGACTATAAAGGAACATTTTTGTTTTGATGATCTAATAATGTCTCATGGTCAGGGAATTCTGGGTAGTACATCTCATATACAGGATTCTGATCATGATACATATATGGAGAATGAAAATGATGCAGCAGATAATGATGACCAACAGAATGCAGCTAGAACCAGTTATAATTTACCTGTTGAGTCTGTTAGAAAGTCCACTAGGACATGTAAACCACCTATTTGGCACAAGGACTATGTTACTAGTCATGGATCTTCTAGATGCTTATACTCAATTTCTGATGGAGTTGAATTTACAAGATTATCACATGTGTATCAACACTTTGTTGGACAAGTATCTAAGGAGGTAGAACCACACAGTTGGAAGCAGTGAATGACAAAAGATGGGTAGAAGTAATGCATGCTGAAATCCAAGCTTTGGAGGACAACGAGACATGGAAGATGGTGGATTTGCCGATGGGTAAGAAGGTTATAGGATGTAGATGGGTTTACAAGGTGAAATATACAACATCTGGGGAGATAGAAAGATTCAAGGCTAGATTGGTGGCCAAGGGATACAATAAAAAAGAGGGACTTGATTATCAGGAGACTTTCTCTCATGTTGTTAAAATGACTACTGTAAGGGTTGTTGTGGCTATAGCTGCTACAAGACAGTGGAGAGTATATAAAATGAATGTGTATAATGCATTCTTGCAAGGGGATTTATATGAAGAAGTATATATGACGCCACCTGAAGGATTTTATACCATAGATAAGAAACAAGTGTGTAAGTTGTTGAAGTTTTTGTATGGTTTAAAACAAGCATCTCGACAATGGAACATCAAACTCACATCAACATTGTTGGATGCTGGTTTTAAGCAAAGTAACAGGGATTACTCCTTGTTTGTTAAACACATGGAGGAGAAAGTGGTAATCATATTGGTGTATGTTGATGCTTTGCTTATCACTGGCAATGACTCAGGTCTGATTCAACATACCAAGAGACCCTGCAATCATCTTTCAAAATCAAAGATTTGGGAGAGCTAAGATACTTCCTTGGTATTGAATTTGTTAAGAGTTCAGAAGGGATTGTTATGCACCAAAGAAAGTATGCTTTGGAGCTAATTTCGGATTTGGGGTTGGCTGGATCAAGAAGTTCTACTTCACCAATGGAAGTAAATAAAAAACTAACCACAGTGAAGTATGATCAGAATATCACTGTTGCTACTACAACTGGTACTACTACAATTGCTGGTCAATCATCAGACAACTTATTGAAGGATCCAGGAGTATACAGAAGGCTAGTTGGTAGGTTGTTGTATCTAACGAACACAAGGCCTGACATATCTTTTGCGGTACAATGCCTAAGCCAATTCATGAAAGCACCTAAAACTTCCCATATGGAGGCAGGTATGAAGTTGATAATGTATATAAAACAAGAACCAGGTTCTGGAGTACTGATGTCCAGCAGTTATAATTCAACACGTCAAGTTTATTGTGATGCGGATTGGGGATCTTGTATTAACACTAGAAGATCTATCACAAGGTATTTAGTGAAGTTTGGACAGTCCCTGATCTCTGGGAAGTCAAAGAAATAAGTGATTGTTTCACTGCTCGAATCACGCAGTTATAAGCGACCTCGATTCTGAGAAATTGTTTGGCTTGTTGGCTTATTTGAGGAATTGAGAGTTCATATACAGTTGCATGTGTCTATTTTCACTGTTAGTAAGTCCGCAATTCAAATTGTTTTCAATCATGTTTTCCACAAGAGGACCAAACACATCGATATTGATTGTCATTTTGTGAGAGAATGAATGCATGAAGGTTTGATTCGTGTTGTCTACTTGCCTACCAGTGAACAACCTGCAGATGTCCTTACTAAGGCAATTAGTCGCCCTCATCATGGTCGACTAGTATTCAAGCTAGGATTGAAGACCATCTTCACTTCTCCTAGCTTGAGGGGAGTGTTGACATGATGCAAAGATCCACCGCAATACCATAGAGCAGTGTACAATGGATTATTGTGGTTAAGATTAATTAGTTGGGAAGTTAGTTTTGTTAAGATTCTTTTGTATCCACTCTAGATAATTAGATATTTTCATATTCTTTGTATGGCACTTCTCTCATGTATAAATACAGATAATGAAATGCAAAGGAACCTAAGACTTCACATTTCACAAATATCTTTCTTCTTCCTTCTCTGTTCCAGCAAGGTATTCACGCATCAACTCCAATTGAGACGTTGATGTAGTGATTCAGCTGGTTGATTTCATTATTTTTGGTCCAGACTCAAATTTAATTGAGCCCCAATATGGATATCGGACATTCCTGAAAAAACAAAAAACTCATACTAACATCCCAATTTGGGAATTTTTCTGGGAAAGTATCGAAAAGAACATTTTGAAATAGAATAATATTAATTCATACGAAAGAAAAGGTTCTTGAGGTACGTAATATGATTTTGAGTTAATTAAAGAGTTTTATAGAATTCAAGAAGTCACGATGGACCCAAAATATAAATAAGGAGCGTCAAATTAAATAGCCATAATAACATCAAACAACACTCAATAAGAGACTTTTCATACAAAAGAATGACCAATAATATAGAGTAATTTGCCAAAATAGCACCCTTTGAAAAAATTATTCCTCGAATACTATTCTCTCAAAATTAATTCTCATTTTACTACTCATTTTGTCACTTGGATTGCCAAGTGGATTGCCATGCCACATATGCAATCTTATTTGTCTTTCTTTTATTTTTGTAAGTCATAAACACCAACAACTTAATAAATCCTGTTACCTTCTCAACCCTATTCATATCACCAATCCAAGTCCTCGGATGACGGCATAATTACTCTACAGAGTATCAGGTAACTTTTTTTATTTTGTTTTAACATGAGTTAATTCTTTCAATTAAATATTATTGTAACCCAAATGCACACAACAATACACTAATTTGATGCCTTATATTGAATTGATTTCCAACTAAATCCGTCTTATTGGTTTCATGAATATCATTGAACTTTATTTTTCTGGGTGAAACCAATATCAGTTAAAGGTAATGTGATTTTTTTTTTTATAGATGTTTCATTTTACCATGTTTATTGTTTTTAGGGGGCGTTTGGTTCGCGCAGGGTAAACGGAATGGAATCCAGTAAAGGAATCAAGGAGAAAGAAAAGGAATGACCCTGATTCTCCCTACATGTTTGGGTCTGTTTCAGAAACGGAATCAACAGCACCCTGATTCCTTTTGTGACTGTTTGGTTAAAGAATGGAATCAAAGTGTAATAAAGCACAAGCAAACACAATACGACCATGTGTTTGTAAATTAAAGCACAAGCAAGCACAAGCAAGCACAAGTCTAGCGGTGTAAGCCTCGACCGTCGACTGAAACCCAGTTGGCCGAAAAATCGATCGGCGGCGCTAGGGTTTACCGTAGTTTGATTTGGGATAAGTTGTTGTAGAGGACGAATCGAGCTGCGACGTTAGTATGAAAATGATGGGGAGATGATGGTGGTCACAATAGTGTAATCCAATCCCGTCGATTCTACCGGAGTACGCCGGAAAATGAGAAAAACCGACAGGGGTATTTACGTCCAAAACTTCGATCGCAAAATTGACAGTGTAAATGTTGAAATTGACGGTGATGGGTAGTATAGAATTGTAGAGGATGAAGAGGCGAGTCTTTTGGTAAATGGCCGGATTGAAGACTTGATGGGTTGGAGTTCTAGGATTAGAGGAGTTAGAGAGGGGAGGGGTAATGAATTGGGGAAAGAGAATGAAAATATCTAGGGGTGGTGGAGAATCAATGTAGAAGACTTTGGTGTATAGTTAAAAATAAAAGAGGGTAAAGAGAATGTTAAAATAGGCCCAACAAACAACTCCAAAGGGAATCAGGTATACCCGCTAACATCTGGCCGAATTGATCGACCGATAGCCCTCAAGGGTTTAACTGCTCCGACCGGATCGTCCTGCTTCATCGACTACGCCAACCGGTCCTTCGTTATCGATTCCGTGTTGGCCTGCGGTTCGTGTCGAACCGTCCAACCGTCCGTTTCTTATTTTTATTTATTTTTTTAATTTTTTTTAAATTCTAGTATTTATTTTCTATAATATAAACTAAATTCAATTTAAATATGTAATATAATAATATAATATATAATTTAGTTGTATATATTAAAATTGAAACTTTAAAGTTAACTTTTTATTTTATAGTTTATAACTTTATACTTTATTATAGATTATAACTTTGTAGTTTATACTTTATAGTTTATAACTTTATATTGTAAATTTGTAATTATAATTTTATTAATTTATTAGATTAGTAGATATAAGTCATATAACTTATAAGTAATAACAGATTAACAACTAAATAGATAGTAAAATTAAAATTAATGATAAGATGTAAACTTTTGAACTTTCATAACGTTAATAAGAGTACATAATGAAGTAATAATAATTTTATTTACATATTATGCATCATTTTTGCAAGTTCTTCGTAATCTATAGGTTGATTGAATTGGTTATGCTCCATAGCCTCTAACCGAGTATTAATTCGATCCGCCTTCGCTCCCGACTTACAAAATATTGTCTATTTCTTCATCTTCTGGAGAATTAACGTCTCCACATCCTTGATTTCTTCTCTCTGATCTGATCTAATCCCTTAAGCAGACTAACACTTCTAATGTGCTTCCACTCAATGAGTGACGTGTGTCTCATATTTGATCTCGTGCTTGGCTAAATGCACTTCGAAGCCACCGTTGAGATCGACACATTAAGAACATCCTGTGCCATCGCAAGTACCGAATTGCCTTTTGTTATCCCGCCACCATTGTAAAGGGTCAAAATTTTTCTTCTGGCTCACGCTTTTGCAAATAAAATTGCATCTCATCGCAAGATCGGCATTGTGGTTGGTTGTGTTGTAAAAGTGCTCCATATGTCTAAAGATTCTTCTTCATCGTCATCATCATCAATCTCGCGGTGTAGACACGTAACCGTAACTAGAAGGAATATTAGTAGCGAGTTGGTGTTATCATGTAATGTAGCATAATATTCATATAATGTTGTTAAATTAGTATCAAGTTTATTTATGCAATCAAATGAAGATGGAGTTTCTGCTCCACCTATTTCCATATAAGTATATAAACTAAATATTAGATTATGACAATCTACCTTTTTAATAGAAGGATTTAAGATCGCACAATACAATAAACATCGGGAATAGGAAAAAATATTTTTAAACTTTTCAAACATAATCAGAATCGTGATCTGTATATTTCACATTTGATTTTAAACCATAAAGTAAATAGGAAATTTCAAATTTATATGAGCTAAAGCATTACAAATCATTGGGTAATAAGATCCGAAAATTCAACGATAAAGTGTAAAATTTACGTAAATTTTTTAAAAGTTCACCAATTGATTTCCAATGTTCGCTTGTTAACATATACATTACGTTCTTACAATGTGCATTTGCAACATGTGTTATAGGTCTTTATACTTATAACATTCTTTTAAAAATAAATAAGTATAATTCCACCGTGTAATAATCTCTTACGCATGAATTTAGGTCTCAAATTAAATTGTTTACATTTTTCTTTAAATTCTATAATTCTATTTTTCCTATTATTACCTGAATAGCTCCAATGACTCTTTTGACAAGTTTTATTTGGTGAAAATAAATCAAGACCACTTTTAACAATTAAATTATAAATATGTCAAGCACAACGAACATGAAATATATCGAAGTGGTGGTTGTACTTCCGCTTTTAAAAGATCTACAGCAGCAATATTATTAGATGCATTATCAAATGATACACAAAGTATTTTATTATAAAGATTATATTTTTGGGCATAAAAACAAATAGTTTCGCTTATATATTTTCCAGTATGACTTTGATCCTCGTCATACGCAAAGCAATTATACGTTTTTCCATTTTAAAATTTTCATCAATCCAATGACAAGTAATTGTTAAATAATCATAACCGCTCAACGATGTCCAATGTCTGAAGTAAAACTAACATGGCATGGAAGGTTAGCAAACAAATATTGCAAGAAAATAACATAATCATTATGAAGTCTAAAAATATCGGCTCTAGTAGTACTACGAGGAACACCTTTAAAAAAAGGATTATATACTCTTTGAATATATGTAATTAAATATGAAGAATAAGCAAAAGAAAAAGGCAAACAACCTCCGACAATCATTTTTGCTAATTCAATGCGATCTTTTTGGATCGCATTTAGCCAACCCCAGTTAATGGATTAAGTTGTTGTTGACCGGGTTCTAAATCAGCGACAACATTCCATTGTGCCGTATGATCGAATTTTATATGTCTAGCTATAGTGCCCGTCCCCCCGTCACCACCCCCTGTCTTATGTTTATAAGTTCTCCCACAAATATTACATTTAACTCTATCAGTATCCACAACTTTATCATAAAAGAGCCACACTTTACTCCTTTTTTTCTTGCTACTGGTTTTGGTAAAGGAGGTCTACGACTACGACTACCACTAGCAGTACCAACATTGACAGAAGGAACACTAGTAGGTGTAGGAGGTTCTTGTTCTTCAAGTTCAACAATATTATCTAATTGAGCGTTATCATATTCATTATCTTCTATTCCAAAATCTTCTTGCATTTGATCATAATCTATATTTTGATTAGATGATGAAGAACTCATGATTTTTACCCTTGAACTAGATTTACTGCCATCCGACGCATCCCTTAGTAAAGACATTATAAAATATTTAAATAATCAACAAATAAATATGACAATTTAATAAAATAATTAGAGAATGAAACGAGTGTACCAAACTTCGGATTGAATTCAATAAACTCGAAGCTCAAGTCTCAAGTCTTGCTACTTTGAATTTGAAAACTAATAATATTAATAACTTGAAAATTGATAATAAAGATGATTAAGAGAGTGAGAATAAGAGAATTGAGAGAAATGTTGTGTGATAAAAATGAAGAAAATGTAGAGAATTTATAGATTTTTAAAGGGTAAAAATGAAATTAAAATAAATAATTAAACAAAATAAAAAAATAAAAATAAATAATAAAGCGACCAACTGGCCATAAATGACCGTTGGGCAATTTTTTTGTTTTGTTACCGGTTAACCCAGAACGAACCTGTTTCAGATCGCCTAACTTGGCCCGCCTACCGAGTTTTTAATAACGTGCGGGTTGGGGGCCAACCCAACCCCCAACCCGGTATGCCCTTACCGGTCCGGGCCGGGCCGGTTAAACTACCGGGTCAACCGGTCCGGTTCCGGGTCAACCCGGACCGGTTGACAGGTTTAGAATCAGGTCATTTCATTCCCTTATCCTTAGAGTATTACCCCGAACCAAATGCCCCTTAGGCAGGCAGGAACTGTATTTCGAAAAAGAGAATAGTACAATAATCCACAAGTGGTTCACAAATAAATTGATTATATATTTATATCGGAAAAGGGTCATACTTGGCCCTCTACTATCGAAAATAGGTTATATTTGACTTATGTTATACTTTTTTAACAAATATTCCTCTGCGGTCATACTTTAGAACTATATTTACCCCTCACATGTTAAAACTAGTGAGATTTACCCCACACCCATAAAACTTCATTCTTCAACTTTAAAATTCTTGATAAAATTATTTTAATTGCTTAAAGTACTTTTCCAATTAAACTATCTTTCAATAGAAGTGGTAAATTTACCTCCCTCACGAATTGACAAAATTATTTTTCCTCAAAGCCTTTCTTGTTTTCGTTTTCAGATTATTAATTCTCTAACAAGGAATATATTACCAAATGGAACTATTTTGGCAATGATGGTGTTGTTTTCTTCGGAGATTTTGCTGCTTCGATGATCAAGAAGGGGAACTTGCCTCTCTCGGCCTGCATTCAATTGGAGATCCGTGATGTTTGCAGCCAAAGGCGAATTTATGTAGTACAAATTAGTCATGTGAACCTATAGTCACTCGACTAAACTCGATATATTATGTGTATAATTTTTAAAATATGCTTAATATTAATTGAAGGAACCTATGATCAATTCAAACTCAGTGGAGCACTGGTTAGGCGTCAGACTTTAAGTCCTTAAAGCATTGGATCAAAACCTAGTATTTGCACTTTTGAGTAGCCTTTAATTTAATGATGAACTTATCCTCCTGAAATCATGGATCTGTCAATCCAAGTTCTGTGGCTTCTATGTGAATGGAACAAATTGAAACTGGGAAAAGGTAATAAAATATTCTCTATCGGTTGCTTGATGTTTTATTTTTTTCATACTAAAAGAATCACTGGCTCCAGAATGTAGTTCTGGTATTTGTCTTGTAACATGTAATATTTGTTTTTGTCCTTTCATTATTATCAGTTGATGTGATGCATACAACAACATACCCAGTGTAATCCGTGATACATATGTTCTAAAATATATGAATACTGTCTTTCCAGTGTGCTGGTGATTTCTTTTCAAAAAAAAAAAGAACTTGCTGTTGAGAAGCTGAGAGTAGTTTTGTACATGAAATTATTCATCCAACGATTAGTTTCATTCTTACACAGTAGACACATCATGTGGAAAAAGCTGTTCAAAATATTAGAGAACGTCAAAGTCCCACTTTCTTTGTCCTACGTTCTGATTTTTTCCAATGCACAACGCTGTCGATTCATTTATCTACAATTCAAATAAGAAAAGAATTTTCATAAGACCTCACTCGATTATAAATTCAAGGATTAATAGTTTGGTACTGGATCAAGCCATAGAAACAGCCTCTTGCAGAAGTATGGGATAAGACTGCGTACAATAGACACTTGTGGTACATAACTAATAAGACGAAAAATTCAGTAGGCAGAAGTTTAATCAATTTCAAAGTACAAAAAGCAGTAACAACCGTCTGTTATAATATTAAACCAAAAAAGTACCCTGAAGCAATACTAAGATCTAAATTGTATATATAGCACAGCTTACAAGTCAAACTAAGTGTACTTACAATTACGCCAAACACAATTTAAAACGAACTTCCATCACCTCTCAGCCCAACCGGGAACATTTAAGCCAACAAGAGAAAAGAGTATTCAAGCATCATAACTACTCTGTCCTCAAAAAGCAATAAGACAACAAAAACACTTGAATGCACATCTTACAAAACTATAAAAGTTAAAATGGCGGGTTTGGGGGGGGGGGGGAGGGGGCATGTAAACTTGAAATACATTACTACCAAAACCAACAACGACAACATACTCAATGTAATTCGACAAGTGGAGTCTGAAGAGGGTAGTGTGTATGCAAACCTTACCCCTTGTGCTGGTAGAGAGTTTGTTTTCAATAGACTCTCGGCTCAAGTAAGCATAAACACAACATTTATGAAAACATAAGCAACAACGAGAAAATAAGAAAACCACAGCCTAAGGGCAGCGGCGCGAATTCCCTTGTCATAAAAAATAAGAAAAATGCAGCAAAAGAAACTAGTAATAGAACCACAGTTCTCTAGGAAGCCAAAATCTATATAGGATATAAACTTGAAATAGATAGCAGATTAGTCCTAGACAGCAAGCACCTAGAACTCTCTAGGGAGCCTATGTGAATTATCGAGCCAAGTCAACTATAAGTGGTCGAAGGAAAAATAGTTCTTGGCTAACAAGCACCATAGATCTATAAGGAAGTCAAAACACTTGAAATCTACCTTATAAAAAAAGATCACAAAGATGATCTCTCTAGATCACGATACGAGCCTGAGTAACAAACATCTAAAGAAACCAATCTTACAAAAGATTACATGAAAGAACTCAAAGAGTAAGGTTCTAGCTAATTCATAGTTCACAAAAAAGAAAAATGTCTAAAACTAAAACAAATCAAAGATTTAACTATGGGTCTCAGGGTCCCACAATAGTAAGCAGGAACAAACTAGGGTTCTCCCAATCTTCTAGACGTTGACTCCTTTGCACTAGTGCTCCCATATCTACTCAACTCTGAGCCAAAGATGCATTACCAAGAGCCTGAATGCAACACCTAGGAAGTGCTTAACAAAATCTACCTGGCATAGGGATGGTAACGGCTGCTGCCACTATACCCTGTCCTACTTCCATATAGACCTCCTGGTCCACCATAACCACCAGCGCCGGGGCCAGATTCATAACCAGCGCCAGAGCTGGCCCCACCATAACCCCCATAACCAGCTCCACGGCCATATGCCGCCATTAGTCCACTGCCACCATATCCACCAGCATAAGAGCCATAGCGACTAGAATAGCCCAGTGAGGGATCGGCTCCACGGTAATTACCAAATTCACCACCACCAAAGTCTCCGTATCTACCACCAAATTCACCACCACCATATCCTCCATAGTCACCAAACCTACCACCCATACCTCCAGAAGACCTATAAGAAGCAGGGCCAAAACCGCCACTGCCAAAACTGCTATTATATGAATTGCCAAAGCCTCCATAACTATCATTGTATGCACCACGTCCCCTAGATTCACTACCATATGCAGGACCAGATGCTGAGTTCGAATTTTTTTTTGGTTCTGCCTTCTTGATCTCAACCTACAATAAAGAAGCAGGTTAACCTAGAAGATCGCCTATGCACTGACACAGCTAAGCCCTGAAAGATGCACACTAAATGAATCCTACAAACTTTAAACTATGACACGTGAGAGACATGGTGTGAAAAGCTGAAGAAATAATACTGATGTGCAGCATAAAACCAAAGAGCAATCTTGACCATTCACTATTTAGAAGACAGTTACATTCCAGTACATCATACATCCTGGACAACCATTGGATAAAACTCACCTGGGTACCCAACATATCAATCATAGTTCCCTCTGACAGCAAACTATCAACTACTTGCTCATTGTCAAACACAATAAATCCAAACCCTCGAGACCTCTTAGACACATGGTCCCGTATAATCTCGCAGTCGGTCACCTTTCCATACTTGGAGAAGAAGCCCTTGAATTCATCTAACCACGAAGAAAAAGAGAAACAATTAAATACTTGAGAAACTGGATAAAATTTGACAGGAAACTGTACTATAAAGCACATGCTGTTTAAAACATTTATTGAAAAGAAATAATTGATATTTCACCTTCATTCATAGAAGTAGGAATGCCGCCAATAAAAACCTTCTTTGTTTTGAAATCCTTTGATTCTGCAGATCCTTTAGGAATGGTTCTTTTGATCTCAACCTGACAAAACATAATCTCGTAAGTCTCAAAACCTAAATACATCCCTCCTTACAGCAGTAATTACTCAAAAAAGATGCTTGGAGAATATGGTTTCTACTAGAAATCTCATAATAGCAGGTATACTATGACCTTTAGCTACAAATATACAATACTCACCAAGCAAAGACTACAATATGGTTTCTGCTAGAAATCTCACAATATCAGGAATACTATGAACTTTAGTATACATATACAATAACAACCAAGCTCATAATCTCAGAAGAATTTTATGACTTGTTATGCTATAAATCGATGGTTTGTTAGAAACAAACACAAAAAGGAGATTTTATCAGAACAACCATATATAAAAATTCTAGTTCTTTTCTTCCAACCCTATTTGACAATAAACTGAGAACTATACATAACATTGAAGACGAAGCTAAACCACTCACTTGTTTGTCATTGATAATATGAGTTTCAGTAATAACAGTGTCAACGACAGAGGGATCTGCATAAGTGATGAACCCAAAACCTCTAGGTCTACCAGTATGTCTGTCCTTCATAATCACAGAGTCTATTATCTCACCATACTTCTCAAAGTACTTCACGAATTGTTCTACAAACCGAAATCATTTTTTCCACAAATTAGAAAAAAACAGTTAGAAACTAAGAATATCCTACCAACAAGAAACAATAAAATTAAATACAAATACGTAGCAGTTAAAAAACTAACCTAAAGTTGTCTCTTTCGCTAGACCTCCAATGAAGATTTTTCTATTCCATAGAGAGAGAACAAAAGAATTAATACACATCCGAGTTCACATGGAAAATAACTTATTCAAGAGTAGCAAAATTCTAAACAACCCAATTTGTACACATATTTTGCAAAAAATGAATTCCTTTTTAGGAAATTTGGCGCTTTCTTCATAATATTGAAAACCAAATTGCAAAAACTTGAAATTGAAGTAGTTCTATGGAGCTGCTTTTTGTCTAAAAACTCTTATTCCATTCACAAATCCTTTTGAGCAAAAACCTTTTGGAAAACATGTTTGTTTAGTTATCCTATGAAGATATGAAAGATATTTTGTGGAGTTAAAAAAACCTTTTTATGGAAATTTGTCTGGAAGGAGACTTGGAGTAACTTATAAGGAGTTTATGAGTTCAAGTCAGGAAAACAATCTCAATTAATGCAAGGTAAGACTGCTTACAATAAACACTTATGGTTCGGCCCTTGCCCGGACCTCTGCAAGGTAATAATGTGTATAATAAACACTTGTGGTCCAGCCCTTCACCGGATCCGCACATAGCGAGAGCTTAGGGCATGTCATTTTTTATGGAAATTTGTCGCGGCGGGGGAGGGGGGAACACCAAATTTCAACATTTAAATCAGCATTTATGAAAAAAGAATCAAAAAAGAACTTTCCATCGTTGAAGTAAACAACTAGACTTAGCCTATGTTGATCTGACTTTTCCAAAATATCGACAGGAGCATGTTGAACACTCTAAAGTAATGTATTTTTGGAGTATCTGACATGGGTGTGGCAACGGAAGTGAAGAATCTGCGCAATTTTAGACTTAACTCAACACAGTAAAAAAAAAGCTCATAAAATAGATACCCGGGGCTAGCTCCATCGCCGAAGTCGTTCTTTTTGGAACCCATTGTAAAAGATTTTGATTTTTGTTTGGTCGAAATTGTTGATAGATCTGAGAGAGAGAGAGAGTGTGTGTGTGTGGTGGACCAAAGGGATAACTAGGGTTTGTGATTTAATAAAAAAATTAAGATTAAAATACAGTCCAACCTAGAAACGCCCTACGAGAAAAAGCTTAATTTGTGAAAGTTGTTTTTATCAATTTGTAGCATATTTTGATCTCCAGAATTAAAGGAAAAAAGGTCATATTTGTCCTCAACATTTAGTAAAAAGTTTGTATTTGGTCTCCGTTAATGTTTGGGGTCAAATATGTCCTCAGTTAGTCCAAACCTTTTAAATTTACCCATTTTTAACGGATCAGTCACGTGACAGATACGTGGACGACACATTGCAATTTCCCTAAAGTTCTATTCTTATTCTCCCAAAATCCGGCGATTTTGGTGGGCTACAGTACCCTGGCCGGAAATTTGAATTTTTTGGCCAAACCACGGTAGCTCCGACGACGTGTGATATACAGAAAGATTCGCTCTTCATCCTCTTCAATTTTATACTACCCATTACCGTCGATTTCATCATCATCTTCTTTATCAATTTGGTGATCGAAGTTCTGGACGTATATACCCCTGACGGAGATTTGAGTTTTCCACAGATTCGACCGACCGACGGCGATGCTCACACCTTTGTGACCACCATCATCTCCCCGTCATTTTCATACCCACGCCACAGTTCGATTCAACATATACATCAACTTAGCACAAATCGAAGTTCATAAACCCTAGCCGCCGCCGATCGATTTTTTGACCACCTGGGCTACAATCGACGGTCGGCAGGGGTACCAATAGACTCACCATCACCTCGCGGACGTGCTGCACCCATCCACCACCTTCAGTTCTTACCCATTTTTCCGGTCGACCAATCGGAAAATCCGACTGGTTTTTTGCATTTTCCGCTCATTTAAGGTATCGACGACGGCATTGGGTGGTACCATTGTGTTCGTCTCGTCATTCTCTTCAATCTACACCCACCTCCGAAGTTCAACTGTTACTTTTTCGACGAATCACCAATTTTCGTCCAGTTGCCGACGCCATTATGTGTTGTCCACGTATCTGCCACGTGGCTGCCTCGTGGCATATCCGTTAAAAATGAGTAAATTTAAAAGGTTTGGACTAACGGAGGGCATAGTTGACCCCAAACGTTAACGGAGGGCAAATACAAATCTGTTCCTAAACGTTGAGGCCAAATATGACCATTTTCCCCAAATTAAATTACGACGGTTTAAAAAAAACACAGTTATGTCCACCACAAGCATATTTGTGGCTATTTTTTCAAACCTCCACGATAACCGCCACAAAATGAAGTTTTTAATTTGTGGCGGTTTTCAAAGATAATTAGCAATTGTTTGTAACCTCCACAATATGATCTTTATGCTTTAAAAATAATATGTGAGGGTTATAAACCCTCCAAAATTTTATATTAACCCTTAAAAAAGTTATCTTGTGGCAACTTATAATGGCCACAATGTTTTTTCTTGTTGAAAGTTAAATTCTTTTTCTATTTGAATAATTTAATTTTTGTTGGGAATCCAACACCGCCATTAACGCAACTGCCAGTGCGAGAAGATGATGTCGGTAGTTTTCCCTTTCAATGTTCTCAAGACCGAGTTCTTCAGTATTTGCAGAAATGGTACTCAAAATTATACGAGGAGTTTAGGGAGACAGAGAGATGAACAGATCGTAAACATGCAACTTCATTGATGAAGGAAAAATTTACAGAGAGGAGAGATTTACAGAGAAGGAGAAGAGGCAGCTTCTTCGAGAAGATGCTCCACTTCTCGATATTATGTCTGAATGTAACAACAAACATACCCTAAATAAAAGTTATGGTCTGTTTATATCATTGGGCCTTTACATTTGGGTCAGTCCTCTTAATGGGCCAGTGGCTGAAAATATATCAGTGGGTATATACATATACAGTGGGCTTTCTATTAGTTTTAACAGCCTCCCTCAAGCTGGGTGCTCGAATATATCCAGCAAGCCTAGCTTGGAACAGAGATGAAGATGTTGTAATCTGGTTAGCCCTTTTGTAAGTATATCTGCCGGCTGCTCTGCAGTGTTGATATACTCTGTTTGAACCATTCCTTTTCGAATCTTTTCCCTAATAAAATGAAGATCAATCTCAATGTGTTTAGTCCTTTCATGGAACACAGGATTGGCTGCCATTTGTATTGCCGACTTCATCGCTCAGGTACGCCATCGTCTTTGGATGTTCACACCAATGTCTTTCAGCAAGCCTAGAAGCCAAGTGATTTCAGCAACAGTGTTGGCAAGACTTCTATATTCTGCTTCAGCAGAGCTTCGAGAAATCAGGCTGCTTCTTTGATTTCCAGTGAAACGAGTGTCTCCAAACTTGACTAAATAACCTGTAATAGATTTTCAGATGTGACACGAAGCCCAATCTGCATCACAATAACTAGTTAATGTCTCTTGTTTATTACTAGATAACAAAGACTCCTTGTCCCGGTTTACCTTTTACATATCTTACTATTCTAATTGCAAAGATCAAAGTGTGACTTCTTTGGGTTTTGTAGAATTGACTAAGTGTTTGCACACTATAAGCAATATCCGGTCTAGTAAGAGTAAGGTATAACAACTTACCAATTATCCTTTGATATGAATCGATATCTCCCATCGATCATCAACGGTGATCGCTTTCCCGCATCCGAACTGCTTCTCCATATAATCATCATATTCTTTTGTGGTAAGTTTCATATTAGAATCAAATGAGTGTTACTAGTTGGCAAAGCCTAGTCCTAGTTCAGAAATAAGTTCTAAGGCATACTTCCTTTGATGCATAATGATCCCCTTGCTGGACCTAGCAAATTCTATTCCTAGAAAATACCTTAGTTCTCCCAGGTCTTTCATCTTAAAAATGTTATGTAGAGACTGCTTAGTCTCCTTTATGAGCCTTATATTATTCCTCAGTAATTAACATGTCATCCACATAGATAAGTATGATTATTATATCCGATTACTTTGTTTTAAGAATGAATGGTCAAACTCGATCGCTTAAATCAGATCTCAACCAGAGCCTGTAAGCTCAAGTTCCACCGCTCTTGGTGCTTGTTTGAGCCCATACAAAGACTTAGTTAGTCTACACACAAGGTTCTCGCCTCGCCATCAAGCCTCGGGCAAAGTCATGTAAATCTCATCAAATAGATCCCCTTGAAGGAAGGCATTATAAACATCCATTTGATGAATATACCATCCTCTGGAGGCAGCAATAGACAAAATAGTTCTTATAGTTACCATCTTAACAACATGAGAGAAGGTTTCTTGATAATCAATTCCTTCTTGTTGACTATAACCTTTTGCAACAAGTCTAGCTTTCTCTTTCTACTTCTCCATTGTCTTTATATTTGATCTTGTAGATCCATTTACACTATCGTTGTTTTCCTTCCGTAGTGTAACTATTTCCCAAGTATGGTTTTCAGTAAGGCATCTATTTCAACTTTCATAACATCTACCCACCTATGATCTTTGAGGCTTCCATGTAACCTTAGGTTCACTACCTCAAAGGAGGTTAAAAAGGCTCGATATGTAGGTTTTAAGCTATCATAAGAAATGTAATTAGTAATAGGGTAGAGTACATTGTTGGCGTTGGTTGTGACAAAGTCTTTGAGCCATATAGGAGGTGTTTGAGTCTGCTAGACTTCGATTGATTTGTCGATTAATTTTACAAAGAGGTGACTAAGAGATTGTACTTTATCGAATTCCTTCTACTAAGTCATTCTCGTGGAATTGCTACCCTCAATAGGTTCCATGTTAGTGATATCATCACATCCTCTTTCTGATATATCAGTGCTCTTCTGTAAGATTTCCTGGGGTATATTTTGATTCTCATCATATCAGCAAATTCGAAAGATAGGACTCGCACACATTTTCTTTAAAAGGATACACTGCTTCTCTAAAATTAACATCTCTACTAACAATGAGGATCATGGATTGCAAGTCATATGCATCGCACTTTTGTGTTTGAGTAACCCATCGTGAGCACACCTTTTAACCTTAGACTAAACTTATCAAATGTGCTTAAGTCATTAGCAAAGCACAAACATCCAATAGTTCTTATATGACTTAGGGATGGTTTCTCGTGATAGAGACCTCATAGGGTGTAGTATGAGTATGAGAGGAGGTAGTCTATCGATCAAGTAGATCGCACTGCACACAAGCCCCAAAACTTTAAAGGAATATTAGCCTGCATTCTTATTGCCCTGGTAATTTCTAATATATGTCTGTGTTTTCTTTCAGCAACATCATTCTGCTGTGGTGTATAAACACAACTTCTTTGGTGAATAATTCCTAAGTTCTGAAAAAGGGTGTTGCAGGTATCATTAACAAACTCTGTTCCATTATCAGTTCTAATTATCTTAACTATTTGATTAAACTGTGTAGATATGTATTTAAGAAAATGATTAATTACCACACATACTTCAGATTTAAGTCTGAGTAGGTATATCCAGGTCATTCTAGTGTGATCATCTACAATAGTGAGAAAAAATTTCTTCCCATTATATGTTTCAACCTTATAGGGACCCCATAAGTCCATGTGAACAATGTCAAAAGCTTTATTACTGTAAGTAGTGCTGGTTGGGAAAGGTAATCTACTCTGTTTTGCACATGGGCACACATTACAAGTTTTTGTTGCCTTAGCTACTTCATCATTACTAGCATTGATCAGTTTACTAAGTACCTTACTAGAAGTATGGCTCACCTTCTATGCCACGTATAGTGTCTTCTCTCGCCATCGTTGTCTTTGGCTTGCATCGTACATTTAGAATCGCCTTCCTGAGTCCTCATACATTATTATCATGATTAACTAACATGTAAAGCCCATCCCGAGTCTACCAATCTCCTTCACCTTCCCACCGTAGATCCCAAATGTATTGTTAGGGTAAGATAGCCGCATTTCATTTCTCTTGTTAGTGGGAAGCAGACGATGAGATTATATTTGAATTGAGGTAGAAAGAAAACATTTTCCAGTGTACACATGTTAGGGAGAGTACTGATACCAGTGTGAGTGACTTGGGCAGATTGACCATTGGGTAAGAACACCTTCTTTGGTGTGACTGAATCAACTTTACCAGTAATTTTATCTAGCATGTTTAGATCATATACCATATGATTTGTAGCACCTGTATCTATTATCCAATTTTTGATAATATTGAAAGCATGTAAAACTTTGAGTTCTGATATACCTGCCAAATTTGTCGATGATTACCTCGAGAGTTCGGGATGCTCGCATCGTCAGATCCGTTATTGTTTAGCAACTTTACTATCCGCTTCATACCGATTACGAGAAAATTTTGGTGCTCCTTCAACTTGCGCTTAGTTTTGTGGTCTTGAAGAGGATTACGGACCTCTCATTGGGCATTGAGCAAGATATTCTTTCTCTTTGACTTAAAACCAGGAGGATATCCAACTAGTCTATAGCAGAATTTCTTTGTGTGGCCTCTCATCTTACATTCTTCACAGAATAGATTGTTATTCCTTCGACCTCGGCTTCCAATTGTGAGTACATGCAGAAGTGGTCGACTACCAAGAAGCCCTACAGACTTAACACAAATTCCTTTCTGATTTTCATCACTTACTATCATAGAGTAAGCTTTATTGACTGTTGGAAGAAGTGACATGAGTAGAATTTGACTCCTAGCCTGCATGTAGCTTTTATTTAAGCCCATGAGAAATTGGTAAAGTTTCTGTCTCTGCAGGTAGTTTGTGAATTCCCTAGATGTAGGACATGCACAATTTGGTGCACAATGGCTTGGTATTCTACCCAGAGATTCTTTAGTTTAGTGTAGTATTCTCGCCACACTAGTATTCCTCGCAGTGGTAGCAATTTCCTATGTAGGTCATGTGTCCTCGATTCATCAACTTTGTCGAATCTTTCTTTAAGTCTTCCCATATCTCATATGTTGTTTCTGCATATAGTACCCACACAATAAGCTACTAGACACAAGATTCATTAGCCACGTCAGACAACAAAGATTGACTCTATCCCACTGGTCCCACCATTCCATCTCATATTGATTCTTAGTACAGTTCCCATTTACAAACCCTAGTTTATTTCTTCCAAGAAGAGCAATCCTCATCGACTTGCTCCAAACTGTGTAGTTTTCAGAGCCAAGTAACTGAAATGATATTAAGGAAGCGTCACTAACATCTGAGGCTTGTAAGAAGAGTGGATGGTTGTGGTCAAGAATAGTGGTGTTGGAGGTACTACCAGCAGTGTTTCTAGGTATAGGTACAGACACTCCATCTTCGGATGAACTACTCTCAATAGGTGGATCTGTTACCATTGTTGCAACACTAACTACTAATCACATCAATTTTATCAAGATATAAACAAGAATATTGGACGAAAACAATATTGTGGAGTAAAACTCCTCAGTAGACAAGAAAAAACTCCAAGATACCACATATACCTCAGGACGATTTACTCAGATCTTGTTGTTACTTTACCCGACGCATGCAACAGTAGATAGGGATAGCCTGCTCTGATACCATGTTGGGAATCCAACACCGCCATTAACGCAACTGCCAGTGCGAGAAGATGATGTCGGTAGTTTTCCCTTTCAATGTTCTCAAGACCGAGTTCTTCAGTATTTGCAGAAATGGTACTCAAAATTATACGAGGAGTTTAGGGAGACAGAGAGATGGACAGATCGTAAACATGCAACTTCATTGATGAAGGAAAAGTTTACAGAGAGGAGAGATTTACACAGAAGGAGAAGAGGCAGCTTCTTCGAGAAGATACTCCACTTCTCGATATTCTGTCTGAATGTAACAACAAACATACCCTAAATAAAAGAAGGGTCTGTTTCTATATTGGGTTGGCCTTTACATTTGGGCCAGTCCTCTTAATGGGCCAGTAACTGAAAATATATCAGTGGGTATATATATATATAGTATATATATATAGTGGGCTTTCTATTAGTTTTAACAATTCTAGATTCAAAAAATAAATTTATTAAATAACTTAGGAAGATATATGAAATTGAAATTGAAGAACAATTTGTATTGATAGAATTTACCTATCTTAAAGTAGAGTTTGTATAGCTTAAGGTAGACTTTTAATTCCCTAGAAAATCTTGAGCCAAAGATAGGTGTCAGTGCTGAAAGATTGCCCAATGTTTGGCCAAAGCATTAGCTACCTTGTTGTCTTATCTGAAAATGTGTTGAAACCTGATGTCAAAATAGATAAAAGTTTTGTTTGTGATAAACTTATAGAGGACTATAGTCATAATGGTTCTCCAGTTCAACTACTATAGAAGAAATTAGTACATGTGGGGAAACTTTGCTTTTCAAAGTGTTTATGTAAATCTTCTTCAGTTCAAGCATTATAAGGGGCTGATAGAAACAAAAAGATTTCAAGCAAGTTCGATTAAACATGTAGGAACAATCAGGATAATTCTTTTACTTTTCTTTTCATTCTCTTACTGAATTTCATTCCTTTTACCCTGCGCGAACCAAACGCACTCTAAATATTAATTGGTCTACTTTTAAATAGAGAAACATAAGGTATTTTATGATTGTAATTAAAAAACACATTATGCTGCAGTAAAGTGGCATCTGCCAAGACTTGACATCCAAACAATTGCAAACAACAAACTTTGGCCTGCCTCTATGTGCCAAATTCTTAGGACTCATCTTAAGAATATTACAACATTCTTTATTTGATATAATTGAAGAAGTTAAATTACAAACATATATTCATATTGAGCTCCTTGATTCCAACGAACCATTAGAACTGCAAACTATAAAGACCATTTAATCTCATATTCTAAATTTCTAATGCCTCTGGCATAAGGTGTTGGAATTCATACTATTCAGTAATCCTCCCCTACTCAATGTTTAAAAAACTCTTTGGTGCCAAGCAAGGGAACTCGACGGCCGAGAGGAGTACTAATACTCCTCTCTGCCGCCATAGTCGACCTAAGTACGCCTCGTTCTGCATGCCAGAACGGTCAGAAAACCCTCCTTTGGGCTGCCACAGTCCCCCTAAGTCAGTCTCGTTCTCCGTGCCAGAACGGTCGAATAACCACCAGCTGGGACACCACAGTCCGCCTAAATCGGCCTCGTTCTCCATGTCAGTACGGTTGGATAATCCTCCTCTCAACCGCCACGGTCCGCATGAATCGACCTCGTTCTCTATGTCAGAACGGTCGGATAATCCTCCTCTCAGCCGCCATGGTCCGCATGAGTTGGCCTCATTCTTCGTGCCAGGACGGTCAGATAATCCTCCTCTCGGACACCATGGCCCGCCTAAGCCCGCTTTATTCTCTGTGCCGGGACGGTTGGATAATCTTCCTCCTATCGGTCGCCACGGTCCCCGTAAGTCATCGGCCTCGTTCTCCGTGCCGGGACGTTCAGAGATCCGATTTTCGTCGGCCTTGAAAATTATCCATGCAGGTGGGATTACTGAATACTACTACATGGCAACCCCTGCAGCCAGGATTCTTGACAAATACCCATCTTTCATTCTAGCTAGACCTGATGTATTCACAAAACCATGGGATTCAATAGTCCACAAAGATGAAATCCTCATCCCTGGCCAAAAATACTATGTTGTCCCACAACGTACACTTAAAAAACTAAGGAGAAGAATCAAGAAAAACAGTGGAATTATCATCAACACCAACAACTTTTCTTTCATTTCACAATCCTCACAAGATTCATCCAAGTCAAACCACAGTAGTATTATCAAGACTAAGCCATCTAGCGATAAAAATAAGGCACGAAATCGTCGTGTTAGTTTTTTTGGTATCGATTGTAAGCAAGATTCATGTTCAGTCTCATTAGAGAGTAAGGAAAACAGAGAGGAAGATCATGGGAAAAGCTTGAATAATCCACAGAGGATCAGGGCTAGGAATGTATTAACATGGCAGCCAACACTTGCTGTGATAAATGAGAAGTGACAAGTACTATATATACTACTATGGTACTGAATCCTGATGCATACAGACTTGGCTTTTAGTTGTATGATCTGCTAATTGCTTTTTTGTTTTAGTACCATATTAACCAAACTTATAGATTCTTATGATCAATTCTGTTTATTGATGTAGTTCATATATGTGAAATAATCTTGGTTTGAACTTTAGTGCACAAAATGTGGCACTTGCTGAAAAACAAAGTGCATATTGTCATAAACTCAGAATTAGGACTTACATGTTGCGCGCATATGACGATGTCTAAGCTCCAGTCATAAGTGCCATGACTATATATAACCCGTTGCCGAGCTGAGGGGCACACTCACCAGGGGTCATCCGAACCACTTCATCGGAAAATGACATCATATATATGTACAAGGTCAAAATTATTTTGTAGATGTTGAATTTTCTTGGCTTCATATATTTATATTTTTACATTTTGAATCCCTTTAGTGAAATCTTGGCTCCGCCACTAAGCTCCCGTTTGGCCATAGATTTTGAAAGCATTTTTTCAAAACATTTTTTTAAAATATCTGTTTGGCCATACAATTTTGGGAGATTTTGAAAACCAAATCTTCAAATCCCAAAATCTGCTCCAAACCTGATTTTGGTGTTGATTTTTTTAAAAAATAAATAAGAACTAACCCCAAACTTTTGTATTTATAAAAAAATTCCCCATTTATGACCCCAACGGTAAGAATTAAGAAATATTTCCCTCAATTATTCTCTTCCAAAAGAGTGGATAATATACGCCTATTACAACCATAATTTAGGCTAGACTTAGGCTAATTAATCTACCTACCATATACAATTGATTCTTACTATCAATCACACAAATTACTATACAATCATACTAATTACTAAATAATTATAATAAATATAATCATTATTCTATCACTTCCCCGCAGTTGAAGCCGGAGGCAGATAAATGTTGAGACTGTCCCGAAAATATTCAAATAAAATCAGCGAAAGACCTTTAGTGAAGATATCTGCAATCTGATAGCGGGACGGTACATATAACACACGTACTTGTCCGCGGGAAACCTTTTCACGGATAAAGTGGATATTCAACTCAATATGTTTAGTGGGTTGGTGATTGACTGGATTTCCAAAGATGTAGATGACACTAACATTATCACAGTAGACTAAAGTGGCCTTCAGAATGGGACAGTGGAGTTCCAGGAGAAGATTCTGAAGCCAACATTGACACAACATTGGCAACACCTCGGTATTCTGCTTCGGCACTGAATCTGGATAAGGTTGCTTGCCGTTTCGAGGACCAAGATACCAAGTTATCAACAAGATATACACAGTAACCAGATATAGAACGTATGGTGTCCGGACACCCTCCCCAGTCAGCATCTGTATAAGTTACAAGTGAGGATGTCGACGAAGGATATAGATGAAGGCCATACTCGAGAGTGTCCTGAATGTACCGCACAATGCGTTTAAGTGTATGCATATGATCATCCATCAGATTATACATGAAAGACACACATGTTGCACATCATAAGAAATATCTGATCTAGTAAATGTCAAATATTGCAGTGCCCCTGCCAAGTTGTGGTAGAGTGTAGGAACGGCAAATGGTTTGCCAGATGCTGCACTCAATTTGAATTTTGTATCTACTGGAGTTGTCGAAGGTTTGCACGAGGATATGCCAGCACGGTCCACAATCTCAGCCCATACTTCTTTTGAGATAGAAATAAACCACCGACATGACGTGTCACGTTATACCTAGAAAGTAGTGTAGTGGTCTATGATCTTCCATTGCAAATTCTGAACCAATCTGTGACATGATGGACTTTCGAAGAATATCTGATGAAATATCATTCACATATAAAAGAAGATATGTAATATTATGACCCTGATGGAGATAAACAGAGAATGATCGGAACGACTGTTGGAAAATTCAATATGAGAGACAAAATCAGCAAACCTTTTGTACCATGTCTTGGGGGCTTGCTTGAGCCCATATAATGTTTTCTTGAGCAGGCACACATGCTTGGGATATTAGAGTTGTTGACAGTCAATTTTGACCCATTTTTTGTATATTTCGTGCAATTTTAAGTATTTTAGCACACCGCATTTTAATCGTTATTTTGAATATTTTTACATAATATTCTATGTTTATTTCTTCACAAAAATGACATTGCATCTTTTTATTTTAAATTAAGCATTATGTCTTTGTTAATATTATATTTTTATTTTTATAATATTTTGCATCTCTTTAAATAATTAATTGGCATCCCGTTTTACTTTTAATCGGGCATTAAACATGTCTTTAAAATTGCATTTTAGTATTATTGCGTCGGCATTTGAATTTTAATAATCTTGCATCGTTTTTAAATAATTGTCTTTTAAATAATTAACCAGCCTTGCATTTTGTCAAACCAGTCCAGTCCAGGACACAATTTGAATCAGTCTAATCCAACACTATTTTTTAATTTCATCCAAACATTCTTTTATTTCCCCCCCCTAAAATCAAATACCACTTTTCATTTTCCCCCCAAAACAATACCCCACTTTTCATTTTTCCCCCCAAACACCTAACCCTAATCCTACCCTATAAAAACAAAACATTCCCCCCCATTTTAATTAACCCTAGCCGCAACTTTCTGCCCTCACCCTCACTCTCTCTCTCCACTCCCTCACTCTCTCTCCCTTCCTCCCGTCGCCGCCACCAGCCCCGTCGCCGCCGCCAGTCTCACCGGCGAACCCCCTCAGCCGCACACTTAACTCCCTCACCTTCCTCAGCCGTCTCCCTCACCTCACTCCCTCACCCCACTCCCGTCGTCGTCGACTACCGACGAACCGCCATCGTTTCTCGTGAAACCCCACGTGGCCAACCTCACCCTACCCACTGTTCACACACACATACACCATCGCCGACACTCCACAGCAGCCCACAACGCCGGCGAACCCCCCTAGCAACACCCCCAGCCGCCAACACTCCCTCACTGCCGCACACTCTCCTCTCCCTTAACCCTTGCAGCCCACCATCATTTCCCGTCGACCCCACCAATAGCCCACTCTCCCTCACACACACACACACCCCTCTCCCTCACTCCCTCTCTCACTGTCGAACCTGCGTCGACCACCACACCACTGTCCGAAACCGCCGCTGTTCTCGTCGACCCCGCCGCTGCCCGCTGCCTTTTCGTGTTGTTAACTCCGACAATATCACTGTTTGTATCTCTTTTGTTGGGCTGATTTATTATTTTGAATGTCGCCGGAGTTTTAACAAACTCCGGCGACCTATGTTATGTTTCATTTTTGGACCGACACGAATCGCTTGTTCGTTGGACCCTGTTGGCTCGATTTTCAGTATTTGTTTGGTTTTATTTCTTGGAATCTGTTTGTTGGCGGACTGTTTTGATTTCTTGTTTTGGTAATACGCCGGAGTAAAACTCCGGCGAAGTTTGAACTCCGACGGACGTTGATATTCTGTCGCTGGTTGCATTTTTCTGTTTGGTATTGTTGGCTTATTATGTCACTGGCTGCGTTTTTTTTGGTTGGAATTATTGCTACTGTTTTTTAGCCATTGTTGTTGGACTGGTTTTAGGCTATTTTTGCTGGTTTACTGATTTAGAACAAATACTACACTGTTGGTATTCTACTGATTTGAACAAGATGCTACATTTGTTTGGCCAATGAAAAAGTTATCCGTCGATTTTTGAGGCCTCCACAGTTCTGAGCGGAAAATAAAATAAATGAAGCTTTACGGGCAAGGATGATTTCTTCCACTTACACCGGATAACCAACATGCGTGCAAGATTTAATGCTCGCAGCCGCATTTGTTTAGGCTGTCCCACTTTATATTTTTATATCTGAGCCCTCCGTGTTTAAAACTATTGCTGTTTTGGCGCGGATCTGAAAGTTTTATTTATTTTATTATTTTTAGCAATATGGCCGATGAAGAAATCTCCGTCTGATTTCCAAGGCCTTCTATGTACAAAGACGGATTTATTTTTGGCTTATTTTATTAATTATTGCAATTACTTTAAAAATTGTTTATTTTATTACTAACACTTTTACTAAGTGTCTATGCAGGTACCCGAAGATCATCTTGTGCAGAAGGCCTAAAAAGGGCTAAAGATGTCCCGGATTTTTATCTCGTGTCGCATTTAATTTTAGTTTTACTATTTTGTATTGCTTTTTATTTTAATTGTAAAAATGCTTAGAATAGATAGAATAAAAGCCAATATATAATTAGCCTAGGTTTGAACGGATAACCGCAAGTTAGCGGATCCTATAGGGTGCCTAACCCCTTCCCTTTAGGATAATAAAGAACCCTTACCCGGAATCTCACATAGCTTTCGCAGACCTTTAAAATGGAGATCATTCGTAGTATTTTATGCTACATTTTTAGTGTCCTAATTCACTATAATAATTAGGTGGCGACTCCTTAAAATGCATTTAGGAATCAACCATACGTGGCACTCCCGTTTCGACTCCGGTTAAAATGAGGTGTTACAAGAGTCCTCGTAACTCAGAGGCTGGTACATGTAAACAGTTTCGTTGAGTTGTCCATGAAGAAAGACATTTTTTACATCCAACTGATGAAGTGGTCATGCTTTTGATAGAGCCAGACTAAGGACCGTTCTGATAGTTGTCGGTTTAACCACCAGACTTAACATCTCACCACAATATATATCAACATGTTGTGTCTTTCCATCACCTACAAGACGAGCTTTATGCCGCTCAAAAGCACCATCAAATTTTTCCTTGTTACTAAAAATCCACATAGACCGAATTACATTACCATTAGAGGGACGTGGTACCAAATCCTATGTTCTATTTTTAATAAGAGCATTAAATTTATCATCCATAGCCAATTTTCAATTCGGATCATTAAGGGCTACCACGGGATTACGAGGTAATAGTGATTTGGAGACTTGGGTGTGTAGGCTCTATTTGGTGTTGTGTTTGACAATTTCGTGTTGACTACAAGTGACGGGCCGAGGGGCAGGATTTAGCCCGTAATCGAGCAGCTGGAGACGGTCCGTAACTACCAAAGAACAATCGGGCCCGATGAATCGCCCAAGATGGCGGGCAGTAACGGTCCGAGAACTAGTCACTATTTTGGAGCCCAAATTATTTGTGTGATTTGGGGCGTTCAAAACAGTGGCAGTTCGGCCCGAGAAAAAAAGTCAAATACGGGGATGTGCTATCATCAAGAAAATCATATTTAGGAGGTCCGAACACTTGCAATTTTGAAAATGGAAAAGTGGTTTCATCGAAGAGGACATGACGACTCACAATGATTTTATTGGAGGAGATGTCGTAACATTTGTAACCACGATGATGCGAAGGATATCCCAAACAAATGCACAGAGTAGACCGGGATTGTAGTCTGTGGATGGTGGTGGATGGAAAAAGAGGATAGCACAAACACTCAAATACACGTAAGCGAGAGTAAGAAGGGTCCCACAAATATAACACTTTTATCGGGGCTTGGTATGACAAATGTTGTGGGGTATTATATTCAATAAATACGTAGTCATTTGGAGTGCATGATGCAAAAAAGAATGAGGTAGTGTGGCATGAGCAAGGGATGTTCAAATAATATTATTCATGGTTCGAATTTTTCATTCCGCATTTCCATTTTGTGAGGATGTGTGTGGGCATGAAAAAGGGAAATTTAAACCATTCGAATTGCAAAAATCCCAAAATTGCCTAGTATCAAACTCTTTACCATTATCACATTGAATATGTTTAACATCCCGTTCAAACTGTTTCTCGATGAATGCTCTAAACACAAGAAATGTGGAAAAAACTTGTGATTTTTTTGACAAGAGAAATGTCCACAAAAAATTAGAGTAGTCATCTAGCAATAATAAATAATAGTTATGGCCCGAAGAGCTCAAAATGGGTGATGTCCAAATATCACAATGAATGATATCAAATGACATAGTGTGCACGAATTAGATGAAACAAAAGACAATTGAACATGTTTCCCAAGTGGACATGAACGACACATATTAGAACCACGTGTTTGAGTACAATTAATATAATTATTCCTTTTTAGAGAGGCTAAAGCAGGTGCCCCGGATGACCCAAACGTTCATGTCACAATGAGGGTGCAAAAACAACAAAAGTGGAAGGTAACTTGGTTCTGTGGTTGGGCGATGTAGTTGGATAGAGCTCCCCTTGACTATCACATCTCATGAGAAGTGTTGTCGTCTGAAAATCCTTCACGGAAAATCCAAAAGGGTAAAAAATAACAGACGCCTAATTATCAGTAGTAAATTTTCTAACAGACACCAAGTTTTTGATTAATTGTGCAACATGAATGACATTCTGTAAAATTAATGGTGGGTTTGGTAGTGACAATTTAGTAGAACCATAACCTCAAATTGAAATAGAATGGTCATTTCCGACAATTATACCATTATTTTTGCTCAAATTAAAATAGGACAAGAGATTACCTTAAGAGGACGTCATGTGTGACGTCGATCTGGTGTCAATATACCAATTAGCATCAGGTGGATTAAGTCCAAGGGTGTGCATGACAGACTCAATATCTGTTGGGCTTGCCACTACCGAATGGGCCTCTTGCCACTAGTTCGGCAGTGCCCCATAACTACTGGAACTGCTTCTGGGCCCATAATTATTTGGCCCAACACTGGACTGTTGTTGTTACTGGTAACCTATTCGATGGGCAATGGGTTCGCCCGCCATCCGACGGGTAGGCGGTGGTGGAATACCCAACGCCATCGCAGCTCATCGGTTTGGATCGCCACCCGCGTGGTCGGGTCCATCATTGCCACCGGTGGCAGGAGTCCTGCCGCCATTTCTGCCGCTGCCGCCGAAATTCCGGTTGTCGCTATCTTTTTATTTTCGGTTATTTCCACCGCAATTCTTACCACCATTTCATCCTTTTTTACCCCGATTTTGTGGTAGAGTTTCAAAGGTGGTGGTAGTGTCATTGGCTACCATATCAGAATTGGAAAAGGTTACGACCTTTTTGGAGAAACTCGCCTCTTCAAGAATAAGCATTGAACGAGCTTGATAAAACAGTGGTAGAGGATTGCTTTGTCGGATAAGTGTTCCCACGCCACTATACACGTCATTAATACTGACAACCAATTGATTGTTGGTAATCGGGGAACCAATATTTTTGAGTTGATCTTAAAAGAATTTGAGGTGTTGACATTACGCCGATGCATTTGGAAAATCCGTCATATCGGTGGTGGAGAATTCTTGCTAAATATCACGCAAATGATTCCAAGCCTCCATTGCTGTAGAATCGACATCCATTATTATATATAACAAATCACTAGATATGGTTGCATAAATCCATGATAGAACTGTGGCATCAAGAGTTTCTCAAAGTTCTTTGTCGTCATAGATTTTTAACTCCTTTCCTTTGCCATTTGCCGACAAAATTATCTGATGAATAACCCGGTGAGAACGACAACATATTTTAAAAAGCTATGCCTAAATTGCATAGTAACATTTTTCATTTCAAGAGTGATGAAAATATGTGTTTTAATGTTTGAAACGGTATGAGCGGGATGAAAAGTGGATTTGGAGTCAGACATTGTGTACCGGAAAATGAAGAACAATAATGGAAGGAAGAAAAGAAAAAAAATGTGGTGGTCAGCGGTTAGTGATGGACGTGGCCGAATTTTTGGAGGGTTTTTGGTTACGATAGGATCTTTTCCTAATCTTCTGATACCATGTAAAAATTAAGAAATATTTTCCTCAATTATTCTTTTCCAAAAGAGTGGATAATATACCCCTATTACAACCATAATTTAGGCTACACTTAGGCTAATTAATCTACAATTAATCTACCTACCATATACATTCTTACTAGCAATCACACTAATTACTATACACACACTAATTACTAAATAATTATAATAAATACAATCATTATTCTATCACCAACTAATCCTTATCTACCCTTTTTCTTGCACTTAGGATCTTCGTAAATAATTATAATTTGACGATTTGTAGTAGCTAGTAATTGTGTTATTAGCAGCTGTTATTAGAATATTGTATTATGATTTAGGATAATGTATTATCTAGTTCATTATAAAAAAAAAATTGTGTCAAACTTATATGTATATAGGATTATGATTTGTGATAATGATAATTAACGTCATTGAAAAAGGCTCTACATAATTTTGGGTTAGCAAGTATTTTTATTTGGTACAGTTGGATATTCTTGATAGTTTTTAAAATTTATGGGTACAAGTCATGTTTTATTTTTAAAAAAGTGAAATATGTTTTGAAAAATTATGGTCAAACACAACAACAACAAACTCGGTGTAATCCTACAAAGTGATGTATGAGGAGGGTATGCTGTATCGTGTACGCAGAGCTTATCTCTACCTATGAGACAAACACATTTTCAAAAATTTAAAAACTTCACGCAAATCAAAATTTTCAATTTTTTTCAGAATCTATAATCAAACGTTAGCTAACTATGTTTGTTTAAGTACTCCATGCTAATATGCCTTGAATGATTCACATGCCAGTAATATTGGCGACGATGAGCGAACAAAACTATTTGTGGTGCTTACTGCTAAGGCGTCTCACAGATTCAATCACAATAACATTACTATCGAGAAAGAGTTGAACAATAGAGCTAATTGTTAATAGTCTCACGTCGGAAATGGAATGAAAACATGAAATCTTTATATGGACTTGGACAATCCTCACCCTACAAACTAGCTTTTGGGGTTGAGTTATGCCCAAGATCCATTCTTCACATGGTATCAGAGTCAGACCCATTGTTAGGCATATTTTATATACACTTTTTGAGTCATTTTTAGTTAGTATTTTCCTCATTTTCGTTGAAATTAGTGTCGTGTTAGTGTCGTTTTTTTTCTTTTGAGTCACAGCGGTCCTAAATGGAGAAATGGCAAAAAAAAGATGAAATGAGCATAATTGAGATGAAATTACACACTAAAAGGGCCAAGAAATGAAGCCTAAAAAGTTCCGGGAAGCATAGGAGAAATCTGACGAAGTCCGGACGAAAAAAGGATGAGAAATCGCAAAAACCGAGAAGGCACGTGCGGCACCAAATTCTGCGACTCGAGAATCAACGTGGCCAGTGGCGCCAACCAGCGCGCGCCGAGGCGGAAAAACTGAAGTTCTGGGCCGAATTTGACACGTTTTCAGGGTCCGAAAGGGCAACTTTTCCCAGCTATAAAATCCTAAAACCCTGATCATTACCAGACATCTTGTACATAATTCTAATTCATACTTTGGAGAGGAAAAGAAGGCTACAACACAAGATTGGAGACAACTTTGGTTCAAGTTTCTTTTCTTTGTTTTTATTTCAGTTTATGTTGGTTTGTATTAGTTCTTGACATGACAATGTTTAGGAGCTAAACACTTTATTAGAGCTTTCCTTTTGAATCGCTTGAAACTCGTTTTTCATGAATTAATGCACTAGTTTGGTTTCTTCTTCACTTGATTAAGATTTATTCAATATTGGTGTGAATGTTTGATAGTTAACTGATCACTAATTATCATAATTTATATGATTTCGAATCAAGAACCGAGAGGAGAGATTTGAATATGATGTAATTGAATAGACATAGGTTAAAATCGCGGACGAAAGTACCCCGATACTTGTGTAGCATTGTAGGTTATTGTTCTTAATCCTCCTATGTGGTAAAACCTATCATAGAAATATAGAAAGTTTATGCACTGGGTTGAGCGATTATATATCCTAACCGGAATATAAGACAGTCTAGTTAACCTGCTATCTTAACGTAGAAGAATAAGTCATCCGTGTTACATTAGGGATTCAAAATAGTGGATAGTCGAGGATATTGGAAGCCTTATTTCCATCATAACTGATTTAAACCAAAGTATTATCGTAATTAGTTTATTTTCTGCAATTACTTAGTCTTAGTTATTAGATAAAAATACAAATAAATTAACGTTCACCAAATAGAAACTAAAGCTTAGATAATTGGTACTTGATAACCAGTCTCTAAGGACGATATTCGGTCTTACCAGACTATATTACTTGTAAAGATACGTACATTTGTGTGAGCAATTGGAAAACGTCCTAACACCCATTCCAATTCTTTGTTCACCGATATTAGGCCCCCAAATTATATTGTTCACGCTCCAGTTAACGAGGTATGGGCGTGCGGGGGGAGTGTTAAGAGTCCACATAGAAAATAGAATGTGAACATTGACTTTTGATATGGACTTGAACAATCATCACCTACAAGCTAGCTTTTGGGGTTAAGTTAGACCAACATCCATTATTTACACTAATAGCCAATCATGAGAGCCTTCCAAAAAATGTACTGTTGACACCCAATTTTGACCCTCTCGTCCAGTCATTAGCTATAAAATTAGACTAATTTTGTAAAAATAATTTTTTATGATTTTTATAATAAAATGCAGCGATAAAACATTAAATACAGACATAAATAAGCAATTTAATAATGGCACCGCATTTTACGTGGAGTATTAAGCACTTAGAGTCCCGCGCCCGCATTAATTAATTTTAAGCCCTGTCATGATTCTTGATTAATAATAAATACATAAAATAAATAATTTAGCAATGACGTCGTGTCAAGTAGCATAGTCGCATATATCAATACGCAAAGCAATTTCATAACTTATTTTTAATAATGATAAATAATGCACAATAAATAAGATTTTAGCGCCGCATTCTAAAATATTAATCACTAATTAAATAGCACGCCCGCATTTATTATTTAAGCAATTAGATTAATAAAGCACCTAGATAATTTAATCACAACTTATTAACTTACCACTAATTAGCTAATTAAGCCCCTAAAATTAAATACCTAACTAATACCTAATTCTACCCAACCCAAAACCTTTAACATCCGCAGGCCCAACACCCAGCAGCCCTTATTTCCCTCCCCCAAAAGCCCCCTCAACCTTTCTTTATCCTTACCCGTCGTCCAAGCCCAGAACCCCTTACCCGAAGGCCCAACCCGCAAGCCCTTCCAGTTACCAGCAGCCCACAAAGAATTATACTTCAACCCCTAGCCCTTCCCCCATCGTCCCTAGCAGCACAAAAGAAAACAAAAGAACAGAGGAACACCCTAAACCTAAAGAAAGAACCGCCGCACACACCCCTCCCCTTCACCCGCGAATCTCGCCGGATTTTCAGGGTGGAAAATCCGGCGACTTTCCTTTCCCTACCAGTATTATTCGAATCACACAAAATCACCCCTTTTATGGTAAGAACCTTTAACGAAATCGCAAAGAATCGGAGGGGATCAAGCACGAATCAGCACCAAATATCAGCCAAAATCACATCTTGATTACTTACCAAACTTAGAATCCAAACCATGGCTATATAAAACACATGCAATAGGGCACAGAGAGAGGAGCTAAGGGAAGTAGTAATTGCTTTACACATGCAAGCAGGGCAGGGCACGGTAGGGTAGAGCTCAGTGAGGTAGCAATCGTTTTTATACATGCGAGCATAGCGGTAGGACATCACGACAGAACATCGGCGAGGGTGGAGAACCTAGTACCTTTCTGAACCCAGAAAGATGCATTTCGGAAAACCAGCAGTCTAGGGAAAACCAATAAAAAGGAAGCATTCGGAAAATTTTAGCAGCCTAGGAACAACAATCAGCATCGACATCCAAGAACAGTCCAGAGCTTTTTTTTACTGTCAATACACCTTCGAACAACAGTCAAGTAAGCCTAGGAATAAATTCTCTAAAAGAAAAAATCACAAACATCAGTCCCTCAAATCGCATCGCAACTCCGAGTGGATCGGCGACTTGATACGCTTCTGTCGTCCTAGAAGGTAAACCCAAATTCCTCTCAGTTTTATTCTGTATTATTGTGTGTCTTGTGTTAATTATGTGTTAGTTATAGTTGTTAATATTGTTACATCTGCTAGCAGGTTATCTATTCTAGGTTTTATTCAGTAAACTATATATTAGGTTCACATTTGGTAGGGTTGTCTACATATTGCTATAATGTGAAATGGCGACATATACACTGGTTTAATCATTTGTCGAGATTGGCTAAGAAACTGAACATTATGTGATAGATGTTATTGTCCAGTGTGTTGTTTGGTGATTTGCTTACTGATTGGATTTAATGAAGATTTAGATAAATAAATCAAATTCACTGTGTGATAAATGGTTGTTCTTCCAGAAGAATAAATCAATTAGTTATTAATTGGTTTGGACAAGTTTTCTTTCAATTGGTTAAATGTGATATTAATCTTACGAGTTGATGTATATGCTGGAAAACTGTATGTAGCTAAAAGGTTCTTGGGATATTCAACTGAAATACCTTATATTAATATGCCATGTTCAGAGTTGAGTGATCCAAGTATGGTTTCAAATCTGCCTATTGACAAGCATGACTAGTTTTGATCCTTCCAGCATGTCAAACCCACATTTCTTTTCCTCAATATGAAATATACTCTACATCGTTTCACATCTTGTCCTATGCTTATTTTCGTCTCTGTCGTCACATGGTACACTATAGATGCTTAATTGATCAACCCTTCTGTTTCAAAAATTCGAGAATTGCATGTTAGGCCGAATTTTAAATCTAAAAATGGTTGATGGATCTGCCTATTTGGTCTGGTTCGTTACTGTTGAGTGAGAATTTCAACCATGTGTTTGTTTAAATTTACATAGCTATTTGCATGATTAATATGATTTGGGTTGATATTAATCCTTATATTTTCTTATATTTTTACATGAAATGCATCGGAGCGAAATGAAGAGTCTCATGGCGAGACTCATTACAAGCTACAACAAATGAAGACCCGCATCTTATGTGCTTCATCCTCTCCGCACCATAAACTCCAAACCATAGGCGGAATGACTTCGCCATTTCTTCGAGTCCTTGTTAATTCATATCCTCACCCCATTTATTGTTGTAATTATTTGACTAACGCTACTCTAATTAGTAGGACACCTAGAATAGCTAAACCTTGAATCAATAATTAGAAGATAATTGGGTATTAGAAATTTGGCATTCCCCTAGTTGCTTATTTAGGATTGTCATGCATATCGGTTTTTTTTTTTTTTTTATCATTGCAAAGAGTAATTAAAACCTAAACTATATTTTGCATAATTAACAAAGCAAATCCATAAATAACTATCTTTCCCTTTATTTTCCATTGCCAAAAAGAGTATTTTATAAACAACATGAATGCATATTTTTGAACTTTATACTATGTTTTTATAAATTATGTCATGCCTATTTACCTAGATACATTTTGTCAAAGAAACTGATTCCGGCATTATTACCTTTGCACTATACTATGCAATATATATTTTATCTAATATAGCCAATTTATATGTTCTTTAAGTATCTTATGAACGTATATTTTCATCCAAAAATTAATTCTACTTTATAAAATCATAAACCTTTTATGTCGTCAAAGAACACACTTTTCCTTACTTTATATAAAACACTTGCAACATTCTTTTACTTCAAATATTCTTTCTTAAACATGCCTTTCTTAGCATAAATAATTAACCTTAGGTTTGAACGGACAACCGCAAGTTAGCGGATCCTTTAGGGTGCCTAACCCCTTCCCTTTAGGATAATAAAGAACCCTTACCTAGAATCTCGTTAAGTTTAGCAGACCATTAAATGGAGTTAATGTTTACTTTAAACTAGCTAACATTTAGGTGTCCTAATTCACCCAATTAATTAGGTGGCGACTCCGTGAACCCTTTAGCATTTCGCACCCCCTTTTTAACATTTAGCACTTTTATTTATTTTCTAACTCTTTTATTAAGCAGGGATTCGCTAGAAAATGTCGCGGTCGAAAAAAGGCGTGACATGTACTATGTCAAAAGCTAAAGAAATCTCATAATTCTCTTTTCTTTTGTAGTATAGTCACATGTATATATGTAACCACTTGAGATGTAAAAGAAAAAAACATAGAGATAGTGGTCGAAACACATTTGAACTATCACTTATTTGTGAGTTTTCTATTTGAACTATTAGGTGTGCGAGATTTCTTCCTAAACTATCATAACTATTATCAAAATACACTTCAATTAGTTGATCACTTTTCCTACCTGAATGATAGTGAACAACTAATAATTGAGGTTTGTTTTGATAAATATTTAGTGATAATTTAATTATAAAACTCGCGTTCGGATAGAAAACTTACAAAAAAAATTATAATTCATATATGTTTTTGATCATTATCCAGAAACAACATATGTAGAAATGATTATCTATTTTGATTTTATTTTTGAGATTAACTAGTATCTGCTGTCAGTGGAAACTTATTTTTACACAAGCAGATAATTTTAAGGCATATTATAGGTAAGTTAATTATTTTTATTTTAAATAAGTCTCTATATTTACTCACCAGAATATTTTTAGCATTATGTTCAAAATCATTGAAGCAATTAGCAGAATAAACCTTTAAAACAATCAGTGGTGGATCTAAAGTTTTATTTACAGATTCACACAATAAATTTTGTTCATATTCTGTATATGTATTAAAAAAATTCAACAAATCTTATAAATATTTAATTGTAAACTCAATTAATATTATAAATTAATTTAAGATTTTTGTACTCATAAATTTAAAATCCTGAATTCGCCCCTGAAAATAATCACTATCGCCATTCTATAATATAGTAAGTTCTTTTGTTGAGTATGGTCTTATTTTTTTATTTTATACAATAACTGTTAGTAGAATTTCATTAATACAATGGTTACTTTTTTGTGACAGAGATGAAAAGATTAGGGTAGAGAAGTCTAGCTAACAAAACAGAATAGATTAAGGCACTAACTAAGAGTGAAAAACCCAGCCTTCAACCGAGGACGAGAGAACATTTTAGTCCCAGTTGTAGCCTTCGTGACTTAATCTAGATACAATGGTCTTGACTATAAGACCATCACGGTTTCGTACACGGATTTGAGGGACCGAAAATTAAGTCGGAGAGAAAAAAAAGTAATCACGAAAATGATTTTAAAGAAAAGGATAAATGTGCAAATATATCCCCTAAGTTTGAGATTTAGAGCAGATATATATTCCGTTAAAAAAATTGTAGATATATACCACAGACCACAGTCGTTATAAAATGGTGCAAATATACTTTTTTTACCGACGGATTTAAAAAAAAAATCATTTATTTTTAATTTAAAAAATGTCACGAGGCTTTAAAAAAAGTCTACCTATTTTTTTTAGTAGACATATTTTTCTAAAATCACATGGTAATTTTGTTTCCTGATGGATCAGGCCTGATTTATTTGAAAAAATGGGTATGACTTATTTTTGTAAAGTCACATAGATATTTTTTAATCAAATCAGACCTGATCCACCAGAAAATAATTGTCATGTGGCTTTGGAAAAAATGTCTACTAAAGAAAAATGAATATATTTTTTTAATGCGATTGAGACACTTTTTTCAATTAAATAAATTATCTAAACAATTTTTCAAAAAAAATTATCAGCGAAAAGAATATATTTGCATCATTTGTGTAATAGTAGAGATATATTTGCACCATTTTATAACGATAGAGATATATATTCATTACTTTTTTAACGAAAAATATATCTACTCTAAATCGCAAATTCGAGACGCAAATTCGAGAGAGATATTTGCATGTTGGTTGTGTCGAAAATAATGTGGTAACTGACTACAATAACCCTTTCAAATTACTTGCTTGTGTCGAAAAAAAAAATCCACTGACAAAGAATATTAGTTAAACTCTTTATTTTTCTCCTTTTCATTTTATGGAATCTCAAGATGTGACGTTGATGGTGCTAGGCAGCAAGCTGCTAAGATGAATAACGTTTACTATTCAGAAATAGCTCTAATTGAGCTAATAGCCATCATGCGAGTATTAGTATGTATTTTATCAAGCTTTTACAAGTGTTTCTTAATTTGAGAAATACTTTTTGGGTCAAACACATACTTATCAAGAAGTAGAAATATTTTTCAAAAAAACCAAAAAGTGTTTCTACAATGGAAGAGAATAATAAACACCAATTTGGTGATTCTCTAAAAAGTGCTTCTCCAAACATTTTTTTTTAAAATAAAATAAAATTGTTGATCGATTTTTTTCAATTTGGTTTAATTATTCACTTTTTTTTTTAAAAATCAATTGAATTTAATTATTTACTGTGTTTTTGATAACTAGTTGATATGTTAATTTTTTATAGACTTATTTCAATTGAGTTTAATTATTCACTCTTTTTATTCAATTGAGTTTAATTATTTACTGGATTTTCGATAATTAGTTGATATGTTATCTATTTTTTTTTCTAAATTTTGTTTATAGACTTAATTCAACTGAGTTTAATTATTCACTGGGTTTTCAATAAGTAGTTGATATGTTATCTGTTTTAAAATGCTTAATTGAATTGAGTTTAAATTTTTATGGGTTTTTTTTTATAACTACTCGATATGTTTTATGTTCTTTATTTTTAAAATAATAATAATTTGGGACTGAGGCGTAATTGTTAAAAAATAGATTGTAGCAGTATTAAAAATAGATTTTTTACTTTGTATATATATATATATATATATATATATATATATATATATATATCTTTGCCATATATACAAACCATGAATGTAGTTTATTTTTCCTATATTTTAAGTATTAGTTTGTTCTGTCCATTCCTCATTGAGAAATGTAATTGATCGAACATTTGGTGTGTGGAAAATAAGATGGAGGGTATTATCAATAATGTTAAGTTTCCCATTAGACACAAAAAAAAATTCGGACAACTATGACTATGCATAATTACATTAGAAGGCATGCACTTGAAGATTTGAAATTTGATAAATGTGATGAAGACCGTAATTATGTTCCTGAAGTTGAAGGAGATGAAGATATTGGAGGAACATCAAGGACTTTGAGAGATGATCATGATGGATCGATGAATAATGTTAGTATGGAATCTGTTCGCCACAATATTGTCACTTCATTAATGAGTCGCGGGTCATAATGATATTTATATAATCTAGATTATTAGTTGTGTAATGATGTATATATTCAACTTTTGGACATATTAAGTCATTGACTATCATATTATCGTTAAAAAGAATATTCTAGTTTCTTTGCATAAATGTAAAACAGACATTGTTTACATTTTACCAAATCTCTATAATTATACGCCAAACACCGTAATGTGATTCTCTAAAAGCTTCTAAAAATTAAAAAATAGAAACTGTTTTAAAAAAACTTGGCCAAACAAACCCTTTGACAAGAGCGCAAGTCTTTTTGGTACGAAAGAAAATGCTTTTGAAAAAATATTTTCTATTTTTAATTTAATTTTACTAAATATCTTTAAAAATATTTCCCTTTCCTTAAAAATTTAACGAAAAACACCTTTCATATCAATAAAAATACATGTATCCCTAACCACGCCCACCACCTACCCCACCTCCACCCATCCCCACCACACCCTCCACACAACCTTACCCCACCCTACCTACCACCCCACCACCTACCACCCAACCCCACCCACCACCCTCCACTCCTCACCTACCCCATGCAGCCTAGCCCACCTCCTACCCCATTTACAAGAAGTTGCACTCCGTTCAAAATCTCATTTCATTGTGTTTTGGTTTGAATATATACAAATGTTCTTAAAATGTCAGTTTTTAATTTGCGTATCAAACACACAAAAAATGAGTAGGAAAAATTACTTATTTCATTAAAAACAAATCTGGCATATTCTATAAGATGGAAGTTTACTTTGAAGCGATTTTCAAAAGGTGTAAAATCTAAATATTAATCTGAATTGCAATGAATCTCAATGACAAAAAATAACTCGGTCTCTTGCTTCCATTAGTTAGGATCTCATCTCTTTAGCAAAAATATTCCTCTCATATATATAATCGATTAAAAAAAACACGGAACGCACCCTAAAGCGATCTCATAATTCTCTTCCTTTTTAATCATCACATTTATATATGCAACCAAAATGCAACCAAAATCATAACTCGGAAATGTTTGAGAGCAAAGTTTTAAGGACAAATTGGCTAATAATAAAATCTTTACGGGGGCTGACATTACAATCCCAAAAACAAAAATTACCTAATTAGACAAATAACTCAGCGGTTTTGTCGGTGTATCATGATAACACCCATCACTTAAAATATTCACTGAAGCAACCAAAATGCGCCAAGTGCATATAACACCAAAATCCAATAAATCAACTCCTCGGACTTAGTTAGATGATAAAGAAGCTGAACTTAAAATCCAGTTGAAGCTTGTAACGTGAGTTAGAATTCGGATGAGAGCACTTTGCTCTGATAGAACTTGTAGTTGATATCAGTTGATCTGTTTTGTTATTCAGACACATTTCGTGATTTATTGATAGTAGTGTTGAGTGATCGAGGGACCGATATTACTATCTCCAGAATAGTGTGACGTAAGCAGCTTGATATAAAAAAAATCCAATAAATCATACGGTCCAAATCAAATCCTTACATCACGTGCGCATTTTAGCAAGCACCCTTGTGGTCACTCATTATGAATCTTTTACATTTGACTCCAGAAAATAAGGAAATCAAGATCCTTTTGTTCCAATATTTTTGTAGGGACAGAAATAATGTTATAGAATTCATTTTGAGCTAAAAGGGTTCATAATTAATCTTCAAATTCATGAGGTAAATCAATTATATTTATATATAATGCTTACTGTATGTATAGATTTTTCATCACTTTGACATTAATGAAGCTAGCTGACCCTTAATTCAAGATTCACTCAGATCTGTGCATTGTTGGATTTATTTTGTTAAATTTAACATTTTTTTAGCACCCTTTACTTCTATTTGTGGAGTTCTGTTCTTATTTGTTACATATTTTAAAGATTTTAATGTGATTGTGTTTTAGGATTTAGAGGTTCTTGTGGTGATAGTGATTGGAATTGTTGGCTTTGTTTTGTTAAATGTAACATTTTTTTTAGCACCCTTTACTTCCGTTAGTGGAGTTCTATACTCATATGTTACATATTTTGAAGATTTGTATGCCTGTGTGTTTTAGGATTTAGAGGTTTAGTGAATTTCTTGTGGTGATAGTGATTGGATTTGTTGGCTATATTTTGTCAAATGTAACATTCTTCGAGCACCCTTTACTTCTGTTTGTGGAGTTCTATTCTCATGTGTTACATATTTTTATGGATGTTTATGTCTTTGTGTTTTAGGAATTAGACATTTTTTGAACTTCTTGTGGTGATAGTGAATGGAATTGTTGGCTTTATTTTGTAAAATGTAACATTTATCAAGCATCCTTTACTTCTGTTTGTGGAGTTCTGTTCTTATTTGTTACATATTTTAAAGATTTTTATGTGTTTGTGATTTAAGATTTAGAGGTTTTTGTGAATTTCTTGTGGTGTTAGTGATTGGATTATTGGCTGTCAAATGTAATATTTTTCAACCACCCTTTACTTTTGTTTGTGGAGTACTATCCTCATATATTACATATTTTAAGGATTTTTATGTTTTGGTGTTTTAGGCCTTAGAGGTTTTTGTGATTTTCTTGTGATGATAGTGATATTTTGTCAAATTAAACATTTTTCGAGACCCTTTACTTCTGTTTGTGGAGTTCTGTTCTTATATGTTACTCCCTCCATTTCAATTTGTTTGTCTTAGTTTGATTCGGCGGAGTTTAAGAACACCTTTAAATCTTGTGGTCTTAAACTAAAGATGTGTGTAATGTACCAAAATATCATGTAGAATATTGAGTGTAAAGAGTTAGGAGTACTAAATAAAGAAAGTGGTATTTTTTTTAAAATAGATTAAAAAGGAAAGTAAGAGTGTAAGACAGAGGGAGTACATATTTTGAAGATTTTTATGTCTTTGTATTTTAGAGTTTTTTTTTGTGAATTTCTTTTGATGATAGTGAGAATTAATGTTATAACGTATTTTAGAGTTTTTTTTTGTGAATTTCTTTTGTGAATTTCTTTTGATGATAGTGAGAATTAATGTTTACGTGTTTATTAATGATGTGAGAATTAATGTTATAACGTAACTCTTAAATTACCTCGACTAATGATCATCGTAATTGGGATATCGATGATATCGATACGTCGACATGTGGTCTGCATCATATCCCTATATAGGGGATGTAGTATGTCTCACTTACTACGAATTATGGCAACTCGTGATGGACACATTGATACTTGTTGAAGTGTTGGTATGCCCTGCTGATGTACTGTTTTGTTATATGTCTATAATGTCATCAGCATGTGGGAGATAAAAGTCCTTAAACTTGAGGTCAATATCACCTTGTTTTCGGAGTAATGTACTTTGATCATGTCCTAAGCTCATATGCTTTATAGGTTGAGACGCGACTTGTTTTGGGTGCATTACGAAGTAGATTAAAGGTGGTATATGAGCCAAGATTAGGATTCATTCCTGAATATATATATTCAAGTGAACACTCAGGTACTCATATGGTATTAGGTTGACTAAGTCATTGGCTAATGCAATGAACATGTCTGTGATATGGTCCTGTTGTCAACTAATATAGATGAGTTATAATGATCAAGCCATTTGGATAGACACTTGACAGATCCTAAGCTTGATTGAGTGTGTCATGAATAAAATGATTTTATCATCCCACATATAGGTTCAGTTCACATGTTTTGTGTAGCTAAATTTTACATATTGGGTTCGTCTTCCGGCGCAGTCTAGGAGTTTCGTGAAGATCCTAATGTAATTAGTGACGATATGTAAAGGCCTGAAGGGTAACACTAAGTCAAATGTTTCGTCGATTGAAGGATGTAATTAGAAGGAGATTAAATATATGTTCGGTTGATGATCGGGACATTAGAAATGGGAACAAGGCAGAAAATTGGGACAGGACCGCGGTGCCGAAACGTGCATAGGCATCGCGGTGCCACTTACTCTGGGCCGCGATGCCGACGCGCTTTCGGGCAGTCCGAATTTTAACCGTCTGTTGGGCCCAGCCCACGGAACCCTAGAAGCCTCTATTCTCAATTATAAATAGAAGGCTTCATTCTCCCATTTCGATATACCAATTGCAAGAGACAAATCTCTACTAAAGCTCTGTCGGATTTCCTAGCATTCATGACTTAGCAAATTACATCATAGTTTCCAGAACTTACAAGAATTCAGTGGAAGCTTTAGGTGAAGATTGGGTATTTAGGGTACCCCCTTCCTCCAGTGGGAGTGCTACGAGAAGTGATGCAGAAATGCAAGATCTTCCGGCACCGGCACAGACCTTAGGAGTAAGTGTACCAGTTGCATTTCCTCCCATTCAGGAAAGACATGGAAATGATATTTCTGATAGCTCTAATGTTGGTGGATCGACCGGTAGCGAGAACCTTCTCACGGTAACATACCAGAATCGAGCTGAGACAATCAACTCCGTAGGTCTACTAGATCTCAACGTCCTCCGGAAAGACTAAATCTACTTGTGGAAACACAAAATGAGCTAGATATTCCAGATGATGACGAGCCTAGAACCTATAACGAAGCAATGCTAGACATTGATTCAAAGAGATAGCAAGACGTCATGAAATCCGAAATGGAATCTATGTATATCAATCAAGTGTGGAACTTGGTTGATTTGCCAAATGAGGTTAAACCCATAGGATGTAAATGAGTCTTCAAGAAGAAGATTGATCATCGACAGCGTTGACTTATAAAGCTAGACTAGTGGCTAAAGGTTTTACTCAGCGTCCTGGTGTGGATTATGATGAAATCTTTTCATCGGTGGCTAAGATAAAGTCTATTCGGATTTTGCTTGCGATAGCTGCACATTATGATTATGACATTTGATAGATGAACGTCAAAATTGCGTTCCTCAATGGTAATCTAATTGAGGAAGTGTATATGAAACAACCCGAGAGTTTTTCATGTGAGTCCAGACCAAATGATGTGTGCAGGCTACAAAAGTTCATTTATGGGCTTAAGCAAGCTTCTAGGAGTTGGAACATTTGCTTTGACAATGCTATCAAATCTTTTGATTTTGTCAGAAGCAAGGAGGATTCTTGTGTTTATATCAAACGCAAGGATGAGGGCATTGTCTTCATTATTATAAATGTTGATGACATATTGATAATGGGAGATGTCCAAGACCTTCATGATGAAGGATTTAGGTGAAACCTGCTACATTTTGGGAATTAGGATCTATAGAGATAGACCTAATAGATTGTTGGGGCTGTCACAGTCAGTCTACATAGACAATGTGCTTAGACGCTTTTCAATGGAGAATTCCAAGAAAGACGGTCTTCCGATGAGTCAAGACATCAAGTTATCAAAGAAGAGTTGCCCTTCTAATGCTATTGAACTTGAGCGCATGAGGAGGATCCCATATGCTTCGGCTATAAGATCGATCATGTATGCCATGACCTGTACTAGGCCAGATGTGACCTTTGCACTTAGTATGACTTGCAAGTTCCAGCAGAATCTTGGCGAGGAACACTGGAAAGCAGTCAAGAGTATTCTCAAGTACCTCAGACGTACTAAAGATTACTTCTTAGTCTATGGTGGAGTTGATCAGCTGGTTGCCACAGGGTATACCGATGCTAGTTTCCAGACAGATGTTGATGATTTCAAATCTCAATCTGGTTACACGTTCATTTTCAACGGAAGAGCAGTGAGCTGGAAGAGTTCCAAACAAGCTACTACTGCAGACTCGACTACTGAAGCAGTGGATCGGAAGCTGCTAAGGAAGCTGTCGCGATTTCTGAGTTCCTGAGGGAACTAGGGGTTGTTCCTAGTGCTAGTTGTCCAATAACTATTTATTGTGACAACACTAGTGCGATTGCACATGCAAAGGAACCAAGATCAACGAATAGAAACAAACATGTACCGAGAAAGTACCACATCATGAGAGAGATGGTGGAAGCTGAAGATATCAAGATAGATTATATTCCCACAGACAATAATCTAGCAGACCCGTTTACTAAACCATTAAGCTTGGTGAAGCATAATAGTCATTTTGAGAACATGGGTATTAGATTTGTTGGTGATTGACTCTAGGCCAAGTGGAAGATTGAAAGTATATGTATGTCCTAGAGACAATCTGTATTAGGATACATTATACACATTCATTTTTTTTAATGATTAATATTATGACATTTGCATTTGTTGAATTATTAGTTGATTGTTTATAAAATTCTATAAATGCATCCCTAGAGTTTACGTGTTTATTAATGATGTGAGAATTAATGTTATAACGTAACTCTTAAATTACCTCGACTAATGATCATCGTAATTGGGATATCGATGATATCGATACGTCGACATGTGGTCTGCATCATATCCCTATATAGGGGATGTAGTATGTCTCACTTACTACGAATTATGGCAACTCGTGATGGACACATTGATACTTGTTGAAGTGTTGGTATGCCCTGCTGATGTACTGTTTTGTTATATGTCTATAATGTCATCAGCATGTGGGAGATAAAAGTCCTTAAACTTGAGGTCAATATCACCTTGTTTTCGGAGTAATGTACTTTGATCATGTCCTAAGCTCATATGCTTTATAGGTTGAGACGCGACTTGTTTTGGGTGCATTACGAAGTAGATTAAAGGTGGTATGTGAGCCAAGATTAGGATTCATTCCTTGAATATATATATTCAAGTGAACACTCAGGTACTCATATGGTATTAGGTTGACTAAGTCATTGGCCAATGCAATGGACATGTCTGTGATATGGTCCTGTTGTCAACTAATATAGATGAGTTATAATGATCAAGCCATTTGGATAGACACTTGACAGATGCTAAGTTTTATTTAGTGCGTCATGAATGAAAGAATTTTATCTTCCCACATATAGGTTCAGTTCACATGTTTTATGTAGCTAAACTTTACATATTGGGTTCGTCTTCCGGCGCAGTCTAGGAGTTTTGTGAAGATCCTAATGTAATTAGTGACAATATGTAAAGGCCTGAAGAGTAACACTAAGTCAAATGTTCCGTCGATTGAAGGATGTAATTAGAAGGAGATTAAATATATGTTCGGTTGATGACCGGGACATTAGAAATGGGAACAAGGCAGAAAATTGGGACAGGACCGCGGTGCCGAAACGTGCATAGACACCGCGGTGCCGACGCGCTTTCGCGCAGTCCGAATTTTAGGCATCTGCTGGCCCAGCCCACGAAAACCCTAGAAGCCTCTATTCTCAATTATAAATAGAGGGCTTCATTCTCCCATTTCGATATACCAATTGCAAGAGACAAATCTCTTCTAAAGCTCCGTCGGATTCCCTAGCATTCCTGACTTAGCAAATTACATCATAGTTTTCAGAACTCGAGGGACGTTTGCGTGTGCATTCTCGGACTACACAAAATTTGAAGGTTCAACTGCTTGGCTGATTACTTCTAATATGTAAGTCTTCTGTCGAAGTTATTATATATTACTTTGTGTTTGATTTACATTACATATCATACTACAGTTCGACCGCCTATGTCAGGTTTAAAACATAAATTTTCAAATTCCGCTGCGGGTACGAACCCGACGTAAACTCCTACCCTTGTAGTGTTAGTGATTGGAATTGTTGGCTTTATTTTGTCAAAAGTGACCATTTTCGAGCACCCTTTACTTCTGTTTGTGGAGTTCTATGCTCATATGTTACATATTTTAAGGATTTTTATGTCTGTGTGTTTTAGGATTTAGAGGTGTTGTGAATTTCTTGTGGTGTTAGTGATTGGAATTGTTGGATTTATTTTGTTAAATGTAACATTTTTCGATCACCCTTTACTTCTATTTGTGGAGTTCTATACTTATATGTTACATAATTTAAGCTTTTTGTGTTTTAGGCCTTAAGAGGTTTTTGTGAATTTCTTGTGGTGATAGTGATATTTTGTCAAATTTAACATTTTTGTAGCAGCCTTTACTTCTGTTGTGGATTTCTGTTCTTATATATTGGAGTACATACTTTATAGATTTTTATGTCTTTGTGTTTTAGGATTTAGAGGTTTTTGTGAATTTCTTGGGGTGTTAGTGATTGGATATGTTGGCTTTGTTTTGTCAAGTCTAACTTTTTTCGAGCACCCTTTACTTCTGTTTGTGGAGTTCTATGCTTGTATGTTACATATTTTGAAGATTTTTATGTCTGCGTGTTTTAGGATTTAGAAGTTTTATGAATTTTTGTGGTGTTAGTGATTTGAATTGTTGGCTTTATTTTGTCAAATGTAACATTTTTCGAGCTCCCTTTACTTCTGTTTGTGGAGTTTTACTCTCATATGCACATATTTTAAAGATTTTTATGTCTTTGTGTTTTAGGCCTTGGAGGTTTTTGTGAATTTCTTGTGGTGATATTGATCGGAAATGTTGGTTTTATTTTGTTAAATATAACGTTTTCGTTCACCCTTAACTTCTATTTGTGGAATTCTATACTTGTATATTACATATTTTATGTTTTTTTTTGTGTTTCAGGCCTTAGAGGTTTTTGTGAGTTTCTTGTGGTGGTAGTGATTGGAAAGAGTAGGAGAAATGGTGGGTCGAGCGCCAAATTTGCTGTCCCGGAGTGGAAGTTTCAGGCCAGAAAATCTGGGGCAAAATGCATTGGCAATGATAGGGAATCTCTGTTTCACTATATTTGTAGTTGGGGTTTTGATTTTCACTATAATTGCTGCAACTTATGAGCCTGAAGACCCTTTATTCCATCCTTCAACGAAAATCACTAATTTCCTTACATCTAAATCCAATGCCACATTTAAAGCTGATGACACTGTTATGAAGACTGGTGAGGATTTTATCGGTGCAAATCAGACAGTATTTTCTACCTTTATAAACCTAACAGATGTCGACGTTTCGTTGCCGGCCACTGAATTTGGCACTGAGAATAATCCTGATTGTCAGGGGAAAACTGATGAACCCATCGATTGCACTGACCCGGATGTGTTTCATTTGTTGATGAGGGCAGCCATTGAGAAGTTCAAGGATATACATTTTTACAGATTCGGGAAGTCGGTCCGTGGATCGAATGATAGTTCGTGCCACATGGCATGGCGGTTTAGGCCTAAGGAAGGGAAGGCCGCTGCATTTTACAAGGATTACCGCGAGTTTATGGTTTCTAGGTCAGAGAACTGTACGCTTAGTGTGGTCAGCATTGGTGATTATCATTCTGGTCCCAATGCTCGGAAAAGGAAGAGAAAGAACAGGGACAAAACTTCAGCTAAGTCCGACGAGGGGTTTGAGAAGGCACAAGTGAAGACCGGGGAACAAAATATCGCGCTTCCCGAGGTCGGTGAAGCTGTGAATGACTCGCTTCCTGTGGTGGAATCGGAGAGTTCTTTCAGTCTTGGGAAGTATTTGGTATATCATGGAGGTGGGGATAGGTGCAAGAGCATGAACCATTATCTCTGGAGCTTCATGTGCGCATTAGGCGAGGCACAATATTTGAACAGGACCTTGATAATGGATTTGAGTATTTGTTTATCCAAGATATACACTTCGTCTGGCGTAGACGAGGAAGGAAAAGATTTCAGGTTTTAATTCTTTTTTATATTTTTTACCTACATTATGGGAAAACTGGTATAAAAGAAAGTATAAAACTATCGAAAGAATAATCACCCCACAAACAAACTTTTTTAATGACTACATTGTGGATGCTTTTTTTGTTGATTTCAGGTTTTACTTTGACTTTGAGCATTTAAAGGATTCGGCATCAGTTCTTGATCAGGAACAGTTTTGGTCCGATTGGGAAAAATGGCACCAAAAAGACGGATTATCTCTCCATCTAGTGGAAGATTTTAGAGTTACGCCCATGAAGTTATCCGGACTGAAGGATACTTTAATCATGAGGAAGTTTGGTAGCGTGGAGCCGGATAATTACTGGTATAGAGTATGTGAGGGTGAGACGGAATCCGTTGTTCAACGGCCGTGGCATTTAGTGTGGAAGTCAAGACGGTTGATGGATATTGTTTCGGCTATTGCTTCTAGGTTGAATTGGGATTACGACTCGGTTCATGTAGTGAGAGGGGAGAAGGCAAGGAATCGGGAATTATGGCCACATCTTGCTGAAGATACTTCTCCCGAGGCTCTTCTTTCTAGCTTGCAAGACAAGATTGATGATGGAAGGAACCTGTATATTGCGACAAATGAACCAGAGACATCTTCTTTTAATCCTTTAAAGGATAAGTATTCAACACATTTCCTTCATGACTATAAGGATCTGTGGGACGAAAACAGTGAATGGTATTCAGAGACAGCAAAGCTTCATAATGGAAGTCCTGTTGAATTTGATGGTTACATGAGGGTTTCAGTTGATACCGAAGTTTTCTTGAGGGGTAAAAAACAGATCGAGACATTTAATGAACTCACTAAAGACTGCAAGGATGGGATCAATACGTGCACTTCTTCCGGCTAGTCTATGTACTGGCAAAGCTTTACCACTGTTGCCTTGGGGTAAATCTTGTACCATTCCGATATTTTAGGAAATCTTTTGTCTTAATTTATGGAATGAGAATCAAGATTCCTGTTAGTTTCTTTTCTGATGAGTAAAATTTGTTCCATTAGTTGGTATTTTCTCAGTTTTGTTGTTATAGGCTTGTACGGTGTACCCCTTCATTTTTGGTAACTTTATCAAAATTTCATGTTTATTCCTTTCTTGGATTGCTTTCTTTGAACAATGAAATTGTTGTTTGATCTAATTAACTCTCCTAATGTGCTGATCAAAGTTCTTCTTTGCAGTTATGTATTGCTGGGAGCTTATATTTTATTTGTTGTACCCTTCTGTATTCTCACAAGTAGCACTGAAATGCTTGACATATGTTGAAATAGATGGCTCTCTGAATAATGTACTGCTGTTAGTCAAGTTGTTAGCATAAAGAGGATCATGCCATTTTTTTTTGCTATTGAAGTGTTACTGAGATGGGTAGATTACATAGACTGCATCTTTTTTAATAGCAATAACTGTATTATGAGAATTCACGATCTATGTTGGCTGTTAGCGTACCGCAGTACTCCTCCTTTATCCGGGCTTTTCATTACTTCGCAAATTTCTCCTTTTGGCTTATGCTGTAGTAACAATTACAACAACAACATATCCGGTAAAATCTCACAATGTTGGTAGAATGTACACAGACTTCACCCCACCTTGGCAGGTATGATGTAGTAACAATTGTTAAAAGAAAAATGATAAAGAGAAAAGAGAAACAATGTTTGTAGCTTGAGCAACTTTCCACTATTGTAACCCCACTCCAAATTTTCAGTATGTATGCAAGTGAGGGGGGGGGGGGGGGTGTTCCTTGACAAAATAATTCACTTTTTTTTATTAAATAAACTTTGAATTTTTTTATCAGATACACAGTGTTCGTTATCAGGGTCTTTTTCTTTAGTAATAAAAAGAAAATCAGTGTCTTTTCGAGTGAGATTAATAGGTGATAAATACAGCTAGCAAATCTCCGGCTAGCAAATCTCCTAGCATTTAACCATTTATTATTCCTCTTAAAACCCTGCATTGATTACGTTTCTTTTGAGCCGAGGGTCTACCAGATATAACATCTCTATCCCACAAAGGTAGAGGTAAGGTCTTCGTACATCCTACGCTCTCCAGACCCACTTGTCAAAATATATTGAGTATGTTGTTGTAATAATATAATAATAATAATTACAATAAAAATACTAATACTTATAATTATAATAGTAATAGTAATATAAATAGTAATAGTAATAATAGTCAAAAAGAAAAATAGTGGTGTAGAAAAAAGAAAAGAAATCAACCTCAGAGTGAGGCTTGGATCTGCATATACCTGAAATCTACAACTAAAGAAAGATTCAAATTCTCCAGTCTTGCATTTTCTCAGGTATTAAGTTAATCTGTTTTAAGGATTCTAGTTCTCTATTTAATTTATTAATTTTGTTTTAGTTTTTATATGACTTGGTCCTTTAGTTTCTTTTTAATTTGTTTCTCTCATACAATTCCCTTTTGAGATGAGCTTAAATGGAGCAACATACATATCGTGAGAATTCATATAACTAACTCCAACTTACTTGAGACGAGGGTTGTTGTTGTTGCTGTCGTCGTATTCATGTTCTTGGCAATATTCTGAAGATTGATGCCATTTATGATAAATGATATTGGTGTTTTCTATTTGCGTTTAGAGAAATAAAATCTTTTTCCCTTTTCCTTTTGAAGTGTTGTGAGAGTTTTTTTTCCAATATCTGCGTGGATACATATTTCAAAATTTCTACTCGTTTAGCATAATTTCTCATATTTTTTCTTGTCAAACTGGAGAAGATAGGTAAGCAAATCGAATTGTGATATGGTTTCTGGTTTCTTGGTATGGAGAGATCTTTGCCATAAAAGAGAGCCCCTAAGCCTTATTCTGCATATCAAAGAACGATGCAATTCCCCATTCATCCGAAATAGTATTTTAGTAAAGAGAGACATTTTGGGCCGACTACTATGACTACATGTCCATTGAGTTAACCCGTGCGCCTTTCTGGTATGAACTCAAAAAAAGCATCTACCCTTCGCCTGCTTCATCTTGAGAGCCTGGTTTTTGTGTGTGAGAAATGTCATCTACAATCAAGTAGAATGTATAATTCAAGAATCAAGATTTCACATGACAAACAAGAAGATTCATGCTTAAGATAACCCCACCCTATCCCACCCACCTCATTTATTCTATTCAGAATTTAGCGAATGAACATAAATCTTTCCGAGTATCATGAATATCCTTGGTCCATAACATTGATTTCTTCTGCAGTCATACTGAAGGATGGCTGAACAACCACAACCAACTATGGCTGAACAATCAGTTGACATTGCACAAACTAGGAAGAATAAGAAGTTACATCTACCACATATATGTCTAGAAGCAGTGAAGAACTCACCACCAATGCCGTCCTCAGCGCCTTCTTCTCCAACAACCCTACGAAAAACATCAAGTGCAAAGTACAGCTGTTTGTGCTCACCAACCACACATGCAGGTTCTTTCAGGTGCAGATACCACAGGAACTCCGGCCTGACTCGTACTAGCCTGTCTGTTGGCTCGAAACTCTCTGAGCTTGCTTCTGGAAAGTGACTTAACTTTCTGAGTTCATAGCATTGTTCAGCTCAGGGGTAGCTTCAACAGTTAAGGCTCTTTCAGCTATGAAAGTATTAAGCATATAGTAATAATTGTTCTTTTAGCTGCTATCCTTTCTAATCATTTATCTTTTTTTACTTGCTCAGAACTGTGTTAATTGACAAGTGAAGTTGTAAATTGATGAAGGATGATAGGTTGATGTGTATTTGTGTATTAGTTGATTCTTAGTTAAATGGTTGCACATTTTTCTTTCATCCATTTCATAAATAACCCACCCTACCGGTGGCGGAGCCACCCTTGTCACCCCTTCGTTAGAAATTTACACTATGTAAAGATAGGTAAACTTACTTTTTAATGCATATATAATGTATGTTGAATCCTTTTGACTTATTTTTATGTATATTTTTTTATATTTTACTCCCTTTAATGAAAATCCTGGCTCCATCACTACATCCCAATATCCCACCCCACCACTAAGATAACCAACAAAAGGAAAGAAAAAGTTGATACACCCTAACATGAAGTTAGATTTAAGGAAGGTAGAAATATAAGAGTTCTCTTACCATCACCGGGTATTTACACCTAACTAAATGATTAACCTTAAGAATCGACAAATCAAAGTGAAAATGCACATCACTCAACCATGATTAAGTATTAAAAAGTGTATATGCAAGATATTAACCAGACAAACGAGGAGGAACATAAAGGATGTCAAGCTTAAAACCAAAACAGAAGTACCAGGAATGTGCATTTTACTTGAACCTGAAATTTTCTTTTCCAATCACCCTTTTCTGGTGATTTTTCATATAAGGAACATATCAGGATCATATCAGATTTGAGATTTCACCCCATCTAGCAAACTAAAAGAGTAATTTAGTTGCTTGTAGAAAATGGAACAGCAGAGACAGCTTTGGGTAATATATGTACAAAAATGTTAAGTTCTTGATCACAGAAAAGGGATCCGTCACTCGTAGAGAGGACGCAAAGCATTACATATACAACAAGCTACAGAACTACATGTACAATGTTTTTTTGGTCACACCAAAGAGATCCGTCACTCGGAGAGGACGCAAAGCATTACAAATATAACTAGATACAAGACTAAATCATGTACAACAATGTAAAAGTTTTTGGTCACACCAAAGAGACCCGTCACTCAGATAGGACGCAAAGCATAACAAACATGACAAGCTAAGATGTACATAAGAACATCCCGGAATGGATGAAGTGGCATCATAAACCATTTAATCTCACATTGGACATGTATCGTCCTCTTCTTGTTGAGGCATCAAGTAATTTCTGCAAAGAGGACAAGTTACATGCCAATACCTGAGCCACTTTTCTAGACACATCTTATGGAAAACATGGCCACATGAGAGACGGTTTACCCCTGCATCAGGCTCGAATTTTGTCAGGCACACGGAGCATTCTTGTTCAGGGTGGTTAGAGGTACACAGCGAGTAGTAACGAAATGAAGGTGTTCTGGTTCTGAAGTCCTCCATGTACGACTCGGGTGGGCTTCCACGGCATTCAGAGGAGCCCAATGGGCCTTCGATAGGATAGTCTTCCCATGACGCGATATGGATGCCAATCACATGAAGGATCGATCGGAGTATCTCCTTGACAATGGAAATGGATATGGCTGTGTTTACTAGAATCACACCGAGTACTCCTGCATCTGCTGGAGTTGGATATTGTGAGAGGCCCATAATGGACTGGAACCTAGACAATGAATGAATATAATGACCATTAGAGAAGAAACATAGCACTTCAAGGAAGATTAAACTGATATAATAGTGCGGACACCATTGGAAAAACTCATTTTCATAAAGGTAGAAGAGAGAATCCAAATTTTCCCATCTGCCTAAACTTTAGTGAATAGAGTTATTCGATACTTGTGCTAGTGAGAGGTAGCAACTAACTTGGTGGAATAGTCGACGTGCGCAAATTGGCCCATACACAGCCGTTATAAGAAAGTTCAGATTTAACTAGATTTTTTCCTAGATGTTTGACACCGGGTGATTTCTTCCCATTTGCCTCAACCGTGGTGAACAAAGTTACCATTATGTGTGAGGTAGCAAATACTGGTGGAATAGTCGAGGTGCGCACAAGCTTGCCCAGACACCACCCTCCATAAAAAAACGATATTTGGCACTTTCCAGGAGCACCTAAAACGATTTCTTGATTTTCTACTACAACAAAAATGGATAAGTAGCTTGCTCATAGGTAGTAGTTGGTTGTGATACTTGTTCTGAGTTTAGCAGAATTGGTAAGTACTACCATTACTATAAATCATCTACAGTGCTTTTCAAAATTGTCCATAATTTTAGAGCCTTAACACATTAACTTAAAGTAATCAAAGAGAAAGTTGGTCAACATAGAATCAATGACTGAATAGTATCTCCTGACAATCAAAAGCCAAGTAATTGACACAAAAGTTTACCTAATGTTGAAATTGATTACTTCTTCAAAAACTTTTGGAAGAGCTCAATATACTGGATCTGCATAGAACAAAGAAGCAACATATTAATCATTTACTATGAAGAAAATTTGCAGGTCAAAGCTATCAGTCAATTAAACAATAATAATAATAGCATTAGCATACTACAAAGCAGTTAACCAAATATAAAAAGCAGAATGCAAGTTAGTAAATGAAAACTGTAACTTCATAAACTTCTAATCAAACAGAACAATCCCCATTTATCCAAATCATCCACCTTTTTTTCATAAAGATTCCAACTGTGTGCCATTTAACAATAAAAAACTAATTTACCTATGCACAACTCCAATTTGGGGAGTTTGGGGGGGGGGACCTTATTCTGGGGTTATGATTTCTGAACATTTTCTTGATTTATGCCAACTCTTTTGTGTTTTTTCAAGAAATACCAAGCAATAGAGAAGTATTGAGATCATCAAGTACAAATTTTAACTACAGCATTCAATAAAAACCTTGGGATTACTGAACAATATGTAAACATCCAAGATAGTATCAACCATTTCTAAGTTCCAAGAACCATCATTTATCATTTAGAAGCACAAAAACAAAAAGTTATAATAAATCTTGAATGTTGAGATCTGTTTACAGATCATACTCACTCTTCAAGCATAATAATTAATCATGTTAAAAAAGATTGCATTTTTTTCTTAGCAACAATTAAAAAAGTAGACATACTTGTGAACCAAAAAAAAAAAACAGGAAATATAAGTTCATAATAATTGGAAGAGAACAAATAAAGAGATAAAGGGTACCTAAATTTGAGACTTCTTGTTTGTAATATTATAAGAGAAAATGGAAGAGAAGATAGTTTTATTAAGGGTTTATGTGTTGAAGGAGATTCATAGGATCCTCTAAAAGGATTGAGAAAAGCTGATGATGTTCTACTATTTATACAAAAAGCAAACCCTCTGATCCAACACCACAAATTGCCTCCATGTTTTTCTTTATGGAGTGTATCTTTTTTTCTTCTTTCCTTCAATATTAAAATTTTTCGCCGTAAACTGCGTTATTCAGGTCAGTTTGCATACATCTTAAATCAATTTTCGGGCATATGCTACTTTCCAACGTCTCATATCAAATAAGTTTATCTCTCAAGACTTGACAGATGAAAATAAATCGCATAGTATTGTTGTCTAATTCGAAAATTAAACCAGAAATCTCATAGTTTTTAACGCATTTCATTGATCACTAAGCTATATCCTTTCGTGCTAATATTAAGATAATTTTTACTCCTAAAATAATAAAAATGCCGTGACATATTTAAAACTTTAAGTTCTAAATGTACATTTAGTACATGCAACCAATCTTTTTATATGGCGAATGTTCAAATCTTTCGATTCATGAAAACACTCATTCCTCTAACGATTGTCTAACTTGGCTTTGATATTTGCATAGTTTTACCCCTAAACTATCAAGTTGGTCTATATATAACATTTGCAATAATTTGAAGCATATACTCATAAACCATCTAAAAGATTTAAATGTACCCTTCAATAATTGAAAAGGTTAAATTCTTGAATTTGTAAATTGGTAATGAAGATGTCTTTCTCAAGCCCTTTTGGTTTTTCCACTTCATCTTTCACTCAAGTGTTATGCTTTTTTGGTCAAACAACAAGAATATAATAAATATTAAAATTAGACCTAACTCACATTTGATTAATTTTGAATATGGTTTTAACCATAGTCTTGACTTGTTATGCACTAAGCAAAAGTTTCATTGGCTCTAGGCTTATCTTCATAACTTGCATTATTGCTCAATGTTTGAGAGTTTTTGTTAATCATTGGAACTTCTTTTAATTTATAATAAATTGTCCACTTCACATAAGCAAATTGGTAAGTTGCCTTCCATAATTAATTTCCAAATTCTGATAAGTAAATTATTTTTTATTCTTGACTTAGAGAATTGCTCTTTTCCATTTGATAAGATTCACTTCATGGATAACAAATTCATTGTATTTTACCTAATGTTTTAAAGACTTTAAATAGAAATATTTAATTTACACTAAGCAAGAGTTAACAATTCAAAAAATAAATTTATGTAAAACAGTTAGTGGATTTTCATAAATTCACACCAGATAACAAAGGCCATGTGAACGTTAATTTGAGAAGATAATAATTGTAAGGTCAATGTGCTAAGGAGAATAGTCTCATTACTATTAATAATTTAATTACAAGTAGCATGTGGTGCAATAATTCAGTAGGTACCTCATCAAAAATTAGTTCTAGAGATAAATGCTTTACTAAATCTGAAGTAGATCATGAACTTTTAATATGTCAAGAAGAAAGTAAAAAAAGTTCAAACTGAGTGTAAACGTGTATCGTGTATAAAACCAATTCCTATCATAATTATAATATATCTCATATATTGTGTAAATATTTAGTGATATATAATTATGATAAATTAGGATTCCTCTTACACTGAGAAAGCGAAAAGACAGATATTATCATGTGGTTATCTTGATATATTGATCTTATTTCAAAACCCAAAAAATAAGTAAAAGAACATGAATAAAGGTGAAATTAAAGACCTGGCCATGATTTTTTTGAAGCTCAAACTAAATTATTTGACCTTGACTTTCCAGGAGCCAAAAGGATTAATTACTCTTTTATGTAATTACCAAAATTTTATGTTCCTTATTTCATTTATGACAGAAATTATGGAGCTATAATGAAAACCTTAATTCAGACTTAATAATAGAGAGGTCGATCGTATCAAAATGGGTGAAAAAAATTAGTTTTTTTTTTTTAGAAAACTAAGATGAAAGTTGTTGGTCTAAGAAAGGTGTTATAACACTGCTCCAAAGGCCAAAATTAGAAAGAAAAAAAACAAATGTTGATTAAGAGAGATGTCACATCACTTACTTCAAAAATAATTTTGATATTTTGGTTGTCGTAAACATTATTTCATCCTACAAGTATAAAAATTGTAGATTTAGTGGAAAAGTTGAAGGGGAATTACTCTACACATTGATTATGTTATCACTATACTCCTTTTATCGCATTTAAAAATAGTAAACTATTATTACAAGTCTAGAAAAGGATAATAATTATGTTCTGATGAAACTTGACGCCATGAATTGAGGCAATAATTATGGTTTGTGGTCTTAATCTTTATACTTGAATTAAATCTTGAATCTTCCGCCTTAGATCTTCGTTCCTGTTTCAGCAAGCTCCTTGAATCTTGTTTACCTGCAACCAATATACACTAAATCTAGGTTGCTGAGTCGATTGATTTATCAACCTTCCCTTGAGATAATATTGCCCGTATACATGCTTTGTACGGATGAATTCAACTTGTCTTCCAAGGTAAAACAGCGGAGAAATATCACTTGTGCAAAACAAACAGAAGTGATCCTGGCGAAGAAAACAAACACGAAACAATTGCTAAAGAATGGAAAGGAAGAACTTGTTCTCTGCAGTGATTTTTCCTCACTGTTTTTGTGTTATCTCTTGTGTACTCAAATCTGAAAACAAGGTATGATTTTATAGTGTTTTAGGAGGAGGAGATGTGTTAATGGCATTTAGGAAGGGTTAAGAGGGCTGTTAATGGACACCATAAATGCCATAAACGTTGTGGCATAAGTGCCAAACATTTTAGCAAGTAATGGCCATCAATTCTGATTATTACCGTTGCCTGGGAGCTCTCTGGACATTTAGCGCCGCGAGGCTGGTCATGAGGCGCCACGGCGCCGGCAGAAAATGCCAAAAACTTTTGGGACCGAACTATAATTAATCAAAGTTCGCGCACCACGAGTGCCTTCTTTCAAGATCTTTTCAATGGAAAGATATTGCATCTGGAGAGTAGCGGAACTTTAAACCTTCCATTGTATAATACCATCGCACGTATTTATTTGCGGTGAGCGTGATGTCTTGAACCGTCGGTGTTTAGTATATGCCAAGACAATGATACCAACACAATAGCTCCTTATTTGTTTTCCTTGCATAGTTACGTAGTTCTTGGTCGTGGACACACTTGGATTCTTAAGTACGTTCATTTGAGGCGGCCTGTCGTCACACTTAAATAGGTGATCTCCTACAATGTATCATGCTATACCCGACTTCACAAGTGTTAGACACCATTAAAAGTTTCCCCAAACCTAACCTCAAACATTGAGGATCATTAAAGGTTTTGAAAACTTATCCTTTACCCCTCTACATGTTGAACTTTATGTCTATCACGGGAACGATCTTGGATTCATGTTTCTAAGTAGAAATCATTATCCGAAGTGCTCTTGCTTCCACGGCGCTCCAATCAACCTTTACTGATTTAGTTTTCCCATCAACCTTATTCGGGATCTCCATCAGTAAGTTGGGTGTCACTATATCGGTTCTTATTGTTTGGGTTTTAAGCCAATTCCCCTAGACAGGCAGAACTCTTGATCTTCGGGTATCCCTTTTGTCAAAGGGTCTGCTATGTCCTTCGATTTGTAATCAAGGATGTGTCACCGATCAATCGCCATCTGATGCTTATATCTGCGATGGATATGTCCATACACCGTCATTCGTGCTCTCGCGATGTCAAACAAGAGCGAACGAGTTACCCCCAAGAAGGAACATCCTCTAAGAGGTCGTGAAGTTACCCAACTTTTTATCATGCTTTGTGCAAAGCGATGAACTCCGATTCCATCATGAATCGTCTGATGCAAGGTTTGCTTAGAGGATTTTCCTAAGACACCCGTGCGCATTGGTGTTCTTTAGGTCTTATGTCCGATTTGCGTCATTTTGTTCTCCTGAACCACCGGACATCGGACTACCATAATTCATAGACTGCGAATAATTTAGATGTCGTCACATCCGATTTAACGCGCCTTGATTGATCATTTCGAGAATCACGAGTGAACCTTAGTTCAACCGATCTTATTATGAACCGATGCAGTCAATTGTAGTGTGACACGAGCATATCTCTCTGGAATATGGATGCACGTGATTCCAATCAACTTTATGATTTAAATCCATCGGTGACTTCAACGAGATCGCCAAGCTCGCCGAGAGGAGTTTGGAATCAGACCAGTCAGTTAGATGTCTTAGGGATTCCAACTCCTAAGATGTCATCTGTAGTACCCATATCCTTTCATGTTGAAACATACCTTTAAGGAGATATCATTCGATAGTAGAGTACAAGTATTTGAGAAGATAATAATTATAAGGTCAATGTGCTAAGGAGAATAGTCTCATTACTATTAATAATTTAATTACAAGTAGCATGTGGTGCAATAATTCAGTAGGTACCTCATCAAAAATTAGTTCTAGAGATAAATGCTTTACTAAATCTGAAGTAGATCATGAACTTTTAATATGTCAAGAAGAAAGTAAAAGTTCAAACTGAGTGTAAACGTGTATCGTGTATAAAATCAATTCCTATCATAATTATAATATATCTCATATATTGAGTAAATATTTAGTGATATATAATTATGATAAATTAGATTCCTCTTACAATGAGAAAGCGAAAAAGACAGATATTATCATGTGGTTATCTTGATATATTGATCTTATTTCAAAACCCAAAAAATAAGTAAAAGAACATGAATAAAGGTGCAATTAAAGACCTGGTCATGATTTTTTTGAAGCTCAAACTAAATTATTTGACCTTGACTTTCCAGGAGCCAAAAGGATTAATTACTCTTTTATGTAATTACCAAAATTTTATGTTCCTTATTTCATTTATGACAGAAATTATGGAGCTATAATGAAAACCTTAATTCAGACTTAATAATAGAGAGGTCGATCGTATCAAAATGGGTGAAAAAAATTAGTTTTTTTTTTTTAGAAAACTAAGATGAAAGTTGTTGGTCTAAGAAAGGTGTTATAACACTGCTCCAAAGGCCAAAATTAGAAAGAAAAAAAACAAATGTTGATTAAGAGAGATGTCACATCACTTACTTCAAAAATAATTTTGATATTTTGGTTGTCGTAAACATTATTTCATCCTACAAGTATAAAAATTGTAGATTTAGTGGAAAAGTTGAAGGGGAATTACTCTACACATTGATTATGTTATCACTATACTCCTTTTATCGTACGAAAAATAGTAAACTACTATTACAAGTGCTAAGAAAGGATAATAATTATGTGTTCTGAAGAAACTTGATGCCAAGCGAATTGAGGCAATAATTATGGTTTGTGGTCTTAATCTTTATACTTGAATTCGTCTTGAATCTTCCGCCTTAGATCTTCGTTCATGTTTCAGCAAGCTCCTTGAATCTTGTTTACCTGCAACCAATATACACTAAATCTAGGTTGCTGAGTCGATTGATTTATCAACCTTCCCTTGAGATAATATTGCCCGTATACATGCTTTGTACGGATGAATTCAACTTGTCTTCCAAGGTAAAGCAATGGAGAAATATCACTTGTGCAAAACAAGCAGTGATCTGGCGAAGAAAACAAACACGAAACAATTGCTAAAGAATGGAAAGGAAGAACTTGTTCTCTGCGGTGATTTTTCCTCATTTGTTTTTGTGTTATCTCTTGTGTACTCAAATCTGAAAACAAGGTATGATTTTATAGTGTTTTAGGAGGAGGAGATGTGTTAATGGCATTTAGGAAGGGTTAAGAGGGCTGTTAATGGACACCATAAATGCCATAAACGTTGTGGCATAAGTGCCAAACATTTTAGCAAGTAATGGCCATCAATTCTGATTATTACCGTTGCCTGGGAGCTCTCTGGACATTTAGCGTCGCGACGCTGGTCATGAGGCGCCACAACGCCGGCAGAAAATGCCAAAATCTTTAGGGACCGAACTATAATTAATCAAAGTTTGACGCACACACAAGGTGCCTTCTTTCAGCAATCTTTTCAGCGAAAAGATATTGCATCTGGAGAGGTAGCCGGAACTTTAAACCTTCCATTGTATAATACCATCGATATATTTATTTGCGCGATGAACGTGATGTATTGAGCGATCGGTGTTTAGTATATGCCAAGACAATGATACAACACAATAGCTCCCTTATTTGTTTTCCTTCTATAGTTACATAAGATTCGGGTCGTGGACACACTTGGATTCTTAAGTGCGTTCATTTGAGGCGGCCTGTCGTCACACTTAAATAGGTGATCTCCTACAATGTATCATGCTATTGTCACGACCCGACCCCGGGGCCGCGACTAAAGTGGTATCAGAGCAGTTAGTCCTCGGAAAGTGTCCACAGACCGTGTCTAGTAGAGTCTTGATTATCGGTGTGTCGTGCGCATCCATCTATAATCGAGAGGCTGCGAGATATTTAGGATTGGTTTCATTCTTTCACTCGAGATCGTGCAATAGAGCTAAGTTATAGGTTGAATCTCCACGATGTTTTCCTTTATGTATCGATTATGCCTCGCGCGCAAGGCAACCGCGGCGAAGCAAGCGGCGAGGCGCTAGTGGGGCGCGGAGAAGTCACGAGGCACGAGCCCGATCCTTGCGAGAGATGATGTTTAAGCGGCGAGTTCCACGCCGTCGCCCGGCCTCAGCGAGTTCGGCGGCGGGCGCGGCTCGAGACCCGATGCGAGCCTCAGTCCAGCGATCGAATGCGAGTATAGAATTACGAAACAGTCCGATTCTTGACAGCGTAGTGGCGGCGGGCAGCGAAGCGGCGGCCAACCCTGGCCGACGATTTATGGATTCGGGATTTCTTGGGTTGTCACCCACGAAGTTCTATGGTTCGAGATTTGAGGAGGATCCGCGAGTTTGTCCGGCGATTCTGGACCATGCAGTCCTAGGGCATCGGAGGCGAGTCTTATACTAGCTACGTTCTGCGATATTGCGTTGAGCGGTTTGAGTCATGGGTATTGTCGAGGGGTGAGAATGCTCTTTCGGTGTTTGGGAGGAGTTCACGAGGCGTTCTAGACCACTTCTTGCCTCACGAGATGAGGAGAGCCGGGTAGATAGATTCTTGACCTTGAGGCAAGCGGGAGGACTATCGAGAAATGCGACTGAGTTTGACTCGCTTGGCGGTATCGCGCACCATTATAGGCGACATGGCGAGCGGGGTTCATCGATATGTGATAGGGTTAGGCCGTCATATGATTCTTGCGTGCTTGAGGGTGGCTCTTGGCGAGATGGATATTGCGGAGATGCGGCGTCTGCGCGAGGATTGAGGCGAGAGGCGGGATCGTTAGATTTGGGCGGCCAAGAGGCGAGGCAGCGAGTTACCGAGCGATTTGGCGGCGGCCTCGGCGGCGAACTAGGTCACATTCCGGCCCGACGAGTGCTCCTTCGATTTTCGGCGGGAGAGTACGTCGCGAGGTTATTGGGGCGAGTCGGGGCTCGGACTTGAGTTTTAAGGCGAGACCGGCGCTAATCGAGACCACCTACCTCCGGTGCGTTCGATGCGGTAGGTCTCGCGGCGAGTGCGTATGGGTTCGAGGCGTGTTACTCTTGTGGCGGCGGGGCCGTACGAAGGATTGTCGTCCTTGCGGCGGGCGTGCAGTTCGGCCGGCGAGTGCATTCTTTGGATCTTCATCTTGATGGTGAGCGCCCGGAGAGAATGTATGGGCGGCGAGCGCGCGGCGGTCGTGGTAGGGGTTCGATTAGCGGTCCTCGAGCGCGTATATGCTATGTCGGTCAGCGAGGACGGAGGCGTCACGGATGTCGTCGCAGTACATTATTGGTTTCTTCTTTGTGATGTATATGCTTTGATAGATCCGAGTTCTACCTTGTCCTACATATCTCCTCATATTGCGGTAGAGTAGGGATAGAGCAGAGTCCATAAGACCTTTTGAGGTGGCTACGCGATGAGTGATTCGGTGGTAGTGGCGGGTGTATAAGGCTTGCCTGTGACTATAGATAGTCGTCGGACTCTGCGACTTGATAGAGTTGGATATGAGGACTTTGATGTGATTATGGGTATGGATTGGCTAGCGTCTTGCTATGCCCGTGGTATGTAGAGAGATTAGTTCGGTTCGGTTTCTGGTGGCCGGTTGCTCAGTGGAAGGGAATCTGCGTCGTAGGGTAAGTTTATTTCTTACCTCGAGGCTAGGAAGATAGTGCGGAAAGTACATCTATCGTATGGTTGGGTATTAAATCACGAGGTGAGATCTGGGACCTTGATCGATTCAGTCGTTAGAGAGTTTCGGTGTATTCCCGGATGAGCTTTCGGGTATCCTGCGAGAGGAGATTGAGTTTTGCATTGATTTGGCGCGGATACTCGGCCGATATCTATTAGCCATCTGAGGATGCTTTCTTGAGTTGAAGGAATTGAAGGACCAGTGAAAGATTTCTTGGAGAAAGGCTTTATTAGGCCAAGTGTTTCTCGCAGGGAGCGCGGTGTTATTTGTAAAGAAGAAGGATGGGGCCTGCGTATGTGTATTGATTCTGAGCGGTGAACAAGGTAACTATCGAACAAATATCCTCCCGTGATTGACGATTTGTTTGACCGATTGCGAGTGCGAGTGTTTTTCCAAAATAGACTGCGTGCAGTTATCATCAGTGCGAGTTAGAGAAGCGGATATCCCAATGCATTCGGGACCGGTATGGGCACTTATGAGTTGAGGTAATGTCTTTCCGGGTTGACAGCGCCTTGGCGATATTCATGGATTTGATGAATAGGGTGTTGAGCCATTCTTGGATATGTTTGTTATAGTGTTTATTGATGATATCTTGGTGTATTCGCGCCTGAGCATGGCATCTGGTCGTTTGAGGCGGTATTGGGAGTCCTCGGCCGGCGATTGTATGCGAGTTCTCGGTCGCGAGTTAGTTACCGGTGGCTTTCTTAGGGCATGTTATCGGGGCGGTATTGGGTTGTCTGACTAAGATTGGCGATCGAGACTTGGCGGACCAGCTACAGCGGAGGTGCGACTTTTGGGCCTTGCGAGTTATTATCGGAGGTTTGTAGAAGTTTGCTTCATTTGACCCTTTGACTAAGGCGACTCGGAAAGCGGCTATGTTCGGTGGGCGGATACTTGTGAGAAAGTTTCGATTGCTAAAGGAGAAGTTGGCGACCGCCAGGTTCTTACTCTTCGAGGGCTTAGATGGATATGTGGTTTTATTGTGGCGTCGGTGTCGGGCTTGAGTGCGTCTGATGCGGCCGCAGCGAGTTATAGCTTATGCGTCTCGGCGGCTTAGGAAGCATGAGAAGAACTATCACACATGACTTGGAATTGGCGTGATGATTCATGCCGAAGATGCGGAGACATTATTTATATGGAGTTCGTGTGGACATTTACGAACCGCGAGAGTCTCGACATCTTGACCAGAGGAGGCGAACTTGCGGCGAGGCGGTGGTTGGAGCTACTTAAGGATTACGATGTTGATATTACGTACCACGGGAAAGCGATGTAGTTGCGGATGCCGCAGTCGAAGATCGATGGGTAGTGCATGCGATGTTGACGAGAGAAAGGGATATGGTTCGAGAGTTACATCGGCGCGAGCCTTGGGGTTCGTTTGGTTGATTCGATAGTGATGGAATTCGGGTTCGAGAGGTTGCGAGTCTTCCATCGTCGAGGAGGTGAAGGCGGCAGTATGAGGATCCGATTATAGTCGATCGTGATGCCGCTGTTGAGAGAAGAAGTCTGTTTGAGTAGCTTTGATGGGGTGCTAAGATTTGGCGGTTGTGTGTTCCGATGTAGCGAGGACTTCGTCGGTCTGAGGGAGGCGCGGTGCTCGTTATTCCATTCATCGGGGTTGACTAAGATGTATCATGACCTCGAATCGTGTATTGGTGGGATGGACTTAAGCGGGGCGTTGCGGAGTTCGTGGCGCGATGCGGTGTCGGCGAGTTAGGTTGAGCACGAAGCGGTGGGCTATTGCGGTATTGATATTCCGACTTGGAAGTGGGAGGTGATAAATATGGATTTTATTACGGGGCTACCTACCCGGAGAGCGTGATTCCATTTGGGTGATTGTCGACGGTCGAAATCAGCCCATTTTCTTCGTCGAGCAGCGTTCTCGGTGAGACTATGCGGATTATATATTAGAGAGATTGTGAGGCTGCGAGTCGGTATCGATTATATCAGATAGAGCCCGATTCTCGGCTAACACGGAGGTCTTTTGGAAGGGATTAGGGACACGTGAGTCTCGATCTGGCGTTTCATCCTCGGGCCGAGCGGACGGGCGGCGCCTTATCCGGACAACGAGGATATGTTGCGGGCTTGTGTTAATGATTTGAGGGTAGTGGGAGGATCATTTGCCTCTTGTAGGTTGCTTACAACAACATCTACCATTCTAGTATTCAGATGGCGCGCATGAGGCCTTATACGGGAGGAAGTGCGGTCACCGATAGGCTGGTTCGAGTGGGAGAAGTTCGATTAGTCGGGCGGACTTGGTTGTGACGATGGATAAGGTGAAGCTTATCGAGGCGGTTGTTGGTAGCTCAGTCGGCGAAGTCGTATCTGAGAACATCGGCGTCGACAACGGAATTTGAGGTAGATGATTGGGTTTTCTAAAGGTATCGCCCGTGAAGGCGTGATGAGATTTGGAAAGAAGGGAAGCTTAAAGTACGTTGGGCATGTCAGCGATTGTCAGTAGGGTAGGCGGGGTTGCTATGAGTTAGATCTGCCGTCCGATTTGGGCGGTACATCGATTTTCCATGTCTCCATGTTGCGGAAATGTATTGTAGATCCATCCAGAGTGCACCGGTTCATGGCGTCCAGTGTGAGAGGAGTTATCGTATGAGAGAGTCCCATGGCGATACTCGATCGTCGAGTTAGGCGACCGGACGAAGGCGTGGCTCCGTCGAGTCTATGGCGAAGCGAGCAGGGAGGAAATGGCGTGGGAAGCGAGAGGATGACATGATGAAGAAGTACCTACTTTATTTCCTATACCTCAGGTAACCCACTTTCCTCTTGTTAGTTTTGATTTAGCATTTACGCTTGGTATGTTGTGGCTCGTGGAGCTTTATTTGCAAAAGAATAGTTAAGAGGGTCTATGTCGATGTTGTGATTTGAGTAAGCCTAGAAGGAACATTCGGACGAATGTTTCTAAGGAGAGAATGTTATACCCCGTAGTTCGACCTACATATGAGCGTGCAGCATGTAAGACTTAAAATTTTCTAAGGATAGGTTGTGGATTATTCAGACGGGTTTTAGTCAACTTTGGCGGGTTATGACCGGTACATTGAAGTTCTAAGTGTTTCAAAGGCCTGGCGTAGTTCGTGAGTCTAGATTCCAACGCAACCAACCGTTAAATCGATAGGGCGTCGGAGTAGAAAGTTATGAGAGTTACAAGTTCGATGCGTGATCGGACAGAATGTGTTCGGACAAAAGCGGCAGGCGCGGCTCGGATGCGAGGCATGGCGCTAAATCTTGAAGGTCGCTGAAGTTGCAGCGCGCTGAGCAGCGAGGCAGCGCGGAAGTTGAGAGAAGGCTGCGGAGGTTTGTGTAGCCGTGGCGAACGCAGGCGGGAGTTTTGGGCGGAAAAACTTAGGAAAGTCGATTTCTCTTTTAAAAGGCCATGTGAGGTGACAAGTGTCCCCATCTGATTTTTCTTGCATGCCTTATATTGACCAAGTCTTGAAGACTTGGTCATCTTTCAAACCTCTCCCTCTCTATAAATTAGCTCCTCATTCTCTCTACATTTCCAAAGGAAATTCAAAGCCTAAGAAAAATCTGAAAAGTTAAGAACAAGAAGGAAGCTTGTGGCTAGCTTGTTGGTGTTGTTGTGGTGGTGTTCTTGGCAAGGAAGCTAGCAAAATATTTGAAATAAGTTTGGCTAAAACTTTAAGGTAACATTTCTTCCTTTAGAATTAGTTTCTAGTGTTGCATGTTAAGAAGAAAGAACTTGTGGTAGTGAATAATGCTCTTAGAGTCATTGCATGTAAGAAATATGGTTTGGATGTGAAAGAATTGGTTAAGAAGATATTATGAGCATGTTGTAGCCTAAAAACTACCTTAGAATTGTTAAGTGAATTGTTGTACCTAATGGGGCAGAATTTTACACACCCAAGTTTGGAGGTGTAATCCCCTTTAAAATGTTGGATTGTTGAGCCTTAAATGTGGTGTTTGGATGATAAATTCGGCCTTGAGAAAGGTGGCAAAATGAGTAGAAACAAAGGAAATGCTGCCCAATTTTCCATAGAATTTAGCGACTTTGAACTTGGATTGTTCTACTTTGAGATTAGAGGTTAATAAACGTATCATGATTATTATAGGTCGAAATATTACTTGCGGTAGTTGAGCTTAGCAAGTGGATTGACCAAAGAGGTATGTGAAGCTTTCCTATCCCTTGAGCATGAATAGATGAAACTATGTAGTACGGTAGACGTACAAGATTTGGTATTCTTACTTGTTTTAAGTATATAATGACTCGTTTCGTTTTAAGAATGTATAAGTCCCTTGGTTAGGGGAAAAGTATGATTTTACTAAAGTGTAGAGTTAATATAACAACTTTATGGGAAGTTGGTTTATTAGCTTCATAAAAGGTTAATGAGAAGAGATTTACTCTAAATAAGATAAGTATATGAAGAGGCAAATTGGTTTTAAGGCATCAATTGCCCAAGGATTTTTATGTATAAAGAAGAGTCATTTTTAAAAGAGTTGAAGCAGGTAGTACTTGGGTTAAATTCCCGGAGTTCTTTTATTAAAGATATAATTAAGTGCCTTAAGTAAACTAAAATGAGAGGGTATATGAACAAGACTAATAAGAAGTTATAAGTTTTCTTAACTTATTTATGATTATGATATGATGTGATTTGAGCTAGGGTAAGAGTATATCGAGGCAAGCCCAGATCGTTATACCATTCTCGGGGTAGAGTATATGCGAGGGCAAGCCCAGATCGTCATACCACCTTCTTGGTGTAGAGTATATCGAGGCAAGCCCAAGATCGTTATACCATCCGCCGGTGTAATAGTATATCGAGGGTAAGTCCCAGATCGTTATACCATCGCCTGGGTAAGAGTATATCGAGGTAAGTCCCAAGATCGTTATACCACGTTCAGTGGATTTGCTACCCATGACGCGAGAATACCTCATGCGAGTCCTTATGGGCTTATGCGGGTGAAATAGTCTCGTGCGGTAGTCTGACCTATGCGAGGAATACCTCGTGCGGGTCCGCGGGACTATCACGGGTGAAATAGTCCCAGGAGTAGGGGTGCTTAATGATACTACGGGCGAGGTACCCTGTTTTGATCCTAAGGCCCCTATTTTATGCAGTATTATATATATATACTTTTCACTCTCATTGTGAGTAAGGCACAGTAAAAGGTATTTTGATTGTCTTCCCTGACTCTAGCTTACTTTTAGACTTATGATATCATTATTACAGTATTTTCCAGCTTTACATACTTGGTACATGTGTGTCGACCCTTCCTCGGGGCTGCGTTAAATCGCGGTAAGGTAAGCGGTGTGGATCCTCGTTCTTAGGATCACTATTAGGTGTCGAGCTCCTTCCTCCGGAAGCTTGTTTATTAATGCGGATATTCCACGATCTTATAGGTATTTTGTACATTCGGGGTATGGCGAGGCCTGTCATACAGTTGTTATCTTTAAGTGCGTGGTCATCTATGTGTTTTGGGCTATAAGAACAAGTTGTACTACTATACCTTGATTAAGTATGTTTTATGGAAGGCAGCCTTATCGGCTGGCCAGTAATGTTTACCTTTTATAAGTTATGTGTTATGTATGTTCATTGCTATTCTCGATGTATACTGACGAGTACCCGGTAGTACTAGTCGCGGCCCCGGGGTCGGGTCGTGACAGCTATACCCCACTTCACAAGTGTTAGGCACCATTAAAAATTTCCCCAAACCCAACCTCAAACATTGAGGATCATTAAAGGTTTTGAAAACTTATCCTTTACCCCTCTACATGTTGAACTTTATGTCTATCACGGGAACGATCTTGGATTCATGTTTCTAAGTAGAAATCATTATCCGAAGTGCTCTTGCTTCCACCGAAGCGCTCAACTGAACTTTTACAGTTTAGTTTTCCCATTGAACCTTATTCCTGGGATCTCCAGTCTGTAAAGTTGGGTGTCCACTGTATCGGTTCTTATTGTTTGGGGTTTTAAGCCAATTCCCCTAGACAGGCAGAACTCTTGATCTTCGGGTATCCCTTTTGTCAAAGGGTCTGCTATATCCTTCGATTTGTAATCAAGGATATGTCGCGATCAATCGCCCATACGATGCTTATATCTGCGACGGATATGTTCATACACCGTCATTCGTGCTCGCGGTGTCAAACTAGAAGCGGTACGAGTTACCAAGAAGGAACATCCTAAGAGGTCGTGAAGTTACCCAACTTTTATCATGCTTTGTGCAAGCGATGAACTCCGATTCCATCGTAGATAAATGCGATGCAAGAGTTTGCTTAGAGGATTTTCCTAAGACACCGTAATGCGCGTTGGTGTTCTTCAGGTCTTATGTCCAGTTTGCATCATTTTGTTCTCCCAGAACCACTGGACATCCAGACTACCATAATTCATAGACTAAGCGAATAATTTAGATGTCGTCACATCCGATTTAACGCCTTCAGTTGATCATTTCCAGAATCACGAGTGAACCTTAGTTCAACCGATCTTCTATTATGAACCGATACCAGGTCAATTGTCGCGCCCTTTTTCGGCCGCGGCATTATTTAAATAGCGAACCCTGCTCAAAATACAAAATGTTAGAAAATAAATAATAAAATGCTAAAATGTTTTAAAAGAATGCTAAAATTGCAAAAGAGTTGCTAGAATGCTAAAGATGCTAAAGTTTAAAAGGGTGCTAAAATGCTAAAGGGTTCGCGGAGTCGCCACCTAATTAATTGGGTGAATTAGGACACCTAAATGTTTAACTAGTTTAAAGTAAACATTAACTCCATTTTAATGGTCTGCTAACTTAATGAGATTCCGGGCAAGGGTTCTTTATTAATCTAGAGGGAAGGGGTTAGGCACCCTCTAAGATCCGCTAACTTGCGGTTGTCCTGCCAAACCTAGGGTAATTATTATGTTTTAAAAATGCAAAGTAAAAGCTCTTCCTGTTTAATAAAATGCTAAAAATGTTAAAATGTTTAAAAGGTGCTTAAAAGGGCAAAAGTTTGCTAAAGGTATTAAATGCTAGAAGGGCTCCTACTTAGAAAAGTGTTAGAAAATGATAAAAGTGCTAAAATGTTTAAAAGACTTAAAGATTTTAAAATGCCAAGGGGTGCTAAATAGAAAAGCTGTAAATGCCAGGGTGCTAAATAGAAAGATGCTAAGGTGCTAGAGGTATTTATATTATTTATAAGAGATGGTGTAAAATTGATTTATCATAGATGCATGCATTTTATAAAAGACTTGTGCTACATGTAGAGTTTAAAAGTGTTCATTTACTTTTATTTATAAATAAGTGACGCGAAACTAATTTATAAGTTAAATGCATGCACTTACTTGAAAAATTTAATTTATGTGGCCTAGTGCAAGGGACGGTTATCATTTGGCAAAGTTTTGGTCGTGGCAAGCCTGCAAGAATTAAATTAAAGGGAATACATTTCTAATGTCCAACTACTTACTAATCTATTGGTTCAAGATTTAATTATTCCAACTATTCTACTAATTAGTGTAATGTTAAACAATTAATTTACAATAAATAAATGAATGGGGGCGGGGTAGAAAATAATATAAAGGACTCGAAGGATGGCGATGTCTTTCGCCTGCGGCTTTGGAATTCCGATGCGGATAGAGAGATGCACATAGATGCGGGTGAATGCAAATCTTCAATTGATGGAAGGCACAATGAGTCTCGCTATGAGACTCCTCCTTTTGCTCCGATGCGTTTCATGTAAAAGAAGAGAGATAAGGATTAGTATTCATTCATGCTATCTCACCAAATAAAAGTATCACACATTGACTATTTCTTTTATCCTATTGGTCAACGACGCCAGAGATAACAACATTTAACAGTGAAGGCGTATAGTCCGATAAATAAGAATGGTTTACACGGTGATCTAAAATTAAAAGGAGTTTGGCATGATCCATGCTAAGCGACCATCGATTTTGAAAGGCCCGTGCACATGGGCCCTGCCCAGTCTTAAGAAATGGAAAGCAAACAGGAAGAGGCAACATGAAACATTGGGCATGCACAAACAATATACTAGACTTATATACATGGAATATAAATAGCATACAACCCCTATACCATAATATACTACGTTGATCGATTAGTTAAATGTATTTTCTTGGCGGAGATATAAGCGAAACCTCTGCAATTACGGCAAAGATTATTTTCCATTTCCAAAGAGACTACACTCATTTATACGATTATACATCAACACGAGCGGAGGAAACAAGAAAAGCCAAGCAGGTAATGGCGGGCGGCGTTGATTGCGAAAAGAAATAACAAGGCCCTCCATGATTCCTCAGGATCCAGTTTCCTTTTAAGACATGTGTCATGGCAGCAAACAGGAAATGCAGATAGTCGTTAGACATGTGTTATGGCAGCAAACAGGGAATGCAGATAGTCAAACAGCATACAGTGGACAATTTAGGCAAACAAAGCAAGACCTTCATCCAACAGGAGAATTACAAGTACGCAGAGACTGTGCATAGCTTAAAATATGAATAGGGATGGATAAGAAATCAGATATCAAACACACACATTTCCAGCTTATTTGAAAACAGTGGGTGAGCATTTTTTAGATGAAATAGGAACATAGAGGCCTATTTTATTGGTTTAGATTTTCAGCATATAGAAGTATTCACTTAGAAAATAATGGGCTGATTTAATGAGCATGCTTAGACCTTTGACAACTAAACAAACCATCTCAAATAATGTTTAAGCTAACAAGACCTGATTATGTGTTGCAGGGGGGGATATATTCACAGAGGGCTCACTAGCTAAAGCAGATTTCTAAGCGGTGACTACGAGTTTGAATCAAGCCCGTGTATTGGGTAATATGCTTCAGGTGATCTCACGATAGTATATAAATCATGCTAGAAACAAACAGGGACAAGTATCACGTTGATTTATATCACCTAGGCTAGATCAACTTTGATAGGCCTATTAGGATCTTTGTCCTGGTTTGAACAATACAATCTGATCCGTAAACACATATTGACTATCCAAGCTTACAAGTTTCAGACATTAGTACAAGGGAGGACATTCAGTATTTTCATACGGACTAACTAATTACGACTGATACAAACTAATGCCCTTAGCATGCCAAACACAGCACATAACACTTGGCTTCAAGCATATTAAACCAAAAGATCGAAACACAAGCGATGGCCGTCGATAGACACGAATAATTCAAAACAAAGTTCAAACCGGAATCACATAAGCATCGGACTTAGCAGTTAATATTACGACACATATCAAACGGCGTGATAGATTAATGAACATAGCTCTAATCAATAACTTCAAATCGACACTGCTTAGATGAGGCTACGACATATCAAACATGACATGATAATGTCAACAAATCTGATCGAGAAGCATATGAGAAAACACGTGAATTCGCATAAGAAACCGAAATTCGACAGAAGCGAGTTTACGCTTCTCGAGGCGTGACGGCGTATCAGTCGTCGGTCCACCGGATTCGGGTTTGCGATGCGAATAGAAGGCGAAGTTTATGGTCTTTGGGTTCTTTCTTTGGAACTAAAGGAAGGATTCGAACCTTTATTCTTGCGATGCTAATTCTCTGAGTCCGACTCGCGACTCCGATGCCTTACTGCAGATCGATGGCTCGCTAGAGGACGTAAATCGATGCCTATCGGTTTTGGATGCCTCCTGATTTCTGACCTATTGTCTCTGCTCTGTGTTCTTGCCCCCCCTCTTCTCTAGAAACACCACCATATTTATATCCTTTTGGGAGTGTGAAAATATGGTAAGAAATCGAAATATTCGCTTGCGATTTCGGACGATTTTGGGAGGTGATTTGGAATGAACTCTTTTTTTTTTTTTTGGAAGGGCCTCGCACGAAGGGATATGTGAGAGGGTAGAGATGAAAGACCGGATTTTTAGGCGATTTAGTGTCGGAAATCCGGCGGGATCTTGAGGATTACTGAGGGGATGTTGTCGACGGTGGTTGGTTTTTTTTTTGGTTAGGGATCCTTTTGTTGTGTCTTAAGGGTTGCTGGAAATAAGGGGATTGGGGTAATGGGCCAGCGGGCGACGGGTTTGGGCAGCGGGTGGGCTGCGGGTAGTTTGTTTTAATTAGGGGTAGTGGGCTGCAGTTTTAAAGGTTTAATTTAAGTGGGTTATTAGTTTAGGAGTTAGTTTTAGGTAGTAGGTATTTAATTAGTGGCAAGTTATTTAAATAGGTATTAGTTTTAGGTATTTAATTGTTAATTAGTAGTGAATTAAATCAATAAATTGTGCTTAAATTATTTTAGGTGCTTTATTAGTCTAAATAATAAGTGCGGGTGTGTTATTTAATTAGTGCTTAATTTTTAGAACGCGGCGCTATTATTTAAAATTTTATTGTTATGCATTATTGCGAAGTTAAATTAAAATTGAATTGAGTTTAGATTAAATTATTTAAATGCTAAATGCACGTATGATATTTAAGAATTGTTTTAAAGCTTTTAATAATGCGACGCTATTAAATGCATGTATTAGATTAAAATTGATTTTAAATTATAAGTGATTACGAAATTCTCTTGCGTATTAATAAATGCGGCTATGCTACCTGACACGACGTTATTGCTGAATTATTTATTTTATGTATTTTTCAATGATTGAGAATTACGACAGAGCTTACAATTAGTTAATGCGGGCGCGGGACTCTAAATGTTTAAAACTCTACGTAAGACGCGATGCCATTATTAAATTATTTATTTATGCATGTATTTATGTTTTATCGCTGTATTTTATTATAAAAAAAAATCATAAAAATTATTTTACAAAATTAGTGTAATTTTATAGTTAATGACTGGACGGGAGGGTCAAAATTGGGTGTCAACATCAATTGTAGTGTGACCTGAGCATATCTCTCCTGGAATATGGGTGCACCATGATTCCAATCAACTTTATGATTTAAATCCATTGGTGACTTCAACGAGACTGTCAAGCTCCTCACAGAGGAGTTTGGAATTAGACCAGTCCGTTAGATGTCTTAGGGATTCCAACTCCTAAGATGTCATCTGTAGTACCCATATCCTTTCATGTTGAAACATACATTTAAGGAGATACCATTCGATAGTAGAGTACAAGTATTTGAGAAGATAATAATTGTAAGGTCAATGTGCTAAGGAGAATAGTCTCATTACTATTAATAATTTAATTACAAGTAGCATGTGGTGCAATAATTCAGTAGGTACCTCATCAAAAATTAGTTCTAGAGATAAATGCTTTACTAAATCTGAAGTAGATCATGAACTTTTAATATGTCAAGAAGAAAGTAAAAAAAGTTCAAACTGAGTGTAAACGTGTATCGTGTATAAAATCAATTCCTATCATAATTATAATATATCTCATATATTGAGTAAATATTTAGTCATATATATTTATGATAAATTAGGATTCCTCTTACACTGAGAAAGCGAAAAGACAGATATTATCATGTGGTTATCTTGATATATTGATCTTATTTCAAAACCCAAAAAATAAGTAAAAGAACATGAATAAAGGTGCAATTAAAGACCTGGTCATGATTTTTTTGAAGCTCAAACTAAATTATTTGACCTTGACTTTCCAGGAGCCAAAAGGATTAATTACTCTTTTATGTAATTACCAAAATTTTATGTTCCTTATTTCATTTATGACAGAAATTATGGAGCTATAATGAAAACCTTAATTCAGACTTAATAATAGAGAGGTCGATCGTATCAAAATGGGTGAAAAAAATTAGTTTTTTTTTTTAGAAAACTAAGATGAAAGTTGTTGGTCTAAGAAAGGTGTTATAACACTGCTCCAAAGGCCAAAATTAGAAAGAAAAAAAACAAACGTTGATTAAGAGAGATGTCACATCACTTACTTCAAAAATAATTCTGATATTTTGGTGTCGTAAACATTATTTCATCCTACAAGTATAAAAATTGTAGATTTAGTGGAAAAGTTGAAGGGGAATTACTCTACACATTGATTATGTTATCACTATACTCCTTTTATCGTACGAAAAATAGTAAACTACTATTACAAGTGCTAAGAAAGGATAATAATTATGTGTTACAGTAAACTTGATGCCAACAAGAATTGAGGCAATAATTATGGTTTGTGGTCTTAATCTTTATACTTGAATTCGTCTTGAATCTTCCGCCTTAGATCTTCGTTCATGTTTTGAGCTCGGCGAATCTTGTTTACCTGCAACCAATATACACTAAATCTAGGTTGCTGAGTCGATTGATTTATCAACCTTCCCTTGAGATAATATTGCCCGTATACATGCTTTGTACGGATGAATTCAACTAGTCTTCCAAGGTAAAACATCGGAGAAATATCACTTGTGCAAAACAAGCAGTGATCTGGCGAAGAAAACAAACACGAAACAATTGCTAAAGAATGGAAAGGAAGAACTTGTTCTCTGCAGTGATTTTTCCTCACTGTTTTTGTGTTATCTCTTGTGTACTCAAATCTGAAAACAAGGTATGATTTTATAGTGTTTTAGGAGGAGGAGATGTGTTAATGGCATTTAGGAGGGGTTAAGAGGGTTGTTAATGGACACCATAAATGCCATAAACGTTGTGGCATAAGTGCCAAACATTTTAGCAAGTAATGACCATCAATTCTGATTATTACCGTTGCCTGGGAGCTCTCTGGACATTTAGCGCCGCGAGGCTGGTCATGAGGCGCCACGACGCCGGCAGAAAATGCCAAAAACTTTTGGGACCGAACTATAATTAATCAAAGTTTGGCGCACACACAAGGTGCCTTCTTTCAGCAATCTTTTCAGCGGAAAGATATTGCATCTGGAGAGGTAGCCGGAACTTTAAACCTTCCATTGTATAATACCATCAGACATATTTACTGCGCGGTGAACGTGATGTCTTGAACCGTCAGTGTTTAGTATATGCCAAGACAATGATACCAACACAATAGCTCCCCTTATTTGTTTTCCTTCTTATAGTTCTGTCCGTTACTGGTCGTGGACACACTTGGATTCTTAAGTACGTTCATTTGAGGCGGCCTGTCGTCACACTTAAATAGGTGATCTCCTACAATGTATCATGCTATACCCGACTTCACAAGTGTTAGACACCATTAAAAGTTTCCCCAAACCTAACCTCAAACATTGAGGATCATTAAAGGTTTTGAAAACTTATCCTTTACCCCTCTACATGTTGAACTTTATGTCTATCACGGGAACGATCTTGGATTCATGTTTCTAAGTAGAAATCATTATCCGAAGTGCTCTTGCTTCCACCGAAGCGCTCAACTGAACCTTTACAGTTTAGTTTTCCCATTGAACCTTATTCCCGGGATCTCCAGTCTGTAAAGTTGGGTGTCCACTATATCGGTTCTTATTTTTTGGGTTTTTAAGCCAATTCCCCTAGACAGACAGAACTCTTGATCTTCGGGTATCCCTTTTGTCAAAGGGTCTGCTATATCCTTCGATTTGTAATCAAGGATATGTCACCCGATCAACTGCCATATGGTCTTATATCTGCGACAGATATGTCCATACACCGTCATTCGTGCTCTCACAGTGTCAAACAAGAGCAGACACGAGTTACCCCCAAGAAGGAACATCTTCTAAGAGGTCGTGAAGTTACCCAACTTTTTATCATGCTTTGTGCAAAGCGATGAACTCCGATTCCATCATAAATCGTCTGATGCAAGGTTTGCTTAGAGAATTTTCCTAAGACACCCCATGCACATTGGTGTTCTTTAGGTCTTATGTCCAGTTTGCATCATTTTGTTCTCCCAGAACCACTGGACATCCAGACTACCATAATTCATAGACTAAGCGAATAATTTAGATGTCGTCACATCCGATTTAACGCCTTCAGTTGATCATTTCCAGAATCACGAGTGAACCTTAGTTCAACCGATCTTCTATTATGAACCGATACCAGGTCAATTGTAGTGTGACCTGAGCATATCTCTCCTGGAATATGGGTGCACCATGATTCCAATCAACTTTATGATTTAAATCCATTGGTGACTTCAACGAGACTGTCAAGCTCCTCACAGAGGAGTTTGGAATTAGACCAGTCCGTTAGATGTCTTAGGGATTCCAACTCCTAAGATGTCATCTGTAGTACCCATATCCTTTCATGTTGAAACATACCTTTAAGGAGATATCATTCGATAGTAGAGTACAAGTATTTGAGAAGATAATAATTATAAGGTCAATGTGCTAAGGAGAATAGTCTCATTACTATTAATAATTTAATTACAAGTAGCATGTGGTGCAATAATTCAGTAGGTACCTCATCAAAAATTAGTTCTAGAGATAAATGCTTTACTAAATCTGAAGTAGATCATGAACTTTTAATATGTCAAGAAGAAAGTAAAAAAAGTTCAAACTGAGTGTAAACGTGTATCGTGTATAAAATCAATTCCTATCATAATTATAATATATCTCATATATTGAGTAAATATTTAGTGATATATAATTATGATAAATTAGGATTCCTCTTACACTGAGAAAGCGAAAAGACAGATATTATCATGTGGTTATCTTGATATATTGATCTTATTTCAAAACCCAAAAAATAAGTAAAAGAACATGAATAAAGGTGCAATTAAAGACCTGGTCATGATTTTTTTGAAGCTCAAACTAAATTATTTGACCTTGACTTTCCAGGAGCCAAAAGGATTAATTACTCTTTTATGTAATTACCAAAATTTTATGTTCCTTATTTCATTTATGACAGAAATTATGGAGCTATAATGAAAACCTTAATTCAGACTTAATAATAGAGAGGTCGATCGTATCAAAATGGGTGAAAAAAATTAGTTTTTTTTTTTTAGAAAACTAAGATGAAAGTTGTTGGTCTAAGAAAGGTGTTATAACACTGCTCCAAAGGCCAAAATTAGAAAGAAAAAAAACAAACGTTGATTAAGAGAGATGTCACATCACTTACTTCAAAAATAATTCTGATATTTTGGTGTCGTAAACATTATTTCATCCTACAAGTATAAAAATTGTAGATTTAGTGGAAAAGTTGAAGGGGAATTACTCTACACATTGATTATGTTATCACTATACTCCTTTTATCGTACGAAAAATAGTAAACTACTATTACAAGTGCTAAGAAAGGATAATAATTATGTGTTACAGTAAACTTGATGCCAACAAGAATTGAGGCAATAATTATGGTTTGTGGTCTTAATCTTTATACTTGAATTCGTCTTGAATCTTCCGCCTTAGATCTTCGTTCATGTTTCAGCAAGCTCCTTGAATCTTGTTTACCTGCAACCAATATACACTAAATCTAGGTTGCTGAGTCGATTGATTTATCAACCTTCCCTTGAGATAATATTGCCCGTATACATGCTTTGTACGGATGAATTCAACTTGTCTTCCAAGGTAAAACAGCGGAGAAATATCACTTGTGCAAAACAAACAGAAGTGATCCTGGCGAAGAAAACAAACACGAAACAATTGCTAAAGAATGGAAAGGAAGAACTTGTTCTCTGCAGTGATTTTTCCTCACTGTTTTTGTGTTATCTCTTGTGTACTCAAATCTGAAAACAAGGTATGATTTTATAGTGTTTTAGGAGGAGGAGATGTGTTAATGGCATTTAGGAGGGGTTAAGAGGGTTGTTAATGGACACCATAAATGCCATAAACGTTGTGGCATAAGTGCCAAACATTTTAGCAAGTAATGACCATCAATTCTGATTATTACCGTTGCCTGGGAGCTCTCTGGACATTTAGCGCCGCGAGGCTGGTCATGAGGCGCCACGGCGCCGGCAGAAAATGCCAAAAACTTTTGGGACCGAACTATAATTAATCAAAGTTTGGCGCACACACAAGGTGCCTTCTTTCAGCAATCTTTTCAGCGGAAAGATATTGCATCTGGAGAGGTAGCCGGAACTTTAAACCTTCCATTGTATAATACCATCAGACATATTTACTGCGCGGTGAACGTGATGTCTTGAACCGTCAGTGTTTAGTATATGCCAAGACAATGATACCAACACAATAGCTCCCCTTATTTGTTTTCCTTCTTATAGTTCTGTCCGTTACTGGTCGTGGACACACTTGGATTCTTAAGTACGTTCATTTGAGGCGGCCTGTCGTCACACTTAAATAGGTGATCTCCTACAATGTATCATGCTATACCCGACTTCACAAGTGTTAGACACCATTAAAAGTTTCCCCAAACCTAACCTCAAACATTGAGGATCATTAAAGGTTTTGAAAACTTATCCTTTACCCCTCTACATGTTGAACTTTATGTCTATCACGGGAACGATCTTGGATTCATGTTTCTAAGTAGAAATCATTATCCGAAGTGCTCTTGCTTCCACCGAAGCGCTCAACTGAACCTTCTGATTTAGTTTTCCATCAACCTTATTCGGGATCTCAATCAGTAAAGTTGGGTGTCCACTATATCGGTTCTTATTTTTGGGTTTTAAGCCAATTCCCTGAGCGAGCGAACTCTTGATCTTCGGGTATCCCTTTTGTCAAAGGGTCTGCTATATCCTTCGATTTGTAATCAAGGATATGTCACCCGATCAACTGCCATATGGTCTTATATCTGCGACAGATATGTCCATACACCGTCATTCGTGCTCTCACAGTGTCAAACAAGAGCAGACACGAGTTACCCCCAAGAAGGAACATCTTCTAAGAGGTCGTGAAGTTACCCAACTTTTTATCATGCTTTGTGCAAAGCGATGAACTCCGATTCCATCATAAATCGTCTGATGCAAGGTTTGCTTAGAGAATTTTCCTAAGACACCCCATGCACATTGGTGTTCTTTAGGTCTTATGTCCAGTTTGCATCATTTTGTTCTCCCAGAACCACTGGACATCCAGACTACCATAATTCATAGACTAAGCGAATAATTTAGATGTCGTCACATCCGATTTAACGCCTTCAGTTGATCATTTCCAGAATCACGAGTGAACCTTAGTTCAACCGATCTTCTATTATGAACCGATACCAGGTCAATTGTAGTGTGACCTGAGCATATCTCTCCTGGAATATGGGTGCACCATGATTCCAATCAACTTTATGATTTAAATCCATTGGTGACTTCAACGAGACTGTCAAGCTCCTCACAGAGGAGTTTGGAATTAGACCAGTCCGTTAGATGTCTTAGGGATTCCAACTCCTAAGATGTCATCTGTAGTACCCATATCCTTTCATGTTGAAACATACCTTTAAGGAGATATCATTCGATAGTAGAGTACAAGTATTTGAGAAGATAATAATTATAAGGTCAATGTGCTAAGGAGAATAGTCTCATTACTATTAATAATTTAATTACAAGTAGCATGTGGTGCAATAATTCAGTAGGTACCTCATCAAAAATTAGTTCTAGAGATAAATGCTTTACTAAATCTGAAGTAGATCATGAACTTTTAATATGTCAAGAAGAAAGTAAAAAGTTCAAACGAGTGTAAACGTGTATCGTGTATAAAATCAATTCCTATCATAATTATAATATATCTCATATATTGTGTAAATATTTAGTGATATATAATTATGATAAATTAGGATTCCTCTTACACTGAGAAAGCGAAAAGACAGATATTATCATGTGGTTATCTTGATATATTGATCTTATTTCAAAACCCAAAAAATAAGTAAAAGAACATGAATAAAGGTGCAATTAAAGACCTGGTCATGATTTTTTTGAAGCTCAAACTAAATTATTTGACCTTGACTTTCCAGGAGCCAAAAGGATTAATTACTCTTTTATGTAATTACCAAAATTTTATGTTCCTTATTTCATTTATGACAGAAATTATGGAGCTATAATGAAAACCTTAATTCAGACTTAATAATAGAGAGGTCGATCGTATCAAAATGGGTGAAAAAAATTAGTTTTTTTTTTTTAGAAAACTAAGATGAAAGTTGTTGGTCTAAGAAAGGTGTTATAACACTGCTCCAAAGGCCAAAATTAGAAAGAAAAAAAACAAATGTTGATTAAGAGAGATGTCACATCACTTACTTCAAAAATAATTTTGATATTTTGGTTGTCGTAAACATTATTTCATCCTACAAGTATAAAAATTGTAGATTTAGTGGAAAAGTTGAAGGGGAATTACTCTACACATTGATTATGTTATCACTATACTCCTTTTATCGTACGAAAAATAGTAAACTACTATTACAAGTGCTAAGAAAGGATAATAATTATGTGTTACAGTAAACTTGATGCCAACAAGAATTGAGGCAATAATTATGGTTTGTGGTCTTAATCTTTATACTTGAATTCGTCTTGAATCTTCCGCCTTAGATCTTCGTTCCTGTTTCAGCAAGCTCCTTGAATCTTGTTTACCTGCAACCAATAGACACTAAATCTAGGTTGCTGAGTCGATTGATTTATCAACCTTCCCTTGAGACAATATTGCCCGTATACATGCTTTGTACGGATGAATTCAACTTGTCTTCCAAGGTAAAACAGCGGAGAAATATCACTTGTGCAAAACAAGCGAAGTGATCTGGCGAAAACAAAACACGAAACAATTGCTAAAGAATGGAAAGGAAGAACTTGTTCTTTGCGGTGATTTTCCTCATTTGTTTTGTGTTATCTCTTGTTGTCACGACCGAACGGGCGTGGATCGTGCCTTACCGGGCACCCAGTAGACATACATCGAGTAATCACGGAACATAAAACAAGACATGAAATAATATGAAGTGTAAAGCAGTTTTCTGCGAAAAGTTGCCTTTCGTATATATATAAAAACTTAAATCGAGCGATTACATCCCTTTTACAACTCGCCCACAACAAGATTACATGCACTCTAAGAATGATATAACAACAATGGCGGGACGGGGCCCGCCATACCTCGAATGTAAGTACTCTACAACGACGGGGACTATACATCGATAAGCCTCCGAGAAACGGAGCTTCCCAACGCTGACGTGATCCTAAGAGCGAGGATCAACACCGGTGTACCTCTACTGCGGCATGAACGCATCCCGAAGGAGGTCGATCAGACGGTACCAAGTATGTGGCGAAAATCGAAAATGAAATCATAGTAGTCTATATAAAGCGGGAGACACGTATGATAACCAAACTACGATTCCTGATAAATAAGCGGTCATGTCAAGTCGGGGACTCACGCCTCAAAGTCATCACTCAAATACAACTATGGGTCTCACGCCCACAACATCAATCATGCGTGGAATACCTTCGCCATTGCTGGCGATCATGATATAAAAGCACGAGGAATACGCATGAACACGGGTCCCACGTGTCATAATAAAACCATACGGGGTAAGTATGAAGGCATAGCGACTACTAAAACCACAGGTACCAACAAGGTCATAAACCGTATCATGAGATCTGTCTGAACCGCCACATGATCGAAGGCCACTTTCGCGCGATATCTAATGCGCGTCTAGTCCCGGAACTTCGCGACTCTCATAGGCCACTCCAATGGCCCGCGTGAGGTATTCCGCGTCGAGGTAGCTACTCTCCCGCAACGCCTGGACTCGCGATCCGCGTACGCATAGACCGCGTGAGGTATAACCCGCACACTAACCGGAACTCTCGTAGCTCGCATAGGTCACATGCACCGCATGAGATTTTCTCGAATCATAGGTCACATGGACCGCTTTGAGTATACCCGCGTCGGAGGCGCCTTAACCCGGGATCAAGTCAAGGTGAGTGATATAATACTAACATAACAGCTTATTGTTAAACAACATAAGCACAATCAAGGGAAACCCCTTTACACAAACATCACAAGATACTAACACACGTAGCATCCTAACATGTTTACTTATCAGATCAATCAAGAAAGTATTACAAGGCTATCACAAACCAGCACAATCAAGTTATTCACACAAGGTACTTTATGTTAACAAGTTCGGGTTTTTATCCCCAAAGTACTTCATACATTAACTCTTTAAAAGATCCGTTTCTTTCACAGAAGTCACACAATACCCGTAGTATAAAAATAGAGTGACTATCTTTTTAAGTAAACCAAAACACTTCCTTTTGTAAAAATCAAGTAACAACATTATTTTCCAAACGTTCAAGTTTGCCTAATTTCAAATGCTCAAGTTTCTCATTTTCGAAAGGTTTCGTAGTTCATAGTCTTAATCACTTAATAATATAATTCTCTTTTAAAACCATTGAGAAACATGTGCCTTATGTGTGAGTAGGTTATTCTTGTTCATAACAATCTTATTAAAGCAACCATGATCTAGGAAATGTAATATCATTTTGTCTCATCTTAGTTTCTATGCAGATGAAGGTTTCTACTGGTTTTCATAATACCTTATTAGTCAATACATTTCCCTTTATTAGCGCTGCTGTGGTTTGTTCGATACTTATTCTGATTTCCGAAATCAGTAAAACATTATTCCTTTTAAAAACCAAGTACTCATTACTCACGAATGAGGTTTCACACTTTTTAACAAAATTCATATTAATGCAATTAAGTCAAGTCTCTTTTCTTTTAAGATCAAGTCTCTTAACTTCTAAAATCAATAAACCATTCTTTTTATTTCTCTTAAGTCGTTATACCTAACTTCCCATAAAGCTAGTATAACTCTTAAGCTTTTAAAACCAAGTATTACTCTTCTTTCAAAAACGGTTCTTAATTCTCTTGAAATACTTCAAGATTCTTATTATTCAGGCTTAAGTCAAAAGACATTGCCGTAAAACTACGTTCAGTTAACACACGTACGTCTACCGTACTAAATATATTCCTTTTTAAAATATCATGCTCAAGAGGATAGGAAGAATCACATACCTCGCGACGATTTATCGACTATTAGCAAATAGCTCCAAAGTACTGTAATCCTGCTATCCTTTTCCACCCTTCGAGTAGAATATGCTACACGCAGTACTTCAACCTATAACGGTTATACACGTCTATCAATGTCTAGACTACTCGGTAGAATAAATCTAGATACAAGATTCTACGGAAAATTGGCGTGACTTCCTACGTCGGACTTCACAAGTCTCTGTAAATCTGATACATGTAAGTCTGATTCAATTCCTTTCTTATATACCTTGTATATAACTTATACTTAATTCTTATACTTCAACAGTATGCAAACTCTAATTACAATAGGGGGACAAGATATTTACCTCGATAAGCCCATAATTATCCAAGTTTAAATGTCGATCCTGAGCAAGGTTTAGCTCCTACTCCGTGCACTCCAACCCGCTCCAAACAACACTTAGAAGTTCTACGCAACTTCTTCTTACTACTTCAACCAAGTATGAAGATTTCCTTAGGGTTTCGTTTTGTGACTGAAGGGAAGTATAATAGTATTTCTGGGCTTTTAGTATAGGTGTAACCTTGGAATACTACAAGGTATTTGGGCTAGTATTTTGGAATAGTATGATACTTGGAGTACTTTCTACCAAGAGGGGGTATTTACGAGAACAACTAGGCAAAGGGGAGGGTGTGTCTCGGCAACACCACTGGGAGGGGGTGTACCCGCCCGAGGGCCTTCCGAAGGGGAGGGGAAGGCTTGGACGAAACCATAGAGAGGGAGGGAGAGGGATTTCAAGACTTAGAAACATTTGTGGATGAAGAAGTCTTCAACAAGGGGGGGGGGGGGGGTATTTATAGGGAAACCAATGGCCAAGATCAAGCCAAGTGGGGGGCAAGTGGAGCGCCAAGATCAAGCCAAGTGCACCCTAACCCTACTCCACAAATCCCTCACAAACATTGACCCATGATTTAGGCACAAAACATTGCACAAAACGTGCACATTCTCGGCCACCACAACCGTCCACTTGAGGGTGACAAGTGTCGCCCTCTCGTTGGTCCAAAATATTTCATCTCTCGAAAAAATCCGCAAAAATAATAAATGACATAGCCGTAATTTTCCCTTCGCAAGTTTTGTAAAACGTTTCGTCGAAAAACGATTCTATTCGGGGGTTGTGAACAAAATTTCGACCCTTGCCTATCTTAAGGCTCAAACTTCTCTACGTACGCCCTCACGTACATACTCTGGAAATACGGGGTATAACACTTGTGTACTCAAATCTGAAAACAAGGTATGATTTTATAATAATTTAGGAGGAGAAGATGTGTTAATGGCATTTAGGAGGGGTTAAGAGGGCTGTTAATGGACACCATAAATGCCATAAACGTTGTGGCATAAGTGCCAAACATTTTAGCAAGTAATGGCCATCAATTCTAATTATTACCGTTGCCTGGGAGCTCTCTGGACATTTAGCGCCGCGACGCTGGTCATGAGGCGCCACGGCGCCGGCAGAAAATGCCAAAAACTTTTGGGACCGAACTATAATTAATCAAAATTTGGGGTCCAAAAGATAATATCAGCTAACAGCCCAATCCAGACGGGTGGTGGTGGCGCACGTGTGGGCCTAGTCTCGAACCCAAGCACACCTAGGTCCTCCCTCATTCAAACACAGGGGTTACCCCTTGGGGTCCCAATCCCTTATTCAGTTTAGAGACTTATAACATGAACAATTTTTCCTTTCCCCAGCGATGTGGTTGATTTGTCTCACACCACTCTTCCATATCTCAAATACCTTACTTTGCGGGCCAATATCTCTTCCATTTCTCAATGAAATTTGACGATTCTTGGCCCTACGGTCATTTAATCACTTAGTAGATGATGCACATGTGAAGAACCAGGGTCTCCAACATGTGGAACCATGATGTTTAAGTCATAGAAGATGGGCGGACTCAACCTCCACCAAAGGCAAATTTCCAACAATCCCATATTGGAAGAGATTTTGGCGCACACACAAGGTGCTTCTTTCAGCAATCTTTCAGCGGAAAGATATTTCATCTGGAGAGGTAGCCGGAACTTTATACCTTCCATAGTAGAATATCATCAGACATATTTACTGCGCGGTGAACGTGATGTCTTGAACCGTCAGTGTTTAGTATATGCCAAGACAATGATACCAACACAATAGCTCCCTTTATTTGTTTTCCTTCTTATAGTTCTGTCCGTTACTGGTTGTGGACACACTTGGATTATTAAGTGCGTTCATTTGAGGCGGCCTGTCCTCGCACTTAAATAGGTGGTCTCCTACAATGTATCATCATATACCCCACTTCACAAGTGTTAGTCACCATTAAAAGTTTCCCCAAACCTAACCTCAAACATTGAGGATCATTAAAGATTTTGGAAACTTATCCTTTACCCCTCCACATGTTGAACTTTATGTCTATCACGGGAACGACCTTGAATTCATGTTTCTAAATAGAAATCATTATCCGAAGTACTCTTGCTTCCACCGAAGCGCTCAACTGAACCTTTACAGTTTAGTTTTCCCATTGAACCTTATTCCTGGGATCTCCAATCTGTAAAGTTGGGTGTCCACTATATCGGTTCTTATTGTTTGGGTTTTTAAGCCAATTCCCCTAGACAGGCAGAACTCTTGATCTTCGGGTATCCCTTTTGTCAAAGGGTCTGCTATATCCTTCGATTTGTAATCAAGGATATGTCACCCGATCAACTGCCATACGGTCTTATATATGCGACAGATATGTCCATACACCGTCATTCGTGCTCTCACAGTGTCAAACTAGAGCAGGCACGAGTTACCCCCAAGAAGGAACATCCTCTAAGAGGTCGTGAAGTTACCCAGCTTTTTATCATGCTTTGTGCAAAGAGATGAACTCCGATTCCATTATGAATCGTCTGATGCAAGGTTTGCTTAGAGGATTTTCCTAAGACACACCATGCACATTGGTGTTCTTCAGGTCTTATGTCCAGTTTGCATCATTTTGTTCTCCCAGAACCACTGGACATCCAGACTACCATAATTCATAGACAAGCGAATAATTTAGATGTCGTCACATCTGATTTAACGCCTTCAGTTGATCATTTCCAGAATCACGAGTGAACCTTAGTTCAACCGATCTTTTGTTATGAACCGATACCAGGTCAATTGTAGTGTGACCTGAGCATATCTCTCCTGGCATATGGGTGCACCATGATTCCAATCAACTCTATGATTTAAATCCATTGGCGACTTCAACGAGACTGTCAAGCTCCTCACAGAGGAGTTTGGAATTAGACCAGTCCGTTAGATGTCTTAGGGATTCCAACTCCTAAGATGTCATCTGTAGTACCCATATCATTTCATGTTGAAACATACATTTGAGGAGATACCATTCGATAGTAGAGTACGCTCAAATGTTTAGTGTCGATACTTTGGGCTTATTTCAGCCCGCACAGAGATTTGACAAGCCGACAAACTTTCTTCTCTTTCCTGAAACCTCAAACCCATTGGGTTGTTCCGTATTACTTACTTTTTCCACTTTCGGAATTTTGGTTTTTCAACTGTTGGCTTTCTAACTTCAGAGTCAATGTTTATGTAGTCAGATTCATTATTTCTATTTTATCTGAAACTTCCAGGACCAAAATGTAGACATTTCCGGGACCTAAAGGAATTTCAGGAAGAAGCCCAACAGTTCTCAAAACCAACTATCCAGTTAGGAAGACTGTCTCGACATCCATGTCACGCAAGACTGCGGTGACCCAGGATGTTAAGATATTCACATAGGAGCACATGTCCTGGTGGCCGAGGCCTTATACCCCCTCAATAGACTCATCAACTTTTATAACCCAGAGGTTTCTTTTCCCAGAGGAAGATCAACCATCACACGAGTGTGGTTCTATCTGATGGAGTCTATTTCTCTATTTTAGCTTATTTCCAAAGCAACGCTTCTGGAGATGACAATTCTCAATTTGTCCATGGTTTATTCTTAATCATATAAGCTAGAAGGCCTGGAACAAGTCTTTGTCCCCTCTTTTGCTCTGGTTTTTTTCAACATCTAGGATCCATGAGTTCTGTAGATCTGGAACATTAAGTTCCGGATAGTCAACAACTTCCGAGTCCTGTAGATTTGGAACGTCTAGTTTCGTACAATCAGGCCCTCGCGGGTTCTTGTTAACCTCGAGCAAACACTTCTTTTTCCTTCTCAAGGAAAGATCACTTCAAAAAATTCAGCATTCTTAGACACCAAGATGCGGCACGCACTACTGTGATTTGCAGATCCAGTGGATATGCACTCTACAGTCTTAGGTCCAACTCGACCTGTTTTGGCTTAGGTGTTTCAACCATTTGCCACACTATCCCATATCACAACATCTGTATATGGGATTCTTTCCATGTTTCACATGGAGAGTTATCCTTATCCTTATGCGGAGTTCTATTAAGAATCACATTAGCGGAAAGGATCGCATTGCCCCACATGTCTTGGGCGTATGGATTTGCGCTTGGCTAACACCGTTAGTCTGAGGTGAGTAAAGAGCAGTTGTTTTATCAACGATGCTTCGCATTCTCCCTCTCTATCACTACGAATTTCTCAATCCGTAGAATTTCTAACTTCTGTTAAGCGCGCGCCACGCTGAGGCGCGCGGTTCCCAATTTGGCACAGTGCGCTCGTAGCCCTGCGGTGCGGCGCTGAAACTTCAGAGAGTTTCTGGCATCGCCGTGGCAGTAAACTCGAGCGATTTACGATATCGTCGTGGTATGCGGCGAGGCGCCGGCCCTTCACGACTCCGCGGCATTTCTGACCCGTTTCATCTTTGTTAAACAACAAAGGATAAAATACGTTGTACTGTCATCAATGAATATTACAACGTACTTGTCTCCCCCTCTATTTGTACAAACTTTAAATCACCCAAGTAGGTGTTACTAAGTTATAGAGGAGCGGTGCTTCTTTCTCTAATACTTTGATGGAACGGAAAGATGATTTTGCCTCTTCGCCTACCTCACATTCATTTGAGGGTTTATGTCGACACACGACAACAATCTCAATTTTTGTTGACTTTTGAATGACTTTCTATTAAACGTGTCTTAATCTATAATGTCATAGATGCACGGATTACAAACATATTGTCACGACCCGAACCCGGGCCCGTGACTGGTGCCTTACCCCAGGCACCCTAGTGATACAACATCAGAGAAAATCAGCGGAAATAAAAACATGAACATGAATTAAGAGACATGATAAATAGACAGGTCAACCAAAACAGTTGCCTTCAGTATATATACATAAATACCCGAACAGTTATCCTTTTTACAGACTCTGCCCACAACAGTACTACAGACCTCTAAGAAGTGACAACAACTATGACGGGACATTTGCCCCGCCTTACCCCTGAATGTACAAGAACCTACAGACTCAGGGTAACATACCAAAGATAAGCCTCCGAAGGAACGGAGCTTCCCAACACGCTGAAATGTGATCCTATAAGCGGGGATCGACAGTCGATGTACCTCTACCTGCGGCATGAACGCGGCCAAGGAGGTCGATAACAGTACCAAGTATGTGAAATCGTAAAATCAGTAAATGAAATCATAATAGTCTATATAAAGCGGGAGACATGTATGATAACCAAACTACGATTCACAACAAAAGCGATCATGTCAAGTCGTGGACTCACGCCTCAAAGTCATCCTCCGTGCCCGTGGAACTCCTTCGCCGCGCGATCTAGGTACAAATCATGTGATACGTATAATGGTCTCGGCCCATCTTATGGACCCGATGTAAAGCGTGTGGATACATTCGGTTCATCCCATGAACCGTAGTCGAGTGAAATACATTCCGGATGAGCCGGTGGTCGAGTGAAATACATTCGGATGAACCGTGAGTCGGGTGAAATACATTCCGGATGAACCGGTGGTCGAGTGAAATACATTCGGATGAACCGGTAGTCGAGTGAAATACATTCGGTTCATCCCATGAACCGTAGTCAGTGAAATACATTTTGGTTCATCCCGTGAACCGTAGTCAGTGAAATACATTCGGTTCATCCTACGAACCGTAGTCGAGTGAAATACATTCCTTGTACAGCAAGTCTATCATACGCAAACATAGGCAAGTTACACACTACTTAAAGTACTTTCATTTTATGACAAAGCCGGGTTTTAACCTAAAGTACTACATACGTTAAATCCTTTTAAAAGATCCATTCCTTTTTCAATAAGTCACGATACCCGTAGTATAAGAATAGAGTGACCACATTTTTAAGTAAACCAACCCACATTCTTTTAAAGTCAAGTAACAACATTCCTTTTCCTAAAGTTCCGGTTGCCTAGTTTGATTACTCAAGTCCCATTTTGAAAGATTTCATAGTTCATAGTCTTAATCCTTTAAAACATAATTCTCTTTTAAACGATTTGAGAAACATAAGCCTTATATGTGAGTAGGTTATTCTTGTTTATAATCCATCTTATTAAGCAGCCATGATCTAGGAAATGTAATATCATTTTGTCTCATCTTAGATTCTATGCAGATGGAGGTTTCTACTGGTTTTAATAATACTTCATTATTCAATACATTTTCCTCTATTAACGCTGCAGTGGTTTGTCGATACACATTCTGATTTCCAAATCAGTAAAACATTATTCCTTTTTTTAAAAAAAAAAACCAAGTACTCATTACTTACGAATGAGGTTTCACACAAAACTCATATTAATTCATTCAAGTCAAGTCTCTTATCTTTTAAGACCAAGTCTCTTAACTTTTGAAATTAATAAACCATTCATTTTACCACCCTTAAGACGTTATACCTAACTTCCCATAAAGCTAGTATAACACTTATGTTTTCAAAACCAAGTATTACTCTTCTTTCAAAAAAAAGGATTCTTAATCTTTCGAAATACTTCAAGTTCTTTATGGTCACACATTAAGTCAGTTATAAGTCAAATCGATGCCTTTTAAAAACCACAAAACATTTTCTTACTTACATAAAGTCGTTATAACCAACTTCCCATAAAGTCGTTATAACACTTCCATTTAAAACAACCAAATCTGGTTAACACGTATGCGTCTACCGTACTACATAGCTCACACATATCATGCTAGAAAAGATAGGAAGAGGTTCACATACCTCGCGACGATTATCGACTAATAGCAAAACGCTCAAGTAACTCGAACCGGCTACTCCTAAGCCAAGTAGATCACGCCATACGTAGTACTTCAACCTATAGAGGCCACGGCGCTATTAACATCCTATATCTTAATGTAGAATATTCTACGAGAAAATTCGGCGACTCTCCCGCATGGCAGCGTAAATCTCTCTCTCTATCGGTAGGCTACCAAGCCAACGGGGGTTAACACGTCTAACAGGACGTGTACAATTCTACTACACGATAATGCTACACAAGTCTCATGTCTGATACGCCCTATGTAATTACTGATTGATTCTCTTATTTAAATTCAGGGCTTAAGTCGCAAGACATTGCGTAAGTATTATTCACGCTTAAGTCAAAGACATTGCCGCACAACTATGTTCAATTCTATATATAGTATACTTCAACTATATATTCCAACAACATGTAATTTCCAATTACAATAGAAGGTCAAGAGTGTTTACCTGGATAAGCCCAAAATTATCCGAGTTTAAATGTCGATCCCGAGCAAGGTTTAGCTCCTACTCAGTGCGTTAGGCCATTCTAACCACCCCTTAGAAGTTCTATCCACCTTCTACTTATAACTTCAACTAGGGGTGAAGAATTCCTTAGGTTTTCTTTGTTGTGACTGATGGTAGTATAATAGTATTTTGTGGGGTTTGGTTTAAGTGTAACCTTGGGCATACTACAAGGTATTTGGGCCAAGTATTTGGGCATTATAACAATACTAGGAGAGTATTTCTATACTACAAAAGGGGTATTATCTGAAAACAACTAGGCTAGGGGTACCCGCTAACTACTACTGAGGGGAGAAGCTCTCGGCCAAGGGCCTTCTCAAAGGGGAGGGGTGTGGTGGGCGAAAGAACAAGAGGAGGAGTATTTTGAGACTTAGATAGATTGCTCAGTGAGGATGAAGAAAGTCTTCAACTTAGAGGGTATTTATAGGTCAAGTGAAGGCGACCAATGGCCAAGATGAAGACAAGTGTATAGCAAGTGTAAGGCCAGATTTAGCCATGTGCAACCTTATCCATCTACACAAAATATCCTACATAACCCTTGACCAAGGAAAGGCAAGAAAATCGTCCAAACTAGCCCATTTTTGCTGTCAATGAGGGTGACAAGTGTCACCCTCCCGTTGGTCCAAAATATTTCATCTCTCGGAAAAATCCATAAAAATAATAAATGACATAGCGGAATTTTCCCTACGTAGTCGTGGAAACGTTTAGTCGGAAAGCGACTCTGTCGGGTGTTGTGTACAAAGTGAATTTGGCCCACACTTTAAGCTTCAATTTCTACGTGCGCCCTTACGTGCATACTGCGAAATACTGGGTATAACATTCTCCCCTCTAGAAACATTCGTCCCGAATGTTCCTTCCAGACGGATAACGATAAAGTTCCTCCAGCAAGTCGTCAACGCCACACCTGGCCACGAAATAACACATGCGCGCAAATACTTAAATCTAGGCCAACGAGGAACCACCTCGATGATCAAAAAAAGTTCCCACCAAGGTCTAAAATATACTCCCTTCGCACCTTCATTTCGCAAAAGAAACGATCACACACGTTCACTTCTCCCCTATCTCGTTGTACCCTTCTCGAACACTCGAACTCTTTCTAGTATCCGTACCACACTTCCGTCAACGCTTTTGTTTCCAACCCTTGGATTCACTACCTCCAAACTTGGTCATCTTACTAACCTCGATTTCCTCTAAGGCCATTCCCGGCCTTGCGTGATTACGGTCGAGCGTATCCACCAACTCTTACGATGGTTATCTAAACTTGGGCCTAGCATCCTCGTGACCCTACCACTGGCGGGACCACCTCGGACTGACCTCACCACATTCCGACACGGGTTGACCGCGAATGGTCCTCACGACCCGTGTCGTGTCAACTTTCGTTCCTCGCCTCGCCCTGCAACATTCTTACTAATTTGCGTAATGAAAGCTACCACTTTCACCTCACACAACCCAATGAATTTCCCACAATACATTTTACGCATACCAAGTATTTCAACAAAGACTAACCGTAAGAATCTCTCCTTTAAGATGACCTTACCTCTAAGGTCTCAACATGAAATATTCTAAGGTTCACACTTCCCATGCCCCCATACTTATCCTTCCAACTAACCATGTTTTCTAACTCACAAATAACACAACGCTATTCGTACATAGCACATAAATATTAGGTCATCATATCACGCATACAAATCTCTGAGGTTAAGGATATACACGACCGCTGCTCACTCTAATCATAGGCCTGCCGCAGGCGTATAGAAAGCGATGAACACGCCATCGATCCGGTGGCTGCGTCGTCTTGCGGTACCCCTCTATAAGCAGTCTCGTCACATGGCCTCGACGGCGCGGTGAAACAATCGCGATAAAGACGACATTCTCGGGATGACGCGCCGCATCGTCTTGGCGAGGGGACGTGAATCCTGCGGCTAGAACTTACGTAACCACGTAAACGAAGCCACGGAGCTCGACCAGCTCGAATACCGAACGCCCAAGAAGGCGGAGGACCACTCATCTTGGCGGAGGTACATAACTAACTTCTTTGAGGCGATCGCCTCGAAAGCTACCAAAGGACCTGCTGCTCGCCTCTTCTGGCGATCTCGGTCATTCCGTCGACTCTCCGCTCCTCACCTCAAGACATAAGCTGCGTGCGGGCAATGTCCATGCGGTGAAGAGCTACACCCGAGCAACTCTACGCTAGATAATCGTCAAGCCCGGTGACATATCGGTGCACTCTATCCTCCATGGTCGCTACTAAAGCGGGACATATCGAGCCAATGAGTCGAACTCCACATTATACTCTCTAACCGTCCGCCCGCCCCGCTTCAACGCCAAAACTCGCTTACGGCGAGCCCTCCTCATTTGTGGAGGTAAGAAATGTGCAAGAAACGCCACGAACTCGTTCCAACTGCTGAAACGCATGCTCTCCCGACGCCTCACGAATCAAACGATCGCAGATCACGCGGTGATGCGAACCTAAGACCACCGACTCGGTCTCCAAGCCTCGATCACTCTACGATCCACAGAATCGGATGAACTCGCGGATCATCCTAGGCCTCGACCCATAAAACTCGCGGTTACATCTCGTAAAATCCCGTAGTCTCAAATCGCTCGCCGGGGTGAACTACGGTGCTCTGGATCTGAATCACTGATCCACCTATCTCATATTCGCCACGACCGCCGCGAATCGCCATCTCCTTGTACCCATCTCATCCGCTTCCAGCCGGGACCGAGACTCGTGTATTGTAGTCTCAGCCCACCGCCGCGCTCTAAACTCTGGCTGGCGGTGTCGCAAAACTAGCCGTCAGAAGCACTATCTCAGTCTCGGCCGCTGCGCGCTCGCACTTCTCTCAGTATCTCACTAACGACTCCTCGATCGCTTGCCCATTCGGGCACAGGTTTACGCGGAGGCATAATCGTAAAGGAAAGGAATACGTCGGAGGGTCCAACTTATCACAGCTTCTAAGGCACGATCTCGGAATGAGAAGAATGGAAACTAATCCTAAATGTCCTGCAGCCTCACGATTATAGATGTGGTGCACAACACACCGATAATCAAGACTTACTAGACACGATGCGTAGACACTTTCCGAGGACTAATCGCTCGATACCACTTTGTCACGACCGAACCCGGCCCGTGATCGTGCCTTACCCCGCACCCTAGTGATACAACATCGAGAAAATCACGAAATAAAAACATGAACATGAATTAAGAGACATGATAAATAGACAGCAACCAAAATAGCTTTCGTGATATATACATAAATACCAACAGTTATCCTTTACGGACTACGCCACAACAAGATTACTGCACTTAAGAAGTGACAACAACTATGACGACGGGGCCCCGCCATACCACGAATATACAAGAACCCTGCACTGTGGTAACATACCAAAGATAAGCCTCAAGGAACGGAGCTTCAACACGTGAAATGTGATCCTATAAGCGGATCGGCGGTCGATGTACCTCTACTGCGCAGATGAACGCAGCTCAAGGAGGTCGATAACAGTACCAAGTATGTGAAATCAGAAATATCAGAATGAAATCATAATAGTCTATATAAAGCAGAGACATGTATGATAACCAAACTACGCTCACAACAAAAAGCGATCATGTCAAGTCGTGGACTCACGCCTCAAAGTCATCCTCACGCCGTGGAACTCCTTCCTCACCGCCAGCCTAGGTACAAATCATGTGATACGTATAACGTGTCTCGCCCATCTTATGGACCCGATAGAAACGTGTGGGATACATTCGGCTCATCCCATGAACCAGAGTCGAGTGAAATACATTCGGATGAGCCTAGGTCGAGTGAAATACATTCCGATGAGCCGGTAGTCGGTGAAATACATTCGGATGAACCGAGTCGAGTGAAATACATTCGGATGAACCTAGTCGAGTGAATACATTCCTGCTCATCCCATGAACCTAGTCGAGTGAAATACATTCCCTGCTCATCCCATGAACCTGTCGAGTGAAATACATTCCTGCTCATCCCATGAACCTAGAGTCGAGTGAAATACATTCCTTGTACAACAAGTCTATCATACGCAAACATAGGCAAGTTACACACTACTTAAAGTACTTTCATTTTATGACAAAGCCCTGTTTTAACCTAAAGTACTACATACGTTAAATCCTTTTAAAAGATCCATTCCTTTTTCAATAAGTCACCCAATACCCGTAGTATAAGAATAGAGTGACCCACATTTTTAAGTAAACCAACCCACATTCTTTTAAAGTCAAGTAACAACATTCCTTTTTCCTAAAGTTCCAGTTTGCCTAGTTTCAGTTACTCAAGTCCCATTTTTGAAAGATTTCATAGTTCATAGTCTTAATCCTTTAAAACATAATTCTCTTTTAAACGATTTGAGAAACATAAGCCTTATATGTGAGTAGGTTATTCTTGTTTATAATCCATCTTATTAAGCAGCCATGATCTAGGAAATGTAATATCATTTTGTCTCATCTTAGCTTTTATGCAGATGGAGGTTTCTACTGATTTTAATAATACTTCATTATTCAATACATTTTCCTCTATTAACGCTGCAGTGGTTTGTCGATACACATTCTGATTTCCAAATCAGTAAAACATTATTCCTTTTTTTTTTTTAAAAACCAAGTACTCATTACTTACGAATGAGGTTTCACACAAAACTCATATTAATTCATTCAAGTCAAGTCTCTTATCTTTTAAGACCAAGTCTCTTAACTTTTGAAATTAATAAACCATTCATTTTACCACCCTTAAGACGTTATACCTAACTTCCCATAAAGCTAGTATAACACTTATGTTTTCAAAACCAAGTATTACTCTTCTTTCAAAAAAGGATTCTTAATCTTTCAAATACTTCAAGTTCTTTATGGTCACACATTAAGTCGGTTATAAGTCAAATCACTGCCTTTTTAAAAACCACAAAACATTTTCTTACTTACATAAAGTCGTTATAACCAACTTCCCATAAAGTCGTTATAACACTTCGCTTTAAAACAACCAAATACGATTAACACATGACATCTACCGCACTACATAGCTCACACATATCATGCTAGAAAAGATAGGAAGAGGTTCACATACCTCGCGACGATTATCGACTAATAGCAAAACGCTCCAAGTAACTCGAACCGCTACTCCTGCCAAGTAGATCACGCCATACGTAGTACTTCAACCTATAGAGGCCACAAGGCGCCTATTAACATCCTATATCTTAATGTAGAAAATTCGCAGACTTCCCCGCAACAACAGAAATCTCCTCTCTCTATCGAGGCCGCTACCAAGCCAACCGTGGGGTTAACACGCCTAACCGACGTGTACAATTCTACTACACAAGAATGCTACACAAGTTCATCAGAATACGGTCTATGTAATTACAGCTTCTCTTATTTAAATTCAGCTTAAGTCGCAAGACATTGCCGTAAGTATTATTCAGGCTTAAGTCAAAAGACATTGCCGCACAACTATGTTCAATTCTATATATAGTATACTTCAACTATATATTCCAACAACATGTAATTTCCAATTACAATAGAAGGTCAAGAGTGTTTACCTCGATAAGCCCAAAATTATCCGAGTTTAAATGTCGATCCTGAGCAAGGTTTAGCTCCTACTCAGTGCGCTCCGACCCACTCCAACCAACCCTTTAGAAGTTCTAACCAACTTCTACTTATAACTTCAACTACGGTGAAGATTTACTTAGGTTTTTGTGGTGAGGAAGTATAATAGTATTTTCTGGCTTTTGTATAAGTGTAACCTTGAGAATACTACAAGGTATTTGGGCCAAGGTATTTGGGCATTATAACAATACTAGAGAGTATTTCTATACTACAAAAGGGGTATTATACGAAAACAACTAGGCTGTGGGGTACCCTACCGCTAACTACTACATGAGGGGAAGCTCACCAAAGGGCCTTCTCAAAGGGGAGGGGTGGTGGACGAAAGAACAAGAGGAGGGAGTATTTTGAGACTTAGATAGATTGCTCAAGTGAGGATGAAGAAAGTCTTCAACTTAGAGGGGTATTTATAGGTCAAGTGAAGGCCAACCAATGGCCAAGATGAAGACAAGTGTATAGCAAGTGTAAGGCCAAGATTTAGCCATGTGCAACCTTATCCATCTACACAAAAATATCCTACCTAACCCTTGACCAAGGGAAAGGCAAGAAAATCGTCCAAACTAGCCCATTTTTGCCGTCCAATGAGGGTGACAAGTGTCACCCTCCCGTTGGTCCAAAATATTTTATCTCTCGGAAAAATCCGCAAAAATAATAAATGACATAGCCGGAATTTTCCCTACGTAAGCTGTGGAAACGTTTCGTCGGAAAACGACTCTAATCGGGTGTTGTGTACAAAGTGAATTTCGGCCCTTACACTTTAAGCTTCAATTTCTCTACGTACGTCCTTACGTACATACTCTGGAAATACGGGGTATAACACATATCATCCATTTATCACCTTCGTTGGCCTTTGAATGACTTTCGTGTCTTAATCTATGATGACATAGATGCACGGATTACAAATATATCATCCATTTGGCTACAGTTTTACTGTACCACTTTTGGTTATTATCGACCTGCGGGACATGAGGCGAAAAACTCAAGCCATATTGTCCAAAAGCGTCCTTAAAACCAAGTTTAGGACATGTATCACCTCTTTTAAGAGTGATCTCATTCCTTAAGTCATTTTGAGGACAACCTCTTCAACTTATTCTATTTTGAAGGTAGCGTTGCTTTACATGAACAAACTCTTGCCTGTGGTTAGGGCGTAAACGGATCATATGTGATCTCTGGCCCACTCCAGTTGTGTTGGCAGTGTCACGACCCGACCCCGGATCCGTGACCGGTGCCTTAACCCGGGCACCCTTGTGACACAACATCAGAGAAAATCAGCGGAATATAAACTCACAATAAACAACTATAATGATATAAAAATAGTCTAGCCCAAAATGGCTACCCCAAAAGTACATAAAACCGAACAGTTACATCCTTAAACAAACCAAGTTATGACAAGACTGCAGGCCTCTAAGAAGGAGTAACACTATGACGGGACAGGGCCCCGTCATGCCCCTGAATGTACAAAACATCAACAACACCAGGGAGAACCATACCAAAAGTCGAGTCTCCGAAGAAATGGAGCTCCTGACACATGAGTAAAAGATCCTAGGAATGAGGAACTACCACCTGCTTTCCCTTACCTGCGGCATGAACGCAGCCCAGAGAAGGGGGTCGACACAACGTACAGTATGTAAAGCGGAAAATCCGTAGTAATATCATAAGTCCAAAATACACAGAAGTTATAGATCAAAATCAAATTAGGTTGCATTGTGCCTTACTAACAATGAGAGTAACAAGTATAAGTATAATACTGCATAAAAATAGGAGGCTCATGATCAAAACATGATCTCTCGCCCGTAGTATCATTAAGCAATCCTACTCCGGATCGTTTCACCGCGTGGATTACGTGGATCCGCATAAGGCCATCCGCTTCGCGTGGGACTATTTCACCGCGTGGGACTATTTCACCGCGTGGATCTGTGGACCCGCGTGAGACTATTTCACCGCGTGGGACTATTTCACCGCGTGGATCTGTGGACGCGTGGGACTATTTCACCGCGTGAGACTATTTCACCGCGTGGACCCAATGGGCGCGTGAGTACAAGCGCCACACTCGCGTCATGGGTAGCAAATCCATGGAATACGTGATAATAACAATGATAATACATAAATCGGCGACAAGCTAGTATACATAACATAAGCGCTTTATCGAATACTCAGTGATAACAATAATAATACATAAATCAGCACAACCGGCTAGTATACATAACATAAGCGCTACCGGCTTATCATAACATAAACAAGATAAGAAATCTTCTAACTTCTTATGAACATTATTAATATAAATCCTCTCATTTTAGCTCATTAAGGCACTACATGTCTTTTTAATAGAAATCAGAATTTAACCCAAGTATCACATACCAGTAAACCTTTTTGAAATGACTCTTTTTATATAAAACTTCCAAGATACTAATATCCATAGTATCATGTCACAACCACTTTCAAAACAAGTCACAATTTTCCATTTAGAAAATATCCCAAGCTTCTAAATCAAGTGACTTCATTTCCTTTAAAACCTTAGGCCATTAATGCCTAAAACAATTTACCTTCCACAAATTCAACTCATTTTCCCTTGCTTATTTTATGTAAAGTAAACCCTTCTTTATTTACCTTTTCCCAAACTAATATAACCAACTTTCCATAAAGCCGTTATATTAACATTTTACGTTAGTCAAACACATTTCCTATGTCGAGGACTTATACCTTTAAAACGAAACAAGTATCATATACCTCAAAACAAGTGAAGATTATCAAATCTTGTGCATTACCGTACTACATAGATACAACTACTCATGCTCAAAAGATAGGAAAGCTCTACATACCTCTTCGGTCAATCCACTTGTTAATTCCAACTATCGCACGTAGTACGTCAACCTATAATGACCATAATACGTTTATTAACTTCTAGTTTCAAAGTAGAATATTTCCAAGTTCAAGGTTACTAATTCCTATGGAAAATTGGGCAGCATTTCCTTTATTTCTACTCACTTGCCACCTTTTCAAAGTAGATTTTTAACACTCAAACGCCACATTTAAGGCCCAACATCCAAACCAACACAAAGGGGATTACACACCTAAACTTGGGTGTGTAAAATTCTGCCCCATAAGTTATAACAATTTATCTTAACAAGTTTAAGGTAATTTTTAGGCTACAACATGCTCACATAACCTCTTTAGCCAAATCCTTCATACCCAAACCACATTTCTTGCATGCAATGACTCGAAGAGCATTATTTACTACCACAAGTTCTTTCTTCTTAACATGCAACACTAAAAACTAATTATAAAGGAAGAATCATTACCTTAGAGCTTTAGCCAAATTTTTCCAACAACTTGCTAGCTTCCTTTCCAAGAACACCACCACAACAACCTTCACAAGCTAGCCACAAGCTTCCTTCTTGCCTTTTCTTTTCAGATTTTTCCTAAGGCTAGAATATCTCTTGGAATTTTAGAGAGAAGGAGGAGCTTGAAATTTTTAAGAGAGAAGGAAGAGCTTTTGTCTAAGAGAGAGATGAAATAATGCATGCAAAATCAGATGGGGGGGGGGGGACACTTGTCACCCTCCCATGGCCTTTTTAAAAGAAAAGATCAGATTTTCCTAAGTTTTCCGCGATTTCCGCCTCGGCGCCACCTGCTTGATCGGCGCTGGCAGCAACTCTGCGGACTACCGGTTTCCGTCGCGGCCCGATTCCCGCGACGCTGCGCCCTTCGCGCGCGCTGCCTCCGTCGTCGCGGCGCTGAGGCCTCTGACCAAAATTTTCTGATTTCGAGTCCTAACTCCTTTCGCACGGCCCCATACGCACGACCTGAACCACGGGGTATAATAGGCAGACTGAGTGTCCAATTTCTTTTCTGCCTTTCTCTTGGCTTTCAGATCTATTGAGATCTGGTAAATCTGAACTACTCCAGTCGCCCGTAAGCTTTGTATTACTGAGTGTCCAATATCGTCATGTCATGTGACGGATCTGGCCTACTCCAGTCGCCCGGAGGCTTTGTATGACTGAGTGTCCGCTACTATCCTGTTGAAAGACGGATCTTCTTTCGGAAACGGTGACAGGATTGTCACTAGTCCTCTAGTCCTTGTCTTTAGTCCTCTAGTCCTCTTCCCATGCTTAGGATTGTCCATAAATTTAATTTATTACAATCTAAGTCCATATATTTTAGGTCGTTGTTTATAACAGTCCAATATTTAAATCGGAAGGAAAGTGAGGTTAAACTCTTGAATTTAAGGCGTAAGAAATATAATTTTCTTGAAACATTTTCATATTCATATCCTTACTTTACTCATTTTATTCAGACGTGGTTTAATCTCCTTATTGACAAAGAAGAAAAGTTTACCTAACTCATCTTCAGATTCCTTTTCTGGGACAAGTGTAGCCCTTCGGCTACAAGATAGACCATCATTTTCAGCCTCCTCCTTTTGTCCAGTTGATATACTCCACCTCTTGTGGGCGCTTTTTTCCACCACTCTTGGGAGCGGTGACAACAGCTCTTACTTTATCCTTAGCCTTGCCCACATGACTATCAACAGTATCTTCAAGTTTAGGATCACCAACAGAGATCTCCCTTTTGACGGAAACAGATTTATAACTATCGTCAAAGAGAGATCCAAAACTAGGACCAGATCTATTGACAGAGACATTGTTTGAACTGTTTATAGAACTGTCAATGGAACTGGTTTCAATAAGAAAGCCACAACCAGATTTGGGAGTATATCTGGTGGCAAACATCTTTCTCGCATTATTACAAATATATTGTCTTATGATTGTTATCACTATACTCCTTTTGTCATACGAAAATTAGTAAACTACTATTACAAGTGCTAAGAAAGGATAACAATTATGTGTTACAGTAAACTTGATGCCAACAAGAATTGAGGCAATAATTATGGTTTGTGGTCTTGATCTTTATACTTGAATTCGTCTTGAATCTTCCGCCTTGGATCTTCGTTTCTGTTTCAGCAAACTCCTTGAATCTTGTTTACCTGCAACCAATAGACACTAAATCTAGGTTGCTGAGTCGATTGATTTATCAACCTTCCCTTAAGACAATATTGCCCATATACGTGCTTTGTACGGATGAATTGCAACTTGTCTCCCAAGGTAATACAGCGGAGAAATATCACTTGTTCAAAGCAAACAGAAGTGATCCTGGCGAAGAAAACAAACACGAAACAATTGCTAAAGAATGGAAAGGAAGAATTTGTTCTTTGCAGTGATTTTGCCTCACTGTTTTTGTGTTATCTCTTATGTACTCAAATATGAAAACAAGGTATGATTTTATAGTGTTTTAGGAGGAGGAGAGGTGTTAATGGCATTTAGGAGGGGTTAAAAGGGCTGTTAATTTACACCATAAAGGCCATAAACATTGTGGCATAAGTGCCAAACGTTTTAGCAAGTAATGACCATCAATTTTGATTATTACCATTGCCTGGGAGCTCTCTGGACATTTAGCGCCGCGACACTGGTCATGAGGCGCCACGGCGCCGGCAGTAAATGCCTTCCAGAAACTTCACGGATCGAACTGTAATTAATCAAAGTTTGGGGTCCAAAAGATAATATCAGCCAACAGTCCGGGCGGGTGGTGGTGGCGTGCCTGTGGGCCTAGTATCGAACCCAAGCACACCTAGGTCCTCCCTCATTCAAACATATTGGTTACCCCTTGGGGTCTCAATCTCTTATTCAGTTTAGAGACTTATAACATGAATAATTTTTCCTTTCCCCACCGATGTGGTAGATTTGTCTCACACCATTCTTCCATGTCTTAAACACCTTACTTTGCGGACCAATATCTCTTCCATTTCTCAATGGAATTTGGCGATTCTTGGCCCTACGGTCATCTACTCACTGAGTAGATGATGCACGTGTGAAGAACCAGAGTCTCCAACATGTGGAGCCATGATGTTTAAGTCATTGAAGATGGACGGACTCAACCTCCACCAAAGATAAATTTCCAACAGATTATAGATTTATTGATAAGTTAACTTAAAAGTATTTATTTCTAACAAAGAAAATGACACACTACATCCTAAACATGCATAAAAAAAGTTATAATTTGTATTGGCCGCAGATGACTAAAAAGGAAAAAAAATATGGAGAAAAGGAACAATAAAAGAAATATAAGAACAAAGAAAAAGAATAAAAAAATCCTACACATTCCTATACATCCCGCTCGTCTTCATGCTGCAATTTGCTTTTCCCATAGCTTTAGCATCTTCTTTAACACAAACTTCTGACCATTATTTTTGATATCCAGGTTCCTCAGTTGTGTCAGACTAGTCCTGAAGGTAGTAGTACCGGTCCCTCAACACTATTACCAGTAAATCGCGGGATGTGCTTCAATAATCAGGGTTTGAGAACGGACAACTGATAAAACCTACAAAGATCAACCCCAGAAGAGAGCATAATGTTCTCACTGAGAATCGATCCCACACTGCAAGTGTCCAAAGCGCCTTAAGCCCCCCTAATTTGTCATTGGACCGTGGAATCGATCCCACGCTACAAGTATTCAGAGCGCTTTAAGCCCCCCTAATTTTTCATTAGACTGTGCCCGGGGGACTTTATGACTAGTTTTTTTTTCCTATGACTAACTTTATTATATATATAGATTTGGTGATAATACAAATGCAATTCATAGAAAATTTTCAATTGAACTATGTGAGTACTTATTCCTCCCAATGTCTCAATCTTTGAGACAATGATAGGCCAAACCTCAACGAAAACCTTAAGTCCCTAAAAGAGGGAGTATATGAATTCAGACAAATCTCACATAGACAAAGTACAATTAAGATTAATGCCAAATTGCCAAAAAGTGATGGAATAATGAGAATTCTTTCGCCCTCTATTAGATGTCTCTAGTATAAGTCGTAAATAAAAGAACTTTTGGTAAGAAGTGTGTTATGTTGAATTAATTGCATTAGAGAATATTTCCATATATTCGTTATATATTATGTAATTATGAATATTGTATATTTATGATATATTAGGATCATTACCGAAGTAGGATTCCTCTCTTGTACACACTATAAATATTTTGTAATAATGAGAATACTCCCCAAGGGAAATTATTACAATCTTACATGGTATCAGAAGCCAAAACCCTATAGTTTCTTTGAGATTGTCGTGCCCACCCTTTTCCTCTCGGTTTGGTAGTGGAAACCACCCCAAAATAATCCATCTTCTATTTTTCTTCCTTCTCCACTATAATGTCTTCTCCTCAAACTCCACAGCAGCCACATCCTCCACCGTCGTCACCCCAGATATACAAAAATCGTCCCTTTCTACCCCACATCATCCAGCCATGGCAGTCACAAACATCAAGCATTGCCTACCTATCATCCTTGACCAAGAAATCAACCAGTACTCCCCATGGATTAAACTGTTCCACATTCATGCTTGTCTCTATAACGTGCTTGATCACATAGATGACTCCATTCCCCGCCCTACTGAGGTTGACGACGTTGTTGTCAAACAATGGATATATGATAGTATATCCCAGGACTTGCTTCTCACCATCATGAAATCTGGTGCCACGGCTCGCGATCTATGGCTTCATTTGGAGGAATTTTTTCAAGACAACAAGCACACTCGTGCTGTATTTGGAGGAGAAATTTAATAATACACGTCTTGAAAATTTCTCTAACATGACGGACTATTACAAACAATTGAAACTTAAGGCGAATCAACTATCCCACGTCGACACGCCTGTTTCTGAAACACAGATGGTTTTGCAACTTGTTGCTGGCCTTCCAAAAAGCGAATATGACACTTTGGCTACTATAATACAACAGGCTGATCCGTTGCCAAGTTTCAACAAGGCTCGATCACTATTATTGCTAGAAGAAACCCACCGTGCAAAACAGGACGAACACACCCAAAAGGCGCTAGCAGTTGAACCGCCCACACACCACTATCACATCCGCCTTTCGCCCTTAAAAATGTCCTGTATGCTCGTAACATAATTAAAACCCTTATTTCTATCCAAAAAATATCTCGTGATAATTATGTCTCTGTTGAGCTTGACCCATTTGATTTTACTATGAAGGATCTTCATACGGGGATCCATATTATGAGATGCAATAGCACGGGGGATCTATATCAATTACCATCCACCTCCATTGTCGCATCCTGCTCTCAAGTCTCCCTAGCTGCTATCTCTAAGTCTGTTTGGCATAATCGGCTTGGCCACCCAGACATTCCAGTTTTTAATTTTCTTAGAGGCATTAACTTTATCAAATATAATAATGGGAAACTTGCTCAAAACTGTGTTTTGTGTTATTTAGGCATATATGTTCGTCTTCCATTTAAATCATCTACCAGCATTACTTTTTTCCCTTTTGATATTATTTATGCTGATTTGTGGACCTCTCATGTTTCTAGTTCGCTTGGTCATAAATATTATCCGGTCTTGTTAGATGATTACTCTCACTATATTTGGATATTTCCCCTCAAATTTAAATTGGAAGTGTTTGCAAAGTTTCTCGAGTTTCGCAATTTTATAAAGACAATTTGAAAATTCTATAAAATCATGTCAGTGTGATAATGGTCGTGAATTCAGAAATTCTACATTTCACCAAAGTTGTAGTAATCACGACATGGTTTTTCGATTTTCCTGCCTCCACACTTCACCCCAAAATGGTAAGGCTGAACGCATCATCCGTACTATTAATAACATGGTTCAAACTCTCTTGTTTCATGTCTCTCTTCATCCGTCCTTCTAGATATATGCCGTCAATATGTCTGAATATATCTTAAATATCCTACCCACTAGTACCCTTCACAACATGAATCCGACCGAAATCCTATACCGCAAGATTCCATCCTACGACCACTTACGGATATTCAGCTGTCTGTGTTATCCCAATCTTTCCTCCACTGCTCCCCACAAATTATCACCCCGGTCAACCCCTTCTGTCTTCTTAGGTTTTCTGCCTAATCATAGGGGCTATATGTGCTATGATGTCTACTCGTCAAATACACATTTCCCGTCATGTCACATTTGGCGAAACCACATTCTCGTTTTCTAATCTCCAAAAATTCAGAAAACTGGACTACTCCTTCCTTGATGAGCCCACCGTATCTCCCGTCATCATTCGACAATTAACTTTGTCCACTGTGTCAACTAGTCGACCGACGATACTGCCGCCAGCGTCGTCCACTCTGCCCCCATCTTCGGTTGTCTCTTACCATGAAAATCGAATCACCAACACCACCCCCACGCCGCTGAACCACTAGCAGCCACCACCACCATCCACGTCGTCCAACCCACATAAAAGCCATTTAGACTAGCCCATAGAAAACCCATACACCGACACCCAAATCCACCACCCTACACCACTACCCTCCCCGTATCCCATACTACCAACCCCACCACCATCTACACAGTCAGATCCCAACCCAAGGTCGACCACACCAGTCCCTGACTACCCAGTCCAATCCCAAACCCCTATTTTGACGACCCAACGCCAAACATAACCTTACACCACCCTACACCCACACCGGTCCAGCACCAACCGACCAACCCACTCACACAATGGAAATCTGTGCTAAACATGGGATTTTCAAGCCCAAAATCTAGTTTAACCTGTCCACCCAAAAAAATTCCAATTACTAAGAACCCCAAACTAGGCAAACATGACCCTAATTAGAATGCAATTATGTGTGAAAAATTCAATGCTTTAATTAAATAGCACACGTGGGATTTGGTACCTAAACCAGATGGGGTAAATGTGATCCATTCATATGGCTATTTCGTCGCATATTCAGAGACAGTGGGGACCTAGAGAGGTATAAGGCACGACTTGTGGCTAATGACACAAATCAACAAGAGGGTATTGATTGTGGTGAGACGTTTAGTCCAGTTGTCAAACCGACTACCATTCACACAGTTCTGAGTATACCCATGGGGAAGCACTGACCAATTCATCAACTTGATGTGAAAAATGCATTTTTACATGGGGACTTGAAAGAAACAATATACATGCACCATCCATCTGGGTTTTTCCATCCAGCGGCCCCTCGCTATATTTGTCGGCTCCGTAAGTCACTGTATGACCTGAAACAGGCCCCACGTGCTTGATATGATCAATTTGTCAGATATATTTTACAGATTCGATTTTTTTTTTATAGCAGATATGATAATTCTCTGTTCATTTTTCATCGAGGTAGTAGCACTGCGTATTTACTGCTATATGTGGATGATATTGTTCTCACTGCCTCTTCTGATGGGTTGAAGGATGATATTATTACTTTACTTAAATTCGAATTTGCTATGACTGATTTGAACAAGTTGAGTTACTTTTTGGGTATATCAGTGACCAGATCTGCAGATTACATGTTCTTGAGTCAGCGAAAGTATGTAGAAGAGATAGTATACAAGGCCAAGATGGCAAATTGCAAAATCATGTCCACTCCGGTTGATTCAAAATCCAAACTCAATGCTTTGGATGGTGCTCCAGTCTCCGATCCTACTCTATATCGGATCCTTGCAGGGGAACTTCAATATCTCACTTTCACCAGGCCAGATATTGCATATGTTGTTCAAAGGCGTGTGTGCTTTACGCATGTCCCGAAGTCTCATTTCATCGCCGCCAGTGTATCATTCGATACATTAAGGGCACACTTGATTATGGATTACATCTATACCGCTCTGCACCAACCAGATTGCTATCTTATACGGATGCAGATTGGGTAGGGTGTCCGGACACGCGACGCTCCACCCCCGTCTATTGTGTATTCTTATGGGACAATCTATATTCATGGTCTGCCAAGAGACAAGCCATCTTATCCCGTTCCAGTGCTGAAACTGAATAAAGAGGCGTTGCAAATGTTCTAAGAGATTTGTTGGCTCCGAAATCTACTTTTGGAGCTCCAGTGTCCTTTGCCTAGGGAGTCTATATTATACCGTGATAACATATCTGCCATATATCTTTCTCACAATCTGGTTCAACATCAGAGAACCAAACACATTGAAATAAATATACATTTTATTCGTGAGAAAGTTGCTCTCGGTCACGTCAGAGTATTGCATGTGTTCTCGTCTTATCAGTATACACATATCTTCACCAAAGGACTTCCCAGACAATTATTCTTTGGCTTCAGATCCAGTTTCAGTGTCCGGCCTCCTCCTGCTCCGACTGAGGGGGTGTATTAGCGAATATTCATATATTATGTAATTATGAATATTGTATATTTATGGTATATTAGGATCCTTACCGAATTAGAATTTCTCTCTTACCCACTATAAATATTTTGTAATAATAAGAATACTCGCCAAGAAAAAATATTATAATCTTACCAGATATTTCATGCTTAAAGTAAAAAGTAAGACTATGTTACCTATATATCAATGTGAAACCAAAACTACCCCATCTCTTTGCTTATTAGTGCAACATGTGGACTACTTGGTCCTATGCATATAATTGTTCCAACTCAAATTGATGCACGTCCATTTTGTCACCAATTATAGCATTTAACACATATGGGCCCATTCCTTTGTAGTTTGTTCTAGTCACCAACTACGTGTCTATTTTTGCATGAAACTTTCACATAATGTTAGTGTAGGATGTTTTCCCAAAGAGCATATCCCCACACCCTCTTCACTATCTTTAATCCAAGTGGCAACAAAAATCTCTTTTTTTTTAGAAAAAATTAAAAAAAATGGAGTACGTACACATATGACAACATTGGTCACTATATATATATAAAAGTTACGTCTCTATCAACTTTTTAGGGTTAAAAAGAGGGAGGGGGGGAGGGGAAATCATTATCTCAAACTTTCACATCTTTTAGATTCTTTATTCTCCGTGATTCCAATCAAGAAATGACCAAAGTAGATGACTCTCGGTAGGTATCAGACACTGTATCTTTCATCTAATGAATCGCTGAATCATCATGATTTATCTTCTTCATTAATTTCTGTCGAGCCGGGGAATGAAGGCCATGTGGACCGAAGGATTTGGCCTTGCCCCCAAGAAATGACCAAAGTAGAAGATAATGTTTTATCCTTTTGTACCAAAGCCAAAGGAGTAAACCTATAAGAAGTTTTTGAAAATTCAATATCTACTTACTTACTCCTTCCGTTTCAAAAATATTATATTGTTTTAACTTTGTCATAAAGTTTTAAAAAATAGATTTTTGAAAATCTTATGATAATAAATTAAAGATGTGTTGAATGTACAAAAATGACTTTTAATTTTATGATTTTAAACATGTCACATGAAAAGTTAAAATAAAAAAATTGCAAAAAAAAAACATTCTTATTGAAACGAATTAAAAAGAAAAGTAAGACAAATATTTTAAAACCCAGAAAGTATATTATGTATATAAAAAAAATTGAATATAAAATGTAATTTTTCATCGAAAAAGGTTCGGATGAAATCCTTTATTCCCTCGACTCCTCCCTTGTACTTCTCGTTACGTGACAATATTATTTTCTTAGTATCCGTTTAAAAAAATAATATATTCTTATTAATTTGAAAATAGAATTTTATATTCAGTGACAGATTTAAAGGTCAATTACAGTTTACGTGTACCTAATAATTTTTATCTAGATCCTAATACATATTAGAATTCTACTAAATAATAAAAAAAACTAATTATAAATTCAATTATTATTTTGATATATTAAATTAAAATTCTTATAGAATCATAAATTTCAAATCCCGAATTAACTAATATTTACCCTTCCTCTTTTGTCTTTCGTTCTTGGAACTCTCAAGAGTATTCAAGAATCTTATGTATCTTTAAAAACCTACAGTATGATATTATATGTATATAACTTAAATAATCCGGGTATAAATATAGGCTTCTCAGATGTCAGTTTTTGATATCATATTATATTATATAGTTATTTATAGTTTATATTTATTTCAAATTGTGACTCGATACACGCGCGGCAGCAGCGAAGACACCGCTTTGCTAAAGTAGCGTTTGTACGTAAATGTGATTAAAACTCGAAAATAAGAGTTTTCCAAGTTAAAGTTGAAAAATAATTTTGAAAATTATAATAATAACATATTTAATATAATCTCATAGGTGGAGTCGGAGAAAAGTGGGTGTAAGACCTTACCCCTACTTTTGTGGGGTAGATATTGTTTTCAATAGACTCTCAGTTCAAGAAAGCTGTTTTTCAAAGAATAATTTGAAAGAAATGTGGAATTAAAATGCTACGATGAAAATATTAAAGAAAGAACCGACAATACAAAAATTAAAGTTAACAAAAGTAAAAGAAACAACGGTAGTACTAGAATCGAAACATAAGATAATGTTGGCATAGTAGTAATTATACTGCTAATAGGGAACAAAAAATTGATGGAAATATACTAGAACCCTTCTCTACCACTACCTACTAGTCGTTTACTCTAATTCTCAATCTCCATGCTTTCCTATCTAGGATCATGCATGTCCTCGGTAAGCTGAAGATGTGTCTGTCCTATCTAATCACTTCTCCGCAATTTTTTCTCGGTCTATCTCTACCTCTCCTCAAATCTATCACACCAACTTCTCGCACCTCCTTACTGGGACATCTATGTTCCTCTTCTTCATATGCCCCAACCATCTCAGTCTTGTTTCCCATATCTTATCCCCCATGGCGGCTACTTTCACCTTGCTCCGTATTGTGAGCAAAAAGGTATGGTAACACGGAAATGAGAATGTTATCAACAACAACAAAGAACTGAAATATGGAAATAAGCAAAGTAGTTGGCTTGCGGAGTCGATTGATATTCAATTTATCCTTAAAATAATATTGCCCCGTATATTCCTTTAACGGTGTGATGACAATTTATCTCCCAAGATAAAACAACAATCAAACAAGTGAGCAAAGGAGACTCAAGCGTTTGCTAGGAAAGAAAGATCTTTGAGTATTTGGATATTGCTAGAGAGGAAGATAATTTGCTGGAAATTTTCTGAGTGTGTTCTTGCAAATGAGCCTAAGACCTCATTTTATAGTGTTGAGAAGAAGATCCTCCAAATGAGCATGAGTGTGTTCTTGGAAATTTTCTGACTTCCTCCAGGTTCGCCTTAGCCTCAACGGGTTGTTCCCCTTTGGCATGACCTTTTTGTTGTCCTCCTGAATCTGAAGTTTAATAATCAGTTCATCTAAGGTCATCTCCTTCGATTTCAGTTTGAGATAGTTCATGAACTGAGTCCACGAAGGAGGAAATTTCTCAATTAACGAGGCAACCAAAAATTTCTCGTTAGGCCGCAACCCTTCCAAATATAGGTGATGAACAATCATTTGGAATTCCCGGACTTGGGATGACACACTTTTGTTGTCCACCATTTGAAATTTAAGAAATCTCCCAACGATGAACTTTTTGGCACCCGCGTGTTGGGTGTTATATTTTTTCTGCAGTTTGTCTCATAACTGCTTAGAAGTCTTAACGATACAGTATACCATGTCGAGTGAATCAGACAAACTATTCAAAATATAGTTTCGGCACATGAAATCACTATGATCTCATGCTTCGCGAACCATCCTCATGTCGTCAGCGATATGGTTACCTTGGCCCCCTCCCGCCATATCATTTGGTTGAGGGTTCATGTCTTCCCCAACTTGTGGAGGGTCTTCGGTTAGAAAATGTGACATTCCCATAACCATCAGGAAAAACAGCATCTTTTGGTGCCATCGCTTGAAGTGATCACCCATGAACTTTTCAGGACGCTCATAGTGAAATCAGCGGGTGTAGGAGCAATGGCGCCCCCTTGAGAAATTGCAAAGGTGTTGGGAATGCATCTAGCAGGAGCATAGACGTTGTGGACGCCTTGGGCAGTAGCATAGGCACTATAAGTGATCGGAGCAACAGTGGAGGCATTAGTTGTGCCATAAAAATGGTTGACACCAGTTGTGCCAACAACAGTGGTAGCATTAGAAGTGCCAAAAGCATCCGTTTGGAAGACATTAGGAATGACTTGTCCAGCGGTGTTAAAGGCAGTGTTATCGCCTTGAGCAGTGGAGTTGAAGTCAGCGTTGTTGCCTTGAGCAGTGGGGTCGAAGGCATCTGTCACGCCCCGAACCTCGGGCCCGTGACTGGTGCCCTACCTGGGCACCCTCCTACCTTAATAACACAATTAAACCGCGGAATTAAATAACACCTCGTTTTTTTTAAAACCAACGAACATGCAAGGGCAAAGCGAGCATTTGCCATATAACATACATAATCAAAGGCACTTCTGCATGTGCGAGTCCAACCCTACATATGAATACATACCTCTAAGAGTTTCTTGAACTATGACGGACAAGGCCGCCGTGCAGCATGCGTACAAAAGCCTGTAATGAATGATCTATACCAAAATGATAAACTCCTGAACAAATGGAGCTATCCAAAAACTCGAAGCAGGGTCCTACACCTGCAGATCACCAAACTGTGTACCTAAACCTGCGGCATGAACGCGGCCAGAAGGTCGATCTGAAGAATGTACCAAGTATGTGAAATCAAAAATACTGTAATGAAATAATAACACTCTATACAAAACAGTAGACATGTATGATAACCAAACTACAATACCTGATACATAAGCGATGCATGTCAAATCGGGGACACGTGCCTCAAAGTCATTACTCAAATATAACCGTGGGTCTCGCCCATAACATCAATCATGCGTGGAATCCTTCCTCACCGTGATCCATGATATAATATAACATCAATGAGCACACTGAACCTTGCAATCATGAGAGTAATGCAATCATTTTTACCCTTTTAAGTTATGCCTTTAACAATGAGATTAATTGTTCCACTTTAAGTCATAAACACACTGCACCCTTTTATTATTGAAATCACTACCGTTTTAAAACATGAAGGTCGTGCCAGTGCTAGGGTCAACCACCCTCTGTATTATAATGCAACCTATCATAGAACTATTTCACCCGCATAGGTCATGTGGACCCGCAATGAGTCATCAGTACACGATACTCGCATCACGGATAGCTAATCCATGACTTATATATCCCGGGAATTTAACCCGCCCGAGTCAAATCCGACCCGCCGTGAGTGTGTACCACTCACCACCATGGGGAGCTACTCCATGATATCTCTTGAACCAAGTTGCCGAACCTATATGGAGGGACGCGGAGATGTGGAAATACGACACTTGCACGAATGTCTATATGAGCAACCCATATGCAAGCAAACCATTCTTGACCTTTATAAAATGAATAAACCATCATTTTAGCAAACCAAGACAACACCATGCCTTTCCTTTTTTACACAAACCAAGACAATACCATGTCTTTCCTTTTTACATAAACCAAGACAATACCATACCTTTACACAAATCAAGACAATTACCATGCCTTTCATTTTTACATAAACCAAGACAATATCATGATTTTACACAAACCAAGAGTAATCCTTATTTAGGTAAGCCAAAGTACTATCAAGTCACAAATAGAATAATTCTCATTTAAACAAGTCAAAGTACTATCAAGGCACAAATATAATAATTCTCATTTAAACAAGCCAAAGTACTACGTACGTCCATTCCTTTCAAAAGACTCATTTTTTTATAAAACCCCAAGATACTAACACCTGTAGTATCAAGGCATGTCTATTTTTCAAAATAAGTTACTACACCTTTAAAAATTCATTTCAAGGCTTTGAAACCAAGTAACTTAAATTTCACAACCTAGGCAACTCATGCCTATCAATCAAAATAGACCACACTTTTAACCTTTCATAAAGCCGTTATAACTAACTTCCAATAAAGCCGTTATAATTCTTTATGTATTAGACAAATTCATTCTTTTTATAACCAAGAGACTTATACTTTTAAAAGCAAGTATCATACACTTTCAAATCAAGTTTCTTAACTTTAGAAATCAAGTTACTTAACTTTAAATCCCAAGTAACTCACACCTTTAAAACAAATTACTTCTCTTTAAATATACTTGCGTTCTTGTACTTGCGTTCTTGTACAAACATGGAAGGGGAAACTGTCTCTTTCTTCCTCTGTGAAGTACTCCCGAGTGTCCCTGACTGAATCGCCTTATTAGTTGCCTGTAATGCTGCCAGATTTGTAATCCTACCAGTTTTAATACCTTCTTCTACGAAGTCGCCCATTCTGACAACCTCTGCAAAATTCCGCCCGATGACGCTTATCATCCGCTCATAGTAGGTTGCGTCCTTCAAAGATTGCACGAATAGTGTGGTCATCTCGCTTTCCACCATGGGTGGTTGTACTTTCGCTGCCTCTGAACGCCACCTCATGGCGTATTCTCTGAACGTTTCCGTAGTCTTCTTCTCCAACTTCATTAAATAGAACACATCAACGGTTTACGTGTTGAACACGACCGCTCCACAAAGTCTTGGGCCAATGCATTCCAGCTATGCCATTTCCGCGGATCTTGGCTGGTATACCAATCTAGTGCCTCGCCGGTCAAACTCCGAATGAACAACTTCATAATGACTGTTGGGTTCTTCCCTACCCCGATTAGCTTGTCGCAATATGATCTCAAATGTGCACGGGGGTTCCCTTTCCCATCAAATAGTTCAAACTTCGGCACCTTGTACGCAGCTCTCGCGTGCGGATTTGCAAGATCTCGTAGTCTAGTCCTTCGTGACCTTTATCCGATCGCATGCCCCGAACTGCTTCTTTCAAACTATGAATTTCTGGGGTAATGGGCTGCGTATAAGGGCTGATGAAACAAGGCTTGGGCTGGGGCGGCGGGTTTGGGCCACGCGGGTGTGGGCTGTGGGTTATTTAAAGGGTAAGGGCTGATGGGCTAATTAGCTAGGGTATTAGATTTAATTAGTGTTAGTTTTAGGTGCTATTTAGTGTTTAATTAAATTAATAAATTGTGCTCAAATTTTAGGTGCTTAATTAGTCTAATTGTTATAAATGCGGGCGTGCTATTTAATTAGTGCTTAATATTTTAGAATGCGGCGCTATTGTTTAAAATCTTATTATAGTGCATTATTGCGAAGTTAAATTAAAATTGAATTGAGTTTAGATTAAATTATTTAAATGCCAAATGCAAGTATGATATTTAAGAATTGTTTAAAGCTTTTATAAATGCGACGCTATTAAATGCATGTATTAGATGAAATTCTTTTGCGTATTAATAAATGCAACTATGCTACTTGACACGACGTCATTGCTAAATTATTTATTTTATGTATTTATTATTAATTAAGAATCATGACAGGGCTTGAAATTAATCAATACGGGCGCGGGACTCTAAGTGCTTAAAACTCTACGTAAGACGCGATGCCATTATTAAATTGTTTATTTATCTGGTATTTATGTTTTATTATTCGCATTTTATTACAAAAATCATAAAAATTATTTTACAAAATTAGTCTAATTTTATAGTTAATGATCGACGGGAGGGTCAAAATTGGGTGTCAGCATTTGTCCTCTTTGTATGGAGATGATGGAAGAATCTTGGACAAAGACGTTGACTCATAGCCAATTTTGTCTCGATCTTGAGTGCAAAAATGTTGGCGGTGGACAAAGTGGCGAAAAATCAAAATCTGTCCCGATGTCGAGTTATGGCGACCTTTGAGTTACCATGGTCAAAACACGGCGGGCTAGCGGACTCAAAGTCGATGTCGAGTTATGGCGACAAGGGCTACCATGGTCAAAACACGAAGGCGGACTAAGCGGACTCAAAGTTTGTCGATGTCGAGTTATAGCGACCGGTACGTGATGTAAAGAATAAAATAAAATAAGCGGGCTTGAACACAGGGTGTCTGCGCTATGGCTTATGGTCTTTGGGTTACATGGTGATGTGGAAGCGAGTGGACCGACGCTGAGGCGCTCGCCGTTCGTTGGGAAGGTTGGCCCAACAAATTGCCGGTTATTTGTAAGAGAAAATCCACGTTGTGCTCGCGCTCTGCGTACTAAGACTTCAAACAGCGGTTAGTGCATAGCTATTAAGGCAAAGCGATGATCGTAATTTAAGAGTAATGCAACCGTGAGTAGAAAAGGTTATCTGCAAAAATGTGATGCTGCTTTGTGTTGATGCGATCTTTGCAAATCTTTGTGATTTTCGTCCTTGCACAGACGTGTTGCGGCAGTGGATGTGGATATGTCGTCCTTGCTGCAACTGCCCCTGTAGACTAGAGCTCAAGAAAGAGTTAGTGCATAACTGCTAAGACAAAGATAATAAAGCGTGAATGAGAAAAATGCAATTTTTGAGAACAGAGAAATCGTCCCTGCGTAGATGTGATACGCTGATGATGGCGTCGTTTTCGGACTTGGCGTCGTTTGGCGTCGTTTCCGGACTTGTCGTCGTTTTCGGACTTGTCGTCGTTTTCGGACTTGGCGTCGTTTTCGGACTTGGCGTCGTTTTCGGACTTGGCGTCGTTTTCGGACTTGGCGTCGTTTTCGGACTTGGCGTCGTTTTCGGACTTGGCGTCGCTTTCGGACTTGTCGTCGTTTTCGGACTTGGCGTCGTTTTCGGACTTGGCGTCGTTTTCGGACTTGGCGTCGTTTTCGGACTTGTCGTCGTTTTCGGACTTGGCGTCGTTTTCGGACTTGGCGTCGTTTTTGGACTTGTTGCTGCTGCTCCTGTAGACTAAAGCTCAAGAAAGAGTTAGTGCATAACTGCTAAGACAGAATAATAAAGCATGAATGAAAAAAGTGCAATTTTGAGAATAGAGAAATCGTCCCTGCGTAGATGTGATATGTTGATGATGGCGTCGTTTTCGGACTTGTTGCTGCTGGCGTCGTTTTCGGACTTGTTGCTGCTGTTCCTGTGGAATAAATGTTCCTGCAAGCTAAGCTTGAGAAAAGTTAGTGTATAACTGTTAACACAGAATGTAATTTTATGGGTAGAGATGTCGCCCCTGATATGTGAATGCTGAGTTGTTGTCCTTGCACGGACATGCTAAATGCCGCAACTGACGAATTGTCATGATGCCTTTGTTGGGTGCGATGCGTTGGTTGCAAATTTGACTTTATGCCCACACCGATGCGCTTAGGTTTTGTTGCGGAACCTTGAATTTTATTCGATTGTCGATGTCTTTTACGCTTTTGATCTTCTTTACGCTTTTCTTTGTATTTTTTACGCTAATATGAAGAACTTTTGTTGTATCCTCCGCTAATATGAAGGACCTGCGCTCAAAGAAAGTTTTGTGAGTTTTTGGGGGGGGGGGCGGTTGATTCGCGTTGACCTTAGACTCTTGATGCTCGGATGTCTGTCTTGTTTGGACTCATAACCCCTGCCTGGTTTCCTACCTTGTCCCAATTTTGAATATGCAAAGGGCGTTTCAATGGAATTGCTTGTATACTATGTGTATTCTTGTTGTTTTCAGAACGAAAGGAAAGTTTCCTAATGGTGTGACCGGCTTATTTAGGCGCCACGTATCCCGTGAGAATCAGGTCGAACGTAGTTCATTACAAGCGAATTTTTGGGTGAAATTAAAATTTCTAGATGTGGGACCGAAGCCGAAACGGCCGCCTACGTATCCACCAAGGGAATCAGGTCAAACGTAGTTCATTATTACAAGCAAAACAAAAGAAAACATTATTAAAGCTTAAATATGAGTTTATAAATTATTCTGCTAAAATAAATCGCTTTTCTTATCCAGGCTCTAGGCGGACCAAGACAAGGGTGCAAACCCAATCAATGCGCCTTCATGCTCTGCCTCGTGGATGGCTGGGTCTTCATGCTCTGCTATCTCTTTCTTTTGGCTTCTGCGTGGTGCATGCTCGGATAAATGACTGACTCGAGGGCGGAATGGGCATAGGCAGGGGAGTGTATTCCTAATCTAAGGTTATCAGGTGCACATTTACGTGGCCGTGGTTTGGCAAGGGGTTATCATGCACATTTGGGGCAGGATCCTTTAGCTGAATTACCCCTTCTCTGATCAACGCCTCGATTACGTCACGAGAGTGTCGACGCCTTGATGTCATGTCTGGGCTATCCGGGTGATCTGCGCAACGCTTGTTCTCATCATACCATCTTGGGATAGGGTCGGGAATCCTTCCTGGAATTGGTTGGATTAGGCCTGCAGCTCGCAACCTTTCATATATTTGAGGTATGGGTTCAGCTAGTGAGGTGCGAACTTTGGGTGGTTTTCCTTCAAAATTCTTATTTGCTCTGGGTGCATTGGGTGCTCTGTTTTGTTGGCGGGCTTGATGGGTGGATCTATGCGGGGCATGATAAACGGGTGCTCGTGAAGCGTTATATATAGGCTGTGTGTGGTAGTTGTGGTAGTATGATGGGTTTTGGTACGTTGTGAATGCTTCGGGTTTGCGTTCTTGTACAAACATGGAAGGGGAAACTGTCTCTTTCTTCCTCTGTGAAGTACTCCCGAGTGTCCTCGAATCGCCTTATTAGTTGCACTGTAATCTTGCGATTTGTAATCCTACCGGTTTAATACCTTAACCTGAAGTCGCCCATTCGACAACCTCTGCAAAATTCCATGATGACGCTTATCATCCGCTCATAGTAGGTTGCGTCCTTCAAGATTGCACGAATAGTGTGGTCGTCTCGCTTTCCACCGTGGGTGGTTGTACTTCAGCGCCTCTGAACGCGCGCTCATGGCGTATTCTCTGAAACGTTTCCGTAGTCTTCTTCTCCACTTCATTAAATAGAACACATCGCGGCGGTTTACGTCTTGAACCTAAATCGCTCACAAAGTCTTGGGCGATGCATTCCGGTATGCCATTTCCGCGGATCTTGGTGGTATACCAATCTAGTGCCTCGCGGTCAAACTCGAATGAACAACTTCATAATGGCTTTGGGTTCTTCCACTGCCATTAGCTTGTCGCAATATGATCTCAAGTGTGCACGGGGTTCCTTTCCCATCAAATAGTTCAAACTTGGCACCTTGTACCCGCGAGCGGCTCGCGTGCGGATGCGTGCAAAGATCCTCGTAGTCTAGTCGCCCGTGACCTTTATCCGATCGCATGCCCCGAACTGCTTCTTTCAAACTATGAATTTCTTTGGCCACGTCCTCGTCCATTTTGGCTCGGACTTCCCTCTCCATTTCTTCGTAATGATCCCCCTCTTGGCGAAGCACGGGGATGGTAAAAGGCTGGGTTTCTGTTGCATAAGTCAGCTGTCTGGGTTGTTTGCTGGGGCTGGTAATGGGTGTGGTGCGTGGGCATTGGTTGGCCTGGCGATTAGGGCTGATTATGGTGAAGTAAGTAGGCGGGGGCTGAGGTGCATGGGTAGTAGGAGGATCATTTTGAAGGTGGGGTTGAGGATTGGCTGGGCGAGGGACGGTTTGATCGGTGACTGGTAGCCTTTGTGGGGAGTTCTGGGAGATATGTGGTGGTGGAGGTCGATCTGGAATGGTTTGTGAGGTAGTGGCCCTTTGATCTGGCATAGGGGTATTCAAACTAATGGATAGGTTGGTCAGATTCCGCAGCCTCTCCATCTCAACCTGCATATCAGCAATTTGTTGCAGCAGTTGTGCAATACATTCTTCCTGACTGGTGATATTCCTCCCTTCTGAAGGTTCTGTTTCGCTGACAGGAATAATTCCCAAACCATTTGGCTCAGACGCCCCCGAGCCAGTCATATCATCGTTTCGTGCCTTGGACCTGGTAAAGTGTGGATGCTCCGACATTGTTGAGTCAAATACGAACCGACCTTTTAGGGAGGATGATAAATCTTTCTAAAAAATGCAACAAACAGTGTTAGCACATAATTTGCAGGTATGTAGCAGATATATTGCACATAGCACATTCAAACGTTTCCTAACATGCAAGGGGGACCTCTTTATGCCAGAGGTAAGCCTAAACGTCACTTATGCGAGATTATGACGGATTTGTCCAAGTCGTCCAACTATAATGCCTTTGTTGGAAATGGCGACCAAATGACGGTGCACTTTTTCAAATTTCAGCATGTCATGATTGGGCTTGGATTTGTCTATCATTGTCACGCTACACATAGTATGCTGGTTGGTCGTTGGGTTGAGAAACCCGTCGACAAGTTTGGTGTCTTCCTAATTGTGGTGTCGATGTCAAGGACCGACCCACCTAAGGTAAATGCATGCATGCCCTAAAATAAGGGTGGTATAGCTCTATCTTAAGTTTCTAAGATTTGGCTTTTCTAGGCCTTGAGTTCTCGGCGGACAACTCGAGTGAGAAGGCTACGCGACCACCGGTTGGACCGGATTCTCCGCGCAAAATACCAACTCTCTTAAATGTGGGTGTTTGAAAGAAATTTGCAGGTGCGCAAAGCACACCCGCGTGTGAGTGTGTGATTGTGTGAATTTTCCAGAGCGGAAGAAATATGAGCGGAATGCCAGTTTAAGGAAAGCAGTAAAGCAAATAGCAATCAAAAATGAATAAAGCAAAATACAGCACGTAAAAAATTTAAATGCAAAAGTAATGCCAAATAATAACCCTGGATCTGTTGTGGTTAAGAACCTAAAATCCCAGTAGTCGCCATTTACATCACGCCTTTTAGTAGCGACATTTTTAAATAAAAATGGCTCCTGCTCTATAAAAGGTTAGAAAATAAAATGATGCTAAAATGTTTAAAAGAATGCTAAAATGTTAAAAGGTGCTTAAAGGTGCTAAAACTGCTAAAGGGTTCGCGGGAGTCGCCACCTAATTAATTGGGTGAATTAGGACACCTAAATGTTTAACTAGTTTAAAGTAAAACATTAACTCCATTTTAATGGTCTGCTAAACTTGATGAGATTCTGGGGTAAGGGTTCTTTATTAATCTAGAGGGAAGGGGTTAGGCACCCTCTGAGATCCGCTAACTTGCGGTTGTCCTGTCAAACCTAGGGTAATTATTATGCTGAGATGCAATGCATGCTTTGAAAATATTTGAAGAGAAAGATGATGCAAGTGTTTATAAAAGGGATGCATTTTGATAAAGATTTATAAGACTTGTGCTCTAAAATACATGTAAAAGTTTAAAAGTATTCATTTATTTTTATTTATAAAATAGATGATGCAAAGTTGATTTATAGACTAAATGTATGCATTTACTTGAAAATTTGATTTTTTATATGTGGCATAGTGCAAAAGACGATTATCATTTGGCAAAGTTTAATCATGCATGGCAAACCTAAAATAATTAACTTAAAGGGAAGCAAATTTCTAGTATCCAACTACTTGCTAATTTATTGATTCAAGATTTAATTATTCTAAGTGTTCTAATAATTAATGTAGCGTTAGACAATTAATTACAACAAATGAATGAGGGCGGGATAGAAAACCAATAAAAGGTGACTCGAAGGAGTGGCGATGTGATTTCGCCTGTGGTTTGGAATTTCTGATGCGGATAGCAAGATACACACAAATGCGGGTGAATGCAGATCTTCAATTGATGGAAGGCACAATGAGTCTCACTATGAGACTCCTCCTTTTGCTCCGATGCATTTCATGTAGATAAAGAAGAAGATGAGGATTAGTATACACTCCAATTAGTTAAGTAGAGTACACTATAAGATGACTCAAGGGACTTCACATGCTAATTGCTATCATATGGACACCTTTTACATTCGAACAGGCAGGATTGAGTGCAAAATCAACTTAACAGGTAGCTGACATACTGAGACGATTAGATGCCTCTTTAGGAACTACAACTTGGATTATACAACACTCCTAGTAGTCTAACTAGGCATATCTGCTACTGTTCACGCTACAGACCAATTAATAAGATACCCCAGGACTGAAAATAACTTAGTTAAGATGACATATATGTAGATACACCGGACAAGACACAAAATGGTACAAGTGGTATCATAGACAAAATGCTGGAATAGTTTCAAAAAAAAAAACTAAACTTGGATATTATAACAATTTAAAACCAGTAAGATGGACACAGGGGCATATATCAGCATATTAGCACCACTTATAAGGCATGTGTAACTTCATATCAAGCTTAACATATAACTTAGAACTTAAGGATATATACTCCAGATCAATGAAACAAATAAACCAAATCCACAGACTTGTGTAATTCATACATTAGGCTAACACAAACTTAAGGATTGGATTTTAACCAAATTCTAAGTCTAGACAACCTTTAGTTTACACTAACATATATCCAAAATAGGTTTAAATCCTACCATTTAGGACACTATGTCACCCCAAACTATTCTGAATGCATTTACCAGTGATCTATAGCTATTAAACCAGTAACGTCAAGCATTTACCAATCAGATAACCAACTGATCGACACTGATCTGCTGAGTGTCCATTTAGTGAATACAAAGAAATACAACTTCAAGCATTAGCTACATGTAAATTAGCTAAACCTATACAATATCAATTCGACCGTCGCAAACAACCTCTGAATTTTACTTGAACCTTCGGTGACGGTAGGCGATTACAAAGTAGGCGAGATATAACTAACGATGCGGATCAATCGATCATCAATATATCAAACATGCTTAAATCACGAAACTAACTAATCTAAAATTGGCGAAACTTGAATCAAAGCTTTTAACACATAATTAATCCATGAAGACAATCACAGTAAATTACAGTAGAGGCGAGAGGGGAATTTACCTTCTGACGACCGGAGCAGCGTATCAAGTCGTCGGTCCACTCGACGGGTTTCGGGTTGTGGGATTTGCAATGCGAATGAAAGGGCGAGGTTTTGTTTGCTGGTTTTTGGCTGGAACTGAAAGAAAAGGGTTCGAACTTCCTATTCGTGCTAGGCTAGTGGTCTGGGTGGCTGCTCCCCCCTTCTGATGCTCTGCTGTGCTCTCCCGTCTCTGCCCGTCTCTGGACTATCGATGCTATCGGTATCTTTCTCCCTCTGCCCTTGCATGTGCTTATATAGCCCTCGTTTGAGTTCTAATAGTGGTAAGTAAATAAAGGCGGAGACTTGTGCTTGATTCGACGAGATTTGTACTAATTTCGTGCGATTTGAATAGATTATGGTAAGTTGCGATTTTCGGAAGATCTGGTTTTGGTTATGGTAAGGACACGTTGGCTGGGTGCGTGGGTAAGGAAAGCCCGGATTCTCCGACGAGAAATCCGGGCGGCGACGAAAGCAGAAGGTTTTAGGGTTTAGGTTTCGCAGGGCTTTCTCTGTTGAGGACGATGGGAATGAAGTCTGGGGTAATGGGCTGCGTATAAGGGCTGATGAAACAAGGCTTGGGCTGGGGCGGCGGGTTTGGGCCACGCGGGTGTGGGCTGTGGGTTATTTAAAGGGTAAGGGCTGATGGGCTAATTAGCTAGGGTATTAGATTTAATTAGTGTTAGTTTTAGGTGCTATTTAGTGTTTAATTAAATTAATAAATTGTGCTCAAATTTTAGGTGCTTAATTAGTCTAATTGTTATAAATGCGGGCGTGCTATTTAATTAGTGCTTAATATTTTAGAATGCGGCGCTATTGTTTAAAATCTTATTATAGTGCATTATTGCGAAGTTAAATTAAAATTGAATTGAGTTTAGATTAAATTATTTAAATGCCAAATGCAAGTATGATATTTAAGAATTGTTTAAAGCTTTTATAAATGCGACGCTATTAAATGCATGTATTAGATGAAATTCTTTTGCGTATTAATAAATGCAACTATGCTACTTGACACGACGTCATTGCTAAATTATTTATTTTATGTATTTATTATTAATTAAGAATCATGACAGGGCTTGAAATTAATCAATGCGGGCGCGGGACTCTAAGTGCTTAATACTCTACGTAAGACGCGATGCCATTATTAAATTGTTTATTTATGCCGGTATTTATGTTTTTATTCGCTGCATTTTATTACAAAAAATCATAAAAATTATTTTACAAAATTAGTCTAATTTTATAGTTAATGACTGGACGGAAGGGTCAAAATTGGGTGTCAACACTAAGTATACGGTCTCTTATTCTACGAAAAATTGGGCAACACCTCCTATGTTTCTACGTACTTTTCCACCTTTTTCAAGGCCCGAAAATCAATAACCAACATGCCACATTTAATGATCAATACATCAATCAATCAAAGGGGATTACACGGCTTACAACACGTGTAAAATTCTGCCCCACAATTAATACCAAGTAGTTCAATATTCAAAGCCATTCTCGGCTAACATGTACAACAACACAAAGTCCTTTTCAATTCTTTTTCAATCCAAGTTGTTAGGTCTAACATGTTATATAGTCGTAAACAACTTTAACAATTACAATTCCTTTTTTATATAACATGCGACGACTAAACTAATAACCAAATTGAATTGTAATCTCAAAGGCTAATCATGCTAGTTTCGGATTAGTGGTTCCAATAGACATAACACTTATCAAACTTCAATATATACATCTCATGCTTGCTAATATCCATAACTACAACAATAAGTAATCTTTAATCACTTAACGACAAGATTGTTACCTTGATAAGCCCTTATAAAATTCTACGATTCAAAGTCGCTCCTTAGAAAATTCTTAGATCCTTTCCTTCACGATCCAATCCGCTATTTGAAGCCTTTAGAATTTCACAAACAACTCCTCTTGTATTTCCAATCAAAACTTATGAAAACGACTTAGGTTTTCGCCTTGCGACTAACGTGAAAATGTCGTTTTTCCAAGATCTTTCTATTGAGATATCCTTAAAATACCCATAGGAACCTTGGGTTAAAGTCTTGTGAATAATTAACCACAATTGCAAAAATTTTGTGTGGGAATTTTCATGAACCCGAGAGCACTCTTATGAACAAGAACAATGTCTTAAAATTTTCTAAGTGTTGGAGTTAAGTCTTGCTACAAGTATAGTATATATAACATAACGGAGGGTCAAGATAATAACACTTGTGTGGCTAGGATGAAGATTATTAAATATCTATACAAGTGGCAAGTTCACTTGGTCAATTATCTCAAGCTTTGTCAAGACTTGATCATCTACATTGGTCATTGACCATAGTACCCTTGGCTAATTCGAGAAAGCCCAAGTGGGGGGGGGGGTGACACGTGTCGCCCTCCCATTCGTCCATAAAATTTCGTAACCCTCGTGAGCCCACAAAATGTAAAATTTCTCGGGTGGGCCCTACGTGACCAAATCCGTAAAATAACTTTCCACAATGATAATAAATTTCATACTCCTCAAATAATGCATTTTGAGAATCCAATTCTCATCAACGAACATTTTTCCTTTCCGACGTTCGGAAGATTTTCCTTCGGAAAAACAATTCTTTCTTTCGTACCAATTTAGAGTCCTGATTCCTTACTTACATTCTCTTAAACATGTCCTTGAATTACGGGATGTAACAACATCGATGTTGCCTTGAGCAGCGACGACGACGAAGGCATTAAGATTGCCTTGAGAAGTGGCGACATTCATAGCGTTGAATTGATCTTCAGCAGACATGTTGTTGATTCAAACAACGAATATTATCTTAAGCTTGTGAACAAAAGGTGTGGTAACACGGAAATGAGAATGTTATCAACAACAACAAAGAACTAAAATATGAAAATAAGCAAAGTAGTTAGCTTGATGAGTCGATTGATATTCAATCCTTAAGATAATATTGCCCTGTTTATTCTTTTAACTGTGTGATGACAATTAATCTCCCAAGATAAAACAATAATCAAACAAGTGAACAAAGAAGACTCAAGCATTTGCTAGAAAAGAAAGATCTTTTAGTGTTTTGTTATTTCTAGAGAGGAAGACAATTTGCTGAAAATTTTCTGAGTGTGTTCTTGCAAATGAGCCTAAGACCTCATTTTATAGTGTTGAGAAAGTGACACTCCAATTAGCCAAGTAATGGCCTTGAATGTGGAGTTATAATTTAGCCAAATAATGACTGAATTCATTTGGTATGAAGGTTTAATGTCTCAAAACCAGCCCAAGAGTCCTGTCTTTTCGTCTCCCGTTCGTGACTTGTGGAAGCCAAGTGCCGCAACCCTCACTGGGGCGCCGCGGCGCTTCACGTCCACTTAGTTACTGGAATTCGAAATGTCATTAAGAGTCGCGGCCCTTCAGGGAGGCGCCGCGGCGCTTCACGTCCAGTAAGTTACTATAATACAAACGACATTTAGAGTTGCGGCCGCCGGAGGCCGCGGCGCAAGATACTGATATCTCTGGGCGTAAGCATCAAATTCCAGGATCCAATCACGTCGTAGGCGCCTCGGTCAAGGGAGGAGGCGCCGCGGCCCTCCTCGACTCCGCGGCGATTCATGACTCGGTTCATCTTTAACACATTGTACACTTCTTCCTTCATTTATCAACGTGAAATCATTGTCATTTGGCCAATAACCGTCTATTATTTTACGTCTCAAACATTTTGTATACGTACCAATATCTCTTCCACTTAGGAAATTTATGATCATTGGTACAACATGTGCACGTGTGTGGAAACGAAGTTTCCGACGTGCGGGGCTCCAATTATTTGAGTCATAATTAATAGGATTAACTTTATTTCACTGTTAATAAATTTTCAACACGTATATCTTCATTTCTAATCTTATCTATCCTGACATGCCCACACATTCATCTTACAAGCATTCTCATTTCTGCTACTTCATCTTCTAAACGTGCGAGTTTTTAACTAGCCAACACAATTTTTAAAGATTATCTCTACATAATATATTTTGTAAGAAAATAATAAGTACATGTAATAAGCAAAAAACTGCTTGAGAAAAATGAAACATTCACATATTGTTAGTGTATGATGTCTTTCCAAAGAGCACCCACACCCTCTTCACTAGCTTTTATCCAAGTGGCAATAAGAAAATTGTTTCCTCTTGTTTGAAAAATGTAAATGATAACATTAGTCACTATATAGATATAAAAGTCATGTCTCTATCACTCTTTAGGGTTCAAGAGGAGAGGGGGTGTGGGGTGGGGGAATTATTATCTAAAACTTTCACATCTTTTAGATTCTTTATTCTCCAATGATTCTAATCAAGAAAATGAATAAGTAGTAGAAGATAATATTTTATCATTTTGTACCAAAGGATGTTATTTTGTACTTCCTCTGTCTCATTTTATACCAGGGTGTTACTATTTGGTGAGTGATACAATTTTTTCTTTACCTATAATTTTTTAAATTTTTTTAATCATTTTAAATTCATATTTATATTGATTTGTAGTACTTTTCGTATTAATTTTAAACACATATATTTTATTTTAAAAAAATGGTAAATTTTATACTTAAATTAGTTAAAACTTAATATGTCAATCTTTATATTTCAAATTCTTTAACATAAATTATGACAGAGGAATACTATATAGTGATCAAACTTAGCTCATCCCAATAAGTACTAGTAATATTATTTATTTCTATATGGAGAGAATAAAGAATTATATCTTCTTTGGTTGGTACAGAGTGGAGATACTTTGTGCATGTACAACAATATACTAGAAGGACCAAGATAGCTTTGTAAATTATATGGAAAGGTGGTTTTATTGGATACATTTTCTACCACTTTCTAAAATAAAGGGCCAAGATAGCTTCGTAAAGTTTAGAATAAATCTAGATCATTTGACATAGTTCAACTAAATTTCGTTTTCTTGTAAAATTGGCCCAACTGCGTAAGTGTTGGAAACCCTCTAATGTTAGTCAATAAAAATAATCATAGCAAGCTTTTTAATGATACGAAATAACCACCAAAATATGTGGGAGCAATGGATGGGTTGAGTTGTCCCTTCTTTAATCAGAAGTCTCAAGTTCGAGCAATAGATATGATTTTTTTAATAGAGAGCGTTTTTACTAAATGGGCTTTATGTGGCGCTAATTCAAATGTAATTGAACTTCAATATGGATATCGTACACCGATTGAAAAAAATATATAAATCAAATTATTAACGAGATAAAGACATAAAAGATAGATCTATCCTGACCATTAACGAAGAGTAAATCCAAATTATTTAAGTAAAGTTGGATTTTTTCTATATACGCCTAGCGTTAATAGGGACCTTTCTGAACCTCATGGTCTGTTTCTTAAATTCTCGTTCGAAGTCCCTCGGGTATTATGGATGTCACGACCCGTTCCGGGGCCCGTGACTGGTGCCTTACCCGGGCACCCAAGTAGTCATACATCTGAGAAATCAGCGGAATATAAAACAACCAAGATATGAAACAGTATAAATACGACACAGTTTCTGGGAAAAAGTTGTCTTTCGGCATATATATATATAAATACCCCAAAATGAGCGATTCATCCCAACCTTACAACAGTCTGCACTTAAGAGTTTAAAACAAAAATGGCGGGGCGGGGCCATACCTGAATGCAAATATCTACAACGACAGGACCATACAAAATGCTAAGCCTCGAGAAACGGAGCTTTTCCAACGAAAGCGGTGATCCTAGAGCGGGGATCAACGGTAGGAGTACCTCGACTGCGGCGTGAACGCAGCCGAAGAGTCGATCTGGCGGTACCAAGTATGTGAAGCGTAAAGTACTTTAACGAAATCAAAGTATTTAAAACCATTTGCAAATACAATTAATTCAATTTGCACATAGTGCCATATCACAAACAAGAGCAATAATAGGTAAATCGTAATGTGTCTTTCTAGGCGCGAATGATCGAAGCAAGGCCAATCGCCCGTAGTATCATTATGCATGCCTAACTCGGACTCCGCATCGCATAGGTCATGTAGACCGCGTGAGGTATTCCTCGCGTGGGGTAGCTAACCCCGGTACGCTGGACTTCCGCGATCGCATAGTCTCAAAGACCGCGTAGTCACTGCATCGCATGGCATCCGCGTCGGGCTAATACACCGAATGATCAATCTCGAGCATACCGCTCGCGCATAGTCACGCAGACGCGTATGCCGTATAGACCGCGTCGGTGTGAGCCCTCGGTATAATAAGTCGATGGGGTATGTGATATAATAACAAGATAACGCTTAACGTCTAACAACGTAAGCACAACAAGAATAACATCACAAGACACTAACACACGTAGTATTATAACATGGGTACTTATCAAACCAGCAGAAAGGTATCACAAGGCTAATACCAGCAAAACATAGACAAGCTAACCACACAAGGTACTTTAATGATTACTTTAACAAAACCAAGTTCTATCTCCAAAGTACTACATACATTAATTCTTTAAGAGGTCCATTTCTTTTATAAAGGTCACCCGATACCCGTAGTAATAGAGTGACTAACATTTTTAAGTAAACCAGAACATTTTCCTTTTTATAAATCAAGTAACAACATTCTTTTCAAAACGTTCAAGTTTGCCTAATTTTAGATGCTCAAGTTTCTCATTTTCGAAAGGTTCCGTAGTTCATAGTCTTAATCACTTAATGATATAATTCTCTTTTAAAAAGATTTGAGAAACATATGCCTTATATGTGAGTAGGTTATTCTTGTTTATAACAATCTTATTAAAGCAGCCATGATCTAGGAAATATCATTTTGTCTCATCTGAGCTTCTATGCAGATGGAGGTTTCTACTGGTTTTAATAATAATTTATTAGTCAATACTTTTCCCTTTATTAACGCTGCAGTGGTTTGTTCGATACTTATTCTGATTTCCAAAATCAGTAAAAATATTATTCCTTTTAACAACCAAGTACTCATTACTCACGAATGAGGTTTCACACCTTTTAACGAAATTCAATTAAGTCAAGTCTCTTATCTTTTAAGATCAAGTCTCTTAACTTCGAAAATCAATAAATCATTCTTTTTATTTCTCTTAAGTCGTTATACCTAACTTCCCATAAAGCTAGTATAACTCTTAAGCTTTTAAAACCAAGTATTACTCTTCTTTCAAAAACAGTTCTTAATTCATTTGAAATACTTCAAGATTTTTATTATTCAGGCTTAAGTCAAAAGACATTGCCGTATAACTACGTTCAGTTAACACACGTACGTCTACCGTACTATATATATATTCATTAAAATATCATGCTCAAGAGTATAGGAAGAATCACATACCTTCGCGAAAACCACCGCCAAGTCAATATGTCGCGCAGAGTATCGACCTATATCAGTCAAATACGTCTATCAACATCTAGACTGTACTGTATAAAGCTCTAAGCAGAGGGTTCTCTATTCTATGGAAATTTGGGCAGCACTTCCCTACCCGGTAAACTATACAGCATCAGAAATACAAATTCTAAGTGAGTACAGTTCAATTATTCTTCTTTATACCCTTCACGTGATAATGATTCAATTCTATTCTGTAATATCCTCCTAAGTATTTTATACTTATTCTTATACTTCTACAGTATGTAAATTCTAATTACAAAAGGAGGATAAGATTATTTACCTCGATAAGCCCAATATTATTCAAGTATAAACGTCGATCCTGAGCGAGGTTTAGCTCCTAAATGCACGCTCCGATAGCTCCAAGAACCCTTAGAAGTTCTACACCACTTCTACTTAAATACTATAAGGGATTTGGGCTAGGGTATTTAGGAATAGTAACTATACTTGGATGACAACATTTCTACCAAGGGATGGGGGTAGTGTTTCGGCTAGGGCTTGCTTTAGAGGGGGGGGGGGGGTGGTGGCTCTCGGCCAAGCCACTAAGGCTAGAGGGGGAGGGGGGTGTTGGACGAAAATACAACAAGAGAGGGGAGGGAATTTCAAGACTTGGAGAATGATTTTGTGGATGAAGAACTCTTCATCTAAAGGGGGGTATTTATAGGTCAAGCAATGGCCAACCAATGGCCAAGATGGTGCCAAGTGCAAGGCAAGTGTAGGGTGAGGATTTAGGCAAGTGTCCATTCTATCTACTACACAAAAATATCCTACCAACTCCTTGACAAAATAGGCCACCCAATCGTCCCATTTCCCGCCCCAACGTCCCCAATGAGAGGGTGACAAGTGTCGCCCTCTCGTTGGTCCAAAATGTTTCGTTTCTCGGAAAAATCCGCAAAAATTAGAAATGACATAGCCGTAATTTACCCTACCCGAGTTGTGTAAAACGTTTTGTCAAAAAACGACTCTAACCGGGTGTTGTGCACAAAAATAAATCGTCCAAGCCAACTTTAAAGTTCAAACTTTTCTACGTACGTCCCCATGTACATACTCTGGAAATACGGGGTATAACATTCTCCCCTCCTTAGAAACATTCGTCCCGAATGTTCCTTCTAAGTCTCAAAACAACCATGCGCCAGTATAGTCTTCACTACTATACTTACGAGAACAATCCTGCCACACCTGGCCACAGAACACCTGTGCAAATACTTACATCCAAGTCCACGAGGAGTCACCTCTAACACCACAAAAGCTCCCACCCGGGGTCTAAAAGATACTCCCTTCACACCTACTCTTTACAAACGAAATGATCACATCTATGTCCTTACACATGCTCGCTTCTTCCCTTACTCGTCGTACCCTTCTCGTATACCCGAACTCTTTCTCATAACTTACCATTTTTCTGGTACTGCTTCCCGCTGACTCTGAGCTGCCAATAACCTCTTCTGGATAAGCGTCACCCTATCCACGCCCTGCTAAACAAGTATGAACCAACTATCTGAACCTTGCTTACATCGAATCAATCGACCGGCAATCTCACACTAGCGCTTACAAAAAGGCTCCAAACGGCGACACCCGAATACTGAAACGGTAGCTATTATAATACACACTCAACAAGAGGCCCTCAACAAGAGGCGAATAGTTCATACAGCTACCCCTGAAATCCAAACACTGGCCCGAGGGTGAATGCGACACTGAGACTCACCTGAGTTCCTAACCTTGCCTGGTAAAACCTCCAGAAAAGAAACAGCCGTAACTTGGGGCTCCACTGTCTGTCATAAGGTGAAGGTAGGCACCTCGTGCAGCCTTACAACCTTCCTGAAATAATCATCTCGCAACTTACTACCGAGTACACGGTTTGATTAAAAGATAAGACGGCCGACCATCGCCCGACCATCGTCGAACGCATTCACGAACTCGTACAATGGTTAACTAAACCTGGGCCTAACACCCTCGTGACCCTACCACAAAGCGGGACCACCACAAACTGACCCCACCACCATACAGGCCGCGGGTCGACCCGCCACATGGCCTCAACCCGACTCGGCAACGCGCAAAACACTAGCTCCCCGATCCGGAACAATCGCACTAATCACGTTACGAAAACCTAGCGGTCTTCTTAGCTCAACTACCCTCTTTCATAACACACTACTCAGGGACTTATCCCACAAATATATCTCACGTAAACTATGCACTTCGATAAGGGTCAAACATGAAATAATTCTTTTACCAAAGATGGCCTCGCCTCTAAGGTCTCTACGTATAATATTCTAAGGCTAACACTTTTTCTATCCCCCAATCTTTCCCGGTTAACTAACCATAATTTCTAATCACAATTAACACAATGCTAACCGAAAATAATACTTAAGATATTCGCATCTTACTATACATACAAATCTCTGCAGGGTTAAGGATATACTGTATTCACGCCGCGCTTCCCTAGGTCGTTCTAATCAATCCCGCCTGTTGGGCATACCGGGAATGTGATGAACTATCCACCGATCCCGGCGCCGAGTCTCTACATCCCCGCCACCTGGTTGGGCAGTTCGCAAAATGGCCTCGCTGGCCGCAAACATAACAAGTCACAAAGAAGCACGACACTTCAAATGACATCGACCACAACGGCCACACCGGGTGGGGTGGCCTCTCGCTAACACCCCTTCCTCTCGCACCATCAATCCGCAATCGATCGGGTAGGTGAGTCCTCCTACTAGGACACTTTCGACATACGGCCCGACGGCCGCAGTAAAACAAGAACCAAAAAGCGACATTCCCGATGACGCCGCCACATGTGAACACCGAGGAAAATCAACCTGTGGAGGACACTCGCACCGGGCGGAGGCGCATGTCTAATCTGGCCACGAGGCGGTTCGCCTCGAGTTACCAAATGATCTCGCCAATCGCCTCTTCGCTGTTCTTGGTTAATCTGTCGATCTCTACCTCTCTCAGCCTGCGGCACATAAGCCTGAACGCAAGCCCAACTCATTCCTGACTGAAGAGCTACTTCTTCACAACCCTTCTTTAGATAATCATCAATATCCTTGATATATCGATACATAAAATACTCTCTGGTTGCCAAATCCCATGCTAGTAATGTGGCCGTCTCCTTTCAATCCATATTTTCGCTTCCTAGTCGCGAACGAAGGTCCAGATGTCATGGCCGCAGAGGAATCGCCGCCACAAACTCTGCCGCCGGGCGACGCCTCGTAACTCCTCGTGAAGCATCACCTCAGTGATGATTGGGCTGTGCCTTCTAACTCTCTCAGATTTACTTGCCTCCCACGCCGCCGCCTTCAGGCCCGAGTTGCTGGCGTGAGGCATAATCGTAAAGGAAAGGAATACGTTAGAGGGTCCAACTGATAACACACCTCTAAAGCACGATCTCGAGTGAGAAGAATGGAAACCAATCCTAAATATCCTATAGCCTCCTCGATTATTGGTGTGGTGCACAACACACCGATAATCAAGACTTACTAGATACGGTCTCAGACACTTTCCGAGGATTAATCGCTGCGATACCACTTTTGTCACGACTGCCCGGCCCGTGGATCGTGTCTTACCCGCACCCAAGTAGTCATACATCGAGAAATCGTGGAATATAAAACAACCAAGATATGAAACAAGATAAATAAGACACGCTGGGAAAAGTTGCCTTTCGGCATATATATATATAAATACCCAAAATGAGCGATTCATATCCCAACCTTACAACAGTCTACATGCACTTAAGAGTTTAAAACAACAATGGCGGGACGGGCCCCGCCATACCCTGAATGCAAATATCTACAACGACAGGACCATACTAAATGCTAAGCCTCGAGAAAGCGGAGCTTTTCCAACGCCAAACGGTGATCCTAAGAACGGATCAACAAGAGTACCTCTACCTGCGGCATGAACGCAGCCCCCCGAAGGAGGTCAGTACAACAGGTACCAAGTATGTGAAACTGTAAAGTACTTTAAACGAAATCAAAGTATTTAAAACCATTTGCAAATACAATTAATTCAATTTGCACATAGTGCCATATCACAAACAAGAGCAATAATAGGTAAACTGTAACAGGTCTTTCCTAGGCCGCGAATGATCGAAGCAAGGCCAATCGCCCATAGTATCATTATGCATGCCTAACTCTGTACTCCCGCAGTCCGCATAGGTCACACATAGACCCGCATGAGGTATTCCTCGACGGGGTAGCTAACCCCTGCACTACCGACTTCCGCATCCGCATAGTCTCAAAAGACCGCATAGTCACATTGCACCGCATGGCATCCGCGTCGGGCTAATACACCGAATGATCAATCTCGAGCATACCGCTGCTCCGCATAGTCACGCAGACCGCATAGGCCGTATAGACCCGCATCAAGGGTGGCAAGCCCTCGGTATAATAAGTCAAGGGGGTATGTGATATAATAACAGTACAACGGGCTTAACGTCTAACAACGTAAGCACAACAAGAATAACATCACAAGACACTAACACACGTAGTATTATAACATGGGTACTTATCAAACCAGCAGAAAGGTATCACAAGGCTAATACCAGCAAAACATAGACAAGCTAACCACACAAGGTACTTTAATGATTACTTTAACAAAACCAAGTTCTATCTCCAAAGTACTACATACATTAATTCTTTAAGAGGTCCATTTCTTTTATAAAGGTCACCCGATACCCGTAGTAATAGAGTGACTAACATTTTTAAGTAAACCAGAACATTTTCCTTTTTATAAATCAAGTAACAACATTCTTTTCAAAACGTTCAAGTTTGCCTAATTTTAGATGCTCAAGTTTCTCATTTTCGAAAGGTTCCGTAGTTCATAGTCTTAATCACTTAATGATATAATTCTCTTTTAAAAAGATTTGAGAAACATATGCCTTATATGTGAGTAGGTTATTCTTGTTTATAACAATCTTATTAAAGCAGCCATGATCTAGGAAATATCATTTTGTCTCATCTGAGCTTCTATGCAGATGGAGGTTTCTACTGGTTTTAATAATAATTTATTAGTCAATACTTTTCCCTTTATTAACGCTGCAGTGGTTTGTTCGATACTTATTCTGATTTCTGAAATCAGTAAAAATATTATTCCTTTTAACAACCAAGTACTCATTACTCACGAATGAGGTTTCACACCTTTTAACGAAATTCAATTAAGTCAAGTCTCTTATCTTTTAAGATCAAGTCTCTTAACTTCGAAAATCAATAAATCATTCTTTTTATTTCTCTTAAGCCGTTATATCTAACTTCCCATAAAGCTAGTATAACTCTTAAGCTTTTAAAACCAAGTATTACTCTTCTTTCAAAAACAGTTCTTAATTCATTTGAAATACTTCAAGATTTTTATTATTCAGGCTTAAGTCAAAAGACATTGCCGTATAACTACGTTCAGTTAATACACGTACGTCTACCGTACTTTATATATATTCATTAAAATATCATGCTCAAGAGTATAGGAAGAATCACATACCTTCTCGGCGAAAACCACCTGCCAAGTTGAATATGTCGCGCGCAGAGTATCGACATATATCAGTCAAATACGTCTATCAACGTCTAGATTGTACTGTATAAAGCTCTAAGCAGAGGGTTCTCTATTCTATGGAAATTTGGGCAGCACTTCCCTACCCAGAACTATACTACCATCAGTAAATACACCTAAGTGAGTAGTTCAATTATTCTTCTTTATACCCTTCATGTGATAACAGTTCAATTTATTCGTAATATCCTCACAAGTATTTTATACTTAATCCTATACTTCTACAGTATGTAAATTCTAATTACAAAAGGAGGATAAGATTATTTACCTCGATAAGCCCAATATTATCCAAGTATAAACGTCGATCCTGAGCGAGGTTTAGCTCCTAAATGCACGCTCCGATAGCTCCAAGACCCCGTAGACGTTCTACACCAGTTCTACTTAAATTCTATCAGGGCTTTGGGCTAGGGTATTTAGGAATAGTAACTATACTTGGACGACAACATTTCTACCGGGAGGGGGTAGTGTTTCTGGCCAGGGCTTGCTTTAGAGGGTGGTGGCTCTCGGCCAAGCCACTACGGCTAGAGGGGGAGGGGGGTGTTGGACGAAAATACAACAAGAGAGGGGAGGGAATTTCAAGACTTGGAGAATGATTTTGTGGATGAAGAACTCTTCATCTAAAGGGGGGTATTTATAGGTCAAGCAATGGCCAACCAATGGCCAAGATGGTGCCAAGTGCAAGGCAAGTGTAGGGTGAGGATTTAGGCAAGTGTCCATTCTATCTACTACACAAAAATATCCTACCAACTCCTTGACAAAATAGGCCACCCAATCGTCCCCATTTCGCCTCAACGTCCCCAATGAGAGGGTGACAAGTGTCGCCCTCTCGTTGGTCCAAAATGTTTCGTCTCTCGGAAAAATCCGCAAAAATTAGAAATGACATAGCCGTAATTTACCCTACCCGAGTTGTGTAAAACGTTTTGTCGAAAAACGACTCTAACCGGGTGTTTTGCACAAAAATAAATCGTCCAAGCCAACTTTAAAGTTCAAACTTTTCTACGTACGTCCCCATGTACATACTCTGGAAATACGGGGTATAACAATGGACAACCATGAAAATTGCTCTTAGCTGGCTGCTTGTTATCATGAACGTCATGTAGGCTGCCTAACCGGTTGAACACAGAGGTCTTTGTGGTTTGCTCCCCTTCGATAGGTTTATTTGGAACACATACCCTTCTCATCGGTTGTTTCCCTTTAGTGTCCCCTGACTCATCAGACGTAGCGAAATATACCATAAATATTGGTACTGCGGGAAATGGGTCGGTATCAATAGACATTTCAGCCAGACTTTTGTCAGCTAGTTTGAACCTTCCTCACTGATGCCCTTTTGGATCGCCTTTCTAATGACCATACAATTAGAAGTAGAGTGACTGTGTGAATTATGCCACTCACAATACTTCTTATCTTTGGGTTCCTTGGCAGGCGGAACCCTATGACCATCAAGTAGCAGAATCTGCTTGTCTTTGAGCAGATGATCAAAGATTTGATCTGCCTTCGTGATGTCAAACGAGTAACCGACTGAACTTGTTTCTTTGCCCTTTACGGCTTTCAAGGTTGGGCAAGAGTAAACCTTACCCCTAATAATCTCGGCTACTATTGCATTTGCAGTGCAGTCGACTGACTCTGAATCGGACTCATCCGCTTCAATGATGGATACCAAGTGGGAGCCTCAAATTTTGCTGGATCTTCTACGCTCTTTCTCTTGGACGTACTGCTCTATTTGGCTAGCCTTTTCGGCTATAGCTTAGGTCAGAGCAGGATTGTCCCACCAACTTCTCCTTTAACTGATGGTGCATGTTGTTGATTAACTGAGACTGGTTAATAAAGTACCGATTATCTATCCTATGGTATCTATTTGGTTGACGTTCTTTAGTTTGAGAATTATAACTAAGATTATGATTAAGTGCAGAAAATAACTAAATATTATAATATTTTGGGTTTATAACAGTTATGAAGGAAATAGGATTCCAATCTCCTCAACTATCCACTCTTTCACGTGTTAATGCAATGCTAATGATCCTTCTTCTTATTAAGATAGCAGGTTAACTAATATGTCATTATATTCCGGTTAGGACATACCAGAGTTCAACCTTGTGCAGAAATCTTCTATATTTCTATGATAAGTTTTACCACACAGGAGGATTAAGAACAATAACTTTAAATACTACACAAGTATCGGGGTACTTTCGTCCACGATTTTAACCTATGCCTAGTCAACTATATCATATTCAAATCTCACCTTTCAGACTTTTGATTCGAAATCATATAAGTGATGACAATTAATAGCTAGTTAATTATCAAGCAATCATAACAATATTGAATAGATCTTAATACGTTGAAGAAGAAATCAATAATCAATGCATTAACTAGAATGAGCTTCAAGAAGATTCGATGGAAACCCTACTATAGTATTTAGCTCCTAAACATTGTCATGTCAAGAACTAATACAGAATCCAATATAAACTGAAATAAAGTAAGAGAAAGAAAATAACTTGAACAATAAGATGTCTCCAATTGTAGATTGTAGCCGTCGTTCTCCTCTCCAAAGTAGTATCCTCAATAATGACAGGTTTTAGGGTATTTATATCTGAGAAAAACCCTGCTTCGGACCCTTGTACCCTTGTCCAATTTCGACCCAACTTTTCTGAAATTACGCGTAGGCACCGCGGTTCCTCTGCCTAGCACCGCGGTGCTAATTGCTCACGAAATAACTGGCAGCCACTGGAAATATGGCACCGCAGTTTTGCCTCCAGAACGCTGCCTTCGATGATTTAGTTTGGACTTTTTGAAATTTTACGCGACGCTAATTCTTCGACCGCGGTTCAATGGCACCATTGCTTGGCTGTGACCGCGGTGCCTCTCTCGATTCTGTCGCTTTGAATTGTTCTATTCTTCATGGCACTTTTTAGGCTTCATTCTTTGGGTTGTGCTTGTGCAATTTGCATCTCAATTAAGCTCATTTCGTCCTCAAAAGCAGTATCCTCTCCTGTATAACCGTTATGACACAAAAGACAAAAAAAACAACCTAATACTATACTAAACACAACGAAAAGATGGAAATACTTAACTAAAAAGGACTCAAAAGAGTGTATAGAATACACTCAACAAAAACCCCCAAACTTACACTTTACTCGCCCTCGAGTAAAGTACTAAACAAAAACAAAAATAAAAACAAAAGACTCAATGAACTGGATCAAGTAGCTATAGCAATGCTTCTTCAAAATCATGGATGAACATTCGGATAATATGTTAGAACATACATAGCATGGACATTTAGCAATCTAGGATTTCAAGTTAGATATTTCGCAAATTCACTTAAATCATGATCAATGGAAATACAAACACCTATCCTATGCATGCCAATTTCATTCCATCTTTCCCAAAACGCTATCGATCTGTCTACTTACTATTCTCCACTAATCATAGACATACATATTAGAAATTATCAGGACTTTCAAGGGTTGTAATGTAGGCGTAGGCTGTGGTAGGTAAAAGTAGGCATTTAGGCTCAATTACGTACCATAAGCATTTTTCATTCAACTCTTTTTCCTTCTTTTTGACTTTCTTTTTAATCTCATACCTATTTTCCCCCTCTTTTCTTTTGAGAGAATGAAATACATTATAAATAACAAGCACCCCCCAAACTTAGGCTTTTGCATATTTTACATTGGGGTGCATCCAATTTTCACTCTCTTCTTGTTTTTTTTCAACACTTCTAATCCCAATATTTTTAATTATTACTTATGGCACAAACAATGAATCATAGGGTGTCAAAGAAAGATCTTATTTTAGGCTCAAATGGCCCGACTAGTGATACAATATGTCAGGATAGGTAATGAATGGTCAGAAGGTGTTACACCTCGTGGTTCTAAGACCATAATTAGAGAACGTAATTAAGAAAATAAGATTCGGATATTGGATATAAAACACATTTACTTATGCCAATATGGAACTTAGTATACAAAGAATGTAGTTTCAGAATAAATTTTGAATACTACGAGTGTGACGATGGGGATTGATTATTGGTTGGACATTTCGAAATTTCTAGATTTTATATTAGATTGACTATGTGAGAGATGTATTTATTAATTGTGGATTTATTTTAGTGGAGATAATAATAAGTGGGAATTAGTGGACAAATTATGGGGACTAGTACCCCTCCCACGCGCGGAACAAGAAGCAATACACTTAATGATTTTCAGCTTATATTACCGATGCTCCTTTATTTCTATTTCAAAGTACACTTCTTCTTCAAACTTCCTTCTCTCTCCCTTCTCCTCTATTTTAAAAAATCAGCCTCTCTCCCTCATCCCTCCACATTCTCTCCTCCAAACAGATTTTCTACTCTCCTCCATAGCTAAGAGAAGCTTCAAACAACTCTCATACCAAGGTTAAGTTCCTCTACAAGTTCTAGGTCATAGAAACTCCCCAAAAACAGTGGGGGAATCGGAACTCTGCCCCAGATTTTAGCCCAAAAATGTTAGCATTTGAGATGAATTATTTTGGAAGAAAACATGTAAGAATGATGTATTAAACTTGTAGAATACATGCATGTCATTTTGAGTTGAAGAAATGGTGAAAATGGCAAAGAATTGGAGCAAGTGAAACCGAGAATCATAGGGACTGTTTTAGCTATTTGAAGGTAAGGTTTCTTCTTATTATTTGAATTTATTTGGAAGATTAAATGATGTTGTAGTTAAGGGATAAACTCATGTAAAAGAAGAATTGGAAACAAAAGATTGCATGTGATTGTGGTTGATGTTGTTGAACCGATTGAAAAGGTTATTACCGATTTTGGGGGTTATTTTGTATACATTGAACTTGATTTTTGTTGTTGTTATCATTATCACTAATTTCATGTTGAAATTGAAAAGAAATTCGGATATTTAAGTTGTAATTGGTTATATGAAAGTATTGAAATATGAAATTGGATTTTAGGAATTAAGAGAAGAGTTATGGAATTATGACATGTTGTGGCCGAGAACTTCATGAAATTATTGGACATTGTGGTGATGTATTAGGGGCTATTTTGATAAGATTATAATGCTGGAAATTAAGTTATGGACATGTATATACATTGTGATAATTACTAATACGTGTCTTAAAGAAATTAAAGTGTAGGAATGTGTTACTTTATATTCTTGTCATTGTTGGTATATGAATTGTTTTAGGGACTGATTTGATATGGATTAAGAGGATGGATTGACATGAGGAATAAGTGTATAAATCTCATTAGTTGTTGTAGTTGTTGTCTTCCATGAACGAAAAGAAAAGGAATGTATTATGGTAGCATATATGGGACTGTTTTGGTACATTATTTAAGTTGCGTCTTGTTATTGGTGTTGTTGGCTTTGTTTGTAAGTTGTGGATGTGCATATAAATAGGGAATGTGCTGCCCAATTTTTTATAGAAAAGAAAGCAAGTTATCATTCGATTATAACTTATGCTAGTAATCATAAGGTTAATGGACATGTTACTATTATTATAGGTTGAAGTGCTAGTCAAGGCGTATTTAAATTATTGAGTTGGTTAGTTCGTCATTAAGGTATGTGAAACTCTTCCTTCTTTCTTTTGACATAATTTATATAAAATGAACGTACGGAGGACGTACATGATTTCTACACAGTCTAACTCCTAAAGATATTTGTTATGAGAAGTGTCTTTGATTTTTACAGTAAAAGTTCATTTTAATGATTTCATTGAGAGTCAAATGATGATTTAAATTGTATATGGTTGCTCATGAGATCTACTCGTGCAAAGTGTTATTATTCCACCTCACCGAGTCCCGGACCGACAATGTTCGTGCGCAGATCCTTGCATTTGTTCACCGATTTCCTCACTAGAGGGCCGACAATATTTATATATATGATGATGTCATGGACATGTATCCATGATGCGGGTACAGATACCCATGATAGTATATGATGATTCCATGGACAGGTATCCATGATGCAGGTACAAGTACCCATGATAGTATATATATATATGTATGATTATATGGATAGACATCCATGATTTTGATATGACTCTCATTTTATAAGGCACAGTTGACTCTCATTTTATAAGGTACAGTTGACTATCATTTTATAAGGTACAATTGACTCTCATTTCATAAGCCACAGTTGTATTGATATTTGGATTATTATATTTGTCTCCTGACATCTCTTGGCCAGTTATGACCTTATTTACAGTACTTCATGTTTTACATACTCAGTACATTATTTAGTACTGATCCTCTTTTCTCGGGGGGCTGCGTTTATGTCCGCAGGTACATGTACTCAGTTTGGTGATCCTCCAGTCTAGGATTCTTGTTCAGCTATTTGGAGAGCTCCATCGATTCGGAGCTTAGTCATTTTGATACAGAACCTTATTTTCGGACTAGTGTATATTTAGGGGCATGACGGGGCCCTGTCCCGTCATATTTCATTATCGTATTCTTAGAGGTCTGTAGACAGTTGTGGGTGATAGATGTATTTTTGTGTATGTGTACAGTTGTGAGCCGTTTTGGATATCTCTATGTACAGTGGCGGCCTCTTCGGCTTGCCTATTTTGTTATATGACTTAGTTGTGACTCCTCAGGAGACAGGTTTATTACAGATATTTACATTATCATTGGTATCTATGTGATTATAAGTCGATGCTGGTATAAGGCCTGTGTAGGCACCGGTCGCGCTCATCGGTGGGTCGTGACAAAAGGGCTATCAAAGAAATGTCTGAATCATCTTCCTAAACATGTACATCTTAACTATTTCGCCTCAAATAACAAGCAAACAGATTTTCTACAGATTAGTGTCTCGGGTGTTATAAGAAAAGGAACGTACGGCGGACGTACGTTGTGTAGTTGTGCTCTCTAAAGTAGAAGACGTGTTATACCTTCTAGTAAAGTGAAAGAATGATTTCTACTTGCATATAGTTTCTCATGATAGTTATTCGTGCAAGTGTTGTATTTTACATCACCGAGTCCCTCGCTTGGGGGCCGACCTTTGTTATATGTATACATGTGATACCACAGATGTGCTGACAGTGATGTTGGAATTCCACGGGCATGCTTCTGTGATATTGATTATATATTGTTCTACAGACGTGCTGACAGTGATGTTGAAATTCCACGGGCATGCTTCTGTGATATTGATTATATATTGTTCTACGCATACGCCGATGTGATGTTGGAATTCCACGCACGCTCGTGATATTGATTATATATTGTTCTATGACGCGTCGTGATGATGTTGGAATTCCACGGGCATGCTTCTGTGATGTTGATTTTATATTATATCATGGACTTGTCGACAATGATGTTATAATTCCATGGGCGTGCTCCAGTGATGTTGGTTTGGTATTATACTTTGTACATGCTGACAGTGACGTTGGATTTCCACGGGCATGTTTCCTTGATATTGGTTAGATAGTATACTTGGTACACTGATACAGTAGTACAATGGTACAATGATATAATAGTACAGCGGAACAGTGATACATCGATCTGATGTCTGAAGAGTACAGTGGTACAGTTGATACAAAGAGTACAAGAGTACATGTGCGATGACACAAGGTACAGTGGACTCTTATTTTATATGACACGGTTAGATTTGGTATTTTGATTACTATACTTGTCCCTGTCATCTTTTGTACAATCATGATCTTATTTACTGTACTTCATGTTTACATACTTGGTATCTTGTTGTACTGACCCCCTTCGGGGGGCTGCGTTCATGCCCGCAGGTGTAGGTACTCAGTTTGGTGATCCGCGTGCTTAGGGTCATTTCTCTACTTGTGGGATAGCTCCATTGTTCCGGAGTTGTCGTTTTGGTACAGTCTTGATTTTAGACTTGTGTATATTCAGGGTACGGTGGGGCCTTGTCCCGTCACATGTTGTTATCAAACTCTTAGAGGTCTGTATTCATATGTGGGCTGGACTTGCGTAAGTTGTACAGTTGTAGTTCCTTTGAGTTGTTTTATATATATAATGACGGTCTTGTCGGCTTTGCATGTTTTAAAAAAAAAATGATGATGAGTTTTCTTTAATTTCCACTGGTTACGTGTGATGTATGGGTAGAAGGGTGCCTAGGTATGGCACCAGTCGCGGGCCCGGGGTTCGGGTCATGACAAGAGTGGTATCATAGCAGTTAGTTCTCGGAATGTGTCTACAGACCGTGTCTAGTAGAGTCTTGTGTATGGGTATATTGTGCACCATACTTATACGCAGGAGGCTGCAGGACATTTATGATTGGTTTCTATTCTTCTTACTCTAAGGTCGTGCGATAGAGCTATGTCGTTAGGATGGTCCCTCCATAATAGTTATTGTGGTTGCAGCTATGGCTCCAAAGAAAGCGACAGCGACACAGAAAGGAATATTTGGACTTGATATCCAGGTTGGTAAAATTGTTGTATAGTTGGTTGTGATGATTCCTTGGTTTGAGTATAAACCACTAGTGATTTTGTTGATGATTGTTGAGCCGATTAGAAATGGTATTATCTATTTTAAGGAATTGCAATAGGACTTTAGGAATGTGACTTTGATTACAAAGGAAGTACAATGTTCTAAGGACTATCTAAAGTAGAATGAGACTATATGTTATATTGTGGCCCGGTGTGGCATCTTTGGGTTGCAGAATATTGTTTAAACTTATAGAAAAAGAAGAGATTTAGTGGGAAAATGTGTGATGTGAAATTCAGGCACTGACATGCGTGCCAAAGGACAGAGTGCTGAAAACTTCGAGAGTTGCAGAATTGGATCGCGGTCCGCACTAACGAGTATAGGTGTGTAGGTATAGTTAAAGGAGACTATGCCGAAAGTTGTATAGCTTGAGACCATAGATGAATATTCGAGGACGGATGTTTCTAAGGGGCAAGGATGTTACACCCCGTATTTCCAAGGAAATGATGTGAGAACGTACTTAAGGAATTAAGATTTGAATTTTGGAACGAAAGATTTTTTTTTTCTTAAGGAAAAATTTCGGAACTTTGAGAAGGAAAAAGTTAATAACTTGGAATTTGATTCTCAAAGTTGGTATATGGGATTAGTATATGATTATGAAGGATTGGATCTAATAATATGGGGCCCGCTAAAAGTTCACAATTTTGAGGGGGCCCACGTTTGGTTTTCTGGGGACAAATATCTAGATATTTTTAAGGAGTGAAACTTGGACCAATGGGAAGGTAGCAAGTGCCCTCGTCCACTTGTCTTGCTTAGAGAATATCTATATAGATGAATCACTTGGAAGACTTAGAACATTTTACATTATATCTTGTCTTCCTTAACCTTTCATTTTCCCTTCTCTCCCCTAAGTCTCGACCCAACCCATAATTCCCAAGAACAACATTGATTATTTTCCTAGATTAAGAACACTAACCAAGTGTTAAGTCAAGATATTATTCCAAGAACAAAAATCATGTTGTTGGCCGAAATTGGAGAAGTGAAACCCTAACTCGTTATCCACTTTTTGGAGGTGAAACGTGAAGGAAAGATGAGTGTAAGGTTGTAGATGATACATATATGTGATTGGAACTTGAAGAGGTATAGCAAAACGAAAACGGCGGGCCAATCTTCCCCGGACTGTTTGGGACGTTTTTGGGCTAAAATAAAAGGTTGAAGTACTACATTGAGACAAATTCTAAATATCAAGTTGGAATAAGCCGATAAGGTATGTGAACTATCCTTTCTTCTTTTGTCATGATTTGATTTTATAAAGAGAGTGGATTCTATTCCTTATTGATACTTGATTTGACTTTAGAAAGTGAGTGGATGCTAATCCTTAAACGATATTTGACTTGATCTTTATAGAGTTCTATTGGAACCTAATCCTTAGTGATAGATTCTATTGATAGTACTTTGAGTTTCCTAAAATGGAAGTTGATATATATATTCCCTTGATAGTACTTGGGTGTTCTAAAATGGAAGTTTTAGATATATTCCCTAGATAGTACTTTGGGGTTTCCAAAATGGAAGTTGTCTATCTATTCCTTGATAGTACTTAGTGATGTAATCTATACATAGTACTTTGGATTTCAAAAAGGGAAGTTCCTTTTAATGGATTTAAAAAGTATAGGTTACTTGATTTGAAGAGTATAGGTAATTCGATTTGAAAAGTGTAGGTTACTTGATTAGGAAAGAATAAGTAACTTGATTTTAAAAATGAAAGTACCTTGATGCTACAAGTTCTAGTGTCTTGAGTTTTTATATAGGAAAGATTGTACGGCGGATGTACATTGAGTTATTGGATCTTAATCCTTATTGATGCACGACGTGATAGTACCTTGGGTTTTCTAAATGAAAGTTATTGTATATGAACTACTTCCTTCTATCGACATGACTTGTTTCTTGAAGTATACTTGCCTTGTTATTGGGGGTATAAATGACTTGTTTCTAAAGGCTTATTGATTTGAAAAGTATGAGTAACTTGGCTTTAGATTGTAAGTTACTTGATGTTGGAAAGTGAAAGTGGTTGAGACTACAAGTGTTAGTGTCTCGGGTGTTATAAGAGAAGGAACGTACGGCGGATGTACGTTGTGTAGTTGCGCTCTCTAAAGTAGAAGATGTGCTATACCTTCTAGTAAAGTGAAAGGATGATTTCTACTTGCATATGGTTTCTCATGATAATTATTCGTGAAAGTGTTGTATTTCACTTCACCGAGTCTCTCGCTTGGGGGCCGGCCTTTGTTATATGTATACATGTGATACCACAGACGTGCTGACAGTGATGTTGGAATTCCATGGGCATGCTTCGATATTGATTATATATTGTTCTACAGACGCGTCCGATGTTGATGTTGGAATTCTACGCACGCTCGTGATATTGATTATATATTGTTCTACGCACGCGTCGATGTGATGTTGGAATTCCACGCACGCTCGTGATATTGATTATATATTGTTCTACGACGCTACCGATGTTGATGTTGGAATTCCACGCACGCTCGTGATGTTGATTTTATATTATATCATGGACTTGTCGACAGTGATGTTGGAATTCCACGGGCGTGCTCCAGTGATATTGGTTTGGTATTATACTTTGTACATGCTGACAGTGACGTTGGAATTCCACGGGCATGCTTCCTTGATACTGGTTAGATAGTATACTTGGTAGTTGGTACAATGATACAAAGAGTACAAAGGAAATGGATACAGTTGATATAGTAGTACTGATGGAACAAAGGATACAAGAGTACAAGAGTACAAAGGTACATTGATACGATGGTACAAGATGTACAATGCGATGACACAAGGTACAATTGGCTCTTATTTTATATGACACGATTGGATTTGGTATTTTGATTACTATACTTGTCTCTGTCATATTTTGTACAGTCATGATCTTATTTACTGTACTTCATGTTTACATACTTGGTACCTTGTTGTACTGACCCCCTTCGAGGGGTTGCGTTCATGCCCGCAGGTGTAGGTACTCAGTTTGGTGATCCGCGTGCTTAGGGTCATTGCTCCACTTGTGGGATAGCTCTATTGTTCCGGAGTTATCATTTTGGTACAATCTTGATTTTAGACTTGTGTATATTCAGGGTACGGCGGGGCCTTGTCCCGTCACATGTTGTTATCAAACTCTTACAGGTCTGTATTCATATGTGGGCTGGACTTGCGTAAGTTGTACAGTTGTAGTTCCTTTGGGTTGTTTTATATATATAATGACGGTCTTGTCGGCTTTGCCTGTTTGAAAAAAACATGATGATGAGTTTTCTTTAATTTCCGCTGGTTACGTGTGATGTATGGGTAGAAGGGTGCCCAGGTAGGGCACCAGTCGCGGGCCCGGGGTTTGGGTCGTGACATTGCGGCCTCTATTCTGCACTTTGTTGGACAAGGTTTTGAAGGTTGTAGGTGGTCTGCTGGCCATTACCAATAGGTGGGGTAATGCCCCATTGATGTTGTTGGGTTTGGCCACTAAAGCCTGCGGATAAGGTGGAACAATATTCCATGACTGCTCTCCTCGGAAATCGGCCATTCTTAGATAGTTTACTCTTCCCAGAAGGTATGTATTGGGTACCAGCAATGACTGCTGGAATGGTAACCCACTATAAATAGCGTCACCATATAGCGAGCTAAGTCATAGCCGAGGGCCATCGATTGCCAATTCGGCTGTCCAACATTGTTCTCCTGTATCGTAGGGTCGTTCGTAGAAATGTACGACATAACGGGAGACAATCCAAAGTGTCCTAGAGCCTGAACTGGTCTCCGAGCCATGTTGATCTACCCATACTGCAAACTCGCTTGGTCATGCGACACATTTTCCCCCCAAGGTTCGGTGGTGACCATGCAGCGTGCTGGTTGCCAGACAATTGGGCTTATGTTCCTAGGTGTGCTATCCACTGCACCTGAGTAGGCACTGGCTGATGCATATGCGGCTGAGGAACAACACCGGGAGTCACAGTCTCATACTGAATAACACCACTCGTCAGAGGAATGACAGAACTAGTCGAGCATTCTCTTGGGTGCATCCGGTTGGTTTCCATCTCCCTTGATTGTTGAACCTCATTATGTACCATAAGCTTCCCAATGTCAGCCAATTATTTAGAAAATTGGTACATAATGTAGTGGATGCCTAAGTCGATATGTTGTCTAATGAAAGAAATGGTCATTATGGTTGGACCTTCAGATTGACTAGTGTCTTCAACATCTTGGGTTGATGGAGGAAGTGGAGGGGTATCAACGGATGTAGGAATACCCGAGGAGGATGATGTTAGGCCGATTTCCAATTGCTCACGCAAGTGTGCGTATCGTTACAAGTAATATAGTCTGGTAATACCAAATATCGTCCACAGAGGCTGGTTTCTAATTACCGAACATCTATTCTAGGTTATCTATTTGGCAAGCGATGGTTGATTTGGGTTTTTATCTAACACTACTAGAGTAATTGCAAGAATTAAACTAAATTATTGAGGTTTAATCAGCTGTGAAGGAATTAGGGCTTCCAATATCCTCAACTATCCACTATTTTCAATCCTTAATGCAACTAGAATGACTTCTTCTTCTATGTTAAGATAACGATTAACTAGACTGTCTTATAATCCGGTTAGGATATATAATCGCTCAACCACAGTGCATAAACCTTCTATATTTCTATGATAGGTTTTACCACATATGAGGATTAAGAACAATAACCTATAATGCTACACAAGTATCGGGGTACTTTCGTCCGAGATTTTAACATATGTCTATTTAATTACAGCATATCTAAATCTCTCCTCTCGGTTCTTGATTCGAAATCATATGGGTTATGATAATTAGTGATCAGTTAACTATCAACATTCATACCAATATTGAATAAATCTTAATCAAGTGAAGAAGAAAATCAAACTAATGCATTAATTCATGAATAAGAGTTTCAAGCGATTCAATAGAAAAGCCTTAATAAAGTGTTTAGCTTCTAGCCATAGACATGCTAAGAACTAATACAAATCCAAACATGAACTGAATCACAATAGAGAAAAGAAAGAAAAATACTTAGAACTAGGTCTCCAATTGTAGTCGCCAAGCGTTGTGTTTTTACCAAGAGAAGAAGATATGTGGTAGAATAATCCCTAAAATCTGTCCCCAAGGGTTTATATATTTGGTAAAAAATATGTGCCTTGGACCCTTTTGCCCCTTGTCAATTCTATTTCGGACTAAAAATTCCCGCATCGGCTCTGCGGTCCTGCAGAATGGCACCGTGGTGCCGAAAGTACTGCGGCTTCTCAGTAATTATGGCACCGCGGTCCTGCAGAATGGAACTGCGGTCCTGCATTCTTTCGTCCGGATCTGCCAACTTTCGTCCTTTTTGCTTCGGGAGCTCATTTTCTGCCCACTTTTAGCTTCTTTTTGTCATTTTGCCATTTAGAATCGCTGTGACTCAAAAGAAAGAAAAAAAACCCCTAACAAGACACCTATTTAAACGAAAATGGAAAAAATACTAACTAAAAATGTCTCAAAAAGCGTATATAAAATACGCCTAACAGATGCTGGTCGTTGTTCCTTTTGGGAGGATTTTGTTTGGGATGTGGACTGGACTCAAGGTTCATTTTATTACTGGACCTTAGGTGCATACGCCAAGAATGATCCTGACCCGGAGAATCAAAATTTGCTATTAATTCACCTATGGTCCCATTGGGTGTGCCAAATTTGTTCTCACCCCAAATTATGTCTTATGTCGTTGTATCGGCTGATCGAATCAAAAGACAAATTGATTCCTTAACTCAAGCGATTCGGGATGGAAACAAAACTCTGATTTCTAGCAATGGGTTTCTCAACTACTCCAGAAAGCGTTAGGACGGTGATACTAGTAAACTAAGAGGTAAAAACATGAATACAACTGAGTACAGTAAAGGATAAATAAAAGATTTAATTTGTTTGATTGATTGTGTGTCCTATTGTTGTAATATTTATATGTGCTTACGCAAGTGTACGTATCGCTTAAAGTAATAAAGATATGTAAGATTGAGTTATCGTCCTCAGGGATTAACTTGTCAATTACATATAGTCTGATTTTTAGTTTCTATTTGGTTATCGATAATTTGATGAAGTTATTAATCTATGAATGCAGTAAATATATGGACAATAATCACAAATTAGAATCACGTATGAGAAAAATTAGGGATTCTCACCTTCATCAACTATCCACCCTATTATTCCATTAATACATAGTCATCTTCTTCTTCCTATTGAGATAGCAGGTTAACTAACATGTTCTATATTCCGGTTAGGACATATAAAAACTCAACCTTATGCAGAAACTTTCTATATTTCTATGATAAGTTTTACCACACAGGAGGATTAAGAATAATAACCTTATTTACTACACAAGTATCGGGGTACTTTCATCCACAATTTTAACCTATGTCTAAACAACTATAGTATATTCAAATCTCCCATTACAGATCTCGATTTGAAATCATATAAGTTATGAGAATTAATGGACAGTTAATTATCAAACAATCATCACAGGTTGAATATATCTCAATAATATAGAAGAATAAATCAAACTATAACATTAATATCATAATGAGAGGTTCCAGCGAATCCGGCTTAAAACCCTAACAAAGTAAGTTCATAATAAAAGAATTACAAACTAAAAATCTCATACATACGCTAATACTGAAGAACAAAGAAGAACTGGAATTGCAAGAATCCTTAGCTCCAAACCTGCTCTCAACAGGTGATTTCTGGTCCCTGAATAATGAGCCAATACCTTTTATTTATAATTGTCCCAAAATCCTTTCTGAGTCTCTTAAAGATTTGGGTTTCTGACTGAAATTCGGCCCATTTTTCTCAAATTTCCGCATCGGCTCAGCTAGGGTAGCGTCGCGGCTCTAATCAAGAATTGAATCACTGGGCTCTTTGGAAAGCAGGGGCCGCGGCGCCTTCGACGGTGATTAAATTTCTTCAGCCTCTGGAAATTATGCGCCTCGGCTCCACATTCTTCAGCCGCGGCTCTTTAGCGTCGCGACTCTTGTTGCCTGGAGTCGTGGCGCTTCATCGTTTTCGTTCGGATTTTTCCAGATTTCTTCTATACTTCCCGAAACTTCTTTGGTTGACTGTTTGGGCTTTGATGGTGCGTTTTATCCTCAAATTTCAATCCCTTTTCATGTGTTTTCACCTCTTGTCCATTTTAGGATCGATGTTACTCAAAATAAAGAAAAACAACCCTACCACTATACAAAACACAAAGAAAACAAGAAAAATACTAACTAAAAAGGACTTAAAAGTGTATATAAAATAGACTCAACACCTATATACAAAAGAATGTTCCTATTTATAATACAAAAAGGAAGAAAACTGTACAAACGCCCCCTCCCCCCCCCACATGTTATCCATCAAGTAACCCACTAAATTCAATGGCCGATTATTGGGGAGGTGGTGCCGCTTTTCTCGCCTTCTACTCCTCTTGCTCGGGTAATGACCCTTATTTTCAGTTGTTGGCCGTTACCGCTTTTAGGGGTCTAGAAACCCTTTTGAATTGGTCGTTGAGGCATCTGCATATGAGTGGATCCCAGTCGTACCTCTAACTAACGACTTTGGCTAAGATGCCTTAGCAGACGATGAAGCTCTTGTAGTCGAAGGCTAAAAGTAAATTCGATTTCAAAATAATTCGACTATCACTGAATTTCGATTAAACACTTAAATAATTTTTAAGTGTTTTTCATAATTTTAATATGAGAAGAAAAATATAGCTCCATGGTTCTCCTCTAGCTACTACAAATAAGTCGAATAAATTAGAGTAAAAACAAAATATGATGATGTTTAACAAATCAATAAGGTATGTGCAGAGAAAGCAAAGACAAGAATAACTTGGGGGAAGTAAAAAACAACCATATGCAATATTCCCTCAACTTCAACAAAAAGATAAATATGAACTAAAATAAGTAGCAAAAACTATCAGCATTCAATTAGGTATTTTGTATTGTTGTGCTGATAGTCTATACGCGTGCCCATTGTTCATGCGTGCCGATTAAGTATTCATTTATTATTAATTTAAAAAGCTAAAAAGACTTCTAAACCTAAAAGGATTCTGAAGTATTAAATAATTTCAAATACTAATAAAATCTAATAATTAAACTTTTAATTGATTTAATAATTTGAGAAAAATAGTAAATGACAATTTTTTCTATTGTAGAATCTTTTAGTGAAGGGCAAAAAATTCAATCAACATTTCTAAGACCATTCGTGTTTTTAATAATATAGATTGTTCTTAAAGACTACAAAACCTCAATAATTGGGTGCTGTTGTGATTATTCAAATACAATGAATGATAAAATAATTTTTAAAAACTCTCTTAATCATTGTATGCGTAAAAGAGGTAAAGAATGCATACACTCTACTCTCACATACTTCATGCGGGTTACATTGGGTATGTTGTTATTCACTACTAAAAATAGAGGGTTTTTTCATCGACATTTAGTGAGAAATTTGTGCTACAAATAGGAGTATAATTTTTTTATCTCATTCTCACCGACCAACGTAACTCACTGAAAAAACGCATGGTGAAAAACGAGTTCCTATTAATACACCGAAAAACTTTCTAATTTTTCGTGTGAAAATACTATTATTATTATTTTCATCGATATTTAATGAAAATAGTCATTGTACATTTTTTGTGGGAAATTCGATAGGAAAATTAAAAAAATTAGTAGTGATTATTGTTGTTAAAGAGCATGTAAAAGAAAATTACTACCGATAATTTGAGACAAATGAGTACTATAAACAAGCCAAACGAATTGAAGGAGTGTGTGCCCCATCATGACTTCATGAGTAAACTTTTAGCCTAAAGTTCTACGAACTGAAATATTTTAGTGGATACACACTCAGTCTTCACGTGGCCAAAAAATAAATGAATTAAAGATTTGGGAAAAGGACAGATACTTTACATATGATATTCACGTGTCTTTACCTTTTAATATTTGCCCAACTTTGTCCACATCTATCCTTTAAAAAGGGGTGAATAGAAATATAAGATAAGAAATTTTAATGCTACATGAATTATGATTTGACAAAAAATAAACACACACAGAGCACAATCCAAGTGGATAGTTTATAGTTGGGGCTGTTGTTGGTGGAAATTTATGTGGGATTGAGTTTTCTCCGTCTGCAGTGACTTAAATACATGGTCCCGCATGTCGGAAACATTATTTCTTTTTATATGTTTAATCTATTAAATGAGTAAATTATATTAGTGTCAAATATCGTCAAATTTCGTTAGGAGATGAAAGAGATATTGATACACAAAGTAAGGTGTTTGAGACATGAATAGATGAATGATTTTTTGGCCAAACAACAAATCTCCCACATAGGTGAAAGATGGAAGGATTGAGCACCCATATTTTTAGAAGAGGGAGGATCTAGGTGAGCTTGGGTGTGTGCCTAAGCCCCACACGCGCGCCGCCTGGTCTGGGTCGGGTCACGGGTTCTCGGGCCTCGGACTGTCTACCAAAATTTTCTTTTTGGTCCCTGAAGTATTTTTTATTTATACTTTGTCCCCTGAAAATTTCGAAAACGTTGCAACGATTCGGAAGACCTTAGAAACGTTGCAACGACCCTCCTCTTCAACTATAAATTGAATCCTAACGTTCAGTTTACAGATATACAACGAAAACTCTTATCTATTATGTTCGACATATAGACACCCAGAAACATAAACACACACAAATTCCTCTCCTAGAATCAACAATTTATTTTATATTTATTTCTTCGCTAGAATCAACTTTATTTGCTTTGTATAGTTGATTGTGTCGATGTTTTATCATGAGAGACTATTGTCCATCACCGTAAAAGCATCTATACGGGACAATTTTATCTTAAAAACAGAGAGTCATCTCTCGACTCAGCCTTTATTTTATTCTATTTACCCTTTCTGACACTATAATTATCTACAATTTAAGATAAAAAAAATTCTAAGTGTTCGTAAGAAAGAATTCAAAACAGTGATTGTTTTTTATAATTCAGACAGTGTAGTTGACTAATTAAGAAAAGGAAAATGAAGAACGTTTGCAGTTGTGGTGGTTATCTAACGAAATTGGCTCTCAATGGGATGACCAGTATGCCACTTTTGATTATGTCATGATAAGTATATATATGAGGATTTATTCTCTTTATTGCATCAAAGCAATGCGAGATTACACAGAAAGTCGGGTTCTATTTTCTTTAACTCTACTTATTATTTATTTATGAATTTATATCCTTTCTGATTTTGTGAAACTTATTTTCATAATTAGGGTAGATAACATGTTTTGTGATGATCTTGAAATGCATGATAAATTTAGGAATAACATATTTTGAAATATTAGTGTAATATTATTCTGCGCCAAAAGATGGCATAACTATATTGAATAAAGATCATGTGAATTCTACTTTCAAGTTGTTGGATGATATATATGAATTTCTTTATTTTGATGGATAATATTTATACTTGAAAGTTGTTAGAACAATTTTAAAATTCAGAGAAATGATTTACTAGATTTAATTTGTTCCATATGAATTATGAAAAGGTTACAATGAGTTAGTTGGAATTCCACTGAAAAGATTGAAATCTTAGATTTACTAACAAAATGGTGGAAACAATGAAAAAACTTAAAGGTGTTGGTTTCATTACCAACTACTAATTAAATTTGGTTGTCTCATTTGAGAAAGCGGTCAGATCTATTTTCACTTTAAACAAGCCAAGATGTTTCTGGCGCACATAAATTTGCCATCAAATTTTATGATGGAAAATTTATGACAAGTATTGAAAAGAATGATAAATTTGTAGGAAGGGGCTTCGCGTATGACAACCTCTTCAAAATGAATACTATATTTGTAATCCATTCATCTAATGAAATAAAGACATCTACCTACTTGCTTGAGTCATGTAACTTATGACATTATAGATTAGGACACGTTAAATACAAATCCATTCAAAGTTAGTAAAGTTGGAATTATTGTCTTCCTTCGACATAAACCCTCAACATGAATGTGAGGTGTGCGTAGAAGCAAAATTAACCAAATCGTCTTTTCATTCGGTCGAAAGAAACACCGCTCCTCTAGAACTCATTCTCACCGATATATGTGATTTAAAGTTTGTACAAACTAGAGGGGGGAACAAGTACTCTGTGACTTTCATTGATGATAGTACAAGGTATTGTTACGTTTACTTGTTTAAAAAAGTAAGGATGGAGTATTTGAAGCATTTAAACGTTACAAAGCAGAAGTTGAAAATTAACTAAATCTACGGATTAAGGCAATTCGTAATGATAGAGGGGGAAAATATGTAGCATCGTTTGAAGAATACTGTGCTCAATTCGACATTGTTCATCAAACGATTGCTCCTTACTCGCCTCAGTCTAACGGTATTGCCGTCCGCAAAAACCGTACGTTAAAGGAAATGATGAATGTTTTACTTATCAATTCCGGGTTAGTCCAAAACATGTGGGGCGAAGCGATTCCTACCGCTAATACAATTCTCAATAGAGTTCCGCATAAGCGTAAGGATAAAACTCCATATGAATCATGGAAAGAAAACAAACCCACTTACAAATATTTGAAAGTGTGAGGCTGTTTGGCAAAGGTCGAAGTACCTAAACCAAAACAAGTCAAAATTGGACCTAAGACTATAGATTGCATATTCATCGGATATGCAAATAACAGTAGTGTTATCGCTTCTTAGTATATAAGTCGGAGATACCTGATATCCATAAGGGTACGATCATAGAATCAAAGAATGCTGAATTCTTTGAACAGATCTTTCCTCGAAAGGAAAAGAAATATTTTGCGCAAACGAAGTTATGAACAAAATGCTCAAAATCCACAAGATCCGGGAATTTCTGATTATCCGGAACTAGACGTTCCAGATCTACAAGAATCCGAAGTTACTGACTATCCGGAACATAATGTTTCAGATATACAGAACTTAGGGATTTCAGAGGTTGAACCAAGATGAAGCAAAAGGGCCAAAAAGAACAAAACCTTTGGTCTAGATTTTCTAACCTATATGGTTGAAAATGAACCAAGGACAATTAAGGTAGCATTGTCAACTCTAGAAGCACCATTTTAGAAAGAAGCTATATAAAGCGAAATAGATTCCATCATGCAAAACCATACTTGGGAAATGGTTGATCTTCCTCCGGGAAGCAAATTTTTGGTTTGTAAGTGGATACTCAAAAGAAAGTACAAATGAGATGGAACTATTGACAAGTATAAGGCAGATTAGTAATCAAATGCTACAGACAAAAGGAAGGCCTCGATTACTTCGACATATACTCCCATGTATATATATTAACGTTCATAAGGGTATTCATAGTCATAACGGATTTGCGTGACCTTGATTTACATCAAATAGATGTTAAGACAGACTTCCTTAATGGAAAATTGGAAGAGAAAATATACATGGAACAACCCGAGGGGTAGTGATTCAAGGACAAGAAAAGAAAGTATGTCAACTTGTTAAGTCTATGTACGGACTCAAACAAGCCCCGAAACAATGACATGAAAAGTTTGACAATACTTTATTATCAAAAGGTTTCTCCATAAATGAATGTGATAAATGATAAGGGAACTCTGACTCATTTGTCATGTTATGCCTTTACGTAGATACATGCTCATCATCAAAAGCAGTCTAAATTTGATACTGGAAACCAAAAATATGTTGAAACAATATTTCGACATGAAAGATATGGATATTACATATGTAATCTTAGTAATTAAGATTTCTAAGACATCTGACGGACTGATCTTATCTCAATCTCATTACATTAAATATGTTTTGAGGAAATTTGATGTATTTGACAGTTCTCCTATAAAGTCACCAGTGGATATGAATCATAGAATTGATAAGAATAGTGGTGCACCCGTATCCCAAGAGCGATATGCGAAAGTCATTGATAGTTTAATGTATATTATAAACTGCACCCGACCCGATATCACTTATCCAGTCAATACGTTGGCTAGGTTTACTCGTAATCCTAGAATTAATCACTGGAAAGCGTTAAATTGGATACTACAATATCTGAAATATTCACTTACAGATTACACTATTCTAGATATCAAGTCATATTGGAAGAATATAGTGATTCAAACTGGATATCGAACATACAGAACACCAAATTCACCATTGGGTATATTTTTATAATTAGTGGTGGACTTGTGTCTTGAAAGTCCTCTAAGCAAACATGCATCGCCCGATCCACGATAGAATCAGAGTTTATTGTTTTAGATAAAGCAGGATAAGAAGCATAATGGCTTCACGACTTCTTAGAGGATGTCTCTTATTGGGATAAACTTGTACCTTCGGTGATTATTCACTGTGACAACCAATTGGCTTTAGGAAGGGCATGAAATAGTATGTACAACGGCAAGTCTAGACATATTCGTCGGAGACATAAGACCGTTAGGCAGTTGATCACTACGGGTGTGATTTCCATTGACTACATCAAATCAAATGATAACATAGCAGATCTATTAACTAAAGGCCTACCCAAATATCAAATATTTTGTCTGTCTAGGGGAATGGGCTTAAAACATAAACAATAAGAATTATTATGGTGGTAACCCAGCCTTACTGACTGGAGATCCAAGGAATTTGGTTCAACGGGACAACTAAACTGTAGAGGTTCAGTTTTAGCGCTTCACATGAAGTAAAAGAATTTCAAATTATTATTCTTTAAAGAAATATAATTCCAAAGTTGTTCCCGCGATAGACATTAAGTGTTACCTGCAATAATGGATAAAGGACAAGTTCTAAAACTTTTAATGATTCCTAACACTTGCTAGTGGGGTATAGCAGGATACCTTATAGGAGATCACCAATTTAAGTGCGAAGACAGACCGCTTCAAATGTACGCACTTAATAATCCAAGAAGTTGTCCATGGCCACATCGAACAAAATAAGAAGAAGTGAATAAGGAGAGTTATTGTGTTGATATCATTGTCTTGGTTTATACTAAACACTGACGGTTCAAGACATCACGTTTATCCCGCAGTAAGTAAATCCGATGGTAATCGACTAAGGAAGGTTCAAAGCCAAAAACTACCTTTCCTGATGCAATATCTTTCTGCTGAAAAATTGCTGAATTTTGGCACCCTGTGTGCATCAATTATCTTTCAAGAGGGGATTGTTGAAATTTTATGTGGGATTGAATTTTCTCCGTCTTTAGTGACTTAAACACATGGGCCCCACATGTCAAAAATATCATTTCTTCGCACATGCCTAATCTACGAAATGAGTAGATGATATTAGTGCCAGATATCGTCAAATTTCGTTAGTAGACGAAAAGAGATATTGGTACACAAAGTAAGGTGTTTGAGACATGAATAGATGGATATTTTTTAGGCTAAACAATAAATCTCCCACGTAGGTAGAAGATGAAAGGATTGAGAAATATATAAGCTCTATTTTTTAGTAAGGGTTTGAGAACCCAAGTGGTAACCTGTGTGTTTAAAAGAGGGAGGACTAAGTAAGCTTGGGTTCAGGGCTATGCCCCACACACGCGTCTCCACCTCCCGCCCGCCCGGTCCGGGTCGGGTCGAGTCACGGGTTCTCGAGTCATGAGCTGTGGACTGTCTTCCATAATATTTTTTTTGGTCCCTGAAGTGTTTTTTATTTATACATTGGCCCCTGAATATTTCAGAAACGTTACAACGATTCGGAAGACCTTAGAGATGTTGCAACAGCCCTCTTCTTCAATTATAAATTGAATTCAAACGTTCAGTTTACATATATACAACAAAAACTCTTATCTTTTGTTTTGTTCGACATACAGAAACCCAGAAACAGAAACACATAAAAGATCCTCTCCTAGAATCAACAATCTGTTTTATATTTATTTCTTCGCTAGAATCAACTTTATTTGCTTTGTATAGTTGATTGTGTTGTTGTTTTATCTCAGGAGACTATTGTCCATCACCGTAAAAACATCTATACGAAACAATTTTATCTTAAAGACAGAGAGTTATCTCTCGACTCAACCTTTGTTTTATTGTGTTTACCTTTCTTACACTATAATTACCCAAAGTTGTAACAATTGGACAGATAGATACAAATATTGTACATTTGTTTAAAGCATAAAGGGGGAGAATGATTTTATGACTAATTTAAATATTCTTTTTAGTTGTATATGACCTTTTTTTCGTGAAATTAATCAAATATACATTACCCTCTGTGTTCCATTTTAATTGTCACTTTATCTTTTTTCGTGCGTATTAACAAAACTAATAAAAATAACTACTTCTTAATGCTAACAATATAATTGAAAATAATTGTCAACTTTAATTTTGAATTTTTAAAGTGATAATTATTTTAATTTTAAAAAAACTAAAAAAACCGTTAAACAAGTAAACAACTATAGGACCTCCGGGTTAAAAAGTAAATACTGAAAGACTCACATAGACATGAATAGAAATATGAAATAATCTACCCCTAAAAAGTCCAAAATCTTTAATCTCATTTCGCCACAAGAGCACATAAAATCTTTGTTGAATCATATTTTTTTAATTCAAATTGGACTCAAGGGTTAAATTCTTGAAATCTCTTAGGTCGAGTATACATTATGCACTTTTATGTACAATGATAGGACAAAATTGCACAATGGGATATTGAAAAACAAACCCATAGTTTGAGGAGATATATCGTCCTTTCGAGCAACGCATAAGGTGGTGGCGATTGGGCCTAAAAAATTTAGCCCAAGTTCTACAAACCCAATTTATTGGATTCACATTACTCTCGACTCTTCGCATGTCCAAAAGAAATAGACTTTTTCAAATACCTTTACTCGGGTAATTTTGACCGATTTGTGAAAATCGTTAAATGAGGGTATATTTGTCAAATTTATTAACGATGAGGCAAAATTAGCAGGATGATAGGGTGGAAGATAAAACTAATTAATAAAATAAAGTAGAGAGATATATTTGTCCCTTTACCCTACATATATTCAGGTCAATCTCTCTAAGGAATTTATCTCATTGTCCTTCCTTCAACCGAGCCTTAACTTTTAACCAGGGGCGAATTTATTAGATAAATTATGATGCACCTGAATTTATAGTCTCTTCGAAAAATTAGATATTTTATGTACATATTTTCTAAAACTGTCATAATATTATTTGTTGATACTCATGCTCTAAGGACGTTAAATGATACACTTGATTGTATGTTGAATTATTTACCTAGAGGATAGGGATCAATTCCCACATAATATACTTTTTTCTCATTTTTTTAAGTGGTACATCCATGTTCTAAAATTTCTAGATCCGTCTCCACATGCGCCAAGGGGAGAGGTAAAAACGCAGTACCTCTTATATGGTTTATTTTGATCGGAGGTATAAGCCAAGTTAATTTTCGTATATAAATTGGTATTGCTTTATATCATGTTTTATTTTCGATCGATATTAAAATTTGAATAATGTATGTTGTTTAGTATCGGAAACCAAATATTGTTAACTTTGATCGGACTTTCTAAAAATCCATATGATATGATATGGCTTTCAAGCTTCCTAGTCTGGGTTTGTGTGAAGCATGAGAACATGAGCAAGCTCAGTCTTTCGCTACTCGTGTGACCCCGCCTCATGGCTTTCAGGATCATAAACAGTGATTCTGACGACATCACTCTTCATATAATCTTGTGATGTACGAAAGTAGGGCACACCATAATAAACAGGTACACCTCTAGCGACGGCGAACCACCCAATATTCCTGATCAAGCTGGTAACTAATATGAGTATAAGTTATTGTTGTTAACATGTATTCAAAAAAATAATGTAACACAAAATCTGAAAGAAGAGGAAAATAAAATCGAGCCCATTGAATTCACAGTGTGTCCTTAAGAAAACAATATTCTCCTCAAGTATCCGAAGTTACGGAATATATCCTCCCTGGATAGAACGAATTAATTCACCAACGTAGCGGTATCTTAAACCCTGATGAACGGCGAACGCAACAGACGACAGAAATCACACATAGAAAATATTTGAAGTGCATAAAAAATTATCAAAATTTTCATAAGGAAAATTTGAAGGGTTGGATAGATATTTATAGCCAACAACAAATGTCTATTCTGAAAAGGCATGTGTTTTTTTGGCAAAATTTTGCCTTTCCGAAAAAGGCAAAAGAAATAAACCTTTCATTTCATATTCACACCAAAAATATCTAACAATCCTCCACATGAATGGGGAATGGCTATATGATAAAGAAATGCACGGACAAATATGTAATTTGCAAGTAAAGATAAATTGCATTTGGATAAGTAGGTTTTCCTTTGAACTTTTCGTAGTGAACATATGTTGGATATACTCGGTTAATTGATAGATTTGATATCTTTGAACCATCGAGTTTTGGTGTATACCTAAACAATCACATGGCACACAATTAACCCATAACCGCCTTTGGTTCTTACTGTTGTGTTCGTTTCAGCCATGAACACCGCTTGATTTCATGAGTGCGTAGAGCATGGGCCTTTACCTAACATACTTCACACTCACATAGGTAATTCCTAAACGTGTCATCCCGTAGATACAATATCTGGTCATACCTGCCAAACTTAACAACAATTAAAAAGCTTACACTTTATTGACTCGTTAAAAAACCTTAATGTTTTATCCTTGTTTCTGAACATTGTCTTCATCATGAGAATAGGTTGAGTTATTTGACAATGTTGAACCGTCATTCATAACTTTGTTTGATCACTTTGAACCTAGCTTTTGGGATCTCTAGTCTACTAGGTAGAGTTACCGCCATGATGATTTGTCATAGGCCTTAAATTCATTCCCCTCGATGATATTTAAGATGTCTCTCTAATTAGGCCTTTTGTAAGTGGATCCGACACGTTATCTCTTGACTTTGCATAGTTAATTGTGATAAATCCACTAGAGAGTAGTTACCGAACGGTATTGTGTCTCTATCGTATGTAATGAGATTTACAATACATAACGCTCTCTGCCATTTCTATTGCTGCTTGATTATCGCAACGTATGCATATTGGTACCAATAGTTTGGGTCTGAATGAAATATATTCCAAGAAATTTCGGAGCCATTCAATTTTTTCACTGATCATGTGTAAATCTATGAACTTAGACTCCATTGTGGAGCGAGCGATACCAGTTTATTTGGACGATTTCCAAGACACTTCTCTTCTACTAATGGTAAAATATGTCCATTTGTGAATTTAGTTTTGTTGACTTGGTGATCCAATTTACATCACCGTACCCCTTAATAACTACGAAATACTTATTGTAGAGCAAATGCAAAACACAACTTACTTAAAGTGATATCGTTTTATCAATACCATTGAATGATTGACATCAGTTGTGACCAGAATCTTTGAACAATATATTTATTTTTCAACCATTCCACTTTTGTAAGTCACTTCTTCGACACCCAACTAATATATAACACATTTACCGATGTGAAAATCCAAGCTATTGAAGTTTTTTCCCATTATCATTAGTTGGTTCTTCGTTTTATAAATCAGTGAATTTATACATTCAATAAATTGTCTCGTCTTTATAGAGGGTTGTCTTACAACAAACACATATTATCATAAAAAGTCACAACCTTTCAAGTGACATTTGATCATGAAATAACATAACATTATATTTCAAATGACATCCCTTCATGAAATTAAAGAACACAACCTTAATAAAACGTGGTGACATAGATAGACGTTCAATCCTGCAGCAGCTAGTTGCTCGGCCATCTGATCAACCACATTAAATGAGTAGTTTTATCAACTAGTTCTCATCAAGACAGAACAACTAATGTGAAATTTTCACTAACTACCATTTCAATACCACTAATGACATATATCGTGGGTTGGCAATTGGCATAGTATAATAAAGTCAATAAATCGGATTTTTCTGATTCTACGAGAAATCGATATCCTTATTATTTATGGAATACCCTATGAAGACACAATCAACTATTTTCAGTCATATTTTTACCCTTTTAGGTTTAGAAAATTACAATTTATCCAATACCCTACACTTTGAAGTAATTCAAGTTGAATTTTCTTCCGTTATATTTTTCATATGGAATAGATTATGTTTTAATATGGGGCACTCGATTGAATATTTTAATAGACGTAAAATAACTTCCCCCACAAGTTCTTAGGTAAACTGGAACTTATCGACAATACATTCATCATTATTGTAATTACTTGATCGCTATATTTATCGACCAACAAAAGGCGGGTAGCCTTTCACCAACATTCATGTCTATACAAATAGTTGTATTTTAATAGAGGCATTTTAGAGGAAAGAACATAACTCTTCTGAACAAGTATATGATCAATTATATCGTTAAGTGGATGCTCTCAAATATTCTCCTTCAAATAGAGAATAAATCTCATCACCATAATCTGGTGTCTTTATCATATGCCTTCCATAAGTTTTTCCACCATGTCATCTTTGCCAATACTATTACAAACGATGAACAACCAGGTAACCTCGATAACGAATAAAAATAACCGTTGAGGGACTTAATACATCTCATATGTATATTAATACATATCATATGTATATTAATGCTCATAAGATTTCATTCGTCACTATAATAGTTAGAATTACTTCAGTAATCTTTATCCAACATTAAAAGAAATCTTTCGAAATTTGGGTTCTTCAGATATACAAATACACACGCATACGCACACTTACGCTGATGCAAAACATGTGTATAGTTTTATTGACCTATAATAATATATACATATTATTTTCATGATATCAAAATAATTTCTAAGTATTAATGTAAGTTTAATTCACGCCTTATTATCTTGAAAATAATTTTCACATATTTTATGCATGCTACCAAATTATATCTCAACTAATTAATTTTATGGTATGCAAATAAAATATATTTTGAGATCATTGCATAATAAATGTCTATCCTAACATTTATAAAAAAATATCATAAATCACATAGGGTAGAAAATTAATTATAACCTGATTTTTGTTACCACCGAACCATATCAATCTTCGACTACTAATGGCGTGATTAGAGATGGCAACAGATCGGATCTGGACTGAATCCTACTAGATCCATATCCAGATCCGTTTTTCATATATGAATTCAGATCCATCGGGTCCATAAAAATCAGATCCAAATCCGGATCCATCAGGTCCATAAAAATTAGATCCAAATGCGGATCCATCGGATCCACCGGGTTCACGGATCGGATCTGGATCCACATATAAATGTATTTATCGTGAGTGATTTTTACATTTTTGTACATTGAACTTTTTTAAAACTCCAAGCATCAACAAATTTTTTGTTGCTCCAATTATATCTAGCTACTTTCTTGTGTTTAAAGGGCTAATTGGTATTTTGTATTTAAATTATTCAAATGCATTTACAATCTTTTCATGAATTAAATTAAGTTTAAAAGGTAAAAATATTTAGTGTGACTGATAAAATTTAAAAAAAATACTTATGCTAAAATCTTCAAACAACATTCAATAAAATCAGAGTGAATTTGGGTAGCCAAGTTGGTGTAGCAGTAGAGCGCGGGACCGCAAGGTCACGAGTTCGATCCCCTGCATAAACCTTCTTTGGAGCTTATCATGACTTGCTGAAAGTGTGGTTAGCGGGTGCCGCGGTTTCGGGTTCTTAAAAAAAAAAAAAAAAAAAAAAGAGTGAATTTTTTATGAAACTTATGCTTGAAACATTAATAATACTATATGATATGCTAAAATTGCTACTGTATTTTATTATGCCTAAGGGGTTAGATAATATACTTGAACTGATAAATAATCAATTAATGATTAAAAGATTTAAAATACATAAATTATATAAAAAATACTTATAAAATTACATTCTAAGTTATGGATATATTTAATAAAAAACGGATCCACAAGTCGGATCTGGACCGGATACAAATCTCAAATACAAGATCTAGATCCGTCGGGTCCAAATTTTGAAGATCCATATCCTATAAAACAGATATGGATCCACCGGATCCAGAATCCACTGCCATCTCTAAGGGTGATTTCTAAATTTCTTGCCAAAGTCACTAAATATTTATTGTCCATACATATGGAATAGTTAGGATGCCAAATCCCATCATCCAAAGCCAATTCAATATGGCATTTAACTTTTGAATGCAAATTTTATCTAAATGATACTTACCATGAAAACATGAAAATAATTATGTATCTTGCAAATTCTTCCACACCTGTAGGTTCATATGCTTTGCAAATAATTGATGTATTTTTCTACCAAAATTATTTGCTGAATGAAATACATTAAATTTTGAAAGAAATAACATAGAGATGAAGAGAGTAAATAAACCAGTGACATCAAATTAATTCAACGCAGTGATTCGACATAGCAATATATGCAGTAATTAACACTAACTGATTCATCACATAATATCGTTATCCTTTCCTTCTCTCCATTATTTACTTGTCCCGATTTAATAAATGGTGAAGTTTTTTATGAATACAAAACAAATAGATTTAATAAACCGGTGAAGTTTTTATGTTCTTCAAACCGAATAAACAACATTGAAAACCAGTGAATATTTTATATATTCAAACCAATAAAAAGTTACTAACTCAGTAATTTTTTTTATATTCTTTGAACCGAGTAGTAACTTGGAGTAGAAAATCACGTAGATTTTAATCTCCAAACAACGAGTAGAAAACCATAAAGGTTTTTGTCTCCAAAAAAAAGTACTTTTTATTTATGAAAAAAATACTTTTTTATTTATATCTAAAAAGAGTACTTTATTTATGAAAATAGTAGTTTTATCTCAGAAAAGGTTACTTTCTTCTCTGTCAAAAGATTAAATTATAATAGATTAACAGAATACATAATATATAAAAATAATAATTTTCTTAAGATTGTTGTCAACCTGTATTAAAAAAAAAATGTAACACAAAATCTGGAAGAAGAGGAAAATAAATTCGAACCAACTGAATTTACATTGTGTCCTTAAGGAAATTACTCCCCTCAAGTATCCGAGGTTATGGAATATATCCTCCCAGGATAAAACGAATTAACTCACCAGCGTAGCGGTACTTCAAATCCTGATGAACGGCAAACACAACAGGCGACAAAAATCACACACAGAAAATATTCGAAGTACGGAAAAGAAAGAAGAAGATGATCAGAATTTTTGAAAGGATGGCTAGATAGTTATAGCCAACCACGAGTGTCTGTTAAAATTGACCCGCCTAACGATGACGGTTTGTCGCTAGTGAATATAAATGTATAATCAATGTATAATGCATACGTATTGAATATATTAAAAAAATTAGACCTAATGTTTGTTTTGTGGGCTTTATTGGGCTGGCGTGTAAAATTCCATATAACTATAGTAAGTAATCAGAAACTTGTAATGCATGAAAACAATATATGGCATATATTGTAGTGGATTTCAAGAAACAATAAGATGACAATACATAGTCCAATGTGAAACTACAATAATATTATTGGCCCTCTCAAGACTCTACTTCCCTGATACTCTGCTCTACACATTTTAGCGGTTATTTACGCAAATAGACATTTTTATGGCCTTGTTCTTAGAAGTTAGAACTTCTTCAAAATTAAACCAGTGGTCTTTAGTTTAAAATTGAAAACCACTACTCAAAACCACAGATTTAATTTTGTAAAAGTGGCCAACTTTTAAATACAAGATCAAAAAAGTGGCCACCTGCCATAAATATCACCATTTTATCTTACAATATAAATGAACTAGTTTACAAAAAGTAAGCTTCGAGTCTATCTCGATAGCTCATTATAGCACTTAATTTCTACACACAGACCAAAATATAGAGATGATAAGTTAACTTAATAGCCGAGCAATTCACAATCTCCGGACCTAAGTTAACGTACAGCTAAATGATGAGTACTTTAGATGTGTGAAGTCAACTAGCTAAGTTGCAAGAACAGAAGCAGAGAAAATCCAGCGTACACAAGGTGAATCTTGATCACTCTCTGGAAAGAAGGTTGATCATGTGCTCCAGAAATGGCAAACTCTCGTTTCTCTGCAGCATTCTCTAGTTGACAAAATGAGGCACGACATATCTGCTTTAAGCTTTGTTGCTCGGAAACAACGTGATCCCCTGAGACACAAGCACATAATTTGTCATTGCAACAACAAATAAGGCATTGTTTCATCCATTTGGAAGAAACATCAATCATTTGTTCACAATTTAATACAGACTGTTGTTTCCTTATACACTCGGGCCTTTCTATAACTATCATCCTCCGTAACAATATTTTACTATAACAACCAAGTTTTCTTTGGAACTGTTTTTGATGTTATGTTATATTATATATTCTCTATAACAACATTTATCTATAGCAGCCATAAAATATCTTGACAAACGACCCCCTTGTAGAGAGGTTTGATTGTATGTATGATAAAAAGTTTTACCATCAATAGCTTCTGGTTGGGAGAGGATCATAGTCATAAGCATCACCAGCCTTGATAAACCGCCCCTTCACACGCCTTCTGACATCAGCTCTTACCTTGCGGGAAACATATCTCACTCGCTTGTCAAATCTGTCACATTATAAAAAGACTGTTAAAGAGGGTATTGAAAACCTACCAAATCGAAAAAAATTCTGGAACCATGGTGTACATAAGCTAAATAATCAAAGATATCTTAATTAGTTTAAATGTTGATAAAAAAATAGGCGCAAAGTCTCGGCTTAGAGCCTAAGCTGAAGAACGATTGGCGTATCATTGTCAAACCAAAGATTGCACAATCTCCAGAATAACTTTTCAGGTAAGTTCTTAGGGGTCGTTTGGTTGTTGGTTAGAGTTATGTAGGCATTAGTAATGCAAGAATTAGTTTTGCAGGGTTTAGTTATACAGAGTTTAGTTATTCATGTATTAGTTCTTTCATCTTCTACCCTACATAAAATAATACATAAATTGATTTATAACTTGCGTATTTAATTATCCAGGATCATAAACTGATAACTAAACAGGGTACTTGGTATGTTGAATAAACATGATACTAGTAATGCTAGTAGCACTACATGAATAATTCACTTCCTAACCAGCAACCAAACGACCCCTAAGGAACCAAAGACGAACTTATTTCTACCGTTTCTCGGGTTCAAATTTATACGGCGACACAACTGAACAAAACTTGAGATGCTACTGATAGGTCCATTTCAACTATTAATAAACAAGAACTTACTTCCTTGTCTTCTTCTTTTCCTTGTAGCGTAACACAGCATTGCTCCTGCTAGTCGATGGCGAAGAAATTTCAGGATATGCAGGACACCATGGTGGCTCTCCAATTAGGAGCATTGGGGAGACTCCACAGTCTTGGTGATCTCCAGCACTGCATTCTCCTCCAGTTTGGTTGGAAACAGAGAGGCTAGATTGTCTAGCAAAGTAAAGGATAGAATCCGTCTTGCAGCTCATCACTGAATCTGCAGATGCTGCATCGCTACATGTTGGCTGCACTGTATTTACCCGTGCCATTGACGATCCCTGGTAAATATTATCAAGATTTAGGTTCATCAATGTTTTATATGATTATATGATACTTTTCCTGGAAAGATCAAAGAATAATCACAGACGATAAGATAAAGAGCATCAGAACATACTATGATGTAACAATACTCTGAAATATTAAAATTGAATGTTCTATCAACTGGCCAGATTTAAAATTACAACATCTAGATGATTAACAGTTTAATATTTGTTCAAACAAATCTCATTTCCTTTTTTTTGTAACTGACACACAAACCTAGCACATACAGTGAATTCATTAAAAGCAGAGATATAGTCCAAAACCTGCTACAACATATAGCATAATAGTCCAAGCATTGACCTACTGTAAATGAAAAAGGTCCAAAAAATTAGTATTATGTAGAACAGAATCCTATTAATAGTACACGGCTACGATAGATATAAGCTTCCAACTCTCTTCACCTGAAATCAGCTGCTGGACCATCAATTATAAAAACATAGACAGGACCCTTGCTTATGCAAAAAATACTAGTTTCCAGCACCTCAAACTAGATTGATTATTTATTAATCGGTGCATCAGTCGCAGATCCTAAGACTTTAGCTGAACTATAGGAAACATACTCTCCCCCTTTAGGAAAAATGTAAAAAGGTTCATGCTATAAATTGCTTATGAAGAGCGGGTCCCCAGCCGCCGACAATGAGTGTGCCATTCTTTCTCTTTCCTTTTTATTTACAAACAAAAGAAGGTGCTAACTAGAAAATTACAAAAGAACATTACACATTTTGTGGACATCCTTCAACATGAAGAGAAAAGTTTTTGATAAGTTAGTGTCAATGAAGAGAAATGTTTAGACTAACTAGATTATGACGATAGAGAAAGTACAGTAATTCATAAGTTCTTGATCAAGCTAATAGTAATAGTGATGGCATGGCTACATGAAAGAACTAATAGTCAACGGAAAGTATACAGCAGTTGAAGTATACGGAGGAGAAATAATGTTCACACACCTCGGTAGCATTGGCATCCCGGCAGCTGGAGTCAGCATTTTTCATGTCTTTCATCCCAAAGAAGCAATCGAGATTTTCATTCTCAAATAACTCATCTGGATAATTGAGAGAATCACCAAATAGCTCTTCATAATTCTCGATACTCAAGTCCACCGCATCCATAATGAGATTATCACAGTAAGGATCCTCCTCAAATAAACTAGAGCATTTTGCTCCCATATAGCCGCCCTGAAAGTTAATGAAGATAATAGCTCAAGAAAATACTAGTGAAAAAAAAAGGAGAGACAATCATGTTTCAAGCAGAGACATTTCCCGTCAACCACTTGTTATTACACGAGATATGTTATGAATAAAATATTAGGGGCTTATAAAGAGGTAAGGTCTGCGTACACTCTACCCTCTCCAGACCCCACCGTGTGGGATTACACTGGGTATGTTGTTGTTGTGCTTATAAAGAATAATTTTTTTTGTTTCAGTTCAATAGCTTTTAATAAATCGAGATAAATACTTTATATATTGTAATTTACATTTATTGGCCATATCTCGGCACCCGTATCCGCACTTGGATCCATACCCCCAAATCCTAAAACTTATGTGATGAAGAATTCGACCTTTAGATCCGCACTAGTATCGGACACCCGTACCCGAGTCCAAGCAACTTAGGCTAAGATTTCTTTTTTGGAAAAGTGATGTATGACGTATCGATAAGATAAAAACAATACAAAAAGTGAAAGAATCATTTCAGAAAAAGTTATCATCGGTAAAATAGGGTCCAAATTTGCAAATAACAAACTATGGAACAAATCTTCTAAAGGTAACAAATCCAGGAATAAAAATCTCTGAAATGGCGCTTTTCAATATAGAGGAACTCATACACTAAGGGTTAACAAGTCAAATGATTTCAAGAGCAACAAGGTGAACACATGCTAAATAACCGTCTCAACCTTTTACCAGATACTAGGATGTAAATGCAATCAAATGCTAAATAAAAAATTATGAAATTCTTCACTTCTATCAACGAACATCACTGAAAACTTAATTTACCTTTGACGATGCAGAATTTGAGGATCCAAAAGGCGTGTCCACATTATGCATCTTGTTGTCAAGAGTAGGCATAGATGAATCCATTAAAAGATTCGATTTCTCTGAAATATTCATGTCATTCGCTTCGAATGCAGCACGAGTATTTTGTGAATTGTCCTTTCCTTGAGGACCTTGACCATCCCTAGGACGGTTATCATTGATGTTCATTGAACCCATTCTCTGTTCACAAGTACCACCAATCGAAGGGTCATCTAATAGGAACGACCAGATATTAGAAAGTTCAGCAGCGGAAGGACAGCCCGTATAAAAACTAAGTGCTTGCCTCTTGTGCATTGAGCCCGAGCCCGAACTAGAACTACTAGCATGACCTGACCAATCACAGTTCTGGCAAAGAGATACTTTCTCATCAATGCATCTAATGACAGCTGGTTGCGAATTACATCTTTCGCATATAAGTGTCCGGGAATGACGTTGCGAAAGGGCATTTGCGGAATGTACATTTCGATCACATGACAAACATAAGCAAGCTGCATCAGACTGGCAATATACAATCGATCTTTGCTCGCCACAGTATTCACATACATAACCCATAACTTCTTTTTGCCCTAGTTATTCTAGACCAGAATCAGTCTACAGATCTTCAGCCTTCGAGCACAAAGTTTAAAACTTTATGCGACAAAAAATGATTTGCTCAACTGATTTTGTTCTCTTCTGCAATTAGAAGCAAGAAACTACATTATCAAAAGCTAATAAGAAAAAAATATGCAATATTTAGTACAGTCCAAGTTTATCCTTCATATCCATAGATCTTTGTCCATCCAAAAAAGAAAATTTAAGAGTTCATACTGAGATCTTGGTCAGCAAAACAAGACTTTTAAGTACAACTTAAAGAGAATGGAAAAGGCAAAATCAAAGATGCTACTTTAGTCAATAAAGGGGAAAAGTGCTACAAAACTAATTGAGATTCAAGCATCCTGACAAATAGTGTGAGAACTTTCACAGCCACAGCTTTCATTCTGAACATCAACATTATCTATAGCAAAAAACAAACAAAAAATGACATTTTTTTCCTTATTAAAATATCTTAAGCTATAGGGGATGGAAATTTGAACAATCATCAAGAAAAGACATCAAACAAAGAAATAGAGCTCAAGAGAAGCATAGAGAAAGATCTATAAAAAAATTACATAAAGGATACAAAGAAACAGAACCCCATGTCTAAATAAGGACTTACAAGCAAGCAATTTTAAACAATGGAAGTTTGAGAAACTTCAAAATTATCAACATCCCACAAACAGATCAAACAATAAACACCAAGCAACCTCAATGAACTAAAAAAACTTGAAAAAAAATCATGAAAATAACTAACTTTACCTAATATAACAAAAAAGCTGACCAATAAAAGTACTCTACTACACAAGAACATAAAACCCCATGTCCAGAGTAGGATTTACAAGCAAATTTTCAACAATGGAAATTTGACAAAACATCAAAATTATCAGCAACCCCATAAACAGATCAAACAAGAAACATCAAGCAACACCAACATAGATTCAAGAACTGCAACCTCAATGAACTCAAAGGAAAACACATTTTTGACAAAACATTCAAGAAAGTAACTAACTTTACCTGAAATATCATATAACAAGAAAGCTGACAAAAAAATATACTACACAAGAACATAGAACCCCATATCCAAAGTAGGATTTACAAGAAATTTTAAACAATGGAAATTTAACAAAACTTCAAAATTATCACCACCCCACAAACAGATCAAACAAGAAACATCAAGCAACACCAACTGAGATTCAAGAAAAGCAACCTCAATGAACTTTAAAAAAATACATTTTTGACAAAAAAATCAAGAAACAGAATCCCATGTCAAAAGTAGGATTTACAAGCAATTTTAACTTCAAATTTATCGGCAACTCACAAACAGATCAAACAAGAAATAGCAACATAGATTCAAGAACAGCAACCTCAATGAACTCAAAAGACAACTTTTTTGACAAAAAATTCAAGAAAGTAACTAACTTTACCTGATATAACTGTGAAGCTGACCAAAAAAGATTACTACAACAAGAAATTAAAGGGGAACAAGTACAGATAGTTCCTTTTACAGCAGCTTTTTGTATTTCAAAAAATCCCTAAACAAGAAAGATGACCTTTACAAAATATCTTTCTCTATGTGTGTGGCCGTGTGGGGGTTGTTTTTGAAAGTCTATGATGTTTTTGGTATGTATTATATGCTTGTTGTATTGTTGGGAGTTGTGATAATATCTACAAATAAAATAATATTAAAGTTGATAAAAAAGTGCAAGGAGAGAGAAAGAAGAGAGGGGTGTCATGTGGGACCTTATCTTTTCATGAAAAGGAAAAGTTAGGCCCTCTCTTCCCCTACCCCTACCCTACCCCCACCCCCACCCCCACCCGAGATGGAAAAACAAATCAATATGTATCATGATATGTACTAGTGGGGGATTATGGGACATAAAATAAATCCCCCCAAACTAGAGGGAAAAGTGTGTGAGATGTGGCACCATGTCCTTCCTAGATATTTTAGTCTTGCAAAAAGAATATTAATTTGGCCGATAGATGGCTGCAAAAATGATTTCTTCACATTTTATTTTATTTTTTATCTCCACAACTTCAGCTGGTGCTCGGTATATGCATTACTCAAATATATACGGATTCACGCTTCATAAGATCCATTTTGAAAAAAACGTTCCTGCCAAAGATCTTTTCATATATCGAGCTCGAATTCAAGATCTGATTAAGGGGAAGCTATTCTATCTACGATATCACATCCTTCTTTAGCGGTATCTTTACGTGTTAGTTCTCGTTAAAAGATTCAATAACATACCCAGTGTGAGAATAGACACAAAAAGTAGAGAAGTTATTTTAAAAAATAAATAAAAAAGATTCATACAATTTTCTTATATTGATAATTAAGGTTTTAAAGTCATGAATTAAAAGTGTTATTTTTGACAAATAAAAACAAATGAATTTAAAATGTGATTTTAGATTTATTTAAGAATAAGGGACCATTTTTGTCATTTTCTCTAGTTTGATAACTTAGACTCTTTTCTTTTAACTTTGATGTGCACTAGCTAGCTAGCTGTAAAGATAAAAGGTTTCTTAACACATAAATTGTATGTATAACATTAAAAGTATCATTAATATCTGTTGACCTTAAAGATAAATACCATGTCAACTTTTAGAAGAGTATGTCATTGAGGGCAAAATTAGAATTTGAGAAATAATAATATAAGTGATTACACACAATGAAATCATCTAAATATCTAATCTAAAATCTTAATTAAAATACTCATCACTTTGTTCTATTTTATATTAATCTTTAGTAGAACAAAGTGAGTAGTAAATTAAGATATTAGATTAGATATTTAGATGATTGCACTGTGTGTAATCACTTATATTTGTTCTATTTTATATTAATCTTTAGTAGAACAAAGTGAGTATTTAATTAAGACTTTAGATTAGATATTTAGATGATTGTACTGTGTGTAATCACTTATATTTGTTTTAGCCGCTTAACCTATCAAATGAACCCATGATCTCCATCATGTCAAAGTACCTTTTTCTCTTTTTCAAAGAGAAGATTTGGAACTTGTTTAAATTTACAGAAAATGTGTTCTTTTTATTAAAAATAGAATAAAGAGATATTTAAAAAGGGCAAAAGGTTGTTAGTTTAATGCACCCCGTCTAGGGATGGCAAGTGGGTATATTTTACGGATTCTGCACCGCACCTGCTCCAATTGGGGCGGGTATGAGTATTGAAAATGTATCCGCCATGGGTAGGTGGTGGATTTACAGTTATACCCGCCTGATACCTACCTACCCGCCCGCCTATTCTGATGCTTGATTTTTGCCCTTTGATTCATTTGAATATTTGATTGATTGTATTCCAGAAAATTAAGTTTTTTCGGTAGCTCATGTACCGATGGTGTTCTAAGAAAGTTGGTAATTCTTGGATCAACTTTGTTTTTGTCATTTGTTCACTACATTGGTTTAATAATTGTTGGTTATGTTGCTTTTAAACTTGGGGTTATTTCACTTGCATCATTTATTTTAATGTCATTGATATGGTTGGCGGGTGTTGACAGGTGACGGATATCCACTTGGGTGGTGGAGCGGGTGTGGATTTAAGAATATATCTGTCTAGGTGGGTATGGATGTTGAAATTGTACCCGCCACCCGATGAATATAAAATTTTCTGGCGGGTATCGATGCGGGGAGGGGATACCCACACCCGCCCCACCCAATTGCCATCCCTAATCTCCCCATCCCACCATCACTTGTTGAAGGAGCCCTATTAAAACTGGAGATATAATATGTAAATACTTATTTGTAACGGTTGTTTAATTTACTATGATTAAGCGATTTAATTGGTGTATTAATTATCTATAGTCGACTAATAAAAATTTATATGCAAATAAATATCATGCATTTATTGATTTGATGTAAATAACTATCACTAATAAGTTTTTAGCAATATAAATAAGATTATGTTGAATAGTCTCACTATTGAGAAGTTTTAACTAAGAATGTTATAGGTATATATAGGGGTATGGAAATTATAATAGTAAATCTTATTTATTTATAATTTTATTGGACGGTAATCCAAGCAAAAATGTTAGAGCCAAATTAAGCAAATGCTCATTTCAACCTAATTGGGATTTGCTTACTTGCACTTATTTTGGCCTTTCTATTGTCTACTTAATTACTTCACTTTGTCAAATAAAAAACTCAAGTGGCATAATTATTCGTGCTTATGACTATTCCCAGGTAATTCTATTAGTACTAATTACAACAACAACATACACGGTGAATATCCCACAATGTGGGGTTCGGAGAAAGTAAAATGTACACAGATCTCACCTTCACATTGGTAGGTAGAGCGGTTATTTTCGGAAGACCCTCGGCTCAAGACAAAGCATAATCAGGCAAAGTAAGCAAAACAAAACAAAGTATGAGAGACGGTCAGACTCAGATGAGAAATTAGAGCAATGTGGACATACGGATATTAAAAATCAAATACGCAATAGTAGCGCATTCTAACAACATGAAGCAGTAGCTAACACAACTAAATAAGATAAATAAATTACACTAAATAACACATAGCAGCAAGAATCAAACTACAGAGTACTAAAGGGCAATAATGCGCCTATAAGTGTGACAGACTAATCGAACCTACAGTAATAACACTACACTATCATTTTGTAAGCATAAAGAGGACTACACTTGACTACCTACTACCCTTCTACCCTAATTTGTGTCCACCACAACCCCCTATCTAAGGTCATGTCCTCAGTAAGTTGTACATGCGTCATATCCCGTCTAATCATCTCTCCTCAATACTTCTTTGGCCTACCTCTACCCCTTCTGAACCCGTCCATAGCCAACCTTTCACACCTCCATACTGAGGCATCTGTGTCTCTCCTCTGCACACGCCCGAACCATCTCAACCTCGCTTTCCGCATCTTATCCTCCACCGAGGCCACTCCCATTTTATCTCGGATATCATCATTCCTAATCCTATCTCTCCTTGTATGCCCACACATCCATCTCAGCATCCTCATCTCCGCAACTCTCATCTTTTGTATGTGTGAAGTCTTGACTGGCCAACACTCTGCCCCATACAACATAGTTGGTCTAACCACCGCCCTATAGAACTTGCATTTAAGTTTAGTTGACACATTTTTGTCGCACAAGACTCCAGATGCGAGCCTCCATTTCATACACCCTGCCTCAATACGATGTGTGACATCGTCATCAATCTCTCCATTCTCCTGGATAATAGACTCTAGGTATTTGAAGCTTCCTTTCTTCGAAATGACCTGAGTACCAAGACTCACCTCCACGCCTATCTCAGGATCGCTCTCGTTGCTGAACTTGCACTTTAAATATTTTGTCTTGGTCCTACTCAACTTGAACTCTTTAGTCTATTAGTCTAATTGAATAACATATTTCACCTCATGCAAATATGAAATGTTTAACAAGAAGTTTAATTACTTTCTAAGATGAAAGATTAGGAAAATTTGAAGTGTCATATATATATATATATATATATAATCATAATTAACACATACTCCAATTTATTAATTACTTAATCATGATAAATTGAAGAGAAGCCTTAGAGTAACTGATGGCCAATAAATAAAAGCTTCTTGAAGTCTCTATTTGGCAAAGGGAGACGGAGAGAAAAGCGACTCGACTTACAGGAGAGGGGCGTGAACGCCACTTGACTGGTTGGAAAGGGGCCTTGTCGGCCACAAGACGTTGGTCTCTAACTAGAAAAGTAAATGCTTGAGCTTGAGAAGTTTCTGATCCAGTGGGTCCGTAAAATTCACTAGGATAGTAAAAAAAAAGGCAATCAATTAGAATCAAGAGAACTTGCGGGTAATATACTGTATGTAAGACTGACAGGCTTCGAATGAGGCTTTGAATAAAGAGATAGAGGTTCTCAAGAGCGGATCATCAAAAGCAAAGACCGGAGAACAATAAGAGCTGATTTATCTCAATTAGGCTTTTGACGGCGCGGAGAAAGATCTTATTTTAATTTAGGGGATTCCTCTATAAAGAATAAGGGAGAAGATCTACACTCATAATGATCGACTTTACGAAGATTCCATTGGATTCCGGAAGCTCGTAGCATTGGTCCGCTACCCTTTGTTGACTCACTGTATCTTTACCCCCATGTACGATTTTTTAAATCGAGAATGTTCGATCGATTCCTTGACCTGGGGAACGACATAAAGGGATTTTTTCCCTCTCTGTTAGTCGATTTTGTTCTAAGGAAAAGCAGCGAACTCTAGAAGCTAGGGCTTGTTGATTCGGCAATTTGTGTCTAGTGGGGAGCTTTGATTCGGTCAAGAGGAAGAAACTTATAATGACTGAACTCGTTGGTTCCGCGCTCTATTTGGTCGTAATCCGGTTCGAGAACCTTCTCTCATAGATTCCGGCTAACCCATATAATGGGAAATGAGCTCTTTCAATATCGGTGCGTGTAAAACTCCTAACCTCCGAAGCGAAAGGCCCTTGTTCAAGAATGACTTTTGTTCAATCAGACGCACGCCGACCCATCTCGTACAAAAGGTAGAGGTGGAGAACCCCTTCCGGGTGAATTGGCGTATACCAGAGAAAGGAAAGTAATTAAGAGTTCGATCAAACGGGAGAGTGAAGATCGTTAAGGTTCATATACGAATATGTGGATGTAGTGCTTTTCAAAGCCGACTTATATGTATGCCAGCTTTGCCCTCTCTACGGCTCTTTCCTGCTTGTTTCTTTCGTGATGTTGCTTTCCCAGATATCGGTGTACAAGTTGTACATGAGTTGATACCCAAACTATAGACAGGCTAGCTTCCCAATCCATCTCTTTTGAAGGACTTCAGGCGCTGTAACATTATTCAAAAGTGTATAGCACCTCGCTCGCAGGAGTGGAAAGCTACTCGCCTTCGAACAGCTACGCAAGAAATTGAATAGTGAAATTATTTGCGTAGCAGTTCGAATTAAAGAACTATTCCACTTCGGTCGTAACTCATATCACGGGAGGAAACTTTGCGCCACCGGCAATGCTAGAAGCGGTCGAAATCGTTGCATTACTATCGAGATTCTTCGGACCATATTTCCTAGTATCATCCCTATAGACCACCAAGGCCTCCCAAAAGATTTTGATAGAAGAATGTCGAGTCAATCTTCCTGGAGAAGACTTGAAAAGGATTTCCCGAGCATGGTTGAGATCAATGTGAAAATAAGAATGTCGAATCCACCCTAAGGTCATGGAGTCCTACTCGATTGAATCCCGCGAGGACTTTACTTAAAGGGCACCCTAAAGGCCAATATATAGTGTTTCCAGAAAGAGAGCTAAGGTGGCGGAATTTTTCATATTGATGTCATGTGATCAGGATGTCATGAGTTCAAGCCGTGGAAACAGCCTCTTGCAGAAATGTGAGGTAAGACTGCGTACAATATACCCTTGTGGTTCGATCCTTCTTCAGACCTCACGCATAGCGTAAGCTTAATGCACCGGGCTGCCCTATTTTTTAATCATGATAAATTAATGCTATACAGTATAAACACAGTGTGGATACATTTTTTTCCTCAACCCAGGCACCTTTTCACAATTTATATCTAAAAGGTATTTAGTAAAATATAGAAAATGCTCTACATATTCACTAAAAATAAAAGGAAAATCCAATATCTTAAATAGATCTTATGCACTTTTATGACATTGAGTTGAACCATACAGAATGTGAGTAGCAATTGAGGAAGGAACAAGGGATAAAAATAGAAGTGGCAAAATTTTAATGTTAATATTACTATAAATATAGTGATAGTAATGCTATTTTTTCAGATAAGGCATTTGTAAGTAGTCCTATTTAACAAGAGTACAAAAACAGTTCACAGATGGAACAATGATGAGACGAGTGAATGAATTAGATTTGAACCAACCAAAAAGGCCCCCCTTCTCTATTAAGCAATATGTCACCATCTCTCAAGGTGATCTTTTATCCTTTTCACTGGGGGAAATATTTGAATTTAATAACTTTGTTTTTCGTCTAACTTTTGGTCTAGTATTATTTACTATGTTACTTATTACAACAGCATCCAATGAAGTCCCACCACGTGGTTCTGGGGAGGGTAGAGTGTACGCAGTCCCATTTCATAGAGTCATGGTTTGTTTTGTTTTTGTTTAGTGTTTTACTCGAGGGCGAGTGAAGTTTAAGTTTGAGGGTTTGTTAGACATATTTTATATACACTTTTTTAGTCATTTTTAGTTAGTATTTTACTCATTTCGTTTGTGTTTAATATAGTATTAGGTCTATTTTTCTTTCTTTTGAGTCACAACAGTCCTAAATGGAGAAATGACAAAAAGAGGATGAAACAAGCTTGATTTAAATGGAATTGCACACTAAAAGGGCCAAGGAATGAAGCCTAAAAAGTCCCTGGAAGTATAGAAGAAATCAGACGAAGTTCGGATGAGAAAATGACAAGGTTTCGGGAAAAAATTGTTGCAGTATTTACGGCACCGCGGTGCCGACGCGGAACTGGGCGAGAAAAGTCTGATTTTTTGAAGGGCAGAAGGGTCCAAAACATGATTTTTGCATCTATAAGACCTAGGAATTATTCTATATCGGATTATTCTACTTTGAGGAGAAAAAAAGGAGGCTACGACACAAGATTGGAGACAACTTTGGTTCAAGTTCTTTTCCTTTCCTTTGTTTTATTTCAGTTTATGTTGGATTTTGTATTAGTTCTTAGCATGTCAATGTCTAGGAGCTAATTATTTTATTAGGAATTTCCTATTTAATAGCTTGAAAACTCTATTTCATGAATTAATGCATTAGTTTGATTTCTTCTTCACTTGATTAAGATTTATTCAATATTGGTATGAATGTTTGATAGTTAAATGACCATTAATTATCATAATCTATATGATTTCGAATCAAGAACCGAGAGGAGAGATTTGGATATGTTGTAATTGAATAGACATAGGTTAAAATCGTGGACGAAAGTACTCCGATACTTGTGTAGCATTGTAGGTTATTGTTCTTAATCCTCCTATGTGGTAAATCTTATCATACAAAAATAGAAGGGTTCTGCACTGGGGTTGAGCGATTATATATCCTAACCGAAATATAAGACAGTCTAGTTAACCGCTATCTTAACGTAGAAGAAGAAGTCATTCTAGTTGCATTAAGGATTGAAAAGAGTGGATAGTCGAGGATATTGGAAGCCCTAATTCCTTCATAACTGATTTAAACCAAAGTATTATCATGATTAGTTTACTTTCTGCAATTACTTAGTCTTAGTTATTAGATAAAAATCTCAAACTACAGAACGAACACCAAATAGAAACTAAAGCTCAGATAATCGGTACTTGATAATCAGTATCTGAGGACGATATTCGGTCTTACCAGAATATATTACTTGTGAACGATGCATACACTTGCGTTGAGCACGTGGAAATCGGCTAACAAGTTTTTGGCGCCGTTGTCGGGGACTGGCGTACTTTCAATATCGAATTATCTATTCTTATTTCTAATTTGGTTGCTCCATGAATAAGTTTTTAACTTGTTCTGCGAGCATCTTTTTATCAATTTTTGTTATTTTTCTTATTTTGTAGGTAAAGCTAGAGCAAAAAAAACAGGGCACATGGACTACTACTACTATCAGGGGCAGTGGAATCATCAACAGCAACCTAACCCATAGGATCAAGAGGAAGATCTAGATGAGTTGCAGACAAACATACATGAGCTCACCAAGTGTCAGACTCAGTTTATGGCTGAGACAAGGGTGTCCCTCAAAAATTTGGAGACACAAATAGGGCAGCTGACGGATATGGTGATTAATGTACCGCAAGAAAATCTGTCTAGCGACACAGTTGTGGGGAGTGATAAGCAGAGTGAGGACCTGAACCACAACAAACTGTTGAGAATAATGATGAATTGAGAGAGATAGTTGGTGTAGAGAAAGAAGAGGCTTCTGAGATCCAGTTTTTCACCTTTTTGGATTCATTGGAACTTTGTTTGCCTATACCCGTTGCAGAAAAGACACCACCAACTATCATTGCTGAGCCCCGACCAGAAAGTCCATACCCTCAAGGGCAACCCCAAAAGTTGAGAGATGTAGGGAGTTTCACTGATCCCTACATTATAGAGAGCCTACAAGACAAGTTTGTCTTGTGTAATTGGAGGATAATCTTAGATATGAGTCCCTTGTTTGAAAAAGTATTGTAGGAAAAATGAAACCTGCAACAATGACTGTGCGGATTGCAAGCAGTTCGCAGAAGGATCCAATGAGCACTAGTAAAGATTAAATGCGTCCCGCTAAAAGACGTTAAAGACAACGCTTGTTGGGAGGCAACCCAATATTTTTAATTATGTTATTTTATTTTTTGTTTTAGTTTATTTTATTTTATCTTGAACAGTCTCACGGTCTTGGGTTTTATCTTATGGCAGGTGGATTAGGGACTGACCCTAAGGAGGAAAGAATCAAAAGCGCTGAAATTTCAGAGAGCCCAAAAGATGTGCAATTTTCAGAATCTCATCCCAGACCGTTATGATCGTTATGTTGTGTCAGTAAGTTGTCCCTTATTTTTAGTCTTCATACATTAGGGACAATGTGTCGTTTAAGTGTGAGGATCTTAGTTTGTTTTGAGTGTCTGTTTTTGAGTCTTTTTGATTTATCTTTGTGTTGTTCCATGTGTCTTTGAGTCATAATTTTTTTTTATGGATCAAACATGTTGTAGTTGCTAAAGATATTGAGTGGATAAAGTGGGATAATGTGATAGAATTAAAAGCGACAATATGTGTGCTTAAGTTAGATATGCCAAAAATTCATGACATCTAATTCTTTGGGATATTTGTGTTTAGCTTATGTGTGTCAGTTATGGAAAAAAAAGATGAAAAATGTCTAGAAAATCCGTTTGCTTGTTATTTGAAGCGAAATAGTTAAGATGTACATGTTTAGGGAGATGATTCAGGTGTTTCTTTGATAGTCCTTCTGACCATTCATTACCTACACTGACATGAATTGTATCACTGGTCAGCCCCTTTGAGCCTAAAATAAGATATTTGTTTGACACCCTATAATTCTCTGTTTGTGTCATAAGTGATAATTGAAAGTTAGTGGAATGAAAAGTGTTGAAAAAGAAACAAAAAGAGAACTGAACAATTTGATGCACCCAATGAAGAATATGCAAAAGCCTAAGTTTGGGGGTGTCTGTCATTTATAATGTATTTCATTCTCTCAAAATAAAAGAGGGAAAAAATAGGTATGAGATTAAAAAGGAAATCAAAAAGAAGAAAAATGAGTTGAATGAAAAAAAAAACTTATGGTACGTAATTAAGCCTAAATGTCTATTTTTATCTACCTCTGCCTAAGCCTACATTACAGTCCTTGAAAGTCCTGATGATCTTTAATGTGTATGTCTATGATTAGTGGAAAATAGCAAGTAAACATGTCTATTGCATTTTGGAAAAGATGGAATGAAAATGACATGCATATGTTTGGTGTTTGTATTTCCATTGACCATGATCTAAGTGAATTTACGAAATATCTAACTTGAAATTCTAGATTGCTGATTATTCATGCTATATATGTTCTAACATATTATCTCATCTTTCATCCATGATTTTGAAGAAGAATTGTTATAGCTACTTGATCCATTTCATAGAGTCAGGGTTTGTTTTGTTTTTGTTTAGTGTTTTACTCGAGGGCGAGTAAAGTTTAAGTTTGGGGGTTTGTTAGGCATATTTTATATACATTTTTTTAGTCATTTTTAGTTAGTATTTTACTCATTTCGTTTGTGTTTTGTATAGTATTAGGTCCATTTTTCTTTCTTTTGAGTCACATCGGTCCTAAATGGAGAAATGACAAAAAGAGGATGAAACTAGCTTGATTTAGATGGAATTTCACACTAAAAGGGACAAGGAATGAAGCCTAAGAAGTCCCGGAAAGTATAGAAGAAATCAGACGAAGTCCGGACGAGAAAAGGACAATGTTTCGAAAAAGATTTGATGCAGATTTTCGCATCATGGCATTACCGCAAAGATCTGCCGACGCGAATCATGCGAGAAAAGTCTGATTTTTCGAAGGGCAAAAGGGTCCAAAACGTGATTTTTGCATCTATAAGACCTAAGGGATTATTCTATATCTGATTATTCTACTTTGGGGAGAAAAAAATGAGGCTACAACACAAGATTGGAGACAACTTTGGTTAAAGTTCTTTTTCTTTCCTTTGTTTTATTTTAGTTTATGTTGGATTTTGTATTAGTTCTTTGCATGTCAATGTCTAGGAGCTAATTACTTTATTAGGGTTTTCCTATTGAATCGCTTGAAACTCTATTTCATGAATTAATGCATTAGTTTGATTTCTTCTTCACTTGATTAAGATTTATTCAATATTGGTATGAATGTTTGATAGTTAACTGACCATTAATTATCATAATCTAGTGGATAGTCGAGGATATTGGAAGCCCTAATTCCTTCATAACTGATTTAAACCAAAGTATTATCATGATTAGTTTACTTTCTGCAATTACTTAGTCTTAGTTATTAGATAAAAATCTCAAACTACAGAACGAACACCAAATAGAAACTAAAGCTCAGATAATCGGTACTTGATAATCAGTCTCTGAGGACGATATTCAGTCTTATTAGACTATATTACTTGTGAATGAAACGTACACTTGCGTTGAGCATGTGGAGATCGGCTAACAAGTTTTTGGCGCCATTGCCGGGGACTGGCGTACTTTCAATATCGAATTATCTATTCTTATTTCTAATTTGGTTGCTCCATGAATAAGTTTTTAACTTGTTCTGCGAGCATTTTTTTATCAGTTTTTGTTGTTTTTCTTATTTTGTAGGTAAAGCTAGAGCCAAAATAAAACATGGCACATGGACTACTACTACTATCAGGGGCAGTGAAATTATCAACAACAACCTAATCCACAGGATCAAGAGAAAGATCTAGATTTGTTGCAGACAGACATACATGAGCTCACCAAGTGCCAGACTTAGTTTATGGCTGAGACAAGGGTGTCCCTCAAAAATTTGGAGACACAAATAATGCAGCTGACGGATATGGTGATTAATGTACCACAAGAAAATCTGTCTAGCGACACAGTTGTGGAGAGTGATAAACAGAGTGAGGAACCTGAACCACAACAAGTTGTTGAGAATAATGAGGAATTGAAAGAAATAGTTGGTGTAGAGAAAGAAGAGGTTTCTGATCCAGTTTTTCACCTTTTTGGATTCATTGGAGCTTCTTTTTCCTATACTCGTTGCAGAAAAGACAACACCAACTATCATTGCTGAGCCCCAACCAGAAAGTCCATACCCTCAAGGGCACCCCCAAAATTTGAGAGATGTAGGGAGTTTCACTGATCCCTACATTATAGAGAGCCTACAAGACAAGTCTGCCTTGTGTAATTAGGGGATAATCTTAGATATGAGGCTCTTGTTTGAAAAAGTATTGTAGGAAAAGTGATACCTGCAACAATGACTGTGCGGATTGCAAGCAGTTCGCAGAAGGATCCAATGGGCACTAGTAAAGGTTAATTGCGTCTGGCTAAAAGGCGTTAAAGACAACGCTTGTTGGGAGGCAACCCAATATTTTTAATTATGTTATTTTAATTTTTGTTTTAGTTTGTTTTATTTTATCTTGAACAGTCTCGCGGTCTTGGGTTTTGTCTTATGTTTTGATGGCAGGTGGACTAGGGACTGACCCTAAGGAGGAAAGAATCAAAAGCGCTGAAACTTCAGAGATCTCAAAAGATGTGCAATTTCCAGAATTTCATCCCAGACCTCCGTTATGATCGTTGTGTTGTGTCAGTAAGTTGTCCCTTATTTTTAGACTTCATACATTAGGGACAATGTATCGTTTAAGTGTGGGAAGATCTTAGTTTGTTTTGAGTGTCTGTTTTTGAGTTTTTTTTATTTGTCTTTGTGTTGTTTCATGTGTCTTTTGAGTCATAATTTTTTTTATGGATCAAGCATGTTGTAGTTGCTAAATATATTGAGTGGATAAAGTGAGATAATATAATAGAATTAAAAGCGACAATTTGTGTGCTTAAGTTAGATATGCCAAAAATTCATGACATCTAATTTTTTGGGATATTTGTGCTTAGCCTATGTGTGTCAGTTATGGAAAGAAAAGATGAAAAATATCTAGAAAATCTGTTTGCTTGTTATTTGAGGCGAAATAGTTAAGATGTACATGTTGTAACACCCCATTTTAAACCGGAGTCGAAACGGGAGTGTCACGTATGGTTGATTCCTAGAATGTATTTTAAGGAGTCGCCACCTAATTATTATAGTGAATTAGGACACTTGATTTATTGCAGTAAATACTGCAATTAATGATCTCCATTTAAAGGTCTGTGAAACTATGTGAGATTCTGGGAAAGGGTTCTTTATTATCCTAAAGGGAAGGGGTTAGGTGTCGCGCCCATTTTCGACCGCGACTTTATTTTTTAGCGAATCCCCTGCTTAATAAAAGGTGTTAGGAAATGAATAACAAATGCTAAATATTAAAAGGGATATTAAAGTGTTTGAGAAGCGTTTAAAAATGTTAAAAGGAGGTGCTAAAATATTAAAAGTGCTAAAAAGGTGCTAAATGCTAAAAGGGTTGTTAGGGAGTGCTAAGGGTTCGCAGAGTCGCCACCTAATTAGTTCGGGTGAATTAGGACACCTAAATGTTAAACTAGTTTAAAGTAAAACATTAACTCCATTTTAATGGTCTGCTAAACTTAATGAGATTCTGGGTAAGGGTTCTTTATTAATCTAGAGGGAAGGGGTTAGGCACCCTCTAAGATCCGCTAACTTGCGGTTGTCCTGCCAAACCTAGGGTAATTATAAAATGCGTGTTTAAAAGCATTTAAGAAAAAGAGATTTGTAAGTATAAGATATATTCTTTAAAATACTTTGCAAGATTTGTGTATGAAAGACAAAGTCAGTTTTGAAAAATATGCGATTAAGGTACCTAAATACTATATTAGATAAAATATATATTGCATGGTATAGTGCGAAGGCAATAAATAGGCCTGACATAATTTATAAACATAGTATAAAGTTCAAAAATATGCATTCATGTTGTTTGTAAAATACTTTTTGGGCAATGGGAAATAAAGGGAAAGTTAGTTACTTATGAATTTGCTTTGTTAATCATGCAAAAGTATAGTTTAGGTTTTAATTACTGTTGGTTTTGTGATGCAAGCTAGATTGTTTTTTTTTTTTTTGCAAAATTAGACATGCATGACAATCCTAAAAGGCAAGTAAGTTAAGCGGTGAACTTTAAATTACCTTCCCCACTTATATGTTTAAAGGCTAATTGCTAGAAATTCTCCTATTAATTACAAAATCAAATAATAAAATAAACAAATAAAGACATAAAATGAGATAAAGAGATTAAGAGAGTGAAGGGATTGGAGCGGATGACTCCGTCCTATTTGTTTTTCTAGGAGTTTCTGAAGCGGGAATGCGAACGCGGATGCAGGTTGCCATCTGAAATGGCTTGCAATGTGTCTCGCCGTGAGACTTTTTTTTTATTTTTTTTGCTCCGATGCGTTTCATGTAAAAAAAAAGAAAGTGATAAGGATTAGTATATGTCCAAATTTTTCATACGAATAATAAATGAATATCAACATAGAATTTAACACTTTTTTTTTTTGAGTAATTTCATTCGGCAATTCAGGAAAAAAGAAAACGAGCCTGGAATAAACATGTCGACCCAAACATGCAATTTCCAGATTTAAAGTAAGGACAAATCAACATGCAGGGAGGCCCAGTTAATTACTTATAGACCAAAACGAAAGCAGTACGATTATCGAGGATTTAAAGCGATCACGAACACCAAGAAAAGCCACTACAGGTAACATACATGGAGTATATTTGGATATACTCTTGCGTGTATGTACACGATACACCATTTTAGAATGAATTCCTTTAAACACACGGGGGTGGGGCGGGTTGGGCTAGATATTCGGTGAGCAGTTACAAAAGCGAGTTCGTTTATTGGGGATGCTCCCAGAATCGCAAATTCCAGTGATTCGACCCAACAAGCGATGTGATCCAATCAAATTGAGTCTAGCATGGTTTACGTCTAAGACCATTGGTTTAGGGACTATCTATCATCGATTGGTTTTGCGTATAAGGCATGTAGCGAGAGAGAGGAAAATACATTGACTATTTCTTTTATCCTATTGTCACAGTCATGAGAACAAGCGATGGGCGAAGGAATAACAATCCAAATATTTCATAAGTATCCGAATTACATATCTTTGTGGATAATCAACTTAAGGGAATTTTAGCAATTAATAATTTAGACATACGTTCGATCATTAGCAAACCGATCCTAGATTAACTAAGCACATACTTTCTCATAATCAAACATTAGGAAAGTGCCCGTTGACCTTGACAAAGTTTTAAGTAATTCATGATCGGACCGCATCGCGCTGACTAACGACGTCGATTTCTGACTAAAGCGAAGTCGTTAAGTATTATCCATTCAATTGGAAAAGACTAAACATGCTTGGTTGCACATAGAGTAGTTCTGCATAAGCTACATATTTTACTAGGATGGATTCATACAAATGAGACCTAGGGTCATGATATATTCGGATGTCTGATGGCGTGTTTCAATATTTGTATATATCTCATATTTAAATATTAGCTAGTAAAAACAGGTCGGCAAGCCATAAACATCAATGAGAGTATTTTACTATCCGTTATCTTACCCAGTAAGCAAATAATTATAGTAACATCAGGCAGTTTTTTAGACATGAAGATCCAATTTGAATACATCTGAGAAAATCGGCCAGAATTACATCACGCCAGCGAGGATGCGAATACATTCATATATTGTGTTTGGTGACCAAGAGTTATAATCTAAAGGAAACCATATCAAAACAGGACCATTACTTAGCAACCATTTTCAACATGAACAATTTTGCTTTGCACGGATGGCGTATCTTAGCGACGGACTAATAACTAAACCAAGCAATTTGGACGCCCGTTCGACGAATGCTTAGAAGGCGAGAATACCCACATATTGAGACAACGAATACGAATACACACGTCTGTGCAATCGAGGATAAAACAAGCTTATGGTAATTGAATCTGAAATCGAATTTCACAAAGAGGGCGATTTACCTTCTCGGACTGACCGGAGCAGCGTATCAAGTCGACGGTCCAATCGACGGGCTGTGGGTATGCGATGCGAATAGAGAAAGGTTTGGTTGTTGGTTTCTTTCTTTGGAACTGAATAGACTCTCTTGTACTCTCAGTCTCTGCTCTGCCATTATATGCCCTGTGTTCGACTAATGCTAATTCCAAATGATTCTTGCCTGTCTTCTCTCTATTTCCGAATGCCTTTTCGAGTGCATGGAGATGGGTTTATATAGCCTCAATGTCGGTTCCCAATTAGGTAAGTAGTAAGGGCTGATTCTGTGCGATTTGGGTGCTGATTTTAGAGCGATTTTTCAAAGAGATTTGGTGTGATTAGGTGTTTATATGGTAAGGTATCGTTGGATGCGGGTGCATGGGTAAGGAAAGCTCCCGGATTCTCCGGCGAGAATCTCGGGGCTGCTGGTGTTGCGATGGGGAGGGGAAGAGGCGAGGTGCGGCGATCGATTTCTAGGGTTAGGTTAAGGGGAGTGGGGGACGATGATGGGCTGAGGGTTTTTTCGTTTGTGGGGTTCTCGACTGAAGGTAATGGAGGAAAGTTAAAGGGCTGAAGTTGCTGGGCCGGGGCGGCGGGTTTGGGCTGCGGGTGTGGGCTGCTAGATTGGGTATTAGTTTTAGGTTAGTTTTAATTAGGGGTTAATTAATTAGGTATTTAATTTTAGGTGTATTAATTAGTTAATTAGTGGTAAAAATTAATTGATTAAATTATTTAGGTGTTTTATTAGCCTAATTGTTATAAATGCGGGCGTGCTATTTAATTAGTGCTTGAGTTTGAATTATTATAAAGAATAAAGACGGACGTGCTATTTAATAAAACTTATTTATTATTGCGATATTGTATTATTAAATTGGAGCCCATTAAATTATTTAAACGCTAAATGCAAAAATATGGTATTTAAAGGCGCTAATCCCACTTTATAAATGCGACGCTATTATTTAAAATCCTATTATTGCGCATTTATGCTTTAAATTATTACAATAATTATGGAATTGTCTTGCTATTAATAAATGCGAATATTTTATTTAACACGACGCCATTGTCGAACCATTTGTTTCGTGTATTTATTCATATTATTATTATGGACAGGGCTTAAAATTAATTAGTGCGGGCGCGAGACTCTAAGTGCTTAAAACTTCTACGTAAGACGCGATGTCATTATTAAATTATTTATTTATGCATGTATTTATATTTTATCGCTGCATTTTATTATAAAAAAAAATCATAAAAATTATTTTTACAAAATTAGTCTAATTTTATAGTTAATGGTGGGCGGGAGGGTCAAAATTGGGTGTCAGCGGTGTCCTCTTTGTATGGAGATGATGGAAGAGTCTTGGACAAAGGCGTTGACTCATGCCAATTTTGTCTCGATCTTCAGTGCAAAAATGTTGGCGGTAGACAAGTGTATGAAAAATCAAAATACGCGGTGTCGAGTTATGGCGACCTTTGGGTTACCATGGTCAAAACACGGCGGGCTACGCGGCTCAAGCTGTCGATGTCGAGTTATGGCGACCTTTGGACTATCTGATCAAAACACCAAGGCGGGCTAAGCGGACTCAAAATGTCGGTGTCGAGTTATGGCGACAGTACGTGGTGTAAAGAATAAAATAAAATAAGCGGGCTTGAACACAGGGTGCCTTTGCTATGGCTTGTGGTCTTTGGGTTACATGGTGATGTGGGCGAGTGGGCCCGGCGAGGCGCTTACGCCGTTCGTTGGGAAGGTTGGCCCGACAAATTGCCGGTTATTTGTAAGAGAAAATCCACGTTGTGCTCCTACTCCTGCATGCTAAGACTTGAACAAACGGTTAGTGCACAACTGTTAAGGCAAAAAATGATGATGTATAATTTTAAAGGTAATTCAACCGCGAGTAGAAAAGGTTATCCTGAAAAATGTGATGCTTGCTGTGTTAATGCGATCTTTGCAAATCTTTGTGATTTCGCCGCACGCGGGCGTGTTGCGATTGTGAATGCGGATCGTTGTCCTTGCTGCGATTGTCCTGTAGAGTAGATGTTATATCTGGATGATAAGCGTCATTTGGACTTGTTGTCGCGTGCGTCGTTGCACGGGCGTCTTCTTCTTTGGCGTCGTTGCGTAAACGCAATCTTGATGGTGTCGTTACTGGACACAATCGCGATAACGCGTCGTTGCACGGGCGTTCTTCTTTGGCGTCGTTGCGTAAAGCAATCTTGATGATGGTGTCGTTGCACTGGACCGCAATCGTCGCGTCGTTACTGGGCGTATTCTTCTTTGGCGTCGTTGTGTAAACGCAATCGCGATGGTGTTGTTGCCTAGACCGCAATCGCGATGCGTCGTTACTGGGCGTGTTCTTCTTTGGCGTCGTTGCGTGAAGCCAATCTTGATGGTGTCGTTGCACTGGACCGCAATCGCGATAACGTCGTTACTGGGCGTATTCTTTGCTGGCGTCGTTGCGTAAACGCAATCTTGATGGTGTCGTTACTGGACCGCAATCGCGATAACGTCGTTACTGGGCGTATTCTTCTTTGGCGTCGTTGCGTAAGCGCAATGTTGATGGTGTCGTTGCACTGGACCGCAATCTTTGTGCTTGTCGTTACTGGGCGTATTCTTCTTTGGCGTCGTTGCGTAGGCAATCTTGGCGGTGTCGTTGCTGGACCGCAATCGCGATGCGTCGTTTCTGGGCGTATTGTTCTTTGGCGTCGTTGCGTGAAGCCAATGCGATGGTGCCGTTGCCTTGACAATCGCGATAACGTCGTTGCTGGGCGTATCGGCTGCTTGCTCGTAGAATAAATGCTCGCGCAAGCTAAGCTTGAGAAAAGCGTTAGTGTATACTGTTTAAGCGAAATGATAAATGTATATGAGAAGTGCAATTTTATGGGTAGAGATGTAGGTCACGTCGCGGATGAATCGAGATGTTGTCCTTGCGGACATGCTAAATCTATGTGGCGGGTGTCATGATGCCTTTGTTGGGCGTGATGCGCGAGTTGCCAATTTGACTTTATGCCCGAGTTGATGAGCTAGGTTTTGTTGCGGGCCTCTGAACTTTATTGCGATTATTGATGCCGCACCTTTTCTGCTGCTTTGCTTTTTGTTATACGCTAATATGAAGAAACCTTTGTAGTATTTTGTCTCTGCTATTGCACTTTCATACATTAATATGAAAAGACTGCGCTCGAAGAAAATTTGTGAGTTTTGGGGGTCTATTCGTATCGACCGCGCCTTGTCCCTTGATGTCGCGTGCACGGCTTTGTTTGGATTTGCAACCCCTGTCTGACCTCTTTGAGATGTTTAGTAGTGTTCCAAAAGCATTTTCCAAAATTAAATGTTTTCATGAAGTATGCACAAAACATCTTTAGAAATAAACATTTATATGATATGTGTTAAAAATGTAAAAGCCTCGTCTAATTTGCCGAATATGACATGTATTTCGACCAAACGAACATCCTTTGGAGTCCTTGTTATTGCCTTATCGTAGTGCGCAAAGTGTCTCAATTTCATTATGTGTCGCGTGGGCGGAACTTAACCGTGATGAATTGCTCGTATCGCTTTTGGAATAACGAACACATTTGTTGCCTGTAGACAAATGGGGAGATTCCTGACGGTGTGACCGAAGCCGATTTAGGCCGCCTACGTATCCTCATGAGGGAATCAGGTCATGACGTAGTTCATTACAAGTGGAGCATTATGAGGTTTTCTAAAAGGGGACCGAAGCCGATGTAGGCGCTACGTATCCAGGGAATCAGTCATGCGTAGTTGATTACAAGTAAAGGCTTTCTAATTTCTGTGGCGAGACCATATGGGCTCTATGCATATCAGCAGGAATGCAGCTTTTACAATATAAAGGGATTACATGGAAAACAACTACTCCAGGCGTAATATCTCTTCAACTGCTGCGTTGATAGCTTTAGGCCATACTTCGCCGTCCATCTCGGCTAAGATTAGAGCCCTCCACTTAATACTCGATGAACGTGTAGGGCCGCGCGATTAGGTGCGAACTTTCCTTTAGCTTCACTTTGATTCGGAAATATGCGTTTGAAAACCAATTGTCGGCGAATAACCCGCCTTATTCTCTTGTTAAAAGCTCTAGCCATTACGTTACGATAAAGTGCGCCGTGATTGCATTGACCTTTTTCGTCAGCGTCAGCGCTCATGCGATCCTGTATCCGGCCGCTCGGCTCGGCTTCTCGGATGATTCTCAGCGATGGTATTTCCACCTCTGCTGGTAGCACGACTTCTGTTCCATACACGAAAGATCTGGCGTTGCCGGTAGAAGTCCGGATTGTGGTGCGATAACCCAAAGTGCAAAAGGCAAATTCGTACCAATGTTTGTAGTTCTTGATCATCTTGCGCAATATCCTCTTGATGTTCTTGTTGGTGCCTCTCTTGCTCCATTCGTCTAAGGCGATATGGGTGGAATTACGGTGAGTGATCTTAAAATTTCCACATATCTCGCGCGTGATTCTTGTTGAGATTGGTTCCGTTATCGATTACAATTGACTCGAAATTCCAAATCGGCAAATGAGGTTGTTGCGACGAAGTCGACTACCACGCCACCGTCCTTGATCGTGTGGTGATCTTACCCGTTTAGTGAAATAGTTAATTGCTACGAGGATGAATCGTGCCCGTTTGAGCGGCGGGTTCGATAGGGGCGATGACATCCGTGCCGAATCACGAATGGCGAGAGAACTTGTCCGCATTGAGTTCGTTCGAAGGTACTCGAATCAAATCTCCGTGAATGCAGCGCTGAGCATTTACGCACAGCGGATGCAATCTGTTTCCATTGTCATCCAAAAATAACACCTTTCGCATGAATCTTTTCGCCAAAGTGAAGTCGTTCGTATGAGGTCCACGTGTCCTCCGTGTATCTCCTCTGCTAGCTTGCTTGCCTCTTGAGCATCGAGCGTCTCGATAAGCCCGGATCTGGAGTCCTTGGTATCTGACTTCCCGTTCAAAAGAAATGGTTTGCTAATCTTCGAAGTGTTTTCTTCTGGATGTTGGTTATGTCTTCTGGATACTTTCCTGTCTTGAGGTACCTTTTGATGTCATGGTACCATGGATTCCCGTCTGTTTCCTCATCTATATGGGAGCAATAAGCCGGCTGTTCCAGCACACTCACGGTGATCGGATCGATGTAATTCTTGTCCGGATGTTGAATCATGGAGGATAAGGTTGCCAATGCATCAGCGAATTCGTTCTGGATCCTTGGAACATGCCTGAATTCTATATTGATGAACCTCTTCTGTAGTTCCTTCACGCAAAGCAAGTAGGGGAGTATCTTCATATTCGTGGCTGCCCATTCACCCTGTACCTGATGGATCAGCAAATCGGAATCACCTATGACCAGTAATTCTTGTATGTTCATATCGCGGCCGTTCACGAGCCCCGATATGCAAGCCGTATTACGCCGTATTATTGGTGCATGGAAATCTGAGCTTCACGGAGATCGGATAATCGACCTATTTACGAAATCAAAGCGCTCCGTCTGACTCACTTGCGGTTTGCGCTCCATCAAAAACATCCTCCATCGGGTAATCCTGCGAGATATCTTCCCGACAAGCAATACCTCTTCATCGGAAAATAGGTGCGAAGGGTTCGTACTCCTCATCTAGGGTTCTCGGCAAGATGATCGGCTAATGCACGTCCTTTTACGGCTTCTGCGTGGCGTGAAGCGATGTCAAACTTCGCTCGACATAATTTGCCATTTTGCTAGTTTTCCGGTGGGCATGTCTTGAAGGATATACTTAAGGGGATCCGTCCTCGAAATAAGATAAGTAGTGTATCTTTGATAGATAATGCGAATTTACGGCGACCAGTTAATGCGCGACAAATGCGTTCGGCGAGTGTAACGGGCCGTATCTTTGTGAACTTCTTACTCGAATAGTATATGGCACGCTCCTTTTCCTGTTTCATCGTGTTGCCCCAACACGCGTCAAGCATTTTATAACAACGACAAATAGAGTAGCAAAGGTCTCCCGATTCGTGATACTAGGCGGCGGATTAGAGAGTATTCTTTGATTACATCAAAAGCATGTTGGCGTCTGTTGTCCATTTGGTAGCTGCGTCCTTTTCAACAATTTGAATATCGGCTCGCATATCACGGTGGCGGGCTATGAACTTTCTTGATGTAGTTGAGGCGACGAAAGCTCATCGCGTCCTTTTTGCTTTTCGGAGGTAACTCTTGGATGGCTTTTATTTTCGAGGGTCTAGCTCAATCCTCTCGCGCTCACTATAAAACCAGCGGCTTTCTGCGAGGCATGAATGCACACTTTGCGAGATTGGTTTGAGTTATCTTGTCTTAGTCGTTCGAAAAATTTCTTGAAGTTCGCGAATGGCCTCTGCTTTTAGCGATTTGATGATGACATCGTCCACATAGACCCCAATTTCTTTATGAATCATGTCATGGAAGATGGTAGTCATTGCTCTCATGTAGGTGGCGCCCGCGTTCTTGAGACCGAACGGCATAACTCGATAATAGTACACCACGCGGGGTAGTGAATCTTGTCTTTTGCATCCTCTTACGCCGTAAGGATCGATGATAACGTAGCGATCGACAAGCGGCGTAGTTCATGCTTCGCACAATTGTCGATGAGTATGTGAATGTTTGGAAGAGGAAAGTCATCCTTCGGGCTAGCTCTGTTGAGGTCCGCATGTCTGCAGACTCGGACCTTTCCATCTTTCTTCTTTCTTGCACGATATTTGCTAACCAAGTAGGATACTTTGCAACTCGAATTACCTTTGCGTCATTGTTTAGACACCTCCTCTTTGACTTTCAAACTCGTATACGGTTTGATCTTTCGACCTTTGTTTCACGGGGATAGGATGGCTCGATAAGCGACTGTGTGCGGCGATGTCGTACTCGAGCCGGCGTGTCCTCGTATGACCAGGCAAACACGTCGGCGTATTGTTTTAGGAGCTCAATCAGCTCTTTCTTCTGTGTGACGTTTAGGTGGGTGCTGACTCTAGTCTCTTTCACAATTCCCTCATCACCTAAGTTTATTAACTCTGTTTCTTCCAAATTTGGTTTAGGCCTAGTCTCAAAGTTTTCCGACTCTTGGTTAAGTTACGATTGCGGACATTCTTCTTGTTCGCCGAGGTTATACTCGCCATTTGAACTTTGTTCGTTGGTCTCATTACATGTCGTATTCGCATTATCAACGAGTTTATTAATGTGATGTTGAAAGAAAAATGCTTAAAGAATTTAATTTTAACACAAACAAAATCTTTTAAAAAGCTGCAAAATATCTGAATTTATGATGAAAGTAAAATTGCGAGATTAAAAACATATTAAGAAACATAAATGCATATCTGTTTTCTTTCTAGATAAAAAGTCAGCTGCTAGAACTAATCATAAATTCTACCAAGCTTCTCGGACGGTCGGGGCGAGAGTGCAAGTCGATTATTCAGTGTATCCGTGCTCTGCGTCCCAAATGGTGAGCTCATCTTTGTGATCTCGTGCGATCGTGCAACAATCTGCCTATCGTCATCTATGAGCAGTTAGGAACCATCTTTGCAAGATCATCTGGGTCATCTTCTCTCGGCATCTGGATGGTGTAGGCTTTGACGAATGACTGACTCAATGGCGGAATGGGCGCAGGCAAGGGAATGTATCCCTTTTTCCGGAGGTTCGCGATCATCAAATCCTTCGAAGTGGGTTGGTATCCTAAACCAAAAGTGTCCTTCTTCCCAAACAACTGGATAGGCTCTGTGATCCCCTTCATACTGGCTCCAAGACCTCTGCCGGGCTCGTATCAATTTCTTAACATTTCCTTGGCCACCATTTTGAGAGGACGCGGTAGGCTGCCAGTCGACCATGCGCTCTCTTGATCTCATTAATATGAAAAACCGAACCATCCAACTGTTTCACGTCCTCTATGACAGGGACTGCATAATCAGTGTTTATGCTTCCTTTTTTATCTCCAAATACTACCACTTCACGGTGATTCCATATAAACTTGAACGATGCAAGGTGGGCGGCTGCGCACGGCCCTCGTGGATCCGTGGCCTTCTATCAGCGAGGTTGTAACGTAGCAATATCGATATTTGAAATTCCACGAATTCAGTGCGGTCCGATCGGTGTGAGGTCCATTACGCCCTCGACTCCCCTATGGACGCCGTCGAAACCTTTGACTCTGATATGACTTTCACGAATTTTCTTACGATCGCCCCGATTTCAACGATGTCGTCGTGGGACAAATGTTGGCGGTGAGCTCCTCAATCAATCGCCGTTGAAACAATCTTATGCGACTTGGATGGTGATATTGGTGCAAGGTTGTGTCGACTCCATCAGCGGGTAACTCATCATCGTGAAAGCGATTCTGCGGGCCTCTAGTACTTGTCAGGCCAAAGTGTTAAGTTCCGTCTGTTGTACCTCGGAGCGTATCGTCCTTCAACACCTCCATTAATGCGATCGGTGTGAGGCATAATGCATTAGCGATGAAAGTAGAGAGATATCTTTATTACACCGTAACTCGAGGATATGTTTTAAGAGAATATGCGTAAGGATCACAAGACTTGAAATTAGTGCGAAAGGAAGAATTATTTTTAAAGCGGAAAATCTTCGAAACGTCGGAAAGGAAAAATGTTAGTTGAAGAGAATTGGATTCTCAAAATGCATTATTTGTAGAATATGGAACTTATTATCCTTATGGAATTTATTTTAATGGATTTGGTCACGTGGGGCCCCAGAAATTTTACGTTTTGTGGGGCCACGGGGTTCTGAATTTTATGGACGAATGAGAAGGCGACACGTGGAACCTCCCGCATAGCCTTGGGCGAAATTGTACAAGGGTAGAATGGTCATTTGACCAATGTATAGATGACAAAGTCTTGCTAATTAAGAGCTTGATATTGTTGACTAAGTCGAGGGCCACGGCGATCTCTTCCTCCAAACTTTACAAGTGTTATAATCTAGACCCTCCGATGTATTATTTAAGCACACTAGTAGCAAGACTTGTCTTCCAACACTTAGAAAAATTAGAGAAACTTGTGTGCACTCGTGAGAGCTCTCGGCCAAGCTACAGAGGAAGAAGAAAATATTTTTAGTTTATGGTTCATTAGTCACAATACTTTAACCCAAGGTTCTAAGGGTATTGTAAGGATATCTCAATAGAAAGATCCGGAAAAACCGCATTTTTACGTTAGTCGCAAGCGAAGCCCTAAGGTGTTCTTGACTTTGAAGTTGGAAATAGAAGGGAGTTTGTCACGAGCTACAAGGGTTGAAAATAGCGGATTGGGCGTCAAGAAAAGGAGTTGGAGTTGCTAAGGACCGACTTAGGGTTTTGGATCTTTTTTTTTGAGCTTTAAGAGGTAATAATCTTCGTCTTGCTATTATAGTTCAAGATTTCATGTTGTAGTGGTTAGAAATGATCATGTGGATTATATTATGAAGAATGATATGTGTTATGGAATATTTTGGATGGAATCCGAAAGTTGCATGATTTAGCCTTTAAGTTTGTAATTCAATTTAGTTACTAGTTTAGTCGTCGCATGTTATCTAAAGAGTTGATTAAGGTGGTTATAATTGTTAAGTTGTTTATTACTATATAACATGCTTGACCTAAGAATTTGGATTTGAAATGGAGATTGGATAAGAATTAGTATTGTTGAACTATGTGGCCGAATTTGGACTAGTAAGCTGTATTAGTTTGTTATCGTTTGTGGTGAGCCAATTGGGGCTGTTTGGTTATTCATTTGTATTTGACTACCTTATAAATTGTGGTGAGCCAATTGGGGCTGTTTGGTTATTCATTTGTATTTGACTACCTTATAAATTGTGGTGAGCCAATTGGGGCTGTTTGGTTATTGTATTCGGCCTTGAAAAAGGTGGCAAAGTAAGTAAAAACAAAGGAGGTCTTTGTCAGATTTTCCGTAGAATTTAGCGACAAGGCACTTATAATATTCTACGTTTGAAGTAAGAGATTAATGGGCGTATTGTGACCTTTATAGGTTGAAGTACTAAGTATAGCGTATCTACTTGAAGAATGGAGTAACAGGTTGAAGTACTTTGGAGCATTTTGCTCTTGTCGATAAGCGTCGCGAGGTATGTGAACCTCTTCCTTCGCTGGCATGATTCTATGTATGGAATATACTTGTGGTATCATTTCACGATTCCTTCTACTCTTAGAAGTTAAGAAATATGTATGTTGATTTACTCTACGTAAGGGTTATGTCTAAGTTATTCTAAGTTAAGAGTACGTTTAAATTGTCCTAAGTCCTTACTATGTCTTATGGGAGACGTTGGTAAGAATGGTTAGGAAATTATGAGATTTGATTTAAAGGCTATGTATCTTGATTTATGTAAAGTAAGTAAGTGGATTTTATATTCGAAAATGACTAAGAATTTATATGTGAAAAGGGGTTTATTTTAAAAGTTATATGGTTTTAAGAGAATAAGTTACTTGGTTTCGGAAGTGTATGGGACTTTATATTTTTTTTTGTATAAGTATAAGTGAGTGGACTTTAAAGAATGTATGATATAAGGTTTTAAGACTAGGAGCTTTGGTTGTCTTCTAAGGATTATGAAACTTTATTTTTTCAAGTTGTGGACTTGATTTCTACAAGTATTGATGACATGATTTTAAAGAATATGTGACTTGAATTTTAAAAGAAAGATGTTTATGATTCTTTTAAATGCGTATATGCGTAGTATTTTAGGTTTAGTTTCCTAATGTTGCAAGAATAAAGTGCCTTAATTTCTAAAATGAAAGATTGTTATAATAGCTTTATGGGAAGTTGTTATGGCGACTTGAGAAGAAGAATTATACGATTTAAAAGGTTATGTAAGGAAAATACAGGAGCCTACAAATAGGCGGATTACGTTATGAAATACAAGGAGCCTACAAATAGGCGGATTACGTTATGAAATACAGAGCCTACAAATAGGCGGATTACGTTATGAAATACAGGAGCCTACAAATAGGCGGATTACGTTATGAGATACAGAGCCTACACAGTGCGGATTACGCCATATTACCAGAGCCTACTGCGTAGCGGGTTACGTCATCTTCTGCAGAGCTCGCGGCGGGCGGATTATCTTCATGATTCCACGATGCAGAGCTCCGGCGGGCGGATTATGCTACGTGATTCCACGATGCAAGGCCCGGCGGGCGGATTATCTTACATGATTCCACGTGCAAGGCTCGCGGGCGGGCGGATTATGCTACATGATTCCACGATGCAAAGCCCCGGGCGGGCGGATTATGTCACATGATTAAATGATCTGCGTGTCCCGCAATGGGCGGATTATGTTATGTAAGGTATGTAAGATATGTAAGTTATGTGGAAAAACTTGATTAAACTCTTAAGTAAATGCGAAAGAATAGGATGTTAAGTCTTATTGAAAGAAGGAAAAGAGCGGTTAATATACGATTGGTTTGAGGAGTTAAAATGGCATTCTTTTATCTGATTATGATTTGATTGTTGCACTTTATTTACATTCCATATTAAATTTTTGTTATGCGACCCGCCGAAGCTGCGTTAAATGTCGCGAGTTTAGGTAGCGATGTGGATCATGACTTAGGATCACAGTTGGCGTTTTAGATGGCTCAAGTTAGGAGTTGTCATGGTGTGTATATTCGGGGTATGGCGGGGCCTGTCCATGATTGAAAATTCTTAGAAGTGCGTAGTCACGTATTTATGGGTCGATTTGTAAAAGAAAAAGGATATAGCTTCTTTGTTGTTCGTGTATGTGTCGGGAGGTAGCCTATCGGCTAACTTTGTTGTTTTACTTAGTTGTTTTATTTATAAGTTTCATGTATGTTCGTGATTATCTCACGATGTTTACGTAAGGGTGCCCGGGTAGGGCACGATCGCGATCGAGGTGGTCGTGACAAAAGTGGTATCGAGCGATTAGTCCTCGGAAAGTGTCTACGCAGTGTCTAAGTAGAGTCTTGATTATCGGTGTGTTGTGCACCACATCTATAATCGGAGGCTCGCGACATTTAGGATTAGTTTCCATTCTTCTCACTCGAGATCGTGCGATAAATTTGTCTTTGTTAGGGTCGTCTCTCCTAACGAGTTATGTTGAATGCATTCTGAGAAAGCGTGATGACGAGAAGGGCTATGTGGATTGCGTATCGGGTTGGTAATGATTATAGTATAGTTGGTATTGTGACATACATCTATACGGAGTTATGTCACAGTCGGGCAGCGTGTTGCCTAGAATGATTTTAGATTACCGAGAATTGGTAAAGACTAACTAGATCTGGGAAGGTATGGAACATTTAATGAATTTTCGTCAAGTGTCTTCGGGTAGAAAGATTTATTATAGACCAGAATAAGAGTTAAGTGCGGCGGTGGGGCGGGGTGAGGACTGTGCGGGTCGCCCCATGCTTTGAAATGGAGTGGGATCAGTTGGTAGTAGTTAAAGCTCGTGGCGAGTCACGCAGTGCAAGGCAAGTCTAGTTAATTGTTTTACGGGTTCGTGGGCGCGTTCCGTGGAACAGTCGTGAGCGAAAATGGCCTTATATTGTTTTATAGAGTGACTCAAAGATTAGAGGCGAGAATCGGTATGAAAGTTATGTATGTATGCTAGTATGAGTTGGAGAGTGCGGAGAGAAATGCGACCCGAAGAAAGATAGAAACCAAGTGTAAAGGTAGAGCACGAATCCATAAGAACGCTTTCGAGTAACTACGCGTGAGTGTTTGGGGTGGTAGTGAGCGGATATATGAAATTGCGGTGATTATACGGTCGTGGACCACAGTAAACCTAGTAGAGATGATTCTGACGGACTTTGAGGTCATTATGAGTATGGACTAGTGGGCCGTGAGTGCCAAGGTTGACGTCTTAGTATAAGTATTGTTATGTGGCCATGGGTAGCGTATGTAGTATGAAGGAGTGCGTGAAAGGAGACTATGTCGCTATCTAATTAGTTTGGACTCAGAAAGAACATTTGAGGGCGAATGTTTCTAAGGGGAAGAATGTTACACCAGTAACTCGAGGATATGTTTTAAGAGAATGTGCGTAAGGATCACAAGACTTGAAATTGGTGCGAAAGGAAGAATTATTTTTAGGCGGAAAATCTTCGAAACGTCGGAAAGGAAAAATGTTCGTTGAAGAGAATTGGATTCTCAAAATGCATTATTTGTAGAATATGGAACTTATTATCCTTATGGAATTTATTTTAATGGATTTGGTCACGTGGGGCCCAGAAATTTTACGTTTTGTGGGGCCACGGGGTTCTGAATTTTATGGACGAATGAGAAGGCGACACGTGGAACCTCACATAGCCTTGGGCGAAATTGTACAAAGGGTAGAATGGTCATTTGACCAATGTATAGATGACAAAGTCTTGCTAATTAAGAGCGATATTGTTGACTAAGTCGAGGCGGCTTGGCGATCTCTTCCTCGAACTTTACAAGTGTTATAATCTAGACCCTCGATGTATTATTTAAGCACACTAGTAGCAAGACTTGTCTTCCAACACTTAGAAAAATTAGAAACTTGTGTGCACTCGTGAGAGCTCTCGACGAGCTACAGAGGAAGAAGAAAATATTTTCGTTTATGGTTCATTAGTCACGATACTTTAACCCAAGGTTCCTAAGGGTATTGTAAGGATATCTCGATAGAAAGATCCGGAAAAACCGCATTTTTACGTTAGTCGCAGCGAAGCCCTAAGGTGTTCTTGACTTTGAAGTTGGAAATAGAAGGGAGTTTGTCACGAGCACAAGGGTTGAAAATAGCGGATTGGAGCGTCAAGAAAAGGAGTTGGAGTTGCTAAGGACCGACTTAGGGTTTTGGATCTTTTTTGAGCTTTAGAGGTAATAATCTTCGTCTTGCTATTATAGTTCAAGATTTCATGTTGTAGTGGTTAGAAATGATCATGTGGATTATATTATGAAGAATGATATGTGTTATGGAATATTTTGGATGGAATCCGAAAGTTGCATGATTTAGCCTTTAAGTTTGTAATTCAATTTAGTTACTAGTTTAGTAAATCGCGTGTTATCTAAAGAGTTGATTAAGGTGGTTATAATTGTTAAGTTGTTTATTACTATATAACATGCTTGACCTAAGAATTTGGATTTGAAATGGAGATTGGATAAGAATTAGTATTGTTGAACTATGTGGCCGAATTTGGACTAGTAATTGTATTAGTTTGTTATCGTTTGTGGTGAGCGATTGGGGCTGTTTGGTTATTCATTTGTATTTGACTACCTTATAAATTGTGGTGAGCCAATTGGGGCTGTTTGGTTATTCATTTGTATTTGACTACCTTATAAATTGTGGTGAGCCAATTGGGGCTGTTTGGTTATTGTATTCGGCCTTGAAAAAGGTGGCAAAGTAAGTAAAAACAAAGGAGGTCTTTGTCAGATTTTCCGTAGAATTTAGCGACAAGGCACTTATAATATTCTACGTTTGAAGTAAGAGATTAATGGGCGTATTGTGACCTTTATAGGTTGAAGTACTAAGTATAAGCGTATCTACTTGAAGAATGGAGTAGCTTAAGGTTGAAGTACTTTGGAGCATTTTGCTACTTGTCGATAAGCGTCGCGAGGTATGTGAACCTCTTCCTTCCTTTGGCATGATTCTATGTATGGAATATACTTGTGGTATCATTTCACGATTCCTTCTACTCTTAGAAGTTAAGAAATATGTATGTTGATTTACTCTACGTAAGGGTTATGTCTATGTTATTCTAAGTTAAGAGTGCGTTTAAATTGTCCTAAGTCCTTACTATGTCTTATGGGAGGCGTTGGTAAGAATGGTTAGGAAATTATGAGATTTGATTTAAAGGCTATGTATCTTGATTTATGTAAAGTAAGTAAGTGGATTTTATATTCGAAAATGACTAAGAATTTATATGTGAAAAGGGGTTTATTTTAAAAGTTATATGGTTTTAAGAGAATAAGTTACTTGGTTTGGAAGTGTATGGGACTTTATATTTTTTTGTATAAGTATAAGTGAGTGGACTTTAAAGAATGTATGATATAAGGTTTTAAGACTAGGAGCTTTGGTTGTCTTCTAAGGATTATGAAACTTTATTTTCAAGTTGTGGACTTGATTTCTACAAGTATTGATGACATGATTTTAAAGAATATGTGACTTGAATTTTAAAAGAAAGATGTTTATGATTCTTTTAAATGCGTATATGCGTAGTATTTTAGGTTTAGTTTCCCTAATGTTGCAGAATAAAGTGCCTTAATTTCTCTAAAATGAAAGATTGTTATAATAGCTTTATGGGAAGTTGTTATGGCGACTTGAGAAGAATTAATGTCGATTTAAAGGTTATGTAAGGATCGGTGGCGAGGCGGCAGCGAAGGTTCGACTCTTCCTTCACTTCGAGCCGGATGGTTCCTCCAAGTTGTATTCCTCATCTAGGGTTATCAAGTGTACATCGTTGGCATTGCGTGGTTTGCGAGGATTATCATACGCGTTTGGGGCGGATCCTTGGTGAATTACTCATTCTTTGATCAACTCTTGATTACGTCCCGAGGTGTAGCAACTTCCAGTGTCATGCCTGGGCTATCAGTTAATACGCCAACGCTTATTCTCATCATACCATCTTGGGATAGGGCTAGAATCCTCCAGGAATTGGTTGGATCAAATCTGCGGCTCATGATCTTTCGTATATCTGGGGTATGGGTTCAGCCAGTGGGGTGCGGGTTCTGGATGGTCTTCCTTCAAAATTCGTGTTTGGTCTGGGCGCATTGGGTGCTCTATGTTGTTGGCGGGCTTGATGGGCGGGTTGATGCGGAAATTTGGATAAATGGGTGCTTGGGAAGCGTTATATATGGGTTGTGTGTGGTAGCTGGGGTGTGGGGCAGGTGTATAGTGAGGTGTGAAATTTTGGCTGCTTGTGTGGTAGTATGGGGTTTGATATGGTGGGTTTTGGTATGTTATGAGCGGCCGGTTGCGCTCTTGTATGAACATGGAAGGAAAGCGTCTCTTTCTTCCTTGAAGTACTCGATCGTCACTGTTGAATCGCCTTATTGGTTACTGCAATCTTTGCGGTCGTAATCTGCGGTTTAATACCTTCTACGAAGTCTCCCATTCGACAACCTCGCAAAATTCCGCCCGATGGCGCTTATCATCCGCTCGTAGTAGGTTGCATCCTTCAAAGATTATGCGAATAGTGTGGTCGTCTCACTCTCGCGTGGGTGGTTGTACCTTTCTTTGCCTCTGAGCGCCACCTCATGGCGTACTCGCGAAAGTCTCTGTAGACTTCTTTTCCAACTTCATTAGATAGAACACATCGCGGTTTACGTGTTGAATCGAACCGCTCGCAAAGTCTTGGGCGATGCATTCCGGTATGCCATTTTCGCGGATCTGGCTAGTGTACCAATCTAGTGCCTCGCCGGTTAAGCGAATGAACAACTTCATGATGGCTGGGTTCTTCCTACCGATTAGCTTGTCGCAATATGATCTCAGTGTGCGCGGATTTCCTTCCCATCAAATAGATCGAACTTGGCACTTGTATCCCATGGCGGCTCCACATCCGGATCGTGCAAAGATCTTCATAATCTAGTCGCCGTGACATTTGTCGATCGCGTACCACGAAGCGCTTCCTTCATGAATCTCTGAACTACGTCATCGTCCATTTTGGCTCGGACTTCCCTTTCCATTTCTTCGTAATGATCCACTTCTTGGTGGAGTGCGGGGGTAAAAGTGGGTTTCATTGCGTAAGTTAGTATGCAGGTTGTTTCTTTGGGGCAGTAATGGGTATGGTGCGTGGGCATTGGTTGACTTGGCGATTAGGGCTGATTGTGGTGAAGTAAGTAGGCGGGGGCTGAGGTACATGGGTAGTAGGAGGATCGTTTTGGGGTTGATGATTGGCTGGGCGAGGGGCAGTTGGGTCGGTAACTGGCGGTCTTTGTGGAGAGTTTTGGGAGATATGTGGTGGTGGAGGTCTCTCTGGGATGGTTTGCGAGGTAGTGGCCCTTTGCTCTGGCATAGGGGTATTCAAACTGATGGATAGGTTGGTCAGATTCGTAGCCTCTCCATCTCGACTGCATATCGACAATTTGTTGTAGCAAGCGCAATACATTCTTCCCATTTGGTGACATTCCTCCCAGAAGGTTCTGTTTATTGACAGGAATAATTCCCAAACCATTTGGCTCAGACGCCCCCGAGCCAGTCATATCATCATTTCTTGCCTTAGACCTGGTAAAGTGTGGATGCTCCGACATTGTTGAGTCAAATACGAACCGACCTTTGGGGAAGATGATAATCTTTCTAAAAAATGCAACAAACAGTGTTAGCATAAAGCACATAATTTGCAGGTACGTAGCAGATATATTGCACATTCAAACGTTTCCTATCATGCAAGAGGGACCTCTTTGTGCCAGAGGTAGGCCTAAACGTCACATATGCGATAATGATAGATTGGTCCGAGCCGTCGGATCGAAAATGCTTTTATTGGGACTTAAAAAATAATTAAATTGCAACAATGAAATGTTAAAACTAAAGATCTATTCTAATGCTACATTATCTTATGGCGAATGTGGCGGTGGTATCTTAGGCCACTGCTCTGCATCTTCCAAATATTGCATGATGTTTTGTATTTGGTCCCACCTCTCGGGGATGGCGTTGTTCCTAACTCGCACTTTTACCCGATTGGTCATGTCGATATCCTCGAAACCTGCTTGCCTTTGGGGCTCGAATTTCTTCTGATCTTCCTTGAACCCGTCATAGTATTCAGGCGTACCTCCTGTTTGCTTGTATTTGACATCTATTTTCTCAATGTTGTTCCATTCTTCAAGGATTTGCTTCTTCAGGGAAAGTGCAATTTGCCCCAAATCGACCTCTGAATCCTTCATGTATGCGATTGGAGCGGGATTACATTTCTTGACCAAAGCCGAGTACGCATAGCGGAGATGCAATGCGATTTGGGTCTTGATTTTAGGCGATTTTCAAAGAGCTGTGGTGTGATTAGGTGGTTATATGGTCAGGTATCGTGGGAAGCGGGTGCATGGGTAAGGAAAGCTCCAGGATTCTCCGGCGAGAATCTCGTTTCTTGGTGTTGCGATGGGGAGGGGAAGAGGCGAGGTGCGATCGATTTCTAGGGTTAGGTTAAGGGGAGTGGGGGACGATGATGGGCTGAGGGTTTTTTCGTTTGTGGGGTTCTCGACTGAAGGTAATGGAGGAAAGTTAAAGAAATTTGAGATTCTTTGGTAGGCGTGAGTTTGAAGTGCGGTGTGGGCTGCTAGATTGGGTATTAGTTTTAGGTTAGTTTTAATTAGGGGTTAATTAATTAGGTATTTAATTTTAGGTGTATTAATTAGTTAATTAGTGGTAAAAATTAATTGATTAAATTATTTAGGTGTTTTATTAGCCTAATTGTTATAAATGCGGGCGTGCTATTTAATTAGTGCTTGAGTTTGAATTATTATAAAGAATAAAGACGGACGTGCTATTTAATAAAACTTATTTATTATTGCGATATTGTATTATTAAATTGGAGCCCATTAAATTATTTAAACGCTAAATGCAAAAATATGGTATTTAAAGGCCGCCTAATCCCCTTTATAAATGCGACGCTATTATTTAAAATCCTATTATTGCGCATTTATGCTTTAAATTATTACAATAATTATGGAATTGTCTTGCTATTAATAAATGCGAATATTTTATTTAACACGACGCCATTGTCGAACCATTTGTTTCGTGTATTTATTCATATTATTATTATGGACAGGGCTTAAAATTAATTAGTGCGGGCGCGAGACTCTAAGTGCTTAAAACTTCTACGTAAGACGCGATGTCATTATTAAATTATTTATTTATGCATGTATTTATATTTTATCGCTGCATTTTATTATAAAAAAAATCATAAAAATTATTTTTTTACAAAATTAGTCTAATTTTATAGTTAATGGCTGGACGGGAGGGTCAAAATTGGGTGTCAACAGCTGTCCCTCTTTGTATGGAGATGATGGAAGAGTCTTCGGACAAAGACGTTGACTCATAGCCAATTTTGTCTCGATCTTCCGAATTGCAAAAATGTTGGGCAGGTAGACAAGGCTGACGCAAAAAATCAAAATCTGTCCCAGTGTCGAGTTATGACGACACTGGGTTACCATGGTCAAAACACCAAGGCGGGCTAACGCGGGCTCAAAGCTGTCCCAGTGTCGAGTTATGACGACACTGGACTATCCTGGTCAAAACACCAAGGCGGTCTAAAGAATATATATATTGATAACTAAAAGGGCCTTATTAGACTCACAAAAAATATACAAAGTTGATTATACAATTATAAGACATGAAATTATTTTATTTAACAAAAGTAAGAAAATGATACGTTACTCCTATTAATATATTTAAGACTCTTATATAAAAGTTAATTATGAAATTATTTTTTATACGTGTATGCGAAAATTACTTCCTATGATATTTATGACGAGTTTATGAAAAAGTTTAAGAATTAAATATGGAGGAATATATTAACTACATGGCTAAAGCATAGCTAGGATTAATTATTTTAGATTCAGATTTATATGATGAGCCTAGACTAAGTAAAAGACGAATTATCTTTAAACTACCCCTTCCAAAGTATTCAAAGACTATTAGAGTTAATTATCCTATTAATTACAGAATTAACAAATATAACAATGATAAATAAGCAAAAATAAATAAATACACAAATAAGCAAAGGCGGGAGTGAGGTCGTAGTTGACATGACGTCTAGAATGGATGGTGACACCATCTATCCTATAGCTGTTTGGAAGCCCTGCGGCGGAAGTGTGGTTGGCGATATGGAAGTCATGATGAGTCTCATGCCGAGACTCTCGATTATCCTCCGATGCATGTCATGTAAAAATAAGAAGGAAAAGGATTAGTAAATATTCTAAACTCCATCATATATGAAAATAAATGAAATATTAAACTAAGCACACATGCTGCCAGCACTAATTACTGCCATACAGATATTCTACCAGTGATGGGCCTCAATATGCAAGAAACGTGACCCAGGCCCCAATAGCATCAGATTTTGCTTTTCAGATTTTTTAAAGAAAATATCAATGTTATCACCTCAAGCAGGCCCATTTATACAAACTGATTTCCAATGTATCTAACCATATAAAGTCGATACACACAGGACATTCGCATAAACCAGAGAGGTATACAACTCATGTATATTGAATATATACTAATGCAATTTGAACAACATATCAGATAATGGGGAAATAGTGGGCAATTGAGCGTGATGTAGATATACAGTAAGTCGGCGGTATATACATTTGCAATGTATGACATACTACTACATGGGCGGCAGGATTCTAAAGAAGATATGAGGCAGATATGTTCGAGACCCATAGTTTAGATATATTCCTTGTGGGACAAACTCATTTTTTTTATATCCTAGATAAACTGCTGGAAAAGTCACGTAACAGGTATATCTCCCAACTTATTCAGTTACACATAAATCAAGGGTATAAGAAAACATGTAGACAAAATCAGTCCATCCGAAACTATCCCCCTGTCCACTAAATGGCAGCCCCCCCCAGATTCATGTAAAGTTAGGGAGATCCATCAGATATGTCCACAAACTGAGCATACAAATAACTTCATTAGCAGGATATGTGAGGCATAATGGCTTATTAGACATAACCAACATACATAAATGGCTAGATGACTCCTTAGAAACAATACATATCATATCATACATAACCACTGATGGACTGGCTAAGCATGTGTGGTCACCCTTATGCTGCATATCCATCAGTACGACGTCACAAGAAGGAAAACAACTCAGGCAATCTAACACGCATTCATATATTCTGAAAAATGATTCAAATGGTAACATAGACATGGTCTAAATAGAGTCATACTAGGCAGGACAATGGTACAAATGACTAAAATATCTTGACTCTTAACAGGTAGCATACACTTCCGCATAATTCAATGAAGCTTCTAAAGGACTAACAAGACAAACTATTTTGTTCAATTGAATGAGTTAACAAACAAATATTCAAATGCCACAGATTATGATCCTGAAGATGAATCCATGTCGTATTATTCACTTAACTAAATTACAAGTACCCTGAGATAGCACGGCAGATCCCACACCACACAATATTAAACACACATCTAAATGTTCACATAAACATGCGCAATCCCGTGACATGAAGTATACAAAGATAGAATACCCAAATCAACATTCAGATAGTCACAAATTAATAACAGATAATCAACACAAAATGGATCTACGACCCCTGTACCACTGTTACATATCTAACTATACTCACAGAAAACAGAATAGCGATCGAATATACACATACTTAGAACAGAGTCGACACCGCAAAATAAAAAAAAAGAAACCATGACTAACAGATTTATCTGGAAACGATGACTAAACCAAGTCAAATAGGTTCAAACAAAATGACATACGGATATTATCATGCAGGGCACACAATACTGAATGACTAAATAATAGAAAGGGGCGGGTTTCCGGACCTTTTGTGGAGTATGGCGAAGCGGCGACAAAGGTTTTCTGAATCGAAGGAAAGTTCGTGAAGAGCTAGTTTAGCGAGAATAGAAAGTAGTCAATGAATAGAAAGAGAAGAGTTTTTGGCACGATCTTTGTGGGGTATTGCTCTCTGATTGATCGATTCCCCCCTATTGCATGCATAGTGGTTCTGTATTTATAGCTAGGATTTGGTACTCCAAGTTGGTAGGTTTTGATTCGTGAGGTACTTCTTACCATTAATAAGTAATTCGGACAGAATTTGCTGATTATTTTTGTACGTATCTTGGTACTAATATCTTGTATAGTACATTAAGGTAAGTATTGCTTATGGTTATGGCAAGTCTTCGGAAGGAAACACGATTTGGTTATTATCTCACTGATTCGAGGATTGATTGGTAAGGTTTGAAACAGAAAGGAAGGTTTGATTCGGGGTGTGATTTGAGGGAAAGATCTTGGGATGCCTGCGCGATATGGAAGAAGTGCAGGCAATATCGTTGACTCGTAGAAAAATCCGCGAGGATTTTGCTCTCTGTCGGCGACGTGGATGGGAAGCTAGGGTTTGTCCTAAGAAGTCGATGGAAGAAGGGGCTAAGGTGTAGGGTAGTCTGGCGGACGAGGATAATTTAAGGAAGTGGGCTATGGCAGACGAGGTTTCGGTCGTGGTGAAAGGTAATGCGTGATTTGGACGAGGTAAGGTTGTGTGGGTCGTTAATTATTGGTTTGTGGGTTAGCCTTAGGTATTTTATTTAATTAATGGTAAATTAATGAAATCTAAATTGTTATTAAATTAATTAGGTGTTTATTAGTCTAAGCTATTATTATAATGATGAATGTCGGTGTGCTAATTAATTAATGCTTAACATTTTATAATGCTAGGCAGTTATTAAAAACTACCTATTATGTGTATTTTGCGATGTAAAATTGTGGTTCTAAAAAAAAGAAAAATTGTTTAATTTATTGGTTATTTATTTAAGGGGGGAATGGACAAAATTGGGTGTCAACACATGTTTAGGGAGATGATTCAGGTGTTTTTTTGATAGCCCTTCTGACCATTCATTACCTACCCTGACATGAATTGTATCACTAGTCAGCCCCTTTGACCCTAAAATAAGATATTTATTTGACACCCTACGATTCTCTGTTTGTGCCATAAGTGATAATTGAAAGTTAGCGGGATGAAAAGTGTTGAAAAAGAAACAAAAAGAGAATTGAAAAATTTGATGCACCCCAATGAAGAATATGCAAAAGCCTAAGTTTGGGGGTGCCTGTCTTTTATAATGTATCTCATTCAAAATAAAAGAGGGGGAAAATAGGTATGAGATTAAAAAAGAAATCAAAAAGAAGGAAAATGAGTTGAATGAAAAAAACTTATGGTACGTAATTGAGCCTAAATGCCTATTTTTACATACCCCTGCCTAAGCCTACATTACAACTCTTGAAAGTCCTGATGATCTTTAATGTGTATATCTATGATTAGTGGAAATATCAAGTAAACATGTCTATTGCATTTTGGGAAAAATGGAATGAAATTGACATGCATATGTTTGAGGTTTGTATTTCCATTGACCGTGATCTAAGTGAATTTACGAAATATTTAACTTGAAATTCTAGATTGCTGATTATTCATGCTATGTATGTTTTAACATATTATCACATCTTTCATCCATGATTTTGAAGAAGCATTACTATAGCTACTTGATCTATTTCATAGAGTCATGATTTGTTTTGTTTTTGTTTAGTGCTTTACTCGAGGGCGAGTGAAGTTTAAGTTTGGGGGTTTGTTAGGCGTATTTTATATACACTTTTTTAGTCATTTTTAGTTAGTATTTTACTCATTTCGTTTGTGTTTAGTATAGTATTAGGTCTATTTTTCTTTCTTTTGAGTCACAGCGGTCATAAATGGAGAAATGACAAAAAGATGATGAAACTAGCTTAATTTAGATGAAATTGCACACTAAAAGGGCCAAGGAATGAAGCCTAAGAAGTTCCGGGAAGTATAGAAGAAATCAGACGAGGTCCGGATGATAAAAGGACAAGGTTTCGGAAAAAATTTGCTGAAGTACTTTCGGCACCGCGGTGCCGATGCGGAACTGGGCGAGAAAAGACTGATTTTTCGAAGGGCAAAAGGGTCCAAAACATGATTTTTGCATCTATAAGACATAGGAATTATTCTATATCGGATTATTCTACTTTGAGGAGAAAAAAAGGAGGCTACGACACAAGATTAGAGACAACTTTGGTTCAAGTTCTTTTTCTTTCCTTTGTTTTATTTCAATTTATGTTGGATTTTGTATTAGTTCTTAGCATGTCAATGTCTAGGATCTAATTACTTTATTAGGGCTTTCCTATTGAATCGCTTGAAACTCTATTTCATGAATTAATGCATTAGTTTGATTTTTTCTTCACTTGATTAAGATTTATTCAATATTGGTATGAATGTTTGATAGTTAACTGACCATTAATTATCATAATCTATATGATTTCGAATCAAGAACCGAGAGGAGAGATTTGGATATACTGTAATTGAATAGACATAGGTTAAAATCGCGGACGAAAGTACCCCGATACTTGTGTAGCATTGTAGGTTATTGTTCTTAATCCTCCTATGTGGTAAATCCTATCATACAAAAATTGAAGGGTTCTGCACTGGGGTTGAGCGATTATATATCCTAACCGGAATATAAGACAGTCTAGTTAATCGTTATCTTAACGTAGATGAAGAAGTCTTTCTAGTTGCATTAAGGATTGAAAATAGTGGATAGTCGAGTATATTGAAAGCCCTAATTCCTTCATAACTGATTTAAACCAAAGTATTATCATAATTAGTTTATTTTCTACAATTACTTAGTCTTAGTTATTAGATAAAAATCTCAAACTACAGAACGAAAACGAAACTGTGATTTTTGCATCTATAAGACCTAGGGATTATTCTATATCTGATTATTATACTTTGGGGCGAAAAAAATGAGGCTACAACACAAGATTGGAGACAACTTTGGTTCAAGTTCTTTTTCATTACTTTGTTTTATTTCAGTTTATGTTGGATTTTGTATTAGTTCTTAGCATGTCAATGTCTAGGAGCTAATTATTTTATTAGGGTTTTTCTATTGAATCGCTTGAAACTCTATTTCATAAATTAATGCACTAGTTTGATTTCTTCTTCACTTGATTATGATTTATTCAATATTGGTATGAATGTTTGATAGTTAACTGACATTAATTATCATAATCTATATGATTTCGAATCAAGAACCTAGAGGAGAGATTTAGATATGCTGTAATTGAATAGACATGGGTTAAAATCGCGGACGAAAGTACCCCGATACTTGTATAGAATTGTAGGTTATTGTTCTTAATCATCCTATGTGGTAAATCCTATCATACAAAAATTGAAGGGTTCTGCACTGGGGTTGAGCGATTATATATCCTAACAGAAATATAAGACAGTCTAGTTAACCATTATCTTAACGTAGAAGAAGAAGTCATTCTAGTTGCATTAAAGATTGAAAAGAGTGGATAGTCGAGGATATTGGAAGCCATAATTCCTTCATAACTGATTTAAACCAAAGTATTATCATAATTAGTTTATTTTCTGCAATTACTTAGTCTTAGTTACTAGATAAAAATCTCAAACTACAGAACGAACACCAAATAGAAACTAAAGCTTAGATAATCGGTACTTGATAACCAGTCTCTGGGGACGAATTCGGTCTTACCAGACTATATTATTTGTGAACGATACGTACACTTGCGTTGAACACGTGGAAATCGGCTAACAAGTTTTTGGCGCCGTTACGAGGGACTGACGTACTTTCAATATCGAATTATCTATTCTTATTTCTAATTTGGTAGCTCCATTAACAAGTTTCTAACTTGTTCTGCGAGCATCTTTTTATCAGTTTTTGTTGTTTTTCTTATTTTGTAGGTAAAACTAGAGTAAAAAAAATAGGGCACATGGACTACTACTACTACTATCAGGAGTAGTGGAATCATCAACAACAACCTAACTCACAGGATCAAGAGGAAGATCTAGATGAGTTGCAGACAGACATACATGAGCTCACCAAGTGCCAGACTCAGTTTATGGCTGAAATAAGGGTGTCCCTAAAATATTTGGAGACACAAATAGGGCAGTTGACGGATATGGTGATTAATGTACCTCAAGAAAATCTGCCTTACGACACAGTTGTGGGGAGTGATAAGCAGAGTGAGGAACCTGAACCACAACAAGCTGTTGAGAATAATGAGGAATTGAGAGAGATAGTTGGTGTAGAGAAAGAAGAGGTTTCTGAGATCCAGTTTTCACCTTTTGGATTTCTTGTAACTTCTTTTTCCTATACCCGTTGCAGAAAAGACACCACCAACTATCATTGTTGAGCCCCAACCAGAAAGTCCATACCCTCATGGGAACCTCCAAAAGTTGAGAGATGTAGGGAGTTTCACTGATCCCTACATTATAGAGAGCCTAGAAGACAATTTTGCCTTGTGTAATTGGGGGATAATCTTTGATATGAGGCCCTTGTTTGAAAAAAGTGTTGTAGGAAAAGTGAGGCCTGCAACAATGACTGTGCGGATTGCAAGCAGTTCACAGAAGGATCCAATGGGAACTAGTAAAGGTTAACTGTGTCCGGCTAAACGACGTTAAAGACATCGCTTGTTGGGAGGCAACCCAATGTTTTTAATTATGTTATTTAAATTTTTGTTTTAGTTTATTTTATTTTATCTTGAACAATCTCACGGTCTTGGGTTTTATCTTATGTATTGATGGCAGCCTGGCAGGTGGACTATGAACTGACCCTAAGGAGAAAAGAATCAAAAGCGCTGAAACTTCAGAGAGCCCAAAAGATGTGCAATTTCCAGAATCTCATCCCAGACATCCGTTATGATCGATGTGTTTTGTCAGTAAGTTGTCCCTTATTTTTAGTCTTCATACATTAGGGACAGTGTGTCGTTTAAGTGTGAGAGGGATCTTAGTTTGTTTTGAGTGTCTGTTTTTTAGTCTTTTTGATTTGTCTTTGTGTTGTTCCATGTGTCTTTGAGTCATAATTATTTTTATGGATCAAACATGTTGTAGTTGCTAAAGATATTGAGTGGATAAAGTGGGATAATGTAATAGAATTAAAAGCGACAATTTGTGTGCTTAAGTTAGATATGCCAAAAATTCATGACATCTAATTCTTTGAAAAATTTATGCTTAGCCTATTTGTGTCAGTTATGGAAAGAAAAGATTAAAAATATCTAGAAAATATGTTTGCTTGTTATTTGAGGCGAAATAGTTAAGATGTACATGTTTAGGGAGATGATTCATGCATTTCTTTGATAGCCCCTCTGATCATTCATTACCTACCTTGACATGGATTGTATCACTAGTCAGCCCCTTTAAGTCTAAAATAAGATCTTTGTTTGACACCCTATGATTCTCTGTTTCTGCCATAAGTGTTAATTGAAAGTTAGTGGGATGAAAAGTGTTGAAAAAGAAACAAAAAGAGATCTTTAATGTGTAAGTTTGGGGGTGTCTGTCATTTATAATGTATCTCATTATCTCAAAATAAAAGAGGGGAAAAATAGGTATGAGATTAAAAAGGAAATCAAAAAGAAGGAATATGAGTTGAATGAAAAAAGCTTATGGTACGTAATTGAGCCTAAATTCCTATTTTTACCTACCCCTGTATAAGCCTACATTACAACCCTTAAAAGTCTTGACGATCTTTAATGTGTATGTCTATGATTAGTGGAGAATAACAAGTAAACAGGTCTATAGCATTTTGGGAAAGATGAAATGAAATTGACATGCATAGGTTAGGTGTTTCTATTTCCATTGACCATGATCTAAGTGAATTTGCGAAATATCTAACTTGAAATTCTAGATTACTGATTATTCATGCTATATATGTTATAACAGATTATCACATCTTTCATCCATAATTTTGAAAAAGCATTGCTATAGCTACTTGATCCATTTCATAGAGTCGGGGTTTGTTTTGTTTTTGTTTTTGTTTAGTGTTTTACTCGAGGGCGATTGAAGTTTAAGTTTGGGGGTTTGTTAGGCATATTTTATATACACTTTTTGAGTCATTTTTAGTTAGTATTTTACTCATTTCGTTTGTGTTTAGTATAGTATTAGGTCTATTTTTCTTTCTTTTGAGTCACAGCGGTCCTAAATGGAGAAATGACAAAAAAAAGGATGAAACGAGCTTGATTTAGATGGAATTGCACAGTAAAAGGGCCAAGGAATGAAACCTAAGAAGTCCCGGGGAGTATAGAAGAAATCAGACAAGTCCGGACGAGAAAAGGACAATGTTTCGGAAAAAATTTGATGTAGTACTTTCGGCACCGCGGTGCCAGTCTGTAGCACCGCGGTGTCGACGCGGAACTGGGCGAGAAAAGTCCGATTTTTCGAAGGGCAAAAGGGTCCAAAACGTGATTTTTGCATCTATAAGACTTAGGGATTATTATATATCCGATTATTCTACTTTGGGGAGAAAAAAGGAGGCTACAACACAAGATTGGAGACAACTTTGGTTCAAGTTCTTTTTCTTTCCTTTGTTTTATTTCAGTTTATGTTGGATTTTATATTAGTTCTTAGCATGTCAATGTCTAGGAGCTAATTACTTTATTAGGGTTTTCCTATTGAATCGTTTGAAACTTTATTTCATGAATTAATGCATTAGTTTGATTTCTTCTTCACTTGATTAAGATTTATTCAATATTGGTATGAATGTTTGATAGTTAACTGACCATTAATTATCGTAATCTATATGATTTCGAATCAAGAACCGAGAGGTGAGATTTGGATATGCTGTAATTGAATAGACATCGGTTAAAATCGCGGACGAAAGTACCCCGATACTTGTGTAGCATTGTAGGTTATTGTTCTTAATCCTCCTATGTGGTAAATCCTATCATACAAAAATAGAAGGGTTCTGCGCTGGAGTTGAGCGATTATATATCCTAACCGAAATATAAGATAGTCTAGTTAACCGCTATCTTAACGTAGAAGAAGAAGTCATTCTAGTTGCATTAAGGATTGAAAAGAGTGGATAGTCAAGGATATTGGAAACCCTAATTCCTTCATAACTGATTTATACCAAAGTATTATCATAATTAGTTTATTTTCTGCAATTACTTAGTCTTAGTTATTAGATAAAAATCTCAAACTATAGAACGAACACCAAATAGAAACTAAAGCTTAGATAATCGGTACTTGATAACCAGTCTCTGAGGACGATATTCGGTCTTACCAGACTATATTACTTGTGAACGATACGTACACTTGCATTGAGCACGTGGAAATCGGTTAACAACATACAACAACAGAATTGCGCCTACTAGTATGATAAGCTAAGCAAGACTACAATAGTAACACTACAACTACCGGTACCTACTACATTTCTATCCTAATTCGTGTCCTCCACAACCCCTATATGAAGTCATATCCTCAGTAAGTTGCACCTACGTCATATCCCGTCTAATCAGCACTTCTCAATACTTCTTCGGCCTACTTCTACCTCTCATGAACCCGTCCATAGCCAACCTTTCACACCTCTGCACTGAGGCATTTGTGTTTCTCCTCTGTACATACCTGAACCATCTAAACCTCGCTTTCCGCATCTTGTCCTCCACCGAGTCTACTCCCACTCTGTCTTGAATATCATCATTTTTAATTATATCCCTCCTTGTATGCCCACACATCCATATCAACATCCTCATCTTCACAATTTTCATCTTTTGGATGTGTGAAGTCTTGACTTGCCAACATTTTGTCCCATACGATATAGTCGGTCTAACCACCACCCTATAGAACTTGCCTTGAAGTTGGTGACACCTTTTTATCGCACAAGACTCAAGGTGCGAGTCTTTATTTCATCCACTTTGTACCAATACGATGTATGACATCGTCATCAATCTCTCCATTTCCTTGAATAATAGATCTGAGATACTTGAAGCTTCATTTTTTTGGAATGACCTGAGTACCAAGTCTCACCTCCACGGGTATCTCATGGTCATTCCCGTTACTGAAATTGCACTCCAAGTATTATGTATTGGTCTTACTCAGGCTGAACCCTTTAGACTCCAGAGTCTGTCTCTAAAACTCAAGCTTAACGTTCACTCCATTACGAGTATCGTCAACCAGAACTATGTCATCTTCGAATAACATTCACCATGACACCTCCCCTTGAATTTGTCATGTCAGTCAATCCATCACCAAGACAAATAAGAATGGACTAAGAGTTGATCCCTGGTGCATCCCCACCATCACTGGAAAGTGCTCTGAATCTCTTCCTACTGTTTGTATCCTGGTCTTGACTCCATCATGCATATCATTGATCGCCCTAGTGTACGACACATGTACACCTATAACCTCCAAACATCTACATAGAACCTCCATAGGGAATTTGTCGTATGCCTTCTCGAGGTCGATGAAAATCATATGTAAGTCTCTCTTCCTATCCATATACTGCTCCACCAACCTCCTAATAAGATGAATGACTTCTGTAGTCGAATGCCCCAACATTAATCCAAATTGGTTCTCGAAAATAGGCATGCCTCTTCTCACCCTCATCTCCACGACTTTTTCCCAAGCTTTCATAGTATGGCTTAGCAGTTTGATACCCCTATAGCTGTTGCAACTCTGGATGTCACATTTGTTCTTGTACAAATGAATTATTATACTCCACCTCCATTCTTCGGGCATTCTTGCCGTCTTAAAAATGACATTAAATAACTTAGTTAGCCACTCCAAACTTTCCATGACTGCGCTCTTCCAAAATTCTACTGAGATCTCATCAGGCTCGGTCGCTCGTCCCCTGCGCATCCTGCGAACAACACCCTTAACCTCCTCAACCTCCTCAACCTTAATACTTCTACAATATCCAAAATTTCGGTATCTTCCGGATTGCTCTAGATCTACCAGCACAATGTCTTTATCTCCTTCTTCGTTCAAGAGTTTATGGAAGTAAGACTGGAACCTCAGTCTAATACACACGTCCTCCACCAGTACTTTGCCGTCTTTGATGTACCTCACATGATCCAAGTCACGGGTCCTTCTCTCCCTCGCCTTAGCTAGTCTGCCTTTCCCTCTAATTCCACATACATGCGTTCAAAAGCCATTGTTTTCGCCGCCGTAACCGCTAGTTTTGCCTCCTTCCTCGCCATCTTATATAATAATCTATTCGTCTACTTCTCCAACTCATCATTGCTTTCTACCAATTTCACATACACCGCTTTCTTTGCTTCCACCTTCTCTTGAACTTTACCATTCTATCATTAGTCCCATCGATGTCCATCATGACTACCCCGTGATATTCCTAGCACTTCTTTAGCTACCTATCGAATGTAACTGGCAATACTATAGCACAAGTCGACAAGAATGTAGTTAGCAAGTCTAACTACTACGACAAAAATAATAGAACTATAGGATAGAATGCAAAATTCAAGATTCAGCAAACTGAGAAAAAAGAAAAAAACTAGCTACAAGGATGACAAATAAAGAATCAGTAAGGGCGACTAGAGGTACCAAGTACCAACTCCAATTGGGTAGAACTTGTTCTCCGCCGGGGAAATGTTGTTCACTGCCGGAGTATTGTTCACCACGAGATAATGTTCACCGACACCGCTTCACCATGGTGTTTGTTTCATTCACGTGTCGAGCGACTAGTAACTTTGGCCGTCGAAGCGGAAGAAGAAAAAAAACAGAGAAAAGGAGAAAAATAGAAGAAGAAGAAGAAGAAAAAGTCAAAAAAAGTCTTCGGCGTAGTAATCCGACTGTGTTACCTGGCCGCAGGCCGGGGTGGATTACCTGATTGCAGGGATGGTTACTATCGGAGAAGGGGGTGAGAATTTGACTTGTTACCGTTGGAGAGAGGAAAGAGGAGAGAGAAAGGATAGAAAATTAAAATACATCTTTAATTCGTAACAAAGCTCCTACTCTAAGTACATTTTAAATCATAATCAAAAGTTGAAGGATAATTTAGATTGTTTTCATGAAATAATTGAATATGTGTAGTCCACCCATTTTATATACTGGAGCACATTAAATGACAACGACAAATGCAAGATGAATTACTAGTAGCAAGAGTATAATGGAAGATGAAAATGAAGAATTCCATATGGTACATCATACATGAGTAAATTTGAATATTTTTCTTTCTGATTTTAAATTTTATACTATGATAAAGTTAATTAATTGTCTCGAAAAAGAGGGATATGCACATGCTTATATCAATCATACAGAATATATATATATATATATATAATACATGTATTTTTACAAGTATTGTTCTCGCCTAATCATAATTAACACATACTCCAATTTTTTAATTACTTAATCATGATAAATTAATGTGATACAGTATACACAAAGTGTGAATATATTTTTTTCTTAACCCCACCACCTTTTCACAATTTATATATAAAGGGTATTTAGTAAAATATAGAAAATGCTCTACATATTCACTAAAAATAAAAGGAAAATCCAATATCTTAAATAGATCTTATGCACTTTTATGACATTGAGTTGAACCATACAGAATGTGAGTAGCAATTGAGGAAGGAACAAGGGATAATTATAGAAGTGGCAAAATTTTAATGTTAATATTACTATAAATATAGTGATAGTAATGCTATTTTTTCAGATAAGGCATTTGTAAGTAGTCCTATTTAACAAGAGTACAAAAACAGTTCACAGATGGAACAATGATGAGACGAGTGAATGAATTAGATTTGAACCACCAAAAAGGCCTCCTTCTCTATTAAGCAATATGTCAAGGTGATCTTTTTTCCTTTTCACTGGGGGAAAATATTTGAATTTAATAACTTTGTTTTTCGTCTAACTTTTGGTCTAGTATTATTTAGTATGTTACTTATTACCACAACAACATATCCAGTGATATATTTTATACTATGATAAAGTTAAAATATATATTTATACAACCAATTCAAGTAAAATTATAGTTACTGAAGAGAATATATCATATTAGTGACATATGATATTCCTGGGCTGCTTATAAGACTTGAACAATTCTCCTCGCTTTGATCTAGCTTTAGGGGTATGAGTTGTACCCAAGACTTAATTTGACATGGTATCAGAGTCAGGTCCAGACTCGATCCGATGTGGTCCCCCGAAAGGGGGACGGAATGTCTCCAGATCGATGGGGTGAAAATCCCCCCGGTCCATGAATGTGTTGAAAATTTATTAAACGTGAAATAAAGTCATTCCTAGTATATTTATGACTCGAACAATTGGGGCTCCGCACGTCGGAAACGTCGTTTCACACACGTGTACACGTTGTACCAAAGATCGTAAATTTCCTTAGTGAAAGAGATATTGGTACGTATAAGAAATGTTTGAGACATGAAATGATAGACGATTATTGGCCAAATGACGAGTGTTTCACGTCGGTAAATGAAGGAAGAAGTATACGATGTGTAAAAGATGAAACGAGTAACACCGTCGGAGTCGTGGCGCCTCCAGCCAGTGTCGCGACGCCTTGGTGGCAATTAGTCACTGGAAGTCAAGCGTTGCGGCTCCCCCCAGGCAGGGTCGCGGCGCTTCGATGGCAGAATGCTTCGACGGAAGATCAAGAATTTCTGACTTTTGGGCTGGTTTTGGAGCATTGAACCTCCATTACTTGACACTTGAATTCATCCATTATTTGACTGAATTGTAACCCCACAATAAGTGTCATTACATGGCTATTGAAGGTCATTACTTGGCTAGTTGGGGAGTCATCTTCATCACACTATAAATTGAAGCCTTAGGCTCAATTGGTAACACACTTGCAATCAATTTTTTTTGAATATTTCTTCCTCTCGAGCTTTCTTCCACACACTCAAAATGTTCTTCTTTTTAGTAAACAATTGTGTTTTCTTTGCTCAATTGTTGTTGTTATTTTATTTTGGGAGATAAGTTGTCGAACACCGTTAAAGGATTTATACGGGGCAATATTATCTTAAGGACAAGGTGCTAACACCCGACTCAACAAATCTTTGTATTAGTTCTTTCTTGTTCCTATTTCCATATTGTAATCCTTGGTGTTGTTACCTTCTTCCCGTTTCCTTGTAACCACCATTGTATCTCACAATCTTAAGACAATATTTGTTGAAAGTAACAAACAAGATGACTGGAGGACAATAATTCACTACTCAATCTTCCGCCGCTGCTCAAGGCACAACTAGTGTCAACCCCACTGCTGCTCAAGGCATTCAAAATGCCTTTGCCACTTCTCATGGAAACACTATCGTTCCAACACCCGCCGGTTTTCATGGGCACAAACTTCAAGAGATGGCAGCAAAAGATGCTGTTCTTTTTTATGGTTATGAGAATGTCTCATTACCTAACCAAAAATCCTCCACAATCTGGAGATGAAGTGGACCCTCAGTCGAATTAAACGACGGGATGTTGTCAAGATATCCATGTCACTAATGGCATGAAGATGACTCTAGATGCTTGGAGTCATAGTGATTTTCTTTGTCGAAATTATATCCTGAACTATTTGTCTGACCCTCTCTACAAGGTGTATGGCACCGTTGGCACCGTCAAAGATTTGTGGGATAAACTGCAGAAGAAGTACAACGCATAAGATGCAGGTGCTAAGAAGTTCATCGTTGAGAAATTTCTGAAATTTCAAATGGTGGACAACAAAACAGTGATGTCCCAAGTCCAGGAAATCCAAATGATCATACATCACCTGGATTTGGAAGGATTGAAGTCTAACGAGCAATTTTTGGTTGCATCATTAATTGAGAAGTTACATCCCTCGTGAAATGAGTTTATAAGTTATTTAAAACTCAAAACGAAAGAGATGACCCTAGAGGAACTTATTATCAAACTCCAGATTCAGAAGGATAATAAGAAGGCTATGTCAAAGGGGAAGCAATCCGTTGAGGCTAAGGCAAACCTGGTGGAAGCCAAAGAAACTCAAGCAAGAAGCGAAAGTTCCAAAAGGATGGTAAGGCCCCAACAACTGATAAGTTTAAGGGAAATTGCCATCACTGTGGTAAACTTGGTCACATGATCAAGGATTGCCGCAAACTCAAGAATGAGAATAAAGAGAAGGTCAAGGTCAAGGCTAAGGCTAACATTGTCGAAGATACGATTCTTGACGATATGATTGAGGAGTTCTCAGCGGTGTTACTTGAAGCAAACCTCGTTGAGAATCCTATGTAGTGATGGATGGACACGGGTGCTACCCATCACATCTGTTCCAACAAAGACGCCTTCTCCACATATATACTAGTCACAGATAAGAAGTTGTTCATGGACAACAATGTTTCATCTGAGGTGCTGGGGATAGGAAAGTTAATCCTAAAGATGACTTCCGGAAAGGAGCTTACTCTGAAGGAGGTGATGCATGTCCCAGAAATTCGAAGAAATTTAATTTCTGGACCTTTGTTGGTGAATGCTAGTTTAGGCTAGTATTTGAGGCCAATAAATTTGTAATCACTAAAAATGAAATATTTGTAGGAATGAGCTTCGTCTGTGAATGTCTCTTTAAAGTTAATGATATATTTGTAATGCCTTCTTCTATTAATAAAATTGAGTCCTTCTTATTTGCTTGAGTCGTCTAATTTATGGCATCATATATTAGGACATGTAAACTATCAATCTATCCAAAGATGGGTAAAGGTGGAGTTGTTGCTGTCTATCGACGTAAACCCTCAACATAAGTGTGAGGTGTGCGTAGAGGCAAAACTTTCAATGTTTGGTTTCCCGATATTTAATCTTCATAACATATGCGAATTTTAAATACCGGAAACCAAATATGAATGATATAAAGCAATACCAATTTATGTATCTAAAATTAACTTGACTTATACGTCAAACCTAATGATCCCTTATAGCAAATATCTTGTAGTTTTGTCCACCAACAGCTCCAACAAAATCAACAAATGTCATCCAAGCATAGTGAGTATTGTGGAAAGAATAATTAAGGGATGATAACAAATTAAAATGGAAGATGGAAGATCTCATTGTTAACAAATATTGACAATCGAATAATAAAACTAGAACAAGAATATTGTAAAAGAGAAGAGAGGATAATTCTTTATTTCTCTTGAAGGTGTGTAAATACAATTAAGGAACATCTCTATTTATAATAAAAACCGACTTGGTCCTAAAGTTACTAACCCTAACTTTTCTTGTAGAAATAGACATTCATAATGATAAATAATATTTATAACACTCCTCCTTTGAATGTCTATTTGATAGATAATATACCTCGTTAAAATCTTACTAGAAAAAAATCAATGAGAAAAATTCTACTGAAGGAAAAATAGTACACGTTTATAATAATACACTATTTGGTTGCCTCATTAAAAACCTTACAAGGAAGATCCAGTGGGACAAAAACATTGAAAGGGAAAAAGAATACAACGAGTATTAACTCCTCCTGATGAGAACTTCAATCCAAAAACTTGAATCTTCACATCTCAATCTTGTGCACCATCTTCTCGAAAGTTGTAATTTTTAGATACTTGGTGAACAAATCAACCATATTATCACTTGAATGAATCTGTTGAGCGTTGATATCATCATTCTTTTGGAGATCGTGTGTGAAGAACTTTGGTGAAATATGCTTTGTTCTATCTCGTTTTATGAATCCTCTCTTTAGTTGGGCTATGTATGTTGTTGCATCTTCAATCTTTGGATAGAGTTGCATTGTCATATAATATTATTTAAATCATTTCCCAAGTGCATTCCTGACTTGCTTTATAAACATACATTATCTTTATATGATTTGACTGTCATGTAGAACAATATCGATGTAATCCCTCATAGGGATAACAAGTTATATAAATGCATCAATTACATAAAGATATGACACTTCAGGATCAAGGAGTTCTACAAGTTTCTCAATTCAACATCTTTTAGCAGATAATCTATTGTTTTTGAAAACTCTTCAAGAGTTCGAATAATATTCAAGTAATTAATTTACACTCATAAAGACGTAAAATAATAGGGTCACATGTACTCTTTAGTCAATGAATGTTCATTAAGGTGATCAAATCATATCACCTTGCTTGATTTAATCCATATAAGAACTATGAATAAATTTCTAGAACTTGTATATGCTTCAGGCATTTAAAAAATTTCAAGAATTTTCACATAAATTTTATCAATTGACAATATCATAATATTTAAGCTTGAACCTTATCAAAATACGTCATTTTTATTTGGTAATAATGTCTACGTTAGCATGATTTATAGACGTAAAATTCAGATACTCACAATCTTTTATAATATTGTCTATATTATACTAAAGATATTGTCGATGATATATCATTTGTATCGATTCGCAGCGTGACCTCATCACTTTAATTACTTTAGGTACCTAAACATCTCATGAGGTTTCATGTAATGTTATGCCGTGTGCTCTTCAAGAGCACATTGCCTCCTTGTTATAACCATTTTGGTCATTTGCTCCTCTCCCTTTTCAAGGATTAATTATTTGAAATTAATTCGTCTACCACACTTCATGCATGTTGTAGACTCTATCCTTCAAGGACATTAATTTAATAGGATCATGTTGCAGTTGAAATTAGAAATTAATTTTGGGTCAGCAAATGCTTCTAGCACTTGACTTGAACTATCTTTGAATGATGATCATATCAATTATAATTCATAACATATTTCTTAGCTGATTATTCTCTCCCCTTATGTTAGAAAAACTAACACATATCCCATCTTCTTTGAGGGAATTCATCTTTGTTCATCATGGTAGATTAATTAATCATATACTACACATAAAATTATTAGATGAAAATATTTGGTTCCTGAACCTGAACCAATTGTGAGGGGATAAATTATCATAGTTTATTGGTCTGAAGCATACAAGTGTTGTTGTATGCAATATATCATATTTCAGATCAACACATGAAGTTTTGTTCTCATTAGCAACAATTTAACTATTTATCGGAGACATTAAATGCTAAATCGGCTTAGATATAAATCAGCATTAACAAGATGAATTATCTTAATTACATAATTTGAAAATTATGTTCTCAACTCAATTATTTTGACAAGTAACTTTGGATATGTCAAACTGCGGGTTGATAATAAACGCACATGTGATCATCTTATCAATGCATCTATTTAAAACATCACATAACATGTAAACATGCCCATATTCATCTTTTATATTTTTCAAGAATTTAGGGAATTCAATCTCAACATTAGCTTGTATAATCAACTTATCATAAGAACAAACAACAAAAATAAATTCTTGAAGAATCTTCTAGTTCTTCAATATATGTCAAATACTCAATCTGCATATCATATTTGAATCGGGATAGTCAAATCGTTCATGTCGACTAATAAAATTATTTATACTAGTAAACTTCAAGTTTACCACACCATGTGCTATTTGTTTCAGTACATCTCTGATTTACTATGATAAAATTTCTATATCAATATAAACTTCTGGTTTACTGTGGCATGTGATTCCACCATGCTTATATTTTTAGTATAAATCGGGTAACATTTCATATCTATACATATTTTTACCCATAGTAACTTGAAGATATACAATCTTTCAATCTTTTGTATATGAACCATTTTTATTAGAAAACTTTGGGTTTACTATAATCTATGTTTCGATCATAACAACTTTGTAAATTGTGATATAAGATGAATAACATAATAATAAATAAATTCTTCGGGGGCTTTCAATTTATTTTTCATAATCAGACATTGTTTGTACACTACTGGTGTCAAAATTCTTATAGACAAACGATTAGGCTCTTCTCGAGACCTGATCTTTAATTTTGCACTATCAAATATTATTTAGACACGACTGATGTCATGAAAGAAAATTTAGGAAGACATTGTTGGTCTCATGAAAGAAAACAGTAATCAAATGAACATTTAAAAATAATTGTAAGTTCATAAATGACTAAATCACATAGTAATTACATCCTACACGAATTGCGAGGAAATCAATAACATATAGTAGAATTTTTTACTACTTTAGGAGTAAATTTTAAAAATTTAACACTTCGGGAGGAGAGCTCAAAGTTACCACTTCGGGAGTACAACTTAAAGTTTACCACTTCGGGAGTAGAACTCAAAATTTTACTACTTCGGGAGTAGATTTATATTTTGCTACTTCAAGAGCAAATTTTTGAGTTTACTACTAAAACATAGACTACTCAGAATATTGTTTTTCTCAATTATTCTACTTTTCTGCAGATGAGTTGTGAATAACTTCAAAACCAAACGCATGTTTGTTTTTATAATTAAGCTTTGCTATATATTGTCACATTCACTTCAGGTAATGGATATGCTTTTGTAACATTTATAAAAATATATCATTCTTCAGGAATGGAACACAATAATTTGAACGTGTCTTAAGCATATCAATTGTAATAGTTTAGAATCTCTTTTAAGCTATTGTTATTTCAGGAGCAAATTAATGCATATATAAGATAAATTTTTTTCTCTAAACGTATATGCCAGAGTAGACCTGGCTTCAAAGCAATTATTACTTTAAGAGCTAATATGAACGCACTATGATATTTCCATAAAATTATTGAACAATGTATTTCACATCTTGATAGACGCATAGCCAAAATCACATCAACCATATTTTTTATGCCTTATTGCTCTTAAGGAGCAATTAATGCTTTCTCTATAACTTTGTGAAAAAATAAGTGAACAAAGGCATAACTTACCAAACTCCTCTGAAATAATATGTTAAAGAATTTAATTAATAGCATCCCACCGATGGTCAATTGGAGCTTTTCAATAGGAAAAATATGTGTTGTTTTTGGTTTTCCACAAATTTTCATCAAGTTTGTGAGATTAATGGAGAATCCTTCTTCCACTCGTGTAACTTCAAGAACTTTACCTGAAACAGAAATTTAAATATATAATGACAGAATCTCGTGTTGATAATGTGTTATAAAATAATAAAATTAGAACAAGAATATTATAAAAAGGAAGATAGGTGAGTTCTTTATTTCTCTAGTATTATATATATATATATATTTATTTTCGAATAAGGCATTTTATGTATTTAATGAGGTGGTCCACTTGAGGGAACAATGATATAGACTTATGAGTGAGATTGATCCCAATAAAAGGTCATGTTCTATAATTACCATTGAACCCCCCTTGTCTCACAAAATATCATGGGACTTTTCCATTTTGAGTCACAAGTGCAACTATTACACTAGATTTCTCTAAGGTTATACATACTAAAATAATGATAATTTTTCTTCTTTTCCCACTTTTAATTAAGAAGAAAGAAGATAAAGAAGGTTCGTGGTAAGATTTAGATTTGATTAAAAGAAAAGAAGGTTTATTATGAAATAATTTGAAATTAACACTTAAATGATGTATTTGTAAAGTCTTTACTTGTTTAATTATTTAGTTTGAGAACACACGATTCGATTAATACATATTCTCGCTATGTATAGATTTTTAAGGAGGGATCGCTCATCCTACCAATTTTTTTCTTTCTTCGAGACTTGAGTCAGAGGTCTCTCGTTAAGGGTGAAGAGATATCATTCATCCCACCACATTTCTTAGTGGTGACATATTTGTAAAGTTGTAATTAGTTGATTGGTACTAATATTTTCTTAAAATGTGAAATTTGTAAAGGTTTAATTGATGTTCTTGTGCACTTGGATCCAGATTGTAACACGGAATAAAAACTAGTTGTAGTTCAGTGAGAATTGTTGGTAGTTTTTATTTCAACAATTTACTTCATTGTATATACCATTTTTATTCACATTCAAACAAAAATGACATACTTGGACAGTTGGGTTGTTTCATACGTGGGCTCTTCTTCACTATAACTCCTGGCCCAAGTATCTTTTCAGCAACTAGCCCAATAGAGTATTCATAAATGGGCTTGCTCACGACAAAAAAAAAAACAGTCCGGTGCACTAAATTCCCGCTATAAAGGACACCATGTGACTTTTAGAAAAAAAATAAGAACTTTTAGCCCCAAGTTGACATAAGTATCCGAATGTGGGTGAATCGCTTTCAACAACGCCACTCTTCGCAATCTACCAAAAAGTTTTGAGAATATGTGAGATCTCTTTAAGAGGTTTAAATAGAAATTGCTATTGTAGATTCTGATTTTTTTTAAAAAAAATCTCCAAAATATTGTATAATAATTGTGTAATATGTGTATAATTAGTAAGTTACGTTGATTTCATATTTATTATACAATAATGATACATTTTGTATACATATACTAACGGGATACATATTTTATACAACAATGATACAGTTTATATTATGTAAGATACAATTTCTATACACATACAATATTCATAGAAGATTTTGATTCAACTACTAAGAAAAGTTAGGAATATTCTGATCATAGGATGTCAAAATTTTATGGTAATGACTGTAGAGAAACAGTTTGAAAATGTTGGAAAATCTGGTTCTCAATTATGAAAATTCCTTCAATAAGATGAGCCTAAGCTAATACTACACATTGAAGATTTCTTCATATCTGATTAACAGAATTTACCTACACTTCATTTGTTCCTCCATTTCTTCCACTTCTAACTCTGAGATTAGGAATATGCTGTTTGTCCATATTGAGGATTCTCCTTCCTGCACAGGGAAGTTCAAAGAATTCTTGAAATTGTTGTGTACCTGCAAAATCAAAAGCTAGGCAGTTGCCCTCCCTGTATACATGTTGTATCCTCCCATTGAAACTCTCAATTATCTTCCTGATTCTTTCTACTACTGAAATAATACACCATGGTGGTTTCCACACCCCATCGACCACCTTGTTCAAAAGCAGTGAATCAGTCTCCAGTATTAGTGGATGCAAATCTTTATCTACACAGTACCTCAGTCCCTCTAATATTCCTCTTGCTTCTGCCACAAAAATCTCTATGAACTAAGTTCATGATTACCCCTTGAAGCCCTATCAGTATTACACTTACCATCTTTCATCATGGGATCTCCATGTCACAACCTTTGTTCTTAGTACTGGCTGGTATTTGTCTAAAAAATCAACCAAGTCAGGCCACAGAAAATAAATCTTCTTTAACCAGGGGTACTTTTGCTTGGAAAAATAGAAAAGATTATTATTAATTTCATGAACAACTCTTCTAAAGCTCATCTTAACCCCATAATAATATTTTTTTCTCCACACCTTAAATGCCACCAAGCTTTAATAACTTGGTGAATTTGAATAAGTGGGATCCGGACGTGTCATTGAAACACAAGCTGGAGACGTATCAGTCTATATTCCTATCCATGTGATTTCTATTACTGTTGGACAAATCTGTTTGGAAACAGAGCTCTTTTATCGCGGAATTAAACCTGCTATTAACATCGGCTTACGATTGATAGGCATTCAAGTCTATCTTATAGTTTATGTTGATGATCTCATTATTTTCGCGAGCGCATCCTTCATTTTCAAGCTTTATTTCTATCATAATTTTCCATGCATATTCATTTTTTTGGGGTGTATAAAGCCATGAATACCTGCTGGTCCCATAAATGTTCTCCAGACTTCATTAGCAAAATTGCTATTCAAGAATAAATGTTTTAAAGTCTCATGATGAGGAGAACTACAACAATAGCATCTTGACACCACTACTATCCTCAACCCCATCAAAATATCATCAGTAGGAATCCTCAGTTTTCAAAGTCTCCTTAGGAAGAAAGATATCTTGAAAGGTATCCCCTAATCTACAACTACTTGAAATCATCCTGAATCAGTCTCTTGTGCCTCATCAATTCCCATGCACTATTTACTGTAAAGTCACCTGTACTTGTTGGCATCCACCATGGCTTGTCCCATGTCCCACGTAGGTCATCAATAGTAATTTCAGACTAAATATACTCCACTATATCTGCTGGAAAGGATTGTTGTAATATCAAATCCTTCCAATGCCCTTTCTTCTATAAGTTCTGAAACTTCTAGATTTTCATTGATAGGAAACTCACCTGGCACCACAAAATGTAAAGCCCTCAACTTGATCCAATTATCATACCACACATTTGTAGTTTCTCCTTTTATTTTTCATCATATTTTATGCTCCACTTCTTCCCTTGCTTCAATCTTTTTTTTTCATACGTGAGTCCCCCCTTTCATTGAACTAAGGTAGGAATAGTCTTATTGCAATTTTTTTCACATGCAATTTGATCATAAAGAGGATGTGGTTCTAAATCTCCACCAGAGTTTGAAAAACAGTGCTTTAGACACATCAAATAGGGATTTAAACTCTAGACCACCCTCCTGGAAAGGCAAACAAACATCATACCAAGAAACCCAATGTCTACTCCTCCCTTCCTCCTTATTACTCCAAAAAGAATCTAGAAAATATTTTGTGGGGCTCATTTAGGACATATTTAGGAGGTGCTGTAGGTGTTTTGTCGGGTTCGTACCCGCATCGAAATTTGAAAATTTATGTTTCAAACCTAACATGGCAGTCAAACTGTAGTATGATTATATAATGTAAATAACACATAATACTTCGAACGAAGACTTACATTTGTAGATAGCAATCTGAAAACTTGAAGCTTTGTGTAGTCCTTGCGTGCCCACACAAATGTCCCTCGATTTGCAAGTCAAAACTTTGATGTAATTTTCTAACTCTTGGAATGCTAGGGATTTCAACAGACTTTAGAAGAGATTAGTCTCTTGCTTTTGGTGTAGAAAATATGTGAGAACCCTCTTATTTATAGTTGAAAATGACAGCTAGGGTTCCCCAAATGGGTCAGCCCATAAAATCTCGTGACAGGCAACTCGGACCGCAGGACATTTAAGCGCGTGACCACGAGTAAGTGGCGTGTAGCGAACTCTGGCCAGCTGACCACGAGCCTTAGGCGCCGCGACCCTGTTCCATTTTCTGCCTTGTTTTATATTTTTTTTCTAATGTTTCGATCATCAACCGAACATATATATAATCTATTCTCTAATTACATCCTTCAATCGACGGAACATTTGACTTAGTGTTACCCTTCAAGCCTTTACATATCGACACTAACAACGTTAGGGTCACGGAACTCCTAGACTGCGCCGGAAGACGAACTCAATATGTAAAGTTTAGCTACACGAAACATGTGAACTGAACCACTATGTGGGAAGATAACATGACACACTCAATCAAGTTTAAGATTTGTCAAGTGTCTATCCAAATAGCTTGATCATTATAACTGATATGTCAATTGCATTGACCACCGACTTAGTCAACCTAATATCATATGAGTATCTGAGTGTTCTCTCGAATATACATTCGAGGAATGAATCCTAATCTTGGCTCAACTACCACCTTTAATCTACTTCGCAATGTACCCAAAACAAGCCGTGTATCAACCTATAAGACATTTGAGCTTAGGACAGGATCAAAGTACATTACTCTGTAAACAAGGTGGTATCGACCTCAAGTCTAAGGACTTCTATCTCCCACACGCCGATGACATTATAGACATATAACAAAACAGTACATCAGGGTATACCAATACTTCAACAAGTATCCATGTGTCCATCACGAGTTGCCATAACTCGTAGCAAGTGAGACATACTACATCCCCTAAGGATATAATGCAGACCACATGTCGACGTATCATCGATATTCCAATCTCGATGATCATTAGTCGAGGCTATTTAAGAGTTACGTTATAATATTAATTCTCACACCATTAATAACCACGTAAACTCTAGTGATGCATTTATAGAATATTATAAACAATCAACTAATAATTCAACAAATGCAAATGCCATAATATTAATCATCATTAATATAAATCATTAATATAAATACGAATGTGTATAAAGTACATTTTGTCCTAATACAGGACATACATATACTTTCAGGTGCCAATACTGAAAGCAAGTGTACTGGCATGGTTTGCTGTTGATCAATACTGCCTTCCCTCCAAATGAGAGAAGTTTTTCCTTCCAAGCATGTAGTCTTCCATTTATCTTCTTGATAAGATCTGCACTGTAGACTCTTTTTTTTCTGGAGTGAAAGACCAGACACCCAAGATAAGTGAATGGAAAGTTGCCCTTAGTTAAACCTGTTATATCTCCCACTATTTGACTTAATTCATTGCCTACCTTTTAATACATGTAATATGAGTTTTTCTCCTTATTTATCATCTGTCCAGAAATCTTCTCTTATCTCTTCAAAACAGTCATAATACTTCTCAATGATTCTGAATGTTCTGAGGAAAATATGATGGTGTCATCAACATATGTCAAGTGGTTCAAATGATATGACCACTTTGACATTCCATACCCAACATAATTGGCATCATCAAATAGAGAATTTAAAGCCCTTGATAAGACCTCAGCAGATAACAAGAAAAAGGTGGAGGACAGAGGATCCCCTTGATTAACCCCTCTGGAGGATTCGAAAAAGCCCGTTGCTTGCCCATTTACTAGAACAGACTACAGAGTACCAGTTATTTCTGATCAACCCCCAGATGAGATTAATAAAATGTTCTGCAAATCCCATTCTTCTCAACACATGCAACAGATACTTCCATGAGACCCTGTCATATTCCTTAGCCATATCTAGCTTGATAATCACATTAGCAGACTTACCCCTTATCCTTATGTCTGAAACAATTTCTTGAGTTAACATAATATTCTCAAAGATGCTTCTCCATTTCACAAATCCTAATTGGTTTGAAAACATTAGGGAAGGTATCAACTTTTTCATACTGTCATGAACCACTCTAGAAATCACTTTATTGATAAAATTGGACAGACTAATCGATCTCATATCTGAAAAAGTTTGAACAATAACTTTTTTTGGGATAAGAACCAAATTAGTGTGTGTAATGGATTTGGGCAACTATGTTCCATCAAAGAATGACAGAAACACATCATGAACATCACTTCCTATAATCTCCCAGCAGTGTTAGTAGAAGATTCTTGTAAACCCATCTGGTCAACCTGCACTGTCCCCATTCAACTCAAATACAACCTGCTTTACTTCCCCTATAGTTGGGTAGGAACATAAGACCATATTATGTTCATGTGTCACCAAATAAGGAACATGCTTTAACAAACTAAAGTCATTGTTGTCCCTTCCTGTGTAAACTGCTTCTTTTAGAACTTGATTGCTTCCTCTGTAATAAGTTCCATAGAATCCAACCTGTTTCTAGCTTCATCATTGATACTTTTGATCTGTAATTTTTTTCTTTTTCCATTCAAATAGTTATGGAAAAAATCTGTATTTCTATCCCCTTTAATGTACCAAATGAAGCCTGCCTTCTATTTCCAATATTGTTCTTCCAAGCTTAAGTATTTCTTTAATTCTGCTTGAGCTTTTTGAAGAATAATTCTGTTCACAATGTTAGGATCTTCCTCAAAGAGAGTTTCCTTCACCTTTACCACTTTCTCCCTTGTTGCCAATTGCTGAAAAATATTCTATACGATATAATTTTCTATACACATATAGTAGGGATACTGAAAAAATAATCTTTTGATTATTCTCATTAATGAAAAGGGTATATATACAAGTTACATAAGGAAAATTCTTTTTCTATTCTACCTATTCTATTTGGAGACTAATTATACAAGTATGGTAAGATTACAAGACTAATTAATGTACAAGACTAATATACACATTGTATACAAAATTAGCCCAACTGTGGGCCCTGCTACAGTAAATTCGAGACATTTTCATCCGATATACATATGTATATTGTGTATATCGGATGTATATTTAACGCCCCATGATCATGCGGACGGTCTTGAACGAGCGTATCTTAAAATCTTCAAAAATGACCGAGGGAAGACCTTTGTAAAGATGTCAACAATTTGATACATGGAAGGACATGACAGACGCGTACTTGTCCATGAGCTACCTTTTCTCGAACAAAGTGAACGTCCATCTCGATATGTCAGTGCGCTGGTGCTGAACCAGATTACCAGAAAGATAGATGGCACTAACATTATCACAATAAATTAAGGTAGCTTTCTGAATAGGACAATGAAGCTCTAAAAGAAGATTATGTAACCAACAGGATTCAGAGACCACATTGGCTACACCTCGATACTCGGCCTCTACACTAGAGCGGGACAATGTCGACTGACATTTTGCCGACCATGAGACCAAGTTATTACCAAGAAACATACAATAGCGGGCGTGGGCGTGCGGTGTCGAACAACCGCTGATCATTATTTGTATCCGAGACAAGTGTAGACGTCGACGACGGATGTAAATGTAAGTCATAGTCAAGTGTCCCTGGATGTACCGAATGATGCGTTTGAGCGCATTTTTCAACCCTGTGATCATGCATAAATAAGCACACCTGCTGTACGACATACATAATAACTGGTCGTGTGAATGTAAAATACTGAAGGGCCCTGCAAGACTGCGATAACGGGTTGGATCCTCATACGACTCAGCCGCAACACCCAACTTGGGTTTAGTATCAACTGGAGTGGAAGTGGACTTACAAAAAGATATCCCAGCCCTCTCAATTATCTCAGCTGCATACTTTCTCTAGGATAAGAACAACCCACCTGCATGACGAGTGACAGCAATCCCCAAAAAGTAACTCAAGGGCCTCAAGTCTTTCATAGCAAACTCAGAACTGAGCATTGTCACGATAGACTGGCGTAATGCATTGGAAGATGTAGTCAAGATAATATCATCTACATATAATAGTATATAAGCCAAGGACAAACCACGATGATATATGAACAATGAATTATCCGACCTGCTGTGAGTGAACCCAATAGTCGAAACATAGTCAGTAAACCTCTTATACCAGGCCCGTGGAGACTGCTTAAACCCATATAAGGATTTTTTCAACAAACAGACATGATGAGGATATTTGGGATCCCTAAACCCCAAGGGTTGATGCATATAGAATGTCTCCTCACCATGTAAGAAAGCATTCTTCACATTTGTTTACAATAGGATGAAACGTTCGGAAAATTTTCCATAGGGGAAAATTCCTGTTCAAAGATGACAATGCGGGAATGACTGTTATCCTGGAATATATCACGCAATCTATTCCATGCAGCCATGGCTGTAGAGTTAGGTTCCATTATCATCTGTAAGAGTTCGAGGGAGGTAATGACATAAATCCACTTGAGAACCTTAGCATCAAGAGTAGTCCATAATTTAAGATCTTCCTACTTGGTGGGTACCTCCTCCGTACCAGGAGCCGGAGGAATCATGTGGTGGAAGACTTGATGTGCTAGTGCATGAATCTTGAACAACTCTGTCCACGCCCCATATTGAACGTTTTCTAAGTCAAGAACAATAGGAAGAACACTTTTGATGTTAGAAACCGTTAGGGCAGGATGAAACATGTTCTTATCCGTCATAGTGAATAGAACAAGAAAATTTAGAGAAGGGAATTTTTATGGAGAATCTCGGGTTTTAGGAAGAAAGAAAAAACCGAGAAGGGTCTCGGGTTGTGTTGGGACACGAAAATCGAGAAGAATTTTGCATAAGCAAGCAAGGAAAAAGTAACCTAGACTTGTGATACCATAAAAAATAATTCCATTGATTATTCTCATTAATGAAAGGAGTATATATACAGTTACATAAGGAATATCCTTTTCCTATTCTACATCTAAAACTCTATTCTATTTGGAGACTAATTATACAATTATGGTAAGATTACAAGACTAATTAATGTACAAGACTAATATACATATTGTATACAAAATCAGCCCAATCGTGGGCCCTGCTACAGTATATCCGAGACACTATTCATCTGATATACACATGTATATTGTGTATATCGGATGTATATTTAACATATACATATTCTATACATCAATGACACAATTTATACTACATATACAATACTGATACATATTCCACACAACAATGATATAATTTCTATACACATACTGTAGGGACACATATTATATACATCAATGGTACATTATTTATACATATATAATAGTGATACATATTCTATACTACAACGATACAATTTCTATACATACGCTAGAAAAAAAAGAGATAGAGAGAATATGTGGTAATGTGATGTAAGAGTTGCAAGAAGAGAGAGATTAGGGTTTTGGGTTTTAGAGGTTTGAGTTGTACAAAAAGAGTACCATTCATAAACTATTACATTATCAGAGAATGATCAAATTTTCGAAATGTTAAATTTATTAATACTTTTACCACGCTTCTATTTAATATACAATAAAAATTTATTTCTTCCTCTCTTTAAGCGCCAGTACACCTAAAATTGGGATGTGATTTCTTTCCTATTCTATGTCCAAAATTCATGTTAAAGGTTTTTTTTTCTTCATTTCAGAGACTATAAACTTAGAATTTTAATTTTTCCCCCTTTTGGTGAACAAACTCTTTTGCTAAAAGGACTTCTCTTTCAAGTCCCTTTAGTCATCTCTGCATCCATGTCCATGGAGTCAGCCCTTGCAGGCTATGCTTTTGTTAAAACAGTGATACACTTGAGGCGTAATGACGGGAAAGGCTATAAAGGCCTAATGAGGAAAAATGTTCATGAGACACCTAATCGAGACTCGAGACTGGTGACAGATCTCAGCGGAGCTTATCCACAAAATCTTTTGGCAAATTCTGCACGAGTTAGAACTCATATATGATTTGCTGGAAAGGATGTTTGCGTAGGGTAGTAGTTAAGTCACTACTACAGAAAAGCGCTTGCATAGCGTTTTTTAGCGCTATCTAAGCTACCGCTATGGTAGCTTAGATAGTTCTTAAAAAAACGTTATGCAAGCAGGCTACTACCATAGCGCTTTGCTTGCATAGCGCTTAAAAAAGCGCTATGATAGTATAATTCCGATAAACATTATATTTTGAAAATATTGCTTGCATATCGCTTAAAAAAGCGCTATCCAATCTGTTTTTTTTTACTTTTTTTTTTTATAATATCTCTGTTTTTTCACGTAATAAATAAAATATCAAAAAGATAACAAAAAGAATACTCATTCAAAATATAATATAATATAATATAATCATTCGCATAAAATATAATAATATATTTAAAAATAGTATCTCAATCATTAGTAGCTTACAATCATTAGCTAATAACAATACGACATATGCAACAATTACATCAAAATAGTAACTAATAGCTTCAACCTTCCATTTTTTCTTTGAGGAACGATTGTACAAGTAGTCTGCCCAATTAATTCGAAAATTCTTCATTTTGCTTAGAGGATAAACTTTGAGTGGTGAACTATGAACAAACTGCAAAATATAGTTAGAATAGATACGTCCAATAAATAAACATATATACTTACACAAATAACCTCATACAAATATGTTTGGGTATGAACAATGACCTGGATCATAACAATGTATTTTCACCAATTTCCTATGAAAAGTTCATTAGAAGGAGGATGTCGCGGGAACACATTAGTTGTTCGCTCTTAGGATGGGTAGTCAGGCCACAAATGACTCATCTTCGAATCGAAGAGTCGGAAAGGAGGGGGGAGACCTGCTGTTCCCGGATGATATTGTCTATCATTGGTAAATATGGTAGAATTAGTGGTTTATAACTACGACGGATGTGAGCTATTCAGATTTGCTTATCTCCAGCTCACAAAACTCCTCCACCCCTTTCTTATACTCTTCAGATAATCGATCCGCATTTACCCAGTCTCGATTCATTAAGAACAATACTACAAAAATCAGATAATATATACAACAATGAATTTAAAGCACATTTGAAGTCTTCAAGGCTCGACTTCCCCTCACATAGTACATATATAAGAATCTTAAACACATATGAAGTCTTGAAGGCAAGAATCTTAAACACATATGAAGTCTTGAAGGCACGACTTCCCCTCACGTAAAGCATAATAAAGATAAAGTACAATAATACCTTCCGAATGCAATCCAAGCAATTTGTCTTCAAATTTTTGAAAATCTACAAAAAATCGAGAATATCCCATTCATTAATAATTAATAAAAAATAATATACAAAATTCAAAAATCATCAAATATTCAATCATAATCTGGAAATTGAGGCTAAATATAATGAATGAAAAGTATTGTTTCTCAAACAAATATACACTTCAAACCCTTGAAAACTCTACTGAACACAAAGATTGAAACATACCTTGACGCTCAAACTTCCTTCAATTCACTAACTCAACTCTTGCAAACTAAATTGGTATTACACTTGGGGTTAATAATGCACAAAGTAGGAGAATACCAAAACTAGAATTATGCTTAGATGGAATTGGTATTGGCGGCAATTTCGTTTTTGGCGGAGAAGTTTAATTTAGGGCTTCGACGATATGAAATGAATTGGGATCGATTATTGCTTTTTTATATTTCTTTAAATCTTACATAGCGCTTCACTTAAATAGCGCTTCCAAAAGCGCTATATAAGTGAGAATATTAATATTTTTATATGGATAAAATAATTAGGTAACACAAATTCTAATAGCGCTTTTTTAAAGCGCTATGCAAGAAGTAACTTGCAAAACGTTAATCCTTAGAAAACCCATTTTTTTTCTTTTTCAAAACGTTCTTTATAAACAAAAAATAAGTTTTTTGGAGGGGTTGGGTGGGGCGGGGGGTCCTAGAAAAAAAAAACTTTTCAAAACTTTTTTTATAAAAGAATATTTTTTTGGAGGGGGTGGGGTGGTGGGGGCTGGGGGTGGGATTGGGGTATCGTAGAAAACCAAAAAACAAAAATTCAATATGTAGTAACATAAAAAGAATTTATTGTCCGTACCCGGCCCTTTTGGGATCCGTCTACACATTAACCAGATATGTCTAAAACATGAGATCTCTTTCTACCATAGCCAAAATCCCATAAAAAGAAGAGAAATAATGCATAAAACAGCACAATCATGGTTTACGGGAGGACCAAGTAACGACGTGGAAAAGACAAAATCATCCCTATTAGCTGATTGGAATGCTTATGCTGCTTCTACACAAGATGAAGGTTCATCATCCTTGGATGTTGGCTTCGATCTTGAAGCTGCCGTTAGAGATAAAGTCTCCGGTACTTTTAACGTGTAAGTTGTTAACTCTTATTATCTCAAAATTTAATTATTTGGGTGATGCATTTTACTTAAAATATTCGCCATTAATGGAAAACTGGATAAAAACCCACTTCAATTTTCAATTTTTATTCATGTGTTATGATGTTTGTGTTAGAAAAATAGGCTTCGTAAGTAGTGATGACAATCAGGGCGGGGCAGGTCAAACTCTTAATAGGGAAGATTTAAATAGGACGGGACATGTCAAATTTTTGAAAAACTTTAATGGGCCAGGGCAATTGGACTAATGAAAATCAAGGCAAAAGTACTGCATGAATGTTTCTTCGATATGGACTTATTACTAACTTAAAATGTTTGATGCTATAAAATTAACTAAATAAATATAATTGATAGACATGACTTGAACTTCTAATCTATTTTGCATTTTCTGGTAAAATTCGAGTCAGGTCATGTATTGATATGAGATTACATCGTAATTTTTACATGGCATAACTAAATCTAAGAGTTAGTTAATAACTATACTTTATTTTTATAATCATTCATAGCTATACAATATTTTAAATTTTTCATTCGTAACTGCTGCAGTAACATGTAATTATTGCACTGCATATACGACATGTATCCAATTCCACCGTTTCAAACATTGTTGTCTCTCTTTCTTTCTCAAAACAAGTTAACAAAATAAATACCAAGTTAAAAGTGAAAAATGAAAAATAACATAAACAGGGCAGGGCTTAATGGGGCAAAGCAGGACAAGACAAATTTTAAAAAAATGCTAAACGGGGCAGGGCAGGACGGGTTAACATCTTAGCAGGTCAAGGCTTGCCCTGCCTTAAGCCGCCCTAACCTGCCCCATTGCCACCTCTACTCGTAAGTGGGGAAGAACTGATTCGGATTTGATAGATAATCTCTGTCCTTAAGGAATTTAAGCCTCCCACTTCGTTGCTGCAGTGATGGTGGCAGAATTACTCCAGGATTTACAAAGCCAATGAAATTCAAGTTTCAACAATTAACTTAAATTTTCCACAAGAACAAAATGTTGTCATTTGTAGTGAAAGCAATAAAGTGAATAAGAGAAAGACTGTAATTGTACATATATTATTTTGAAGCAGTACCATGTATTTATAATACCTTAGGAGTCTGTTCGCAACAGATGTGATCTGTTCAAAGAAACTCTTCGTAACAGACACATCTTTTAGAGTGACTTTTTTTTCTTCTGAAAATTGACTTATTTTCTGAAAAAATGTAACTTTCTTCTCTCTGAGCTAACCCATCAACAATAACTAATATAACAATTCCCCACTTAGTTAGTGATTGATGCTGTTATGAGATTTATGCATATAGTAGGTCTCTTTCGAGTTGAACCGTCTACTTGTATAAATTATTCAAATCTTTGTCGAAATTGATAATTAGATTAATTTCTATTGAAGTACAATTTCTTAATGACAAAGACGGAAAAACTTTATACATATAAATTATACCAACTTCACAACTTTTTCACTGTGAGTTTTAGCACCCGATTATGGCCTTGTGCTACCTCCTGAATTCATAAACACATTACCAAGTTTGTCTCCCAACTTTGGCCGAAGCGGCACCTCTTCAGTGTTTATATAGGTGAAGTTTTAAACCAAGTCCTTATCCTGGACTTTACTTAGTTCTTAATCTGAACTCTGATTTCTTCATTAAGAGTACTTTTGTACTCACCCGCTTTTTTCTAAGTACTAAATTCCAGTACTTGCTAACAATCACATTATAACTTGTAGAGGTAAGATTCCCATTACCTGTGACAATTTAATTTGATTTGGACCCCCCAACAATCATAGTGCTATAATCATTCCTCTCGAGAGCATTTTAGACGCCAACGGGTCAGCATAGTCGTTTAGACATGACATAAACAATTGGTGATAAATCCACCAACATTCAGTTGTCTTATACATGATTCAAGCAATATGTCTAGATTTTCCATTTTTGTTAAATGCCTTGGACATAGTTGCTTCACTATTACAGTGCAAAGAGAACAATTGGCTTCCGTTGTGGCCACAACTTTATAATAATTTTTCCAGCCATTTTGTCTTTCTTTGAACATCAATAAATTCAAATTTCATAAAGAAATGTGATCCAAGTCTTTTCTTAGAAATTCATGAAACTACTTCTCCATCCAAAATAGGATCCAGTCAGACGCTAAATTGTTATCATTTACACTAGTGATCCAACTAACATCACAATATCCTTAAAAAATTGTGCTTTTAAAATAACCAAGTATCCTTATTTATGATACTTCTCCAATGTTCACTTCTAGGACTGAGCATATTTCGATATTTACAAATAGCAGAGGCAAAACCTAGTGCCATTAAATCACCACTGCACTAACATAATCTTATTTACTAATAAATCTTTTCAAATACTGAATCAACTTATAAAAACATCATTGAGTATAAATTTCATAATACCCAAATAATTAAACACCTTTGAAAGAACTTTTTCAATGTAGTAATATTCTCATAAAATGAACCCCCACTACATTTTTCATTTTGATACCTAGGGGATAGTATCAACTTCTCTCAAATCTTTCATCTTAACGTGAGAGTTCTAAACTTCTTAGTTTCATTCACGCCTTGCATATTAATGCTTTTAGTATGTCACCAACATAAGGATATACTACCACTCTGTAATTCTTTGTCAACCTGAAATCCAGATATCACCTCTATTATGGTTAAAACCATTTGATAATATTACCTTATCAAATTTTCATACTTTTTGGAGCTTGTTTAATTCATACAATGACCTTATAATAACTTTATTCTCATTTTCAGGAAGCACAACTTGAAGCCATTGCTTCACGTTTGTTGATCCTCATCCAGATTCAAAACAATAGTATTCATTTAATACTTTATCTGTACTTTCTTCAACTAAACATAATTTTCTTGAGAAGAAATAAAAATCAGAATTTAAATCCGTATTCTCAGTAAGTCTTTCACTCCTCCTAGTTCAATAGGAGATTCATTCTCTTTTCTTTATCCAAAGAAGAAATAAGTTTCATACTACATATTGTCCATAGTTAATACACTCTTACTCGCAATTACCGTAGTATCATTCTGACTTACTATATTCTCAATAGTAAGTCAGAATGATACTACAGTAATTTCTATATTTATAAATAAATATTTCCTTCATTGAAAAGTATTTTACTTCCTCTATCACTTTGTCCGATTTTAATTTCCTTCCCAATGGCTTTCAACTAATCCTTTTGTAACCTTTACACATTTCAACTATTTGGCCTTTTGTTCAAACGAACATATGTATATCCTTCACTCATCCAAACTGATATACAAACTATTTCATGATCTCAAGAATAAATATTTTAAGTATTAATGTAAGCTTAATTTATAATCTTTCACATATTTCAAGCATGTTTCCAAGTTGTATATCAACTAATTAATTTTATATACGCAAATAAAACATACTTTGAGATCATCAAAAAATAAACATTTTACCCTAACATTCAAAAAACTGAATTTCATAAATTATCAAGGGTAGATAAGATGAGCACAGTAAAGAAAGTAGAACCCGATTTCTGTCACTTTCTTTTTGTCAGTTGCTTTGATTTTCACCACTTTTTGCCATATCAAAGTTTGCTTCTGATCTTCTGAAGAGGCACAACCCTTTCCATTTGCATCGTGATGCAAAATTTTCTCTGTGCTTGTAACCCGGAGTTGTACGCTGGAAGCCCTTCGTTCCCAGCTAGTTTTTTTAGTGTTCCAAATTACTAATGGCTGTGATAATTCATTATTCATGTTTGATATCAAATATCAAACATAATACCAATAACAGTAAGCTGGCGTCATTCATTGGTAGTTAATTGTTTTTAGTGTTCCAAATTACTAATGGCTGTGATAGTTCATTATCCATGTTTGATATCAACTATCAAACATAATACCAATAACAGTAAGGTAGCGTCATTCATTGGTTGTGGTACGTAGTAGCACTTGGACTTTCCATAATTTTAGTCCTATTTCATCTTTTGTTGTTGCCTACATATACTCTAAACAATTGAAGAGACCAAAAGATCACCAGTAAATTAAATGCTTTTAGTTTGCTATTGCACCATATTGTTGAATGCCCAGTCAAATTTAGGGCTGGCCAGTGGGCCGGGCCGGGCCCACTGGGATCGGGATAGGCGAGGTCGGGACGGGGTCGGGCTGGGGCGGGCCAGGTGGGACCGGTACTGGCGGGACGATACCGTGTCCCGTCCCAGTACCGGTCCCGGTGGGCAGTTGGTCGGGACGGGACGGGACGGGACGGGTCGGGTCGGGACGGGCCCTTTTTTTTTTCCCCCACTAAATTAAAAATATTAAATTACTAACAAAGTAACATATAGTCATATTATAGTGATAGTCATATACTCATATTATACTATTATAGTATTATACTCATATATATTTATAAACTAAATAATTAAACAAAGACAAGAAGAGTGTAAAAAAAAACATCCCAAGACTGTTTTTGTGCCTCTTATATTATTAATTATTTCATTGAAATATACAAGATTCAGAATTACAACATTGTAGAAGACATAGAAAAAATTACTAAAATTGCAATGAAATATATTACCAATTTGAAAATACTTTTTCTAGTTTCTTTATAATTTCGTGTGGTTCTTCGGTTGGAATTGGTATATCTTGGTCAAATTGTTCCACGTCGCTACTCATGCCTTTAGATAAGATGTCGTTGTAGTTTTCGTCTTTTTCTTCGTTAATATCTGGGTGACCGCACCTTCTTCGCTCCGCTCGTATCCAATCTCTGAATAGTACCGTCGTCTCCAAGCTGTCTCCGGCTAATGAGTGTACGTTTCCTATTTGAAATCGTCTGAAAAACGCCGTAAGCGATTGATGATGCTTGAATGTTCAAAATATCTCGCCATCATTGAAAGTGTCGAAATGTCTTCTCATTCTGCATCCAATATTTGAAGTCTTCCTTTCCGTCTTCATTGACAATCGCTTGGTAAGGTAAAGTGCTCGCAAAACAAAAACATCGAACTCGCTAATTTGGTTAGCGATACCACCGCACATTCTATTTACGAGGCTTTCAATCGTCGCAGAAACAACATGTCTTTTTTGAGGTTGTGTTGAAGCAGAAGAAGATGGCCATTGGTTACTAGCACTTTCTTGTTGTTAATGCCGATATACTTTTTTGCATTCATTTTCTACGCTATCCAACACTTCTTCTAGCGTTTGTTCAATAGGTGGCTCAACATTTAAATTTTTGGGAGTTGGAGGTGGTAGTACGTCCATACAGTTATAAATATTTTCAATAAGACTTTTACAACCGTCTACTTTAATAGTCGGGTTTAATACATCACCAATAATATAAATAGGGGGAATAGGAATAAAATATTTCTTTAATTTCATAAATATTTTTTTAATAGCTGCCTTATAAGCGGGTTTTTCCATATATTCTTTAAGAAGTAAAAATATTATAGCTATATAAAACAACATAGTTGAAATAGTAGGATAATATAAAGTAGGAGACATTTCACTAGTGAGTGTATCATCATCTACATTAGTAGGTGTATCATCATCTAGAGTGTCATCTAAATTAAAATCTTCTTCATTTTGAGGATAAACATTTGTGTCAAGATCATATGGTATTTCAGGAAACAGTTCAGGATCCATAAAATCATCTTGTCTAGGAATACTAGAAGAAGTACCCTTGCCCTTGATACCCAAGGCCTTGCCCAAAACATTTTTTGTTCTTTTCATTTTAATTATGGTAATAAATAGTTAAAGACTTAAAAAGTTAAAGATAATGAAATTAAATGTGCTAAATGAAATAAAAACAAAATAATAATTTAATGAGAGAACGAATGTACCAAACGCCGACGTAGAGTCGATGTGTAATCGAGAGAGGTTGAAAATTGAAACTTTGCTCGATAGATTAATCCTCAAGCTAGTTGCTAACTTCACTCCCAATTCTCAAATTAATAAATAGAGTGAATATGTAGTAGACAATGTTGTATAGAAATTAGAGAAAATGTAGGAAGATTTGTGAGAAATAAGAAGAGAAAATGAGGTATTTATAGTTGGAAAATTGGGTTAAAGTGTAAATATAATAACTTAGGGGTTAAAAATAAATATAAAGGGGTGGGGGGGGGGGGGGTTGGGGGAAGCCAAAAATGGCCGTTGTCTAACGGCCAAAATGTAAAATGGCCGTTAGACAACGGCTATTTTTGGAAAATGGCGGGACTGGGGCGGGACCGGGACGGGTCCTAGCGGGACCGGGTCGGGCGGGACCATACCATGTCCCGTCCCAGTTCGAGCCTCGGACCCGCTAATTTTTTTTTAAATTTAATCGGGGCCGGGACGAGACGGGGACGGGACCGGGTCGGGCCCGGGCCGTACCGGACCACTGGCCAGCCCTAGTCAAATTGATCCAAGTCGTATAATTCTCCATAAATTAGGAATAATCTTCCAAACCCAGAAGTGTAACTTGGCTTTAAAAAATAATTTAACTCCTATGCAAATCAACACCTAGGGCAGTGTCAAACAGACTTGCGACCATTCTACACTTCAATTTCCATGTTGAGGAAATTTATGTTCGCATCCAATATTCTCTCTATCAGCCATTGAAAATATTAAATTCCTTAAGATTGTTAGAAAAATAGGCTTCATAAGCGGGGAAGAACTAATTCGACTTTGATAGAGTAATCTCTGTCTTTAAGGAATTTAAGCCTCCCACTTCTTTGCTGCTAGGGGTGGGCATAGTTTGGGCCAAACCGAAATTCGATTTTTTGTGGATATTTGGTTTGGATTTTTGAATTATGGATTGGACTTCGGATTTTATTTTTAAATTTTTTGAATTTCGGATATAGTACTTCGGATTTTTGGATATCCGAGAATCCAAAAATTTTATACCTTATTTAGCCATATCCATATTATATGTTCCCAACTAATTAGTCCAAATGTCCAATCGCCTGCCCATTAAAATATTAAGTCCAATATAAATTTTTCTACTAAATGAAACATAATATAGCTTGCAAAGTTGTAGTTTACTTCACTACTTTAAGAATAAGGCAACTTCCAATGAAACTGAGGGAATAAAGTAGAACTGATGTGAGTTGATACCTTTTGGTTTAGTGGTAACAACTCTTTGCTAATTCACATATTTGGTTTCACATTATGCTAAGACCTGTTATTCCTAATAAGCATATCTTAAAGGCTCAAAAGTCAAAACCGAAAATTCAAAATATCCAAACCGATTAAACCCAAAACCGAACTTAAAAAGTCCAATCCGATCCGAGCTTATTTGGATTGGATTGTAATTTCTTCAATCTGATAACCAAAAATCCAAACCAAAATTTTCAAATAATCCGACGGCCCGAACGCTCACCCCTAGTTGTTGCAAGGATGGTGACATAATTCCTCCATGATTTACAAAGCCAATGAAATTCAAGTTTCAGCAATTAACTTAAATTTTCTGCAAGAACAAAATGTTGTGATTTGTAGTGAAAGCAATAAAGAGAAGAAGCTAAAGTCTGTAATTGTACATATATTATTTTGAAGCCGTACCAGGTATATATAATACCTTAGGAGTCTGTTCGCAACAGACACATCTTTTAAAGTGACTTTTTTTCCTTCTTAAAATATGAATTATTTTTTGAAAATATAACTTTCTTCTCTCTGAGCTAACCCATAAACACTAACTAATATAACAGTTTGCTCAAAGGATTTGCAACAATAACAACAAAAACATACTCAGTGAAAATCCCACAGAGTGGGGTCTGGGGAGGGTAGAGTATACACAGACCTTACCTCGGGGCGATTGGAAAAGAAAGGAGTATCTTCATCTTACCCGGGGGAGGTTGAGGACTTACCTCTACATTGGGAGGTAGAGAGGCTGTCCGGTAGACCCTCGGCATAAGGATGCTCAAAAGATTTGCTATTAAATATATTTGAAAATGGAAATCTAAGTATTTGGATTAAAACCCAGTTCAATTTTCAGGTTTCTTGATGCATTCTGCTTTAAAATATTTGCCATTAAGTATATCTGAAAATGAAAATACAAATATTTGGATTAATACCCCGTTCAATTTTCAATTTTTTTTTGGGATTTGAGGCGTAGCGACATATTTGATTGATTTATATTAGGATAATGTGTAGTGTTGTTTGCTGGATGTATTCACTCGTAAGATTTCCCACTGAAATCTTTTATCAGTTTTTGAAACTTAGGCCATTGGTTTGTCTTTAATTGATCTTGCGAACCCTGAGATATTTCAGTTATTGATTCCCATGGACTTAGTAGTTTGATAATTTGGGCAAAGCATTCATGGTATGTACATTCATCAGGTAGTACCCGTAGGCTTTAGCTGTTGTAATTAAAAAAGTAATGAATATGGTTTATTCTTGAGTGTTTCAATCTAATTGTGATATTAAAGTAGGTGAATCCGCCAGGGGTTTAGGTTTTATTGCTCGCTAATGATATTTGTTAACTTTTTCATTTTCTGCACAGGGTTTCTAAAGGAGTAAGAGATTTACCAGGAAGCTTCCAATCCGCAACCAGCAATGTCCCTTCTGGGAAGTCGTTTATGTACTTTGGCTTATTTCTTGCAGCTGGTGTTTTTTTCATCTTCATTGCATTTACTATGTTCCTCCCCGTCATGGTGCTGATGCCTCAGAAATTTGCTATCTGCTTCACAATTGGTTGTGCATTTATTATTGGCTCGTTCTTCGCCCTCAAAGGTCCAAGGAATCAGCTTACACACATGACATCAAAAGAGGTACCTAATCATCATCAGTTTTGGTTTTGCCATCTTTTATGTCTAACTTGTTGGTTTTTCGAAATAGATAAAAGCACGTTTCCTTTCCTTTGTGATAGCTCAATTTTATGCAATCTCATTATTCTTATTTCCTCTCCAGAGACTTCCTTTTACAGCGCTTTTTAGTGGCAGCATGGTAGGGACCATTTACGTCTCTATGGTGCTTCACAGTTATATTCTTTCTGTGCTCTTCTCAGTGATACAGGTATCAGATTCTTGCCCCCTTTATCTTTGGTTATAATACTAACTACTTTTATTTAGCTAATAATTTGGCCATAACGAATTCTAATTAGCCTTCATAGATGGGAGATGCCACAAACGCTTTTAAGCTTGGTAGTTAATATTTCCAGGGCGAATTAGACCAGAAAAGCACATAGGTTCTAGGACAAATAATATGCTACTATGAGTTTTCCAACTTGGCAAGTCTTGGTATTCCGAACCATGATTTGTTTTGTCTTTAGTAGTCACTTTACCCTTTTTTTTTCTTGGGAAAGTGCATACATTTTCTAGTCTCTTCATGGGGTGCCAACTCTTTCAACTAGAAGTTAGTCTAGTTTTTCCTTGGTTCGTGAGCGATACTATCTGGTCTTTGATTTCTCGAATTTCTTTCGATTTGGTATCAAACAGTTGAAGCTTGGGCAATACGTTATTTACTTTTCACCACCCTGACTATATGAAGTTTGCTATCTCCTAATTCTCAAGTACTAGTCCATATTGCATAATTTTTATTGCTTTCTTGACCTAATTTGGTGATTAAAAGAAAAGAGTTTTGTCTACATGCACGGTGAGCACAAAGTCTAAGCTTACATTGTCTGAATGTACAGTGATTATTCTATTTCAAAACGATCCAAGGGATGGGTTAAGAGTGTCTGTGTAAACGACCTGTCAAATTACGTAGGTAGCTTTTTATACTGGAGGTTCTCCTTTTACGGAATAAATTTCGGAACCCATGAGTCAATTTAGTTTAGTAAGTTCTATGTGTTGAAATACTCAGACACCCTTGAGTGTTCTAATAAAAAATATTGATTTTAATTTTGCTCTATGATTAGTTGGAAAACTTAAGATCCTTCCTGTAAAATACATTATAGACACCACGTAACATGGATTATTTTCCCACCAGAAGGGTATTAACTATGAGCATAACTTAGTAAGTGGATACGTGAGTGATAGAAGTAGCTATATAACTGAATGATTTAGAAGGTGGCGACAGAAGTGGAGTTCTTAAAGTAGAATCTGCTGTAGTGAAAATCTGTATCATCTTTATATGAACTATATGTGGATTCTATCCCCTTGTTTTATCTACTTTTCTTGTATAGCTCCAGAGAATCCCGTGGTCGTAAAATCTTAATAAAGCACACTTGATGTAGTTCTTTATGGTCTTCACCTTTATATGTCAATCACCTACTTTAGATGTAACCTATAAAGTGTAAATATGATGCATATTAAATTGCACAAATCGATTCCATTCATGAAAATAAATGTAGATACAGGTTTCCGTTTTTCTATTCTGTTTAGGACCTGACTTAATTCTTATTAAGTGTTATCACAATCCTACTGAGTTGAACAAATGAGCGAAAAACATTAATTGTGACTGTTAATGAATTCATGCTTTGATAGAATGATGGTGAACAGTTGGATAGCATATGCAGTTGTAAATGGTAAGAGGAAGAGAAAAGGTCCATAGAGAATGTGGATCGTGAAATATTTTATGAAGTAAAGAACTAGATTGCATAAACTTGGATTAACTAATATAAGATTTTTAAATTATATCAAAGAAAAGAAAGAAATTAATTCTGAGAACGAAAAAAGAAATTATAATAAATAGGGAAAAACTGATACTGGGTCAATTTCCCATCCCTGTGCATTAGGACCCAAACTGAACCACCTCTAGAGGCCTGAGCAGAGGTCCAAAAGCACACTTTGAGAACCATCTGAGAGGACTGTCCAAGCCTTTCATTCTCGTAACGGGAATGAGTGCACCGCAAGATCACACAAGTTGCTTTTTGCCGCGCAGAGGCGACATTTGTCATTTAAGTTGTGTCAATTCCTAAGACGGCTCTTGGTGGGCAGAGTTAACCGGTATCTCTGGTGGGAGGTAGAAAGTGCCCCGTGGAATTAGTCGAGGTGCGCCCAAGCTGGCCCGGACACCACGATTATCAAAAAGAAAAAAAGAACCATCTGAGAGGATAGAAGATGTTATTCCTCTTGACCTGAGTTGATTCCCGTTCCTCTCAACAGAATTGTAAGATCAGTGACTTGACACTTACCTGCACCCTCCTATCCCTCTAAATACTAAGAAAAAGGGGAAAAGGAAGGAACAAAACTTATGGAAAGGAAATACTAAAAAATGTACCCAGAGTAGATTCCCGTCCCTCTCTACAGAATTGTAAGATTAGCTACTTGACAACTACCGGCACCCTCCTATCCCTCTAAATACTAAGAAAAGGGGGAAAAAGAAAGAACATGGCTTATGGAAAGGAAAACTAAAAAGTTCCCAGAGTTTATACCCGTCCCTCTTTACAACATTATAAGATTAGTTACTTAACTACCCGCACCCTCCTATCCCTCTAAATGTTGGGAAAAATAGGGAGAAAAAAGAACAGAACTTATTGAAAGGAAATAGTAAAAAGTGCCCAGAGTTGATTCCCGTCCCTCTCTACAGAATTGAAAGATTAGCTACTTGACAACTACCCGCACCCTCCGATCCCTCTAAATACTAAGAAAGGGTAGACGAAGAAAAAATATTATGAAAATGAAATACTAAAAAGTGCCCAGAGTTGATTGCCGTCCCTCTGTACAAAATTGTAAGATTAGTTACTTGACAACTACCTGCACCCACCTATCCCTAAGTGGGCGTTTGGACATAAAAAATGTGAAATTTAAGAAAATTAGTATTTGGAGAAAAGTTCAAAAATGGTATTTAGACATTGGAGTTGTGTTTGGACATGAATACAATTTGAGAAAATGTTGAATTTTTGTGAGTGATTTGGAGTGGAAATTTTGAAAACAGGTATTTGGAGTTATTTGAACTCCAGAATATTCCGGAATTCAACTTCAAAAATTGTAACAATTCTATTGTCCAAACATGATTCTGGAATAAAATTCCGGAAAAAGTCAAAGTTATTCATGGCCAAACGGGCCCTAAGAAGAAGGGGGGAAAGAAAGAATAGAACCTATGGAAAGGAAATAGTAAAAAGTTCCTAGAGTTGATTCCCGTCCCTCTCTACAGAATTGTAAGATTAGTGACTGATAACTATCCGCGCCCTCCTATCCCGCTAAATACTAAAGAAAAAGGGGAAAAAGAAAGAATATATGATGCATCTGTTGTAAAAATATTATGCTGAAGTACTAGATTTGCAAAAAAAATGGGTCTATTTTAACAACGTTGTTGCTTTCTCTCACTTCAATGGATGCTACTATCTTTCCATGAATCTATCAGTTGTAATACATAACTAATGTGCTGTACAATTCTGTTTTTGCTAGGTCCTTGCTCTATCTTATTATTGCATCTCCTACTTCCCTGGAGGTTCAGCTGGGATGAGATTTCTTTCTTCGACCCTTACATCTTCTATTTTCAGATGTTTTGGAAGGTGACAGCGTTGCAGCACTGTCCTCACAAATTTCCCCTGCTGTTGAGAAAATCCTTTAGTTTGAGAAATTGTGTACTCTTGATGAGTTGATTGAATGATAAATGATGAGAAGTGTATCAAGATTCATTTTTTGGCACATGTTCCTGCCTTCTTTGTTGCACATTTGAACTCGATTGGTACGTAGTTGGTCTAGTTGTTAATATAGTTGAGTTGTTATGATGTGCCGTAAGCCTAAAACCTAGACTTATTGCGTTATGGAGGGAAGATGTTTTGCCCCTTATCGACCAAAACCTTAGCGCGAAGAATTAGAAATTGATTCTTGCAACAAATGATGTTGCTTAGCGTCAATGAAGTCATGGGCGATAGGGTTCAAACCCAACTGAGACACAAAAATGCTAAGTATTAATTTTTCATCTGCTTAGGCTTTGGTGGGCAGAGTTATCCGGTACGTGCTACTAGAAGCGACAGGTGTTTGGATAGAGAGAGTCATGAAGCAATAAAATTTTGCTTGTGCAGAGTTTCAATAAACCAAGTCCTTCCTTTTTCTGCCTTCCCTTTGTTCACCCTCCATCTTTACTTTTAAAAAAGGAACTACTAATAAGAGCTAACCGGTTTTTACCCTCTTGGACTTGCAATGAGCAGAGGTTGATATAGCGCAAGTCCGGTGAGTTCAACTGAACTCGTTATTTTTAACTCGAATTATGCATACACAATCAAAAAGAAATACTCCATATAATATATAGTTAGATCATTGTTTTCAACTCGAATTATGCATACGTTAAAAAAGAATATACAATATATGATTAGATCAATTTCATTCTGTACTTGCCAATTATAAATCCTAAATTAGCCTATGCCGTTGAGAATAATCTGTGCAACAGTCGCACCAATTTACCATCTTGATTGTTTTGACTTTTGACTATTCTCCTATACTGCATCTTTATTTTGTCTGTTAATCCTAATACATTGACAAAGATAAATCTAGCTCGTAATTAATGGGTTCACGTGAATTAAAAGGTTTTTGTCCAGACTCTGTATATGTATTAGGTAATTCACTAAATACCTATAAACACGATTACTATAGTATATTAACTTGAGGTCAATGTTGGAACTCAAAAACTTCAAATTATGAATATGTGTTAGCTGACATTGATGTCTATTTCAAGCTTTCAAACCTTCCACCTTCTTGTCTACCAAGAAACCAACCTGGATTGCTTTTAGATTGGTTTGAAAATATCATATACCTAACTTAGTGCAAATTTAGTACGAAACGCATGTTTGTTTTGCAAAGCTATTTTTCACTTTTGAACAAACACAATATCCTGATTCCCTTATACAACGCTGTGATTTTTTTTCCCTATATATTTCGAACAACCACAAATTTTCACGTAGGTCCGCCCCCGAAACCTTATATAGGCATGTCACCATTTTTGAGTAGGTCAAAAGGGAAAGAAGAAAATGGTAGCTGGAGTTGGAAGAATGGTAGAGTGCAAGTTTTTGATCCAATTTTAGTGTAAGAAATTTTAACTACTATATTGCTCTATTCATTTAATCAGTTAAGCCTATCTAATATATAAGCCAACCTACTCTTGTTATAATTGTTTTATCTTCATAAGTTTAGATAATATTCACTAATTTTGAGTATTAATCGCTGAAATATGATCATCCTTCATCATTTGGACTAATATCCTTTTAAATTTGTTATATACTTCACACACATATTTTAACACTATATATATAAAATTTCAACAAGTTTTTATTAATTGACATAGGATGCACGTGTGACACGAGATGCACACGATATGCACATTTTATTAATACTTGAGATCTCTTATTAAGGTTTGACATTACGCCATTAATTTCATTGAGCCGTCCTTGCCTGCATTATTGATGATAATAATACATATTTAGATATGCAGGTATGAACATGCTCTCCAAATTGGCAATGAACACTGGCATGAACACGTTTGTTCATGTGGCATATCGACAAACATTCGTTGCACTAATTATGTGATGTATGTCTGGGAAGTACTCATAACAAGCAAGAATTTCTACTTGACATCAAGAGCTAAGGGTGTTTCAAGAGAGTATGGAAATCAAGAACCAATACAAGAAAAGCTTCACATTATGTTTTAGGGTCCAATTGACATGTATTTAAGGGTATTTATATCTCTTACTTAGTTAACCCTAGTAGTATAAATAGAATAGGATTTAGATGATTTTCCTTAGCTCTTTAGTGAGTTTTGTGTTATCCATTTATCCCTATTGCTTATTTTAGAGAAAGAAATACTAGATCACTCATTCTTTTTCAACATTTTCATGTATTCTGTTTTTGGGGACCAAATTACGTATATAATTTGCCTACAACATTGCATCTGCCTTAACAAACTTAATGCATGTATTCATTTTTCTCCTTGTTGTCATCGCTGGACATGAAAGAGTCAAATTTCCGAGGCTGCGGATAGCCAATTATGGGTTATTATTGCACACTGATCAGTGGAAAATTTGTGCTGTAAAACAACATTTTTCCATCTCATTCCTATCAAACCAGCTCATTCAGAAATCACTAGGAAACGCATGGGGGAAACATGTTCCAATTAAAACACTGAGAAATTTTCTATTTTTTTTCGTGTGTTTCACACTATTATTTAGGTTTTTCTACCGACATTCAGTGGGAATAGTCACTTAACATTTTTCAGTGGAAAAATCTCCTTGAAAAAATAGTGATTTTCTAGTAGTGTTGATTTTGGTTAAATTGCGTGTGTCGAGGGTCTATCGGAAACAATCTCTGCGTATATTCTACCCTTCTCGAGATCCACTTTGTGAGATTTTACTAATTATGTTGTTGTTGGTTATTGGTTTTGGATTCATGTTTCAAACTAATTCACCAAAAAGTTGGTCTTTTTCTCCAAGAACATTAGTTTTGCACATATATTATTTGGGAATTACAGGTTAATCAGTACTATTATATATGGAGATATGTTTAGTTAAAATATTATACAAATATAATACTATCTACAAAAAAGGAAAAATAATTATATTCACCCCCCCACTTCTCCTTTTAAAGTCGCTTTCATCCCCGTCGTGGAAGTACTTATGATAATACAATGCACTTATTAAAATTTGGAGTTTATAAGTTCTAGATTTAACATATTAAGTGAATTTTAAAATAAATATAGAATTTGGAACAAAGTTATTGAATTCTGTCAAATCGTAATTGAGGCTAAAACTGTTCAATGAACCAATTATCTCATGCAATAAAAGGTTCTAGATTCTAAATAACGTAGCTTACTGAATTTTGGATAAAATATTTATACATATCAAATGAGTTTTTTTAACACAAATATAATTTGAATTAAAGCGATTGAATTCTGCCGAACGGTAACCGACCTGTAGGTTTTTTTTTCTAGGGTTAGGAAAAAAAGATGAGAGAAAATTATTCAACAGAGAGGAGAGTGGTAATTAATGGCAATGAAGTTTCATAACATACAATTTCAAACATCATGTTATCACAATACTAAACATTAACTCTACTATTAGGAAGCTAGCTGTCTTGCCACAAGGCATCATATCCTATTTCTTCCAAAGGATTTGAAGAGCAAAAATGAGAAAAATCAAATGCAAATTCTCCCACATCAAAAATCTTATTCACTCCCTCTGGGAAGGCTATTGTATCTGTATGAAACAATTCCATCATCTCTAGCCACTCGAAATCGTCGATAACGAGCTCTTCCTCCCTGGTTTTTGGGAAATTTGGGGCCATTTCAATCACCATTGGTTGTGTTACACTACAATCTTGGACAATGTTATCACAATTTGGTTCTTGTTCAACTTCAAATAGTAGTTCCCTTAGTGTGTCTTCATCAAATTGTGTCACTTCCAAATCTTCAAATTCATCCATAATATTAAGACTCATCAAATCTTGAGAGCTATTTATTGGAACTTGTATATCCATCTTATGGAAAATAGAAGCAAAATGCAAAAGGAAGAAGAGATAAAATGTTATCTATTTGGATATTGCATATAGTTAGAAGATAACTTTATGGCTAAAAACATAAGAAGAGAAGGCCTTAAATAGGCTCAATAAAATTCCAAGTCATAAAGATTTCTTGAAAGTGTCATATACCCAATATTTGTTAGTACAAAGATGTATTTGGAGAATATATGTCATGAGAAACTTCTTTTTAATTTTAGAAATGATGAGAAACTTCTGATTATTTTTTGTGTAAATTAAATGGCATGTATTATAATATTTTTTTTTGTCCTTTTTCCCTTGGTCAGCAAAAAAGTGATGTTGCTCTTTGCAAAAGTGGGGTATGCTTATCCCTTTCTGGGATGAATTGTGAAAGGGAAATGTTTGGTATATATTAATCTTAGTTGCGTTTGAGGATAGGAGATTATTGAGTACAATATGACAATTGACAAGTTGGTTAACACAATCTACAGCTAACCTACTGAAATTCCACAATGTGGGATCTGAAGATGATAGAATATATACAGACATCACTTTCACATTGATAGCAGGAAATGATTTCCAAAAGACTTCTACCAAGACAAAACATAATCGCCAAGCAAAGAAAACAAAATATATAAACTAGCGACTCATTCGGACGAAAAATTAAAGCAATGTGAATGTGTCCTAATAGATGCTTTAAAGAAAAATATTATTTGATTACGTAAAAGTTTAGATAACTGTTCATAACTAGCAAAATTGTTTATCTCGAAACTATTCATGTCGAACTAGGAAGTAACATTACATTGAAACTACTCGTGTCGGAGTAAGAAGTGAAATACGAAAAATTTGAGTGTAAATAATTGAGAAGAAAAATTTGTAAGCAGTGACGGATCTAAGATTTTAGTTACTCAGAGTGTTCGAAAAAATAATAAAAGTCAAACATAAAAATTAATGTTGTCCCTGAGAAGAAAATCTAGGATGTTGGAAACAATTTTGAATACTCTGAACCACTTGGGCTAACTTTTTACACTAATTCAGGGTGTTAAAAAGTTAATATATATTTATATAAACACAGAAAATATATCCTAAATATAAAGTGTAATTTTTTGTCGAGAATATTCGGGTGAACACCTTCACCAACACCTAAATCCGTCCATGTTTGTCAGGGGAGAGAGCTTTTACAAGATTACATGGATGGTCATTTAATTTTTTATTTATTGGTATCAATGTCAGAAAATTATTTTTTATACTAAAAAGTCACTCAATTTTATCTTGATATTAAAAAAAGTTATAAAATTAAGAAATTGTAACCTATACATCACTCAATATTGTCTAAGCATCATGGAAAGCCACTAGTGGCTGCAGCATATGTGAGTGACTTTAAATAGTAATATTTAGATAAATTTAAATGTTTTTTTATTAAAAATAATAATTTAAGCACTTCATGTGATATTAAACAAAGATTTCGTTACAAAAATAATTTAATATAATAAATTAAATATTGAGTGACTATAGGAGAACTTATTACTAATTAATCAAACTGTAGCTACAAATTACAATCGATTATTCTGTCTGTTAATTGGTTCATTAAATTGGATTCCATATGGCCAAACCAAGAAAAGCCACATTGTCAACATATGGTGGCACTAGATATAACTAGCACACATGCATGGTCTGCCTCCAATAATTTCTTAGCTTTAATTTTACCAAATATCACTTGTACTATTAGTTTCTTTTCACAATTAAAATTAATTAGGTTTTGGAAACTAAAATGACTCATCAAATTTATGTTAGCTTTTCAAGTACATAATTGTTACATTTAGATGTTGAAACAGTACACTTGAAAAAGATCAGTAATCTAGAGTGGACATTTTAAACATGTTGATAGCTTCTGTTTCTATACTACATTTACTTCAAAGATATGAGTATGTGGATGAGAATTCCTCACTAAATTTTATTTATAGGTAAATGATCAGCATAAATAAATATCGGGCACTTTAATTATCGTACATATCCAAATATAATATCCACTGAATATTAGCAAGAATAACAAAGAAGCAATAATGATATCGAGAATTTTACGTGAATATCCTTCTGAATAAGCGAAAAAATCATGGGCCGAGGGGAGCAACTGATATCACTATAATGAGGAATTTTACATTGTGTAGTCACGAGTATAAATACTCAAAATACCACTACACACTCAAAAGAAATAACCCTCTTTTGATTTTTCAACCTCACTACAATATCTCTCACACTCTCTAATTTTCCTCACATATTATTTCTTGTATGTGATACCTCACTCTTCTTTTCTCTCTATATTATGGTGTATATAAAGATAATGGAGAGCTCCCTATTTGGAGGGATGAAATACCATACTTGTGTCATCAGTGACACAAGCAAATGGTATGAATTTCAAAGCCAATTTCAACAAATGTGGCTATCAAAATTTTCAACACATGTGGCTGACAAACTTTGCCACTAGATGAAGTTTGGTCGGTTGTCAACTTTGTTGAAAATTTAGCCCAATTATGGCCTGGACTCCACAAATCTCCTCTTCCAGTCCCATTCACCTGAATGAGGTATCTCCATCTTTTCAGATAGAGCTCATGTTGACAAGTTCTTTGCATAACTCGAACTTGTCTCTGAAAATCACCTAGGTCAACATATCCGTGAGATTTCACTTGTGTGGATCTTCTTAACCTGAAATGCTTCGTTCTCCACTTGCTGATGAATTCAATGATATTGATGTCAATGTGTTTTGTTCTTACATGGTACATGGAGTCATTGCTCAGATTTATTGCACTCTGACTGTCGCAATAGACAACATGCTCTGTCTGTTACAATCCAAGTTCTTGAAAAAATCTTTCACCGTCTCTTTGCCAACTTATGTAGCCGCGATATACTCTGATTCAGTTGTAGAGAGTGCAACACACTTCTGCAACTTCGACTGCCATGATATAGCTTCCCCTAAAAAAGTAAATAACTATCCAGTAGTGAATTTTCTATTATCAATGTCATATGCCATATCAGAATCTGTATAGCCCTTCAAAATTGGATCTGATCCTCCCAAACACAAGCATTCATTTGAGATTTCTCTTGGATACCTGAGTATCCACTTCACAACTTCCCAATGGTCTTTCATAGAATTTCAAAGAAATATGCTAACCACTCCAACGGCGTGTGCAATGTCTGACCTAGTACATACCATCACATACATTAAACTCTCGACTGCTGAGGAGTATAGAATAACCTATATGACCATCTTTTCCTTTTTTTATTGTTGGACACATCTTTTTACTCTGCTTAAAATGATTCGCCAGAGAAGTACTAACTGATTTCGCATGCTCCATGTTGAAATGTATTAGTACATTTTTATGTACTTTTCTTGCAACAACAATAACTTTTTTCATTTTTCTATCATGAGAAATATGCATCCCGAGAATTTTGTGGGTTGTACCTAAGTCTTTCATGTCAAAGAACTTAGCTAACTCGTTCTTCAAGTCACCAATGAGCTTGGCATCGTGTCCAACAATTAACATATCATCCACATTACCCTTAGAGAATTTTCTAATGTAGACACAATGATCTGCTTTTGTTCTGCCATAGCCATGATGAACCATGAATGAATCAAAATTCTTGTATCATTGATGTGAAGCTTGCTTCAACCCATACAAGATCTTCTTCAATCTACAGATCTTATTCTCATCCCTTTTAACTTCAAAGCCTTCTGGTTAGAACATGTAAATTTCCTCCTCCAATTTATCATGGAGAAATTATGTCTTCACGTCAATTTGTTCAAGCTCTAGGTCTAATTTAGCTGTTAGATCCAATATGACCCGAATAGAGCTCATCTTCACCACAGGGGAAAATATTTCATCATAGTCAATTCCTTTCTTCTGTGCAAAGCCTTTTACGATCAGTCGAGCTTTATGTTTCACTACTTTGTCCCCGCTATTCTTCGGCTTGAACACCCACTTATTCTGCAAGGGTTTATTCCCTTTAGGAATATCCACCAGTTGATAGGAGTTGTTCTTCTGTAAAGATCTTATCTCTTCCTCCATCGCTTTTATCTAATTGTCTTTGTCGGTGTGAGAAAATACTTTCTAAAAGCTTTCTGGTTGCCCCCCCACTAGTAATCAAGATATACTCTGAAATAGGATATCTGGTTGATGTTTGACGCTCCCTAGTAGACCTTCTAGTCTCAGGCTCTACTATCTTCAGAGGGGTCAGTTGCTCCCCCTACTTAGCACTTTTTACGTCTTCTTCTCCCTCAACCAATGATGGTTCTTCTTCTCCATATTCTTCTTGCACATCAAACCCTATGTTTATTATCGCCTGATGGGATATATATTGGTGTAAGATCAACTACGCCTTCGATCTCACAGGCTTGACTTCTTCTCTCTGGGAAAGTCTCATTTTCACGAGAGATGACATCTCTACTTCTGATCATCTTTCTGTTGATTAGATCCCATAACATGTAATTGAATTCTTCATCACCATGCCTGATAAGGATACATAAAATCACATTGTTGTCCAGCTTCGACCTTTGTTCCTTCGGTATGTACACAAATGATTTGCAACCGAAAACTTTGATGTACGAGTATGACACGTCTCTACCAGTCCACACCTTCTCTGGTATGTTGAATCCCAAGGGAGTGGATGGTGATCGATTAATGAGGTAATAGGAAGTACGAACAACTTCACCCAGATTAACTTAGATAGCTTTGTCATTCATAGCATACATATGACATGTTCCACAATGATACAGTTCATCCGTTCAACTATATCATTGAGTTGTGGCGTTCTAGGCACTGTCTTTTTATACTGAATCTCATATTTGTCACAGTAGAATTTAAAGAGATGGAATGTGTATTCTCCACCATTCTCGGTGTGGAGACACTTCAACTTCCTTCCCGTCTCTCTCAACCATAGCTTGAGATTACTTGAAATGTTTGAAAACCTTATCTTTGATTTTCAACATGTAGACCCATAACTTTCGTGAAGAATCGTCGATAAAAGTAACAAAACATTTGCTACCCCCAGAGACTCCACCTCAAGTGGACCGCAAATATCCAAATAAAATAGATCTCATTTATTTACTTTTCTTCGAAAAAGCAATTCTATGTTGCTTTCCAAATAAACAGTGATCACAAGGGTCTAGTGGAGTACCTTTGGCCGAATGAATAAGGGTTTTTCTTGCCAACTGTTGCAATATTTTCTCACTGATATGAGCCAGCCTCCTATGCCACAAGTTTGGTGAAGTATCATCCTCAACCGCAATTGTTGAGCCACCACAAACCTTCACACGTGTCTTGTATAGAGTGCAACATACATTTCCTCTAGCAACAACTAATGACCCTTGCCTCAACTTCCATTTTCCATTTTTGAAAAATTTAATATAACCTTCCTTATCCAAATCATGTGTGGATATCAAATTTAATAGTAAATTAGGAACATGTCGCACCTCCTTCAATGTTAGTGTGAACCCGATATCCGTTTTTAGACACATATCACCAATTTCAACTATCGCCTCACGATTGGAATTTTCCATCCTTATGTTGTCAAAGTCACCATCTTGTAGATTGTGAAGAGTTCCTTCTGAGGAACACAATGATAAGAGGCTGCTGAATTTATTACCCATTTAGCATCTAAGTCACAAATATGGTTGCATTCACCCGTTGTTAGTGTCGCGTCTTCAATCATCATCACTGCAGCCTTAGTATTTTGATTCGTGGTGTTTGGTTATTTCGTTCTTGCTTCGGGAGCTTACATAACTTTTTTATGTGGACAGGCTCGCCATAATGGTAGCACTACCTCCCATCTCTTGATTTTGATTGCCCTCTTGATTTTCCACGTTCACTTGATCCTTGAGTTCTGCTCCGACCTCGATTTTCAGTGAGAAATGCTTGTCCATTGTGATGGCCAAGCTCGTTTCTCCTTGTCTCTTAGTTTTGAATGCAATCCATCATGATTGCTAGGATAACATTCGTTCAAGGGAATAATTGCTCAGGTATACTACAAGAGTCTCCCAGTTATCCTGTAATGAGCATAATAGCATTAGCGCATGCGCCTCGTCACCAAGATTTATCTTCATTGCTGCGAGCCTATTCACGATGTCTTGCACCTCAGAAATATGCTCAGAAATGGAACGCCCTTCTTTATACTTCAAATTCACAAGCTTAGATTTCTGAATAAGAAAGATTTGTTATGTGCCTACTTTCTCTCGAAGAGATTTTTCAGCTTAGTCCAAAGTTTGTAGGATTCGGTGTCTTTGGATATGTTGCTGAAAACAGTGTCGTCTACCATTGTCGAATCGTGGCAAGAGCTTTCTGGTTCACATTCGACCACTCATTGTCTTCTTTGCTGTTTTTATCGAACGGGCAAACTCCTTTGGCCCCGATTGACTCGAACGTATCCTTGCACATAAGAAAGTCTTCCATTTTTGGTTTCCACAACAAGTAGTTCGTCGCCGTGAGTTTTATCATGGTGTCGATAAACTTAAAGATGTCTTCCATTTACTAAAGATAAAATTTACTACTGAACTTAACCAATCTCTGATACCACTTGTTGAAAATTGGTTAGTAAATTTTACTTATATGTAAATGATCAGCGAAAATAAATATTGAGCACTTTAATTACCGTATCTATCCAAAAATAATATCACCATATTCAGTGTATATTAGCAAGAATAACAAAGAAGCAAGAATAACACCGACAATTTTACGTGGAAACCCTTATGAATAAGGAAAAAAATCACGGGCCGAGAGGAGCAACTGATATCACTATAATGAGAAAGTTTACATTGTGTAGTCACGAGTATAAATACTCAAAATATCACTACACACTCAAAATAAATAACCATCTTTTAATTTTTTCACCTCACTACAATATCGTTCACACTCTCTAATTTTCCTCACATACTATTTCTTATCTGTGATGTCTCACTCTTTTTTCTAGCTATGTTTTGGTGTATATAAAGATGATGGAGAGCTCCCTATTTATAGGGATGAAATATCATACTTATGTCATCAGTGACATAAGCAAATTGTATGAATTTCAAAGTCAATTTCAACAAATGTGGTTATCAAACTTTTCAACAAATGTGGCTGTCAAACTTTGCCACCGGATGAAGTTTGACCGGTTGCTAACTTTGTTGAAAACTTTGCCCAATTAGAGTGTGGAATCCACATATATTACTTTAATTGCAGATTATTATTATTTTTTTCTCTAATAATTCTAGTAATGATTGAAGAATTTAGAATCTATAATCTGCATTTCTGTGAAATAACAGTTGGTATATAATTTTGTTTCGAAGGTCTATCAAAAATAATTTTTTTACTTTATAAATGTAGACATAAAATTTGGGTACATCCTATTTTTCTTAGACCTCACTTATAAAAATATATTAAATATGTTGTTGTTGTAACAGTTGATACAAAATAATAGTACATATTCAATTGTCGAGGAGTGTAGTGAGATTGTAAATATCTCTATTCTTAATTAAGGATTTTAGATTTGAGTTTTGAAAATGAAAGCCTTTAAAATAAACCAATTTGATGAGAATCCATATTAATTGGATTCATTGAGGAAGTCAATATTCATATAAAAATACTACAAATGTGTAATTGTGATTCAAACTTGTGGTATGAAATAATTTTTGAATAGAGGCGAATCATACGTCGACCCCAAGTTAATATATAGAAGTAACTAGATTTACAATTGAATATCTATAAATACTTGATATTTCTGACTACATATACGACATTTTGGACAATAACTCATGCATTCACATGAATCGATAAGTTACTAAGTAGATCTGCTATGCTTTAACAATTTATATATAATAAAAAATGTTTTTATTTTATTTGCACATTATAATTTCGATAAAAAGTGATTCAATTGAACCTGGCATGTTCTCTTTTACTAGATTCGCCCATGATTAGGACAATATATTTCGATATCCAATGGTTAAATCGAAGAAACAAAATTGAGGCGAAATTCAAAATTAAAAAGAGGGTTGAAAGATGTTAAAACTTAAAATCAAGACGGAACGGAAATTTAGAGAGAAAAAAAAATAATGTTAGAATTCTTTTCTTGTTTTTCATTTATCACAATGACTTTCTTATATAGGGTAAGTTCTTCATTTCTCTAGTCTAACAATGAAACCATATTCTAATAAAACTATCATCATGACAATTTACCAAATATACTTAGATTAAAATTTTACCACAAAATTATTAAAGTTAGACTAAGTTTTCAATCCGGGTCCAGACTAGTTTCGTCCGTTAATACCCCTCAAGTTGGGGTAGGAGGATCTCGAATGCCTAATTTGCCAAGCAGATATTCATGTTGTGATTTATCCAAAGCCTTTGTAAACACGTCAGACAATTGTTCATTGGTTGACACATAACTCAGAAGTATTATACCAGATTAGAGTGCATCTCGTATATAATGACAATCAACTTTAATATGTTTAGTCCATTTGTGAAACACCGTATTTCGTGCAATATACAATGTTGCTTGACTATCATAGTATATTTTTATCGGAGATTTATGTTCGACACCCAAACTATGTAGGATTCCCATCAACCATTTCAATTGACAAACTGTCATTGCCATTAAACGGTATTCCGCCTCTGCTGACGAGTGAGAAATAATGTGTTGCTTCTTGATTTTTCATGATACCGATGAATTTCTGAGGGAGATAAATCATTCGGTGAGCGATTTTTGGGTCAATGGACATCCAACCCAGTCCGCATCACACCATTCATACAATCGACGATCACAATTCTTTCTTAACACAATTCATTTCCCATGGTTCTTCTTCAAGTATTTTACCACTCTGAGAGTGACTCTCCAGTGCGCTTCCTTTGGTTGATGCATGAATTGGGACAAAACATGTACACAATAGGACAACTCTGATCACGTAAAACTAAGGTATATCAATCTATCGATCAAACGTCGGTATGGCTTCAGATCTTTCAAATTAGCCCATTTGGCCAACTCTAAATTGTGTTTTTGTTGGAGTATTAATTGATTTTGCTCCCAGTAGTCCGGACTCAGAGATTATATCCAAGGCATATTTTCATTGACAAAAGAATAATTCGGTTGGTCCACGCACAACTTTAACCCCCAGAACATACTTCAGGAAGCCCAAATTCTTCATGTGAAAACAAACTCGAAGATAGTCTTTGAACCATGCAATGGCACCATGGTCATTTTCGGAGATAAATAAGTCATCTACATAAACTAAGACATTAAGTTATATATTTCGTCGGTGCATCATGAAGAGAGAATAATTGGAGTATGACTGTTTGAACCTATATTTCATCAAGGCACTTGATAATTTAGAAAATCAGCACTGTGGAGCTTGTTTCAACCTATACAAATTTTTTTGAAGTCGACATACTTGCTCTGGACCAGACATACGGAATCCCAATGATAATTTTATATAAACTTCTTCTGTTATTTTTCATGCAAGAAGGCGCTATGAATCCATCTGATGCAACTCCCAATTTTGAGCGAAGCTCACAGTTAAGAAGGTCAGAACGATCGACATTGACACGATTTTGACCCTCGTCGGACATTAACTATAAAATTACACCAATTTTTAACAATAATTCGTAATAATTTTTAAATAATAAAATGCAGCAAATAAAACATTAACACAAGCATAAATGAGCAATTTAATAATGACACCGCATTTATAAAATTAAGCACTAATTAAATAGCACGTCCGTCTTTATTTTTGTAATAATTTAAACTCAAACTTAAACTAATAAAACACCAATAAATAATTTAATCACAATTTATTAATTTAATTTACCACTAATTAATAATACATCTAATACTAAAATAAATACCCTTAAAAAAAACTCTACCCCTTAAATTAATCACTCATCAGCCCAACTCTCCATCATTAAAACCAGCCCAATATTTTCGTCCAAGTTCCCCAAGCCCAATTAAATAACCCGCGGCCCAGCTCCCGCGGCCCATAAACCATTTCATCTTATACACAACCTCAAGCCCACACTCATCTTCTGATCTTCCCCATCTTCAAAACGCAGAAAAGAAGCCTAAACCTAAAAAAAATGCAATCGCCGCCCCGCTCTAACACTGCAGCCGATTCTCGCCGGAGAATCCGGCGAATCACCTCGTGAATCAGCTACCGTATCGACACCCTGTTCTTACCATAGAACCGAATCAAGACCCAAATCTTACCATAAAGAAATCACTCCAAATCCCTACAAATCAATACCAAATCACCTCAAAATCGCCCCTAAAACGGTAACTAAATTAGCATCAAAAGCTTTCTCAATACTTACCAACACTGGAACCCGAATTAGGGCTATATAAACATAGCAATATACACATGCAAAGCAGGGGTGGGGGAACGGTCTGAAAACCTTTCTCTTGCACAGGCAGAAACAGAGGTCGAACACCGCTTTTACCTTCAAGGATACCTTTCTTTACAATCCAAAAATTAGAAGGTTAAGGCAAGAACATAAATTCGAACCCTTTCGTCTTCTTCTTAAGAACCCGTCGCGAACCAGTGAGTACTCACAAAGCAAAGGTTTATTCCTTTTAATCGCATCGCAACAAGAACCTGCCGATCGACGACTTGATACGCCGCTTCGCCTCACGCTCGGAAGGTAAACCCAAACTCCTCTCAGCTTTTTTATGTTCTTTATATACTTATGTGTTTATATCCTTGTTATAGCATGTTGTTATCTTTCGAGCGTGTTTAATTCTGTTTAGATAAAAAATGTAGGAGTATTTTATTAAGTAATGGAAATCTGATAAGTAGTTCGAACTTGTGAGTCATATTTTGCTTGTATCCGCTAACTTGACACTGCTGGATTAGCCTCATGCTAGTCCTAAGTTAAGACTTTTATTTTCTGAGATTAGTACTTAATACTGGTATGTATGCTTGATAAGCCAATAATGTTCAGAATGCATCATGTCTGCTTATGTCAAGGGATAATCTATGAATAAACATATTTGTCTAACACCTCTACCGAATTTATCACATACTTGTCATGGCTGTTTAGGTGTTAAAATTCCTTCACGTCAATATTTTACGTCTCCTGAGTTATATCGTGCTCTGGTTATTGTCTATTAAGCTGTTTTGCCTTAAATTTCTTATTAGATTAAACCATACTATGTTAAGCTATATCTTTGGTTGTATTCCATGTCTTAATTTGTAATCTTGTTTCATGTGTTAAATACATACAGTGGACTATCAAGACTGTTTAGGGAGGGGTTGAGTTAAGAAAATGATTTGGATGAACCCTTTTGTATGAAAACAAAAATGTCTACTCCCTTTGACATGTTGCATATATATATATATATATATCTACATTGTCTACTTGAAATGTTGGTTCCTTGTGCCTTGGCTTCTGAATTTGTCCTCGCATGCAAAGATGTCTATTTTGTGTTTACCAATTATTGAGTATGAGTTTGTTGGAAATGTCTTAGCCCGCTTACACCGCTTTCTCCGCTCCTTTCAGTATTTTGTCGGGGGTTTTTTCAAGTTATTTTTCTCTTCTTTGGGTCATGTCCTTATTCTATTGATGTTATGCAAATATGCAACTCTTCATGTTTATTTAGAAGAGAAATTTGTCCCGTCTGCATGCCTAAAATATCGTCTCTGGATGCTTAATTATTTATCTTCTGACCCTCGTGTTGTTGATATGACTACACACTTAGCCTTACCGGTTTAAATCCTAAAATGGGTCCTTGACAGCATATAATCTCACTCAAGTTAACTGTGGTGCCCTGTTTACAGTGATGATCTTTACTATATTTGATAAAAGATATAGTTCTTGTATGCTCAGTGCAGCTCCAGCTACCTTTTATGTTTAAAAATGCCATCTCTATTGGTTATTTGGTCTTCTCTGTTTCTCATGAATCTGCTGGCACATATTTGGTATGTTCAGATGTTTGAAATACCATCCTTGCTTAAATATTGCTAGTTAAACTGATCTAAGTATAGGGCTTCATATAGATGCCATGTTACTATGTTAGAATATATGTCATGTGTTTAGTCATCCAAGGTGTGGGCAAAGAGCATCATCAGTTTTACCTCAAGGGGGATTTTATGTGAGCAAATATACTTTCTTTGTTAATTGAATCATACCGTATGTATGTCAAAGATTGTATATGCTTGTATATCTTTATCAATTATATTCTGGATGTGTCTATTCTTATATGCCTAAGAGGATACCAACGTGTGCTTCTACATTTATGAATCTATTGGTTTGGGCCGACAATTCATTTCTTGGGGCTGTCATAGTTAAATATAAATTGGATCATATACATGTCTAAGTTTATATTAGCATATTATCTATTTGCATTATTAAAATTTTGAGACACTCTAATCCTTATATTCTTCTTTTTACATGAAATGCATCGGAGCAACAAAGAGTCTCATGGCGAGACTCATCTTGAGCTACTTCAAATGAAGGCCCGCATTTATGTGCATCCACCTCACATAGGAAAATTCCAAACCGCGGCGAAAGGACATCGCCATTCTTCGAGTCATCCTTATTAATTCATATCCTTTCCCCATTCATTTGTTGTAATTACTTGTCTAACATTACTCTAACATTAATATATTTAGAATAGCCTAAGCTTTAAGTCGCTATTAGAAAATAGTTCAACACTAGAAATTTGCTTCTCATTAAGTTAATTATTCTAGCTTGCTTAACTTATTTTGAACATCTAATCACGAGACTAATGCATCTTAAAATAATTAATAACTCTTTCATTAATACTATATAATTTATTATCCACCGACTTTGCAAACAAAGGCCTACCTTTAATCACTAAGTCAACTCTGCACAGTTATATTTTTAAAAACTTCTTATGTATTAACACTTTATATGATCTCTTTCGAAAATTAACTTTATAAACAAATCTTATAAACTTTTTTTTAGGTTATAAAAGAATGCATCTTTTTACTTTTTAAATTTGCAGGCACCTCTTCACTTAAACTTTTCAAAAACATGCATCTTAGCATAATAATTACCCTAGGTTTGAACGGACAACCGCAAGTTAGCGGATCCTTTAGGGTGCCTAACCCCTTCCCTTTAGGATAATAAGGAGCCCTTAACCAGAATCTCACATAAGTTTTGCAGACCATAAAAAATGGAGTTAATGTTGACTTTAACCTAGTTGACATTTAGGTGTCCTAATTCACCCAATTAATTAGGTGGCGACTCCGCGAACCCTAGCACTTTTAATATTTAAGCACCCTTTTTACTTTTTAGCAATTTTTTATTTATTTTCTAACATTTTATTAAGCAGGGTTCGCTAGAATAATGTCGCGGTCGAAAAAGTGCGCGACAGAATGGCGACTCTGCTGGGGATATAAGGCTCTTAACCACAACAGACCTAGGGTTATTATTTGGCATTATTTTTTTTGCATTTAATTGTTATGTATTGTATTTTGTTTATTTGCTTTAATTGCTATGTGCTTTACTGCTTTCCTTAAACTGTCATTTCGCTCATACTTCCTCCCTTATGGAAAATTCACACTATCACACACAACACGCGGGTGTGCTTCGCGCACCTGAAAATTTCTTTCAAACACCCAAATTTAAGAGAGTTGGTGTTTTGCGCGGAGAATCCGGTCCAACCGGTGGTCGCGTAGCCTTCTCACTCGAGTAGTCCGCCGAACTCAAGGCCTAGTAAGCCAAATCTTAGCAAACTTAAGATAGAGCTATACCACCCTTTATACTAAGTCATGCATGCATTTACCTTAGGTGGGTCGGTCCTTGGCATCGACACCACAATTAGGAAAACACCAAACTTGTCGACGGGTTTCTCAACCCAACGACCAACCAACATATTATGTGTAGCGTGACAATGATAGACAAATCCAAACCTAATCATGACATGCTGAAATTGGAAAAAGTGCACCGTCATTTGGTCGCCATTCCCAACAAAAGCATTACAGTTGGACGGCTTGGACAAATCTATCATGACCTCGCATATGTGACGTTTAGGCCTACCTCTGGCATAAAGAGGTCCCAAACATGTTAGAACACGCACTTGATTTGCAATTTGCTTATTATTATATATTGCCTGCAACTTTTTGCATATTATACTAACTTGGTTTGCTTCATTTGTTAAAGGGTTATTTTTGCCTAGCTTATCCCCAAAAGGTTGATTCGCATTGACTGGTAGAAGCACAATCATCCAATAAATGACTAATCCAGAGGCACAAGAACAAAACAACTTAGGACTCGTCCCTGTAGAGGATGCAGAGGCGTTAGAAAGGAGAAACACCAATGATCAACACCTCGCCAAACTATTACAGCAAATGGAAGTCATGCAAGCCGAAATAGAAAGGCTCCCAAATATCACAAACCTGTCTATTAGCTTGAATGCACCACTCCCAGAGCAAAGGACAAATGCAATCGTGTCACAAGCCCTTGAGCCTCCACTTCCCCAAAGCTCCCCGCAGAGGCCGCAACATACCACCACACCAAAATGTCACTCGCCTGGCCAACTTGCAAACCAACCTCCAAATGATCTGCTTACTACATACGATCTCAACCTCCACCGCTATATCTCCCCACTCAACCCAAATTGCCAAGCCACCCAATACGAGCAGATGACACACATCACTAGTCCTAACAAACGATATGGGGGATTAGCACATCCGACCGAAAGCCAACCCTTTACTATGCATGCATCCTCTCAAGACAGACGCGGAAGTGGAGCGGCAGACTCGAGCTAGGGCTGATGAAAATATGGCAAAAGAAATCCGTAGCTTGAAAGAGGCATTCAAAAGCATTCAAATGAACAAAGGGGAGGAAGGTTTAGAATATGAAAACTTATGTATGCACCCCGACGTTGAATTACCTGTGGGGTACAAGGTGCCCAAATTTGACATGTTCGATGGACATGGGAATCTTCGAGCTCATCTAAGGTCATATTGCGATAAATTGATTGGAGTTGGTAAAAATCAAGCAATCATCATGAAACTATTCATCGTGAGTCTAATCAGGCGCTGGATCGTACACATGCCAAGACCTCGAAAATGGGGCGGTTGGAATGCCATGGCACAAGATTTCATGGATAGATTCAGATTCAACATCGACATCGTCGAATAGTTTTTATCTTATGAAACTTGAAAAGAAATCCACGAAACTTTCGTGAATACGCCCGAGGTGGCGGTCGAAGCGAAAGGTCCAACCTCCAACGGCAGAGCGAAATGACCACATTTGTGCAAATCGCTAAAAGACGCGACGTATTATGAAATGATGATCAGTGTAATTGGGCGAAGTTTTGCAGAAGTCGTAAGAATGGCCGACTTCGTGGAAGAGGGCATTAAGACAGGCAGGATTACAAACCCGACTTTACAAGCAACTAGCGAGCAATGCAATCGATTCCACAGAGGTACCACGAGGAGAAGAGATGCATCACCTCTATCACGGTCATTCGTGAGCATAGCCGTAACAACATCCGGGTATCAAAGCCCACCGCCTCCTTACTATAACCAAAACACTCAAAATCCACATTATCAGCACTGCGCCACCCCATATCCTGTTGATGCGCGTTAAGATGCACACACTTAAACGCAAGTGCACGTTATCGTATCAAGTAGTATAGTCTTAGATAAGACCGAATATCGTCCTCTAGGATTAGAGTTCAAGTACCAATTATCTATTTTCTAGTATCTATTTGGTGAATTTATGATTGATTGGTTGTTTATGACTAAGAATTATAAAAGCTATTTAGAGTATAAAGATTTACTTCAGGAGTGATGAGAATAGGGCTTCTATGTATCCTCACTATCCGCTTATGCTACTTACTAATGCATTACTTATGGTATTCTTCTTTTGGAGAAAGCAGTTTCTTAAATCGCTTTATACTCCCGTTAGGTTATATAAACACTCAACCTCGATCGCTCCTTACCTACCTTCGGTGATAAGGGTAACTTTATAGGAGGATTAAGAACAAAAACCTAGTTGGCCGTCACGCACAACGCGCAAAATTATGGTTGTTAAGCCTCTCATCAACGCTTACATAAATAATTGAGGTATTTTCATCCCCAATCCAAGAATGTCTACCCAACTTACAAAGATATTCACAATCCCCTTTTCGTAACTGATTAGAAATCATATAGTGATAATTAGTTGTCAATTAATTACCAAGAATTCAACTCAATTATTGGATAGATCTCACAATAAGAACAATAACCATAAGCGTGCATTAATTTATAACATAAGTTTCAAGGTTCAACATAGAAAGCCTATAAGAGAATTAGTTCCTAGCCATAAAGATGACAAGAACTAATTCCATGCTCATCATGCAAAATCAAATAAAGTAAAAGAAAAGGAAAATAAATTACTAAATTAATGGTATCCAATCTCCAAGCAAAGTCTTGAGTTGTGCGGAAGGAACCTCAAAATCGCCTAGGGTTCTCCTTTTATAGCCGCAAACCGCCTCCTCTTTTCCTTCAGCCCGCCCAAAAATTCGTCCAAAACCTAATTTTTTCAGGCGCGCCGCGTCTGCAGATGAGCACCGCGGAAGTTCCGCAATCCGTCGGGTGTTTTGGCGCCGCGCCCCGCTTATTCGCTGTCGAGAGGCGCGCCAGATCTTCAGAGCTCCGGATGTTTAGCGCCGCGACCAGATTCGCTGTTCGGTAGCCGCGCGCTTGTCCGATTCGCCGCTTGCCACTTTCTCTGTTTCGCTCGCATCTCCTCTTTTGCCCTCTTTTGCTCCTTTTCGCCATTTGGCCATTTTAACCACTTTGACTCAAAAGAAAGAGAAACTATCCTAATACGACACTTATATGTGCAAACGGACAAAAGATTAACTAAAACTGACTCAAAAGGTGTATATAAAATACACCGATCAAATACCCCCAAACTTAACCTTTGCTCGCCCTCGAGCAAAGATAGAAAGAAATAAAATAAAAGACTCAAAGAAACGAAAAAAATAAAAGACTCCCTGTCATTAATCACTTTTGCTGCATAAATGTTAACTAGAAAAACATGAAGGTTAGCAGAATAATATGCAGGAACATATAGCATGAAATTTTCAGCACACTAAACACATGAAACTAAATATTTCGCAAACTCATATTCATCATGCTTAATGGAAGTCAATATACTAAATCATGCATATAAATTCAAGAATTCCTATGGCATGCTTACTTGCTATTCTCCACTAATTCTGGATATGCATAAAAGAGATCTTCAGGACTTTAAGGGTTGTAATGTAGGCTTAGGTATAGGTAGGTAACAACAGGCAATTTAGGCTCATTTCATGTACCATAAGCTCTTCAGCTTTTCAGTATTCCCTTTTTTTCTTTTTGTTCTTTTCTTCATTTCGATTCTATCTTTCCCCTCTTTTGTTTTGGGAGAGTGAAGTATATAATGATAAGCACCCCCAAACTTAGGCTTTTGCCTATTTCTTATTATTTTTGTATTGGGGTGCAACAGACTTATTCACTCTTTTTGTCTCTTTTTTTAACACAATGTATTTCACTATTTCATATTTTCACTTATGGTACAATTTGTGGGAATATAGGGTGTCAAAGAAGAAGTTTCAAATTTAGGCTCAATGGGGCTGACTAGGGATATTTTTAAAGTACGGGATAGAAAAGAATGGTACGAATTGGCTATCAAAGAAATGCCTGAGTCATCTCCCTAACATGCATATCCTAACTATTTCGCCTCAAATAGCAAGCAATCATAACACATAAGCATTTATCATTTAGCATGCATAACTCAAGCAAGAAACTTCAAATAGACAGATTCTGTGAGTTTTTGACATATCTAACCTAAGTGTTTAGATAGTTGCTTCAATTCCTTTACATTATTCCACCTTACTTCACTAGGTGTTTCTAGCAACTACAACATGCATGATCTTTGACAGACAATTATGACTAAAAAGGGAAAAAAAATTGGTGACTCAAAATAAACATAAAACAAATAAAAAGACTTAAATAAAACATAACACGACACACAAATAAAACACCCCCAAACTTAAATCACACATTGTCCCCAATGTGTGCAAGACTCAAAGAAAATAAAATAAAAAAAACACTTACAGACTTTGGCTAAAATGGTGGTGGTGATGGTGGATAATACTTTGAATTCCGTGAGGGGAAGAGCATTCTTGGTGTTTTGATTTGGCGATAGGGCCTTCGGATCAGGGTGTCTTCCGCACTGCTTTTTTTTTTTTTGTTGTGCCACGGCGCCAAACTCGGGCGTCTTCGATCATTTGCGCCGCGCCCGTCATTGGGAGCCGCGGCGCTATTGCGATTTTTCTGGGTATCCTTGGCTTCACCGTTTTTCGCTTCCACATCCTTGGTTTTCACCTGTCAACACAACATAGACACACGAACCCAAGACCGTGAGACTGATCAAGACGAAATAAAAATAAACTAAAGACATAGATTGAAATAACATAATTAAAAACATTGGGTTGCCTCCCAACAAGCGCTGTCTTTAACGTCTTTTAGCCGGACGCAGGTTCCTTATTATTTTAAGGTATGAGAAATTACCAAGTTCATGTATTCCATTTCATTGATCAGGTAGGGTTTTAACCTCTGTCCGTTTACCTTGAAGGCGCACTCTCTCCCTTTTATTTCAATCGCTCCATATGGGAATACTCTTACCACCGTGTATGGTCCTGTCCAACGTGATTTTAACTTACCTGGAAACAATCGCAACCTTGAGTTAAATAACAGCACTTGTTGTCCTTCTTGAAAGTCTTTTGGTATCAAATTCTTATCGTGCCATGATTTCGTTCGTTCCTTGTAGATCTTTGCATTCTCACAGCATTGTGTCGAATTCATCTAATTCGCTTAGTAGTAGCCTCCTCTCGTCGCCGCGTGATATCCATGTTTAACTTCTTCATTGCCCAAGATGCTCGTGTTCCAACTCTCTTGGCGATGACATGCTTACCAAAGACTAATTTATAAGGTGACATACCAATTGGTGTTTTGAATCTGTCCGGTATGCCCACAACGCGTCATCCAATTTGATAGACCAGTCTTTCCTCGAGCCGTTCACCGTCTTTTCCAATATGCTCTTTACTTATTTGATACTTCCGCGCCCATTAGCTTGAGGTGGTAGCGGTTGTAGTGCGGTAAACTCTATATCGGAGAGCAATGAATTCAAATTGTCTATTACGTAAATGGCTCCTTCACACGATGAGAGCTCTTGGGGTGCCGAACTTGTGAAAATATTCTTTTGGAGGAATTTTTGAGCCTTACCGCTGCTTTCTTTGGTGGCCACCGCTTCTACCCATTTGGATACATAGTCAATCGTCGAAGGATATATTGATTTCAAAGGATGACGAATGACCCCATGAAATCGATTCCCACACATCGAATAATTCTACCTCCAATATCCTCGCGAAGGCATTTCGTTTCGCTCTTGAGATGTTCCTCGTTCTCGACAATTATCACATCTCGCACAAAGGTATGGGCATCCTTAAAAAGTGTTGGCGAATAGAATCCGCATCGCAATACCTTTGCCGTTTCGATGCCCAAAGTGTCCACCACATGATAAGGTGTGGCGATGGGTGAGAACTCGTGCATCTCTTCCTCCGTATACATCGCCTGATGACTTGGTCGGCACAGTGTTTGTATAACATCGGTTCCTCCCAATAGTAGTGTTTTACTTCTGAATAAAACCTCTTCACTTGCTGTCGTGACAAGCCTGGGGGTAGCACTTTAGCTGCAAGAAAGTTAACAAAATCAGCGCAAGGTAAATTAGAATTCATACTTACTCAAAGCTTGTTCGTGCGAAAGTGATCATTTATTTGCACATCCTGGTGTTTTGGCTCTGTGTTTTCCATGACAAGTGGTTCGCGATCGAATTCTCTGTTCCTTTCTTATCACGAATCTCTACGTCAAATTCTTGTATAGGACCCATCGAACGAGGCGAGGCTTCGATCCTTCTTTGTCATCAAGTACTTTATAAGCAGTGGTCGTGTATACTATCACTTTATTTCCAATTAAGTAGGGCTGAATTTCTCAAATGCATATACTATAGCTAGTAATTCTTTTTCATGAGTTGCATAATTTAATTGTCGTCATTTAGAGTTTTACTAGCATAGTAAATGGATCTAAATACCTTGTCGATTCTCTCGTCCGAGCACCGCCCAATCGCATAGTCGCCAGATCGCACATGAGTTCAAATGGAGCTCCCAATTTGGTGCAATGACTATGGTCTTGAGATGAGCTTCTCCTTGAGCGTCTTAAATGCGGATAAGCATTCTTTATTGAAGTCGAAGGCTACCCCCGTCATTAGCAAGGTGGAAAGTGGCTTTGAGACTTTTGAAAAATCCTTGATGAATCTTCTATAGAAGCCCGCATGTCCAAGGAAACTTCTGACTCCTTTTGTTGATACTGGAGGTGGTAGATTTTCGATCACTGAAATCTTTGCTTTGTCTACCTCAATACCTTGGCTTGATATTTTATGCCCCAAGACGATTCCTTCTGTTACCATGAAGTGACACTTCTCCCAATTTAGCACAAGGTTAGATTCTTCACACCGGCTTAATACTGCTTCTAGATGCTTTAAACATTCATCAAATGATGCTCCAAAGACCGAAAAGTCATCCATAAAGATCTCTATAGTCCTCTCTACCATATCTGAGAAAATTGCCATCATACACCTTTGGAAAGTTGCAGGTGCATTGCAGAGTCCAAATGACATTCTTCTAAATGCAAATGTGCCAAAAGGGCACGTGAATGTTGTCTTTTCCTGATCTTCTGGGGCTATTGCAATCTGGTGATACCCTGAGTATCCATCCAAAAAGCAATAATAGTTATGCCTGCGAGTCCATCCAAAGATTTGATCTAGGAATGGCAACGGAAGTGGTCTTTTCTAGTTGCTTTATTCAACTGCGATAGTCAACGCAGATTCTCCATCCGCGATCGTTCTCGAGGAATGAGTTCTTTTCTTTCGTTAGCCACCACCGTTATTCCACCCTTTTCAAGACTACTTGTACCGACTTACCCATGTGCTATCGATATGGGGTAAATTACTCGCGTCGAGCCATTTTAGGATTTCCTTCCTTACTACCTCCTTCATATTTGGGTTCAGTCGCCTTTGGGCTTCAATGGATGGTCTGCTCTCCTCATCTAGACGGATTTTATGCATTACCGTTGATGGACTTATCCCTTTTATGTCTGCTAATGTCCATCCAATAGCCCGCCAGGATTCTTTAGTACTCTTAGCGCTTTATCAATCGCTTGGTGGATAGGTGGCATGAAATGATCACCGGTAGGTTTTTTCTTCACCTAAGTATTGGTATTGTAGGTGATTGGGTAGATTTTTAACTCTAATTCCGGGCCTTCTCGTGGATGGTAATGATCTTTCCGTACTGCCCCACTCTTCATACTTCCTTGTCCTTGTATCCCATTTTTCATAAGCATTCATCCAATTTGCATACTCCATCGATCCGGATCGCTTTACTATCATCATCCCACGTGGTCGATTTCTTCAAGCGTATCATCATATTCGAACTCTTTGTTTGACATTGTCTCTTCGATAAGATCAATGGTCGAGCGCTTATCTTTGGCCTCTGGAAAATTTCTCGCTTGAAGAACATTGAAAATCACCTCTTCTTCATCTACTCGAAGCTTCAATTCCCCTGTGAACATCAACGAGAGCACCCCGTGGCTAAGAAGGTCTGCCCAGATGGGGATTCCATCGTTATCTTGTATGTCTAAGATAACGAAATCGGCGGGGAAGATGAACTTGTCCACTTTTACTAATACATCTTCGATGACTCCTCTCGGATGAACAATTGAGCGGTCAGCTAGCTGCAAGGTGATGTTCGTCGGTTTGATTTCTCCCATTTCTAGTTTGCAGAAAACTAGATAGGGCATCAGATTTATGCCTGCTCCTAGATCGCACAGTGCCTTTTGACATTCAAACTTTCCAATCGTGCATGGGATGGTAAAGCTCCCAGGGTCTTGTAACTTCTGAGGTAGTTGTCTCTGTAGGATGGCACTACATTCTTCAGTTAACATCACCGTTTCGTAATCCTCTATCTTCCTCTTTTTGCTAAGCACATCCTTCATGAACTTGACGTAGCTCGGCATTTGTTCTAATGCTTCAGCAAACGGGATATTGAGTTGCAATTGTTTGAGGACCTCTACGAATCTGGAGAATTGCTTGTCAAGAGTGCATGTTTTTAACTTCTGGGGATATGGTATCATCACTTGGGGTGCAGTTGCCACCGCTGGTGCTGCTTTCTCGATTTACAGGTTACGCGCGCGGCCAGTCTTAGGCGCCGCGACGCTCACTTTCCTGCACAGCCTCCTGTATTGTCTCAGAACCCGCGGCGCCGCGGCTCTGCTGCTGCGAACTCTCTATCTCCCTTGATTCGGCATCCTTCAGGTCAATTGCCTGACATTGTATTTCCTCATTGCCTACCCCAGGTGCAGATTGCTCTTCATATGTTTCGCTGTTGAATATGATCGCGAGCTCTGCTATTTGCGTTTCCAATTTCTGCATGGCCATTCTTGTTTCGTCTATGAACTGATTTTGGTACCTCGTGAGGCTGAATATAGTTTCTCTTAATTCCTCCCTTTCTTCCTCTATGGTTGGTTCTCTGTCATATGGACAGTAAAAATCCATATCTAAGAAATTCCTGAGATAAATCAAAACCAACAAAGAATCACGGCACCTCGAATTTTTTGAAAGAAAAACGTAAAAATTAAAAGAAAAGTTAAAAACCAAATTAGAAATCAAAAATAGATAAATTTGATATTGAACTATGCCTAATCCCCGGCAACGGCGCCAAAAACTTGATGCGCGTTAAGATGCACACACTTAAACGCAAGTGCACGTTATTGTATCAAGTAGTATAGTCTTAGATAAAACCGAATATCGTCCTCTAGGATTAGGGTTCAAGTACCAATTATCTATTTTCTAGTATCTATTTGGTGAATTTATGATTGATTGGTTGTTTATGACTAAGAATTATAAAAGCTATTTAGAGTATAAAGATTTACTTCAGGAGTGATGAGAATAGGACTTCTATGTATCCTCACTATCCGCTTATGCTACTTACTAATGCATTACTTATGGTATTCTTCTTTTGGAGAAAGCAGGTTTACGAAATCGTTTTATACTCCCGTTAGGGTTATATAAACACTCAACCCCAGTATCGTTCCTTACCTACCTTTCGGTGATAAGGGTAACTTTATAGGAGGATTAAGAACAAAAACCTAGTTGACCGTCACGCACAATGCGCAAAATTATGGTTGTTAAGCCTCTCATCAACGCTACATAAATAATTGAGGTATTTTCATCCCCAATCCAAGAATGTCTACCCAACTTACAGCATATTCACAATCCCCCCTTTTCGTAACTGATTAGAAATCATATAGTGATAATTAGTTGTCAATTAATTACCAAGAATTCAACTCAATTATTGGATAGATCTCACAATAAGAACAATAACCATAAGCATGCATTAATTTATAACATAAGTTTCAAGCAGTTCAACATAGAAAGCCCTATAAGAGAATTAGTTCCTAGCCATAAAGATGACAAGAACTAATTCCATGTTCATCATGCAAAATCAAATAAAGTAAAAGAAAAGGAAAAGAAATTACTAAATTAATGGTATCCAATCTCCAAGCAAAAGTCTTGAGTCAGGCGGAAGGGAACCTCAAAACTGTCTAGTGGTTCTCCTTTTATAGGATGCAAACCGCCTCCTCTTTCCTTCGTTCGCCTAAATTCGTCCAAAACCTAATTTTTCCGTCGGCGCGTCTGCGCACAGCGCATGGCGCCAAAGTTCTGCAATCCGTCGGTGTTTGGCGCCGCGCCCCGCTATCTGCTGCTCGGTAGCTGCAGCCAGTATCTTCTGTAGCTCTCGGATGTTTAGGCACCGCGCCTCAGATTCGCTGCTCGAGCGCGCGGCGCTGAAGTCTTCGCTTCGAATAGGCGCTGGCGCCGCCATCGCAGGAGGCGCCGCGACGCTTGTCTGGATTTCGCCCTCGTTTGCCACTTTCTCTGTTTTCGGCTCTGGCATCTCCTCTTTTGCCCTCTTTTTGCTCCTTTTCCGCCATTTGGCCATTTTAACCACTTTGACTCAAAAGAAAGAGAAACTATCCTAATACGACACTTATATGTGCAAAACGGGACAAAAGACTAACTAAAACTGACTCAAAAGGTGTATATAAAATACACCGATCACCTGTTTACCATACCCAACCAACATATCCAAAATACTCACCACATCACCATACACCCAGCAACATAAGTCGATACCCGTACACCCCAGGTTTAAGCCAGTTTATTTTTACTTATTTTTAGCGTTACGGCCATTGCCATAACTCGACACTCGGACAAATTTAGTCCGCGTTAGCCCGCCGTGTTTGACCATGGTAGCCCAAATGTCGCCATAACTCGACATCGACAAATTTTGAGTCCGCGTTAGCCCGCTTCGTGTTTTGACCATGGTAGCCCAAAGGTCGCCATAACTCGACATCGACAAATTTGAGTCCGCATTAGCCCGCCGGTGTTTGACCATGGTAGCCCAAAGTGTCGCCATAACTCGACATCGACGCTTTTTGAGTCCGTCGCCTTTGCCTAATTGCCCAACATTTTAATTCTGAGGATCGAGACAAAATTGGCTATGAGTCAACGTCTTTGTCTGAAGATTCTTCCATTATCTCCATACAAAGAGGGACAACTGTTGACACCAAATTTTGACCCTCCCGTCCAGACATTAACTATAAAATTACACCAATTTTTAACAATAATTCGTAATAATTTTTAAATAATAAAATGCAGCAAATAAAACATTAACACAAGCATAAATGAGCAATTTAATAATGACACCGCATTTATAAAATTAAGCACTAATTAAATAGCACGTCCGTTTTTATTTTTGTAATAATTTAAACTCAAACTTAAACTAATAAAACACCTAAAATAATTTAATCACAATTTATTAATTTAATTTACCACTAATTAATAATACATCTAATACTAAAATAAATACCCTTAAAAAAAACTCTACCCCTTAAATTAATCACTCATCAGCCCAACTCTCCATCATTAAAACCAGCCCAATATTTTCGTCCAAGTTCCCCAAGCCCAATTAAATAACCCGCGGCCCAGCTCCCGCGGCCCATAAACCATTTCATCTTATACACAACCTTAAGCCCACGCTCATCTTCTGATCTTCCCCATCTTCAAAACGCAGAAAAGAAGCCTAAACCTAAAAAAATGCAATCGCGCCCGCCCTAACACTGCAGCCGGGATTCTCGCCGGAGAATCCGGCGAATCACCTCGTGAATCAGCTACCGTATCGACACCCTGTTCTTACCATAGAACCGAATCAAGACCCAAATCTTACCATAAAGAAATCACTCCAAATCCCTACAAATCAATACCAAATCACCTCAAAATCGCCCCTAAAACGGTAACTAAATTAGCATCAAAAGCTTTCTCAATACTTACCAACACTGGAACCCGAATTAGGGCTATATAAACATAGCAATATACACATAAAAGAGGGGTGGGGGGAACGGTCTGAAAACCTTTCTCTTACACAGGTAGAAACAGAGGTCGAACACCGCTTTTACCTTCAAGGATACCTTTCTTTACAATCCGAAAATTAGAAGGCTAAGGCAAGAACATAAATTCGAACCCTTTCGTCTTCTTCCTAAGAATCCGTCGCGAACCAGTGAGTACTCATAAAGCAAAGGCTTCATTCCCTTTTAATCGCATCGCAACAAGAACTCCAAGTGGATCGACGACTTGATACGCTGCCTCAGTTCGCTGCCCTGAGAAGGTAAACCCAAACTCCTCTCAGCTTTTTTATGTTCTTTATATACTTATGTGTTTATATCCTTGTTATAGCATGTTGTTATCTTTCGAGCGTGTTTAATTCTGTTTAGATAAAAAATGTAGGAGTATTTTATTAAGTAATGGAAATCTGATAAGTAGTTCGAACTTGTGAGTCATATTTTGCTTGGTATCTGTCTAACTTGACACCTGCTGGATTAGCCTCATGCTAGTCCTAAGTTAAGACTTTTATTTTCTGAGATTAGTACTTAATACTGGTATGTATGCTTGATAAGCCAATAATGTTCAGAATGCATCATGTCTGCTTATGTCAAGGGATAATCTATGAATAAACATATTTGTCTAACACCTCTACCGAATTTATCACATACTTGTCATGGCTGTTTAGGTGTTAAAATTCCTTCACGTCAATATTTTACGTCTCCTGAGTTATATCGTGCTCTGGTTATTGTCTATTAAGCTGTTTTGCCTTAAATTTCTTATTAGATTAAACCATACTATGTTAAGCTATATCTTTGGTTGTATTCCATGTCTTAATTTGTAATCTTGTTTCATGTGTTAAATACATACAGTGGACTATCAAGACTGTTTAGGGAGGGGTTTAGTTAAGAAAATGATTTGGATGAACCCTTTTGTATGAAAATAAAAATGTCTACTCCCTTGTGAGTATAGTATATATATATATATATATATATATATATATATATATATATATATATATATCTACATTGTCTACTTGAAATGTTGGTTCCTTGTGCCTTGGCTTCGAATTTGTCCTCAGACAAAGATGTCTATTTTGTGTTTACCAATTATTGAGTATGAGTTTGTTGGAAATGTCTTAGCCCGGCTACACTGCTGTTCTCCTGTTCCTTTTCAGTATTTTGTCGGGGTTTTTTCAAGTTATTTTTCTCTTCTTTGGGTCATGTCCTTATTCTATTGATGTTATGCAAATATGCAACTCTTTATGTTTATTTAGAAGAGAAATTTGTCCCGTCTGCATGCCTAAAATATCGTCTCTGGATGCTTAATTATTTATCTTCTGACCCTCGTGTTGTTGATATGACTACACACTTAGCCTTACCGGTTTAAATCCTAAAATGGGTCCTTGACAGCATATAATCTCACTCAAGTTAACTGTGGTGCCCTGTTTACAGTGATGATCTTTACTATATTTGATAAAAGATATAGTTCTTGTATGCTCAGCAGCTCCAAATTTACCTTTTATGTTTAAAAATGCCATCTCTATCGTTATTTGGTCTTCTCTGTTTCTCATGAATCTGCTGGCACATATTTGGTATGTTCAGATGTTTGAAATACCATCCTTGCTTAAATATTGCTAGTTAAACTGATCTAAGTATAGGGCTTCATATAGATGCCATGTTACTATGTTAGAATATATGTCATGTGTGTTTAGTCATCCAGGTGTGGGCAAAGAGCATCATCAGTTTTACCTCAAGGGGGATTTTATGTGAGCAAATATACTTTCTTTGTTAATTGAATCATACCGTATGTATGTCAAAGATTGTATATGCTTGTATATCTTTATCAATTATATTCTGGATGTGTCTATTCTTATATGCCTAAGAGGATACCAACGTGTGCTTCTACATTTATGAATCTATTGGTCAATGACAATTCATTTCTTGGGGCTGTCATAGTTAAATATAAATTGGATCATATACATGTCTAAGTTTATATTAGCATATTATCTATTTGCATTATTAAAATTTTGAGACACTCTAATCCTTATCTTCTTCTTTTTACATGAAATGCATCGGAGCAACAAAGAGTCTCATGGCGAGACTCATCTTGAGCTACTTCAAATGAAGGCCCGCATTTATGTGCATCCACCTCACATAGGAAAATTCCAAACCGCGGCGAAAGGACATCGTCATTCTTCGAGTCATCCTTATTAATTCATATCCTTTCCCCATTCATTTGTTGTAATTACTTGTCTAACATTACTCTAACATTAATATATTTAGAATAGCCTAAGCTTTAAGTCGCTATTAGAAAATAGTTCAACACTAGAAATTTGCTTCTCATTAAGTTAATTATTCTAGCTTGCTTAACTTATTTTGAACATCTAATCACGAGACTAATGCATCTTAAAAGAATTAATAACTCTTTCATTAATACTATATAATTTATTATCCACCGATTTTGCAAACAAAGGCCTACCTTTAATCACTAAGTCAACTTTGCACAGTTATATTTTTAAAAACTTCTTATGTATTAACACTTTATATGATCTCTTTCGAAAATTAACTTTATAAACAAATCTTATAAACTTTTTTTTAGGTTATAAAAGAATGCATCTTTTTACTTTTTAAATTTGCAGGCACCTCTTCACTTAAACTTTTCAAAAACATGCATCTTAGCATAATAATTACCCTAGGTTTGAACGGACAACCGCAAGTTAACGGATCCTTTAGGGTGCCTAACCCCTTCCCTTTAGGATAATAATGAGCCCTTAACCAGAATCTCACATAAGTTTTGCAGACCATAAAAAATAGAGTTAATGTTGACTTTAACCTAGTTGACATTTAGGTGTCCTAATTCACCCAATTAATTAGGTGGCGACTCCGCGAACCCTAGCACTTTTTAGCACTTTTAATATTTAAGCACCCTTTTTACTTTTTAGCAATTTTTTATTTATTTTCTAACATTTTATTAAGCAGGGTTCGTTAGAATAATGTCGCGGTCGAAAAAGTGCGCGACAGTCGCTACTTTCACAATCAGAGCAAATATTTTATTTTAGTCAATACCTTCCTCCTGTTTATTACCGAATATGACCAACTGAGCTTTATATAATTCAATTGTGATGTCTAAACTATATTTGATCTTGTATACCTATCTACATCCATGCGTTTTCTTATCCAGTGACAATATTTTCAATGTTCATGTTCCATTATCCTCCAATGCTTGGATTTTTTGTTGCATGGCTTTTCGCCAAGATTCATTTTTCATGGCCTCCAATAAGAATTTTGATTCAATTCCCGTGGTAATTGCTGTAAGAATGTTTTGGTGTTACGAGAAAAAATTATCACACGATATATAGTGATCTAAAGGATAAGGTGCACCTGAGGGTTGCTGAGGATCGGGCGAACTCGTTGATGGAATTTTTTCCAGAATATTCCAGTAACGTAGTCACGTAATCGAACCGAGTCATGCTTATGACGTTTATCCCGACCTAATTATGCATACGGTGGCTTTTCATTAGCCCGAGTACTTTCCGTCTGTATTTCTTCCATATTTTTATTATTCAAACTAGTATTTATCTGGTCTAATTCTGGATGATTCGTAGGTTCGGGAACGGATGTCTTGATTTCTTAAATTCGAGCTTTGTTCATACCTACATTATCTGTCTGTTCTTCTTCGAAATCTTGCTAATTCCTTTCTTCAATTGTTTCATCCGGGATCACTTCTATGTTGTCAACCAAGTTATATGTTCTTACAGCAAAAGAAAATTAGTTCGTAGAAGTCCACATCTTTTGAGACTAAATATTTATTTTCTTCTAAGTCATATAATCCAATCTTTTTGTCCGTACGGGTATCCCAAGAAGACACACCTACGACTCCGACTCTCAAATTTGTCTTTTGTTCTTCCCTTCGTGTGTGCATAGCATAGTGACCCTAGAACCTTTAAGTGATCATAATGAGGCGCCTCTCCAAAATTTCATAGAGGGGTTTTTTATTTAAAATTGAAGATGGTATTCTATTGATTAAGTATCCCGCAGTCAAAATACATTCTCCCTAGAATCTGATTGAAATATGATCCTAATATCTTAATGCTTGCATCACATTAAGAATGTGACGTTATTTTATTTCAAATTCTGATGTGGCATCTCTGTGCAAGAAGTTTGAAAAAGAATTCCATGTTTGAAAAAGTAAGTCTTCATACATATGAACTCAGTTCCGTTATCACTTCTAACAATTTTCACCTTCTTACCAAACTGCCTATCCACAAGTGAGAAGATTTTTTTCAAGGTTTGGGACACTTCTTTCTTATCAACTAAAAAATTTAAACAGCTCGTGATCGATCATCCACAACAGTCAAGAAATATGAAGCACCACAAGAAGAGGTATTCTATATTGCCCCCATAAATCACAATAAATCATATTAAATATATTAAAAGCTATATTATCACTCGAAGATAAAATACTTCTTGTTTGTTTTACCCTTTGGAATACATCACATTTTTTATCCGAACCAACATTACTTTCTTTAAAACCTAACACTTTAATAGACTTTATAACTTGTGTAGAAGAATGATCTAACCGTTTGTGCCAAAAATCGAACCAATCAATTGTCTCTGCCTTTATAGCTCGTATTCACGACATATTCCAGAAATAGTAAAGTTCACCTCTTCACTCACCCGTTTCAAGTAGCTTTCCCGTGGTGGGGTCCTGTATATCATACATAATTTTGTTAAAATTTACATCACAATCTAAATGATCAACAAGTCGTGATACATAAATTAAATTACAAATTAAGTCTGAAACATAGTGGACATCCTTTAACCAAATCCTATTATTTAGCCTAGTTGTTCCTTCTTTCATGGCCATAGAGCAACTTCCATTCGGAAGCCCAATCGAACACTCGGGAATATCCCGCTGATCGCTCAGTTTCTCTGGATTATCTGTCATGTGATTGGTAGCTCCGGAGTCTATAATCCAGGATGAGTTTTTGGTCTCACCATCCATCTTGCTATTCAGATTTATTCCTTATGAATTCAACACATGAATCACCGTTTTCCAAATCTACTCGTTGTTAGGCGTATTTTGTATACACCTTTCGAGTCATTTTTAGTTGGTATTTTACTCGTTTTTGTTGTGTTTAGTATAGTAGTAGGTTTGTTTTTCTTTCTTTTGAGTCACAGCGGTGCAAAAAGGTAAAATGGCAAAAAGGAATGAGAAATGGACAGAAAAGGTGCTCCCGGGGCAAAAAAGAGCGAAAGAAGCGTGTGCATGCTATCGAGCAGCGGTGCCATATTCTGGGAGTCACATGACTTTCAGCACCGCGGTGCCATTAGGCAGTACCGCGGTGCCATTTGTGCTGAAAAGCTGCAGGAGTTTCAGTACCGCGGTGCCGGTATGCAGAACCGCGGTGCCGACACGAGAAATTTAAGTTCCGAAGGCAAATTGGCTAAGGGCAGATTAGTCCATAGGGCACGAAAATTAGAGGATATTTAAGCCCTAGAAATTAATGCTATGACGGAGTTTGGTCATTCTACAACACAAAACAACACAAGGCGGATTTGGAGCTACAATTGGAGACTTAGTTCGCAGTAATTTCTTTTCTTTCGTTTTTAATTCAGTTTATGTGTGGATTTTGTGTTAGTTCGTAGCGTGACTATGTCTAGGAATTAAACACTTTATTAGGGTTTTCCTTATGATTCACTTGAAACTTTATTCATGAATTAATGCAGTAGCTTGATTACTTCTTCACTTGTTAAGATTTATTCAATAATTGATATGAATGCTTGATAGTTAATTGATCACTAATTATCATAATCTATATGATTTCGAATCAAGAACTGAGAGGAGAGATTTGGATATGTTGTAATTGAATAGACATAGGTTACAATCGCGGACGAAAGTACCCCGATACTTGTGTAGTATTATAGGTTACTGTTCTTAATCCTCCTATGTGGTAATCCTATAATAGAAATATAGAAGGGTTCTGCACTGGGGTTGAGTGATTATATATCCTAACCGGAATATAAGACAGTCTAGTTAACCGCTATCTTAACGTAGAAGAAGAATCATTCTAGTTGCATTATGGATTGAATAAAGTGGATAGTCGAGGATTTTGGAAGCCCTAATTCCTTCATAATATGAGTACAACTTAAATAATTTAATTAATTATTGCAATTAATTCTAGTAGTTAGACAAAACCCAATCAATACTCGTTTGCCAAATGGATAACATAAAATAGATGAACAGTACTTAGAAACCAGTCTCTGAGGACGATATACGGTCTTACAGACTATATTACTTGTAAAACAATACGTGCACTTGCGTGAGCATTTGTAAATCGCCTAACAAGTTTTTGGCACCGTTGCTGGGGACTGACGTACATCTAATATCGAATCATCTGTTTTTATTTCTACTTGGGCTTTATTTTTATTTTTATTTTTATTTTTACTGTTAGAACCGTGTGCCTTGATTTGTTTGTTGATAAAATCCCTTACTCTCATATGTTACAAAAGAAGGCAATTGACAAGCAGTTCTCCAAGTTTTTGGAGGTGTTTAAGAAGCTTCACATAAATATCCCCTTCATTGAATCACTAGAACAAATGCCAACATACTTTAAATTCATGAAGGAGATACTTGGAAAAAAAGAAGGCTAGCGGATTATCAGACAATATCTTTGACAGAGGAGTGCAGTGCCATCCTGCAAAAGAAACAGTCTCATAAGCTGAAGGATCTAGGGAGCTTCACCTTGCCCTGCACTATCGGTAAGGTTACATGCAACAAGGCGCTGTGTGATCTAGGGGCCAGTATCAATCTCATGTCTCTGTCTTTCTTCAAGAGATTGGGTTTGGGAGAAGCCAAACCAACCACAGTGAATTTGCAGTTGGCCGACCAAACCGTAGTGCACCCTAGAGGCATAATAGAAGATGTGCTGGTCAAGGTGGAAAAGTTCTTCTTCCCAGTAGACTTCCTCATTCTTGATATGGAGGAAGATGATGAAATACCCATCATTTTGGGGAGACCATTCCTTGCAACTGGGAGAGCCCTGATTGATGTAGAAAAGGGAGAACTGAGACTAAGGGTTCAGGAGGAAGAGATGGTGTTCAAAGTGTTCAATTCCACCATTGAATCTCAAGCCATCAACAAGTGTTTCACAGTCCGCACAGCTGACACATCAGTTCAGCCAGCACATGCCAAAGCTAGGGAGATCATTCATACAGCGGTGCACCCACAGGTCAGCAAGAATGCTAAAACAAAAATGAATGCCATGAAAGCCATCGAACAGGTAAGTCTTACTGAACCCCCTCCTGAGAAAAATAAAAACAGAGTGAGAAAGAGGAGGATGATTTTGAAATGGATAGGTAGTGGGGTTAAAATACCCCAATGATTTAATAAGTAACATGCGTCTGGCTACAAGACGTTAAAGACAACGCTACTTGGGAGGCAACCCAAATTTTAAATTATGCAATTTAATTTAATAGAACAGTCTCACTTTTGGTATATTTTTATTGTGTTGTGAATCCAGGTGAAGGAATGGGACACTAAGCACGAAGACAGAGGATGGAAAACACAGAATCGGGGGAGCACCGCAGTGCCATTGTGCAGGACCGCGATGCCGATTGTTCATAGGGGTCGCATGAGTTTATGCACCGCGGTGCCATTACGCAATACCGCGATGCCGAATAATCAGAAGGCGATGCTTTCCGCACGCAGTGCCATCGACGATCTGCATGATCTTGGGCGGGATTTCCAAATTAAAAGCCCTAATACTCCAAATCTTTTCCTACACAAACACAAATCCTTCATCTCTCTAAAAAGTCCGAAAATCCCTTTCTCTACCCATAAAAATCTCCCACAAACATTCCCAAATTCTTCCAAAAATCCCTACACAAACCCTCACATCTTGCAAGTTTGGGGGTGTACGGGCTTTGTTGGTAGGGCGTTGTGTAGTTGTGGGTGTGTACTGCAGTGGTTGTTTATTGTGTGGTTATGTGAATTGAGGCGTATTGTGGTGTAGTTGTTGTGTATTAGTGTATTACTGCTGTGGTCCGATTTTGCTTGGTTATTGTTGTTGTGTGGTGTGAGAGTTGTTTGGAAACCTCAAAGAAATAAAGAAAACGCTGCTGAAAATTTTCCAACAAACTTCACTATGGCCTCTAGGAAACGAACTTCAAGAGCTTCCCCATCTTCATCCGCCCTATACTATGACATGACTCAATTCGCCAACAAACAGGCGGAGGATCGATACAACAAGATTAGCACTAGGGCATTGATACCAGAAAGAGGCATGGATTACCAGACAAGGCCATTTGATGATGATGATGACTACGAGCCTATTAGGGCCATGATCGAGGCAAATGGGTGGAGAAGATTCACCAATCCAGAAAGGATCCAACTTCAAAATTCTAGCCTTGTGAGGGAGTTCTATGCGAACTACCCCGAACAAGAGGATGGGCGGTGCTTTGTTAGAGGGAAATATGTATGCATCGGTTACGAAGCGATGAATGCGATACTAAGGACCTATGATGTGGAGGACCGAGGCGATAATCCAAATCTCAGAAGTTGGTCACGAGACGCCAACCACATCATGTGGGATGTAGTATGATCGATGTATTTTATATACACTTTTTGAGTCATTTTTAGTTAGTATTTTACTCATTTCATTTATGTTTAATATAGTATTAGGGTCATTTTCCTTTCTTTTGTGTCACATCGGTCAAAAATGGAGAAATGACGAAAAGGAGATGAAATGAGCATAAATGAGATAGAATTGCACACAAAAGGGCCAAGAATTGAAGTCTAAGAAGTTCCGGGAATTATAGAGGAAATCAGACGAAGTCCGGACGAGAAAAAGACGAAAGCGAAAATTCGCGTAAAGCGTCACGCGGCGCTGACAGCGGCGCGCGGCGCAAAGTCTTGAAAGTCACGAGAGTTGCTGATTTTTGAGCGCCGCCTGATCTGCGCAGCGGTCGTGCGGAATTATGAAATCTTTGGGCGGGTGACATGTTTTCAGAATCCTAAAGGGATAACTTTTCCTTCCTAAAGGGATAACTTTTCCTACCTAAAGGGATAACTTTTCCTACCTTAAAACCCTTACCTAAAAGGATTCTAATAACTTTTCCTACCTTCAAAAATCCCTAACCCTTCACCAAAAGGATTCTTTGGCTATAAATACTCTACATCATTAGAAGAATTATTCATTCTCCATTCCACCATTCACCATTCTACATCCATCCTTCCACCAATCCATCTTGTAAATATTCCACAACACAACCCTTAGATGCTAGGCTTGGAGACTCATTCTTAAGTACTTTCTTTTCCTTTTCTTTTCTTTTATTTCAGTTTTTGTATGATGAACTTGGAATTAGTTCTTGTCATGTCAATGACTAGGAACTAATTCTCTTATAGGGCTTTCCATGTTAATTCTCTAGAAACTTATGTTATGAATTAATGCATGTCTATGGTTATTATTCTTCTTTGAGAGATTTATCCAATAATTGTTTTGAATGCTTGGTAATTAATTGACAACTAATTATCACTATATGATTTCTAATTTACTTCGAAAGGAGAGATTGTGAATATGCTGTAAGTTGGGTAGACATTCTTGGATTGGGGATGAAAATAACTCAATTATTTATGTAGCGTTAATGAGAGGCTTAAAAACACAATTTTGCGCATGGTGCGTGACGGTTAACTAGGTTTTGTTTTTAATCCTCCTATAGAGTTATCCTTATCAGAAAGGTAGGTAAGGTGCAATCTTTGAGGTTGAGTGTTTATATATCTTTAACGGGAATATAAAACGATTTCGTAAACCTGCTTTCTCCGAGAGAAGAAGTCCATAATTCATTGCATTAATAAATAACATAAGCGGATAGTTGAAGAGACATGGAAGCCTATTCCCATCACATCCAAGTAAACTCATTAGTTAAATTAGTCTTTATAATTCTTAGTTATAAACACACAAAATCAAATATCAATTGCCAAATAGATACCAAAAGATAGATAGTTGGTACTTGAACCCTAATCCTTGTGGACGATATTCGGTCTTACCAGGACTATATTACTTGTCACGATAACGTGCACTTGCGTTAAAGTGTGTGCATCTTTTCGCGCATCATAGTAGCACATACATTGTGCTATCCAGGCGCCGAGTTTAGTTTTGCCCATAACGGATCCAGGAGACTTGCCCGATGCCAATTTAATAGAATAACCAAAAGATGACTATATTTCATAAGTGCACGCTTGATTCCGTCAACTTATTTCACAAACGTGCCCTCAGATAGAATCAAACTCATTTATGACATCATGACGGTCATGACAATTGATGTGGGGAGTGAAATAGTGCAGAGCATAAAAGAGATTAGTAGGCTGACGACTACTGGCGGATTGGGACATAGTTCACTCATTATTGCCTTATGTGATAGGCATGAAGTCCCAACATTCGCCACTGATATCCTAGAGAAGAGCCAGTATGCTGTGACCTACAGTTTAGTGCACTCTTTCCTTGACCCCCAACCAGGACCAACAATAAGGGAAAGGGGACCAGCAGCAGCAGACCCAACAACCATGTATGAGGAAGAGCCAGAGGCACACAATGAAGCAGGCGAAAGCAACCATCAGCCTCCCATGTCCTTAGAGCCTCCAATGCCAATGATGGAGCAGATGCTCTTGAACCAACAAAGGATGCTGCGAAATCAAGAACATCAACACCTGACCCAGCGTGTTGATAATTTGAGTTCCATGTTCACCCAATTGACAATGCAGTATTTGCCGCCACCACCACCATTTTGAGCTGCTGTATATCTGTAAGTCGTCCCATTTTAATTTTTGAGTCTTTTACACATTTGAGACAATGTATAGTTTACGTTTGGAGGGGGAGTTTTTATTTTATTTTTGTGAGTCTTTTGTTGTTTTTGTGTTTTATGTGAGTCAATTTTATTTTATTTTATTTTTGTGAGTCTTTTGTTGTTTTTGTGTTTTATGTGAGTGTCAATTTTTTTTATATATCATACATGTTGTGCTTATTTGGAATGTGTAGTGAACTAAGTGAGATAATATAATGGAATGAGAAGCTAAAATCTGCGTGAAGTTAGATATGCCAAAAATTCATGAAAATCTGATTATTTGGAATATTTGATGCTTAGCCTATGTGTTGTCAATTGAAAAATGTCTGTGAAGTCTGATTGCTTGTTATTTGAGGCGAAATAGTTAAGATGTACATGTTAGGGAGATGATTCAGACATTTCTTTGTTAGTCCTTCTTACCATTCATTACCTACCTTGCAATAAAGTGTATCCCTAGTCAGCCCCTTTGAGCCTAAAAGAAGTTATTTCTTTGACACCCTATGATTCCCTTGTGTGCCATAAGCAGTAGTTGAAAAAAATTGGGATGAAGAAGTGTGAAAAAAAATACAAAAGAGAGTGAAAAATTGAAGCACCCCAATAAAAAATAAAATAAAAAATAAAAAAATGCTAAAGCTTAAGTTTGGAGGTGTCTATGTGAATGTGTTTCATGGTCTCAAAAAAAAGAAGAAGAGGAGAACGATAGGTATGAACTGAAAAAGAATACCAAAAAGAAGGACTAAATAGTTGAATGAGAACAATGCTTATGGTACATAATTTGAGCCTAAATGCCTAATTTTACCTACCCTTGCCTAAGCCTACATTACAACCCTGAAAAGTCCTGATGATCTCTAGAATGTATGTCTATGATTAGTGGAGAATAACAAGTAAACATGCCCATAGAACTAAATGAAATTGATATGCATAAGTTAGGTATTCATGCTTCTATTACTTATGATTGAAATGAATTTGCGAAATATCTCACTTAAAACTCTAGATTGCTGAATCCATGCTATATCTGTTCCTGCATATTATCCCAACTGACGTTCATGTGTTTCTAAGTCTTTGTGCAGCTGCTTTATTTGAGTCTTTGAATCTTTTATTTTGTGTCTTTGTTTTGATCTTTGTTCGAGGGCGAGCAAAGGTTAAGTTTGGGGGTGTTTGTTAGGCGTATTTTGTATACGCCTTTCGAGTCATTTTAGTTGGTATTTTATTCGTTTTTGTTGTGTTTAGTATAGTAGTAGGTTTGTTTTTCTTTCTTTTGAGTCACAGCGGCGCAAAAAGGCAAAATGGCAAAAAGGAACGAGAAATGGGCAGAAAAGGTGCTCCCGAGGCAAAAAAGAGCGAAAGAAGGCAGCACGGTCTTTATCTTGCAGGCGGTGCCATATTTACCGAGAGTCACAGACTTTCAAGAGCGGTGCCATTTTTGTCTGAAAGCTGCAGGAGTTTCGGCACCGCGGTGCCGACGCGGGAAATTTCAGTTCCGAAGGTAAATTGGCTAAGGGCAGATTAGTCCATAAGGCACAAAAATTAGAGGATATTTAAGCCCTAGGGATTAATGCTATGACGAAGTTTGGTCATTCTACAACACAAAACAACACAAGACGGATTTGGAGCTACAATTGGAGACTTAGTTCGCAGTAATTTCTTTTCTTTCATTTTTATTCAGTTTATGTATGGATTTTGTGTTAGTTCGTAGCGTGACTATGACTAGGAACTAAACACTTTATTAGGGCTTTCCTTATGATTCGCTTGAAACTTTATTCATGAATTAATGCAGTAGATTGATTACTTCTTCACTTGTTAAGATTTATTCAATAATTGATATGAATGCTTGATAGTTAATTGATCACTAATTATCATAATCTATATAATTTCGAATCAAGAACCGAGAGAAGATAGTTAGATATGTTGTAATTGAATAGACATAGGTTAAAATCGCGGACGAAAGTACCCCGATACTTGTATAACATTATAGGTTATTGTTCTTAATCCTCCTATGTGGTAAATCCTATCATAGAAATATAGAAGAGTTCTGCACTGAGGTTGAGTGATTATATATCCTAACCGAAATATAAGACAGCCTAGTTAACCGCTATCTTAACATAAAAGAAGAATCATTCTAGTTGCATTAAGGATTGAATAGAGTGGATAGTCGATGATTTTGGAAGCCCTAATTCCTTCATAATCTGAGTACAACTTAAATAATTTAATTAATTCTTGCAATTAATTCTAGTAGTTAGACAAAAACCCCAATCAATACTCGTTTGCCAAATAGATAACATAAAATAGATGAACGATACTTAGAAACCAGTCTCTGAGGACGATATTCGGTCTTACAGACTATATTACTTGTAAAACGATACGTGCACTTACGTGAACATTTGTAAATCGCCTAACACTCGCTCAGATTGTGAGATCATATCCCGCATGTGTTCATCTAGTCTATCTCCGCCTGTGTGTTCTTGACAACAACGACATTAACCCGATAGTTACCTCTTCTGCTATCCGATCCCGGGCCTCCCTTCTGATGTTGTTGTTGTCCTCGTCCTCCTAATTTTTTATCTCATTTTGTATTTTTCAACCATCATTCCGAATATCTAATAAGTTGAAACATCATTCCACAACGTGTCTGAATCTCTTGTAATGTGTGCAGAATGCACCATCATTATTTCATTCACCTTGATCGCAGTAAGGATTTCTTACTTATATGACAAAGACCATGGTTTCACTCCGTTCCTCCATTTTTCGTGTGAGTCCTCTCACTAGCTCTTTCTGTACTAGTTTTGAATAGACTTTGTTTAATAATGGCAACAGTTCCTAGGACAATACGTTCGATCTCACCATTTCATACATTGCCTCATCCAATCCCATGAGAAAAAAATGCACTTTTTCTTCTTCTCTTTTGGTTACCAAGATCATCCCCAGATTGCACGTGCACTTTCCGCACTTACAAGTTGGAATCTGTTCGTAGTTTCCTAATTCTTCCCATAGCTTAGTCAATTTTCTATAATAATTCACTATGGTCCTTCCCTTTTGCTTGCACTCCGCAATTCTTCCTTCAGTGTTGCATTCTAGGTCCGTTGATAACGGCAAACCATTCCCTGATGCTAATTCATAATTCTTCCGCTTCCTCTTTATGCAAGATCATTGAGCGAAACGTTGGTTCGATGGGGTTGCGAATTCACGACACCATCAAAGACTTTATGGTCCACCAATATTCTAAGTCTGGAAACTCTTCATCCGGCTTCTTGATCGTATCATCAACGAAACCTAATTTCTTCCTTGCTCTTAGGGTCGTCCTCATGGATCGAGCCATTTTTTCGTAGTTCTCTCCCTTCAATTGAACTTGTGTTACCACAATTCCGGGATTATCAGTTGACGTAATGTCATACAGAGAGATTATTTTTCTTTGAATTTTGTTTTCTTCACCGGCGATTCCTTTATTTTATCGTCGATTTCTCCGTCAACCGTCATTATTTAAAATTTTTATGTTCTTTTAACGAGACTTTGATACCATGTTAAAATCAAGAGGGGACGGAAATTTAGAAAGAAGAAAAATAATGGGAGAATTATTTTCTTGCTTTTCATTCATCACAATAACCTCCTTATATAGATGTAAGTTCTTCCTCTCCCTAGTTTAACAAGGAAATCCTATTTTAGTAAAATTATCATAATTACATTTTACCAAATATACTTAAACTATAATTTTACCATAAAACTATTAGAGTTAGACTAAATTGTCAATCGGGTCTGAACTAGGTTCGTCCGTCAATAAAAGACAAGTAACGGAAGAGTTTAGTGATTCTATTCTCCATTATATTGGACGTGGAAAAGATGAAAACTTGCACATCGATGGTGAGATGCTTTTTATAATCAGCTAATAATTTGGCGACAGGAAGACATAACATGTACTCATATATCAAAGTACATGGTTGTCCATTTTTCTTGACAACTACTTAAACCTAATTTTGTGAGAATAATGCAAAACAAAAATGCGGTGAGGTCAAAGAAATTCGTTCAATTTTATCTATAAATTTAGTATTAGAGACTTTGAAATAGAAAAAAAAAATGATAGGAAAAGATTTAATTTATCCTTAAATGGCCTTTATGCGATGCAAATTTAAATTAATCGGATTGACAGTTTCAACTATGAGATGATTGAAAATAAAGAAATTAAGACCAATTACATGTCTTTCCACCAATTCGATCACTTCATATTTACGGAATTAGCCTCCAGTACAAAAAAGAAGATAGACGAAAAAAAAGAGTTGAATAACCACAATCAAAACCTTATTATGTTTTAATTTTGAGTAAAATATTTTCATTTAATGATAATTAAATTATTAAATAAAAATCTAATACAACTTCAAACAATCGAATGAATATTAAAGTATAAACTCTAAAAGTTTACATTTTTAGAATTGTCTAATATAATACCAACCTTTTTTAAAGTAACCCTTAAAATTGTTTAGTATTACCTAAAACATCAAAATTTTCCCATTATTTAACATTAGCTAGTTAAATTAATTAACTAATCTGATTTTCACATCAAGTGCGAGTAATTATATTTTTTGCTGAACCTAATCTATACCTTTTCCCTTTTATTGCAAGATCTTATTTCTATCTTCGTTTTAATTTCTTTTTTAATTTCCTCTTCGTTATTCTTTTCAGTTGACACGTGTATCACTTAGAGATATATTGTTAATTTTGGATAGGTTGGTTATGAAATTATGAATCACATGATAGAAACTTTTACAAAGTGGAAAAGTGTAGCCCTTTTAGGTAAAAAGGAAATGTGTATCACATTCAACACATCTTCAAACATAAGACACTCAATCCGTCTAAGTTTGAATGAGTTAATGATCCGTTCATTTATTAATTCAATCCATTTTGATTTTATCAATTCAACTTATTTAAATGTTGGGTTAATTTAGTCATTAACACAAATTCCCTTATTTTGGGTTAGTCTTTAATTCTTGCCCCTCCTATTTAGGGATGACAGATGGATACAATTTTGCGGATTTCGCACCGCACCCGTCTTAGTTGGGGTGAGTATGAGTATAACTTTGGCGGGTAATAGGCGGGTATGGATATGTGGTTTTGCAGTTATACCCGCCTCATACCCGCCTACCCCGCCCCGCATCCAACCGTCCGCTCCATATCCACCCGCCCGCCTTATACCCGCCAACTATAATTTTATTTGTACAATTTTATATTTATCTAAAGCCCAAATAATTTGACACACATAATTTTAGCAGCTCATAAGCCCAATAATAATGAATTTTGAGGCAAAATCCTAGTCGGGTGGCGGATATCCACTTGGGTGGTGGAGCGGGTGTGTATTTAGGAATATACCCGCGTAGCGGATATGAATGTTGAAAATGTACACGCCACGGGTAAAAATATTTTTGACGGGTGCGGGTGCGGGGTACCCTTTAAGATAAAATACCGCTACTCTTTAAGATAAAAAATTATTTGTATTTAATATTTATATCAGGTTAATGAATGTAAAATACATGTCTTTCATAATATTTTATTTCTCTCTTAACCATCAAAATGATGATACTCCAGGTCATGGTCCATGACTCATGGAGTATATATTTTCGCTTAAATTTTTAATTGCTCAAGTTGAATTATATTTAATTTAACGTAAACATCATGTGCGAATAAATATTGTAAAAATTTGAACTTTGTGAATTGTTCATGAAGTTTAAAGTGATAAATATTTAAATTTCATGAATCATTCATGGAGTTTAAACTTGCTCGACCAAATGAACGTAGCAGCAAGTATATTTAGAGATGGAAGCATGAACGAAGGAAAGGAATCCTCTAGCAGTTGCATTAGAGTTCCACTTGTCAGAGCATCAAACTCCAGCACCATGTATTGGAAGTTGTTCTGTGTTTTTAGCTAAAGATATCTTTGTTGAAATTTTATTTTTAGCACAAAAAAAGTGATTACTTTTCAATTGCATTTGAAATGGTGTCTAAACTTTGATTGACGACTCAAAAACTCACCATCGATCCCACCTAATTAGTACATAATAATAAGATAAACCGAATTTTCCACAAGTAAAACATTGAGGGGAAATCTAATTGAACACACATATTACCTATCCTGGACTAGGGCTGGCAATGGATCGGAGGTGGATCGGGTGGAGCTTAATCCGCCTCAACCCGCCAACCAACCATCCACCACCCGACCCATCTATCACCCTATTTTTTCTTCATCCACATCCGATCCGTCCATCATCCACGGGTGAATCGGGTGGATCGGGTGCTCCGCGTATCATTTAGTGATTATACTTTCTTTTGAAATATATGCTTCAAATGACACTCTTTTAACTTTTTAACTATTAAAAAAAGGTAAAATGAATGTAGTACTTAAATAAAGTGACAAATCTGGATGTTATAGAATATATGGTCTTATAATTTCCAACGTTAGATAGTTTCTTTTTGTCTGCTTCTACTCTCAAGAACTCATTTTGGAAATGCAGGATAAGATTTCCTTACCCATTACAATGGGGTGTTCCCAATGTTGATGCCGGATAGGTTTCTGATGATGGTTGCAGTTTTCATTTCTCTAATTGAGGTTTATATCTTGTTGTCCATGTTTGAGCCGGTTATTTAGGCCTTTTCCTTTGTCTGAAATTAGGCACTAATTTGGGTTATTAAGATATAGGCTAATAGTTTTAAATAGTTGATGGTCTTATTGCCTTCTCTAAATCATTTCTTGGGCTTCTTTATATTAACAACTTTGAAAATATATGTGATAATCATACAATTAGTAATTAATAATAATACATATAATTTTATATTATACATTTTATAAACGGGTGGATGGATGGGTCGGGTGGTGGGTTGGATGTATGTCCACCCGAATCCGACTCGATCCGTCACCCGATCCATCCGTCACCCAATTAAAATTCATATTTTATCGAATTTTCGTCCATATAATCGGATCGGATGGATCGGATATCCATCGGGTCAGAGTGAAATTGTCAGCCCTATCATGGACCATCTTTATTAATACTTGGACCACATAATTGGTGACAAATACTTTGGGCCTAATTTGTTCATGGTCCAGTCAAATTTTGGATTCGTCATTGATTTTTTATGATTTGGATAACTACTTGCTGACTTTATTGACTTTTACTTTTCAACTAGAACTAGAATATATAGCACATCAACAACAATATATCCAGTGAAATTCCACAATATGTGGTCAATATATAGCACAAACTTTTCTTAATTGTTAACTTTCGTTTTCGGTAAATAATTGTTTCATTTTGCACTTCAGCTATACAACAACAACAACAACAACATACCCAATGAAATCTCACATACTTCAGCTATAGATTCTATAATTTTAAGTGGAATAGTTCCTTTTCAATATTGTTCATTTTATAATCGTGGTGTTGAAATCAGCTTGCGCACATCTTAAGTAATTCCACAAAGTATATACTACCTTTACCAACATAATATTGGTAACACAAGAAAGATATTGGATGATGGATCAAAAAATGAATGAGAATAGAAGAAATGTGGTATATTCAGTTTTATAGGAATTTAAGGCTCGTTACTTATACAATACATCTCTTTCCGGCTTTCTAGTCTAGATCAAGCAATGGAAACATAACAAGAGGACACAACATTGGGACCCTCTTCACATACACCATGTAATGGCCATTTTTTTTAGTTTAACTGGTATCCGGAATCCATTAGTCGATTAAGTCAAATTTATGTCGAGTAGGTTCTATTTAAAGGAAAACGCTCCCTACCATTCGTAAAATTTTTCCGTAAACCCATAATTTGTGTAGATTCGTATCTAGAAGGAGCCTGATCCATCCCCGCATCCATTAGTTATAGTCATCCCAATGACGAACAGTCTTGGCAGTGTCAACTGGGTCAAATTGGACTGGGTCGTAAAGGCACTATCATTACAGAATATTACTAATGACTAACACAATTGCATGGGAATCTTCTTTAAATATCCAACGGGCTGTTCGCATAAATGCCATAATTTCGGGGTGATCTTTAATTTTTGCCCATTAAATTGGAAATTTTTAATTTTTTCCTTTGCCTAAAAAATTCTGGGTTCTGGATTCGAACCACATCTCAGTAAAAAAATTTAAAAAAAATCACAAGGCATAGTTTGTATTCACAAGTAGGGCTGTTATCGGTCCGGTCTAGTACGGACCGATAAGATTATCGATCCCAGACCGAGACAGGACCGATAAGGTTTCAGTCCTGGGCCGATATCCAGGACCTGACCGAAACCTTATCGGTCCGGACCAGTAAGATTTTTCCGGGTCGAGTCCGGAGCTCGGATTTTATTTTTTAATTTTAAAAAAATAATTAAATTTTCAATATTAAAATTGACATTTTCGGACACATTACAACGAAATTTGAACGTTGAAATCTAATGTATATAGCGAGATATTTAGCTTTGAAAAGGGAAAAAACGTAACAATTTGGAGGGAAATTGAAATTGATTGCCAAGAAGGACATTTTTTGAAAAATCGGCTACTCCAAACCACCTCATTGCAGTTTGTCCGGCCCCGTCTCGAAAAAATACTCAAAATAAAAAAAATTTAGGTCAAACGGACCTCTGAGCGCAGAGTTATGACCATTTAAAGTTTCACTAATTTACAACTACTTTACTTTCTTCTCTCCCTACCTATATTTTATATGTCAATGCTCCAAATTAAAACATAAAGTCAACATCACATATATTTAAAACATGTAAAATAGTCCAACATTAGGAAATATTACAATTAAATATAATTAGGGTTTGCTGGGGGCCTAGGGGAGGGGGGCTGGCTGGGGGGTGTTACCGGGTATTTTACCGGTCCGGCTCCTTATCGGCATGAGTAATTTTTTGGTACTCGTATCCGGACCGTTAACTTTTCGTCCGAGTATCCATCTGGATTTACCGATCCAGTTCTTGGATAATTACCGGGAGTATCCGGACCGCTAACAGCCCTAGCCATATGCGAATTTAATCCGTTGACACAATGACGACACTCCATTTCTTAACAAAGTTTGTCCTGACCTTTACTTCTAAGAGTCTTAGCGAAAAGCGATACAAGAACAATTATCTCAATCTCACACTAATAGAAATTAGGGATATACTTTTAGTTTATGACATCGAAAATTATAAAACTAATTCTTTCAACAGAAAAAAAAATCAATTTTAAAGATATATGTCACAGGAAATAACTTCGTCAACTCACTTTGAATAATTATATCCATGTTGCATCACTTACAAAAAATTAAAAGAACAATTCTTCATAAGCACAAATTTGATAGTATGACTTAAGATCTAATTTGACTAACTTTGAAATATAAAGATAGGTCTTAAGACCTAACTTGACTAATTTTAAAATATAAAATTATTCTTTAAGACCTAACCTGACTAATTTTGAAATATAAAATTAGGCCTTAAAGCCTAACTTTACTAATTTTGAAATCTAAAGTTACGTGGTAAAGGCCTAACTTGACTAAAGAGCAGTCCTCCCGTGGACTAAGTTCCTGCAACCTTCACCTTTCACCACCGCACTAAATTTGAAAAACCTTACATGAATATGGAAGAACGAAACAGGAAAAGTTTAAAGAAAAGGGAGAGTTCTCACTTTGGATGAAGAATGTTCATATGAAAATTTGAAGACACCATTTGAAGCTTTGGAAAAACAAGTTTCAGATGTCACATGTCCTCTTTTAATTAGTCATCATGCTACGTCATCTACGAATGTATAACATACACTTTGTAATTTTAGTTAATTGTCAAAAAGTTGCTTATTTAAGGTGTTCAAGCGACAAATTTAGACGACCACGAGAGGCTTGCGATGAGTTTGGCCTAAATAATATATTTGAACCCATAATTTCAAAAAGGGCAAAGGTGCAAATAAGTCTACTCATGTTTTTAGTAGACTTATTTTTTAAGCGATGTAATAACTTTTTTCTGGTGGTTGGTTTTGATTCTGGTTCTAGCTCGTTTAAATAAATATCTTTGTGGCCTTAAAAAATAAGTCTACTCACCTTTTTAAAAGTATCAGACCCAATTTACTAAAAAAATAATTACCGTGTGGCTTTAAAAAATAAATCTACTAAAAAAAATGGGTACTCTTTTTTTAAATCTCCGTGAGGGGTATATATGCACCACATTTTAACGATTGATATATCTGCTCTAAATCGTAAAATTGAGGGGTATATATGCACATTTTCCCTTTTAAAAATGCAATGAGCTCAACATTAAGAACTTTAAATGTAACGACATGCTCAGTCGTTACGTGCGTTTGACTATTTACCCATGTTGACCTAATTTTCAAAGTTATCGGACGATCCTAGTGAAAGTTGAAAAATTAAAACTTTTTTAGTGTGATCGTTTGACCTATAATTGACTTTTGGGTAAATGGGCCTTTTTCAGAATTCTGTTGATTTCATGAGGTTCAGAGAGTTATTTATGACTTGGTAGGATAGTTGATTCAGAGATCGTGAGTGAGTGCGTATTGTGTTTTTACATATGTGTTCTTATATGGTTTGTGTCTAGAAGGTTTCGAGTGATTGTAGAATTTCGGGTTGAAATTGTGAAAGGCTGAATTCTGCTGGTTTCTAGTGTATTCATTGGGAGAGCTTCGGTGCGCCCCAATGGATTGGGACCGTCGCAGCGGGCAGTGTTCCGCTACGACGAAAGGTTTGACTTTTGGCTTAGATGCGCACGCGATCAAGTGGAGCCTGGCACGGTCATTTGCAATGACGATGAGGCAAATTCCTTTTCAAGTGTTAATTAAAATCCTTCATCTCACATTTTAAAAATACTCCTCCAAAGCACTCTTAGGGCGATTTCAAACATTATTGGGTGGATTCTTCTTGGGGCAAGCTTCTCGAGCCTTATATTACCTTCATTTACTTTTCTTAAATTGATTTAATGGTGGGAACAATCTAGAAATTAGTTGGAGAAGATGAGTTCTACCTAATTATGATTTATTCGATTATAAAACATACAATAAGATTAATTATTGGCTTTTGTTAATCTAAGCTTGAATTTCACTAATTAGTAAGTATTAAGCTTGAATATTTCATTATTGTTGATGAATTTGAATGTTGGAAAATTAGGGTTCATATCCAAATTGAAGATTTTGTATTAATTAATGAAATTGGCCTGCTCTTATGTTATTTAGCAATTAGTAAGTAGGATTGGACTCCTAGAAGGTTGAATTTCATAATTCACTTTTGAAATGACCATTTTACCCTTGTGGGCCCATTTCTCCTTTCTCTTCTCTCTCTGGATTGGGTTTAAAGGAATAGTTTAGTGTTATGCATGTTGTTAGTTCATTCTCTAACTTATATTTCGATGATATTTAGACTTCGAGTACTACCATGATCCTCGGAAAGGAAAGGCTCAAGTGATCGTTGCGATTCCCGCTCGACATCCAGGTAGATTACGGCTTACCTTCTGGTTAGAATTAGGTTAGTGAAGCGTATATATAGTTAGCTACAATCGGAAAAAATATGCACGTCTTCGGGTATGAAGTTGGGATGGATAACTAGGTTTGATACTGTTGACTGATTTGTGGTTGTTGCCTCTTGTGATTTATTCATTTGCTGCCTAGTGTTGGATAGTGGATTGCACTTAGTTGTCATATCGTCCTTGTGATATAGTTGTATCTCACTTATCTTAATATTATCATGGATTGAGGAAGAGAATTAATTTGATACGAATATTGTGATATGTGTCCATGTGTGGCATAATTGGGGATTTATATAATACACTTGATATTGTCATTGCATTACATTCATCCTCATTTCCTTGATATGTTGATATTATCTATGATTGTTGTGATAGTGATAATTGAGAAGGAAACAACAATGATTCTTATGACATATTGATTGTGTATCCATCTCTGAGTTGTGTGCGGAATGGCTTGCGGTGTGGTCGGTGGTAGTGCCATCTCTAGGTTGTGTGTACGGAATGGCTGGTACACGAATTTTGCGGGTCCCTCATGGGTCATGACTGCCGAGACATAGAGATATTCCTTCCGGATCATGTGTGTACGGAGATTACATTTGGGCCTTGCATATTTACTCATCATTACATTCACAAATCTCTTGAATTCTATACTTGAAAGTGTTTGTATTGATACTACCTTGTTGCATGCTTTTAAGTGCAGAGTACGTGACCGGTTCCACTTCTACACCTCGAGATTGATCCCGAGGCTACTGTCGAGTCTTCCAGGGCTAGCACTGCTTGATGGATCCGCTGCCCGGGGACTCCTCTATTATTACTTGTTTTTCATTTCATCTTGAGACAATATTCCCATTTTGAGATTGTATTATTCAGATTGTGTTGATGATTAGTTGTTCTTGTACTATTTCAGACCATTCCTTGGGGGTTGTACTAATATTATGCTTCCGCACTTATGATATGTATGATTTAAACTTTTCTTCCGCTTAACTTGTTCCATTTATTTAATTGTTGTTGAATTATTGATTAAGAGACAGGTTCTCCTACTGAGGTGAAAAATAGTAGGTGCTCGCACGACTTAGTGATTTAGGATCGTGACATTAAAGGTCGAACTCATCAAGCTAAACTCTGAAGTCTCCTCTAATAACTTAATTACTCAATCGTTATTATCACTTCCTTTTGGAGCATTCTTTTGAAACTTCCAACTTAACACAAAATCCTTAGTATTATTTGTTGATTGTAGCCAAGCTCATGAGCATAAAAATCAAGCAAAGTTACGACATATGGATGCTGATCAATTCCTGGGTATCCAAATTTTCACCATTACTTCTTCACCTCCAACAATAATAGGAACACATCCAATAGATTCAACATCACTTCTTAATCTCACATAATCAAAGGCACAATATGTAAATTTCTTCACTCTCATTAATCCTAATAATCTCATGCTCACAATTGTTTTGTCCATTGATTAGCTTGTAAACTCGATTTTTTTAGTTGTGGTTACGTTCAATATAACATAAGATGTATTTATATACCATCTTGCATATAAAAATCCATAGTTGAAATTGATTTAGGAAAATTTCACTATGACACATGTATATCACAGGTATATAACTAAATATATATGGGGATATACAAATATACATGAGAATATACACAGATATACACCTTCTTCCGTCCTTCAAAATTCACCCAGTTCACTATCATCTATTCGCTCAACTTTATCACAGATTAACGCTACTTTAAACCATATTTCAAGAAGAAGAATGGTTAAAATACATTAACCAAACGTTGATACGCAATCCAAAAGCTCTTTACTCACAAAATTATTAGAATCTAAAAGAAGACTAACTAAAGAATCGAAGAAATAGTTCAAACACAATATATGGGGGGACAAATCAATGAAGAACACTTTGAAATAATATGAAATTCAGCCAGTATTTCCAACCTCATACAAAGTCAGAAATAAAAAAAAATCTTCGATGTTCGACTCTAATCTTCTCGATGGAGAATAATGCGCAAGTGCTTCTATACTACTAAATCTGATTACATTCACCTTCACTCTATTAACCAGCTACTATGTAAATATTGTTGGATAATAATGCATGTACGAGAATAACAAATAACTATTACAAGTGCTTTGAAAGGGTAAACTAAAAGGATTACAATAACAACAAGCTTGTAGTAAATAATGATTGTGTCAACAATAAGCTTTTGAATTCTTGAAGCAGTCTTGAGTCTTTGTCCCAATTGTCGAACGCTCTTTGAATCTTGATTACCTGAAACCAAGAGACACTAAATCTGACAATGTTACAATTGTGCTGAGTCGAGTGATGTTTACTCTGTCCTTAAGACAAGATTACCCCTTATATATCATTTTACGTTAATGGGCAATAGTCTCCCAAGATAAAACAACAATTAACAAATGAGCAAAGAAAACTCAAGTGTTTCTAGAGAAGAACTTTGAGTGGTTGAAGTATGCTAGAGAGGTAGAAGTTCAGAATTTCTAAGTGTTGCAAGTCTTTGAAGTGTTGAACAATTGAACCAAAGACCTCAATTTATAGTGTGTAAGATTTGTCCCTTCAAGTGCCAAGTAATGGCATTGAATCACTCATGTAATGACAATGAATTGCCCATGTAATGACACCCATTTATCAGTCAAATAATGGCTGAAAACTGATGAATGAATGCCATTGAGGCAGCCCAAACGTCACAAAAATTAGATTTCGTTTCAGACTTTCTGTCGGGTAGCGTCACGGCTGTTCCTCGGAGGCGCCGAGGCTCCAGTAGCTCGGGGGGTAAATTAGCACCGCGGCTCAACCATTGGGGAACCGCGACCTTGGTGGTGATGACGCCGCCATACTCTCTGGCTCCACGGTGGCACCGCGGCCCTTCTCGGCTCTGCGGCCCTTTTCCGACCCGTTTCAATCTTTACACTATGCACACTTCTTCCTTCATTTACCAACGTGGAATACTCATCATTTAGCTAATGACCGTCCATCATTCTATGTCTCAAACATGTTACTTACGTACCAATATCTCGTTCACTAATGAAATTTATGATACTTGGCACTACGAGTGCATGTGTGTGGAAACAACTTTTCCGATACGCGGGGCCCCAATTATTCGAGTCATAAATAATGGGATAAACTTTATTCCACATTAATAAATTCCAACAATCCCCTCTTGAAAGAGATTTTGGCGCACTCACAATGTGCATTTCTAGTAATCTTTCAGCGGACCGATGTTGCATCAAGAGAGGTAGCTTTCACTTTGAACCTTCCTTAGTTAAATACAATCGGACTTACTTACTACGCGGTGAACGTGATGTCTTGAACCGTCAGTGTTTAGTGTAAGCCAAGACAATGGTACCAGCACAACAACTTTCTTTACTCTGTTCTTCTTAATGTTTGTCCGTTGTGGCCGTGGACACTCTTGGATTCTTAAGTGCGTTCATTTGAGGCGGTCTGTCATCGCACTTAAATATATGGTCCTCTATATGGTATCCTGCTATACCCCACTTCACATGTGTTAGGAACCATTAAAAGTTTCCCCAAACCTAACCTCAATCGTTGAAGATCATTAAAGGTTTTGGAAACTTAACCTCTACCCACCATGCATGTAGCAATTTAATGTCTATCGCGGGAACGACTTTGGATTCATGTTTCTTTACAAAAATTATCATCTGAAGTGCTCATGCTTTCACCGAAGCGCTCACCTAAGCCTTTTCCAGCTTAGTTTTTCTATTGAACCAAATTCTTGGAATCTCCAGTTAGTATGGTTGGGTTACCACCACAAAGGTTCGTAATGTTTGGGTTTTAAGCCCATTCCCTTAGACATGCAGAAATCTTGATCTTTGGGTAGTCCCTTTGTTAAAGGGTCCTCTATATCCTTTGATTAGTAATCAATGAAGTGACACCTGTGATGATCCGCTGCCCAACGATCTTATGTCTCTGACTAAAATATCCAGACGTTGTCATCCATGCCCTACAATGTATAACTGACGAAGGCACGAGTTTCTCCCAATAAGGGACATTCTCTAAGAGGTCGTGAAGTTACTCAACTTCTTTTCATGTTTTTTCCAAAGCAATAAACTCTAATTACATCACGAATCGGCCAATGCAAGTTTGCTCAGAGGATTTCAAAGACACACCATACACATCCACGTGTAGCTTTGGTGTTCTTCAAATCCGATGTCCAGTTTGTATCAATGTGTTCTCTCAGAACCGTTGGACATCCAGAGTACCATAATATGTAGATAAGAGAATATTTAAGATATCGTCATATCTGATTTAACGTCTTCTATCGATCGTTTTCAGAATCACGAGTGAACCTTTGTTCAACTGATCTACTTTGTAAGCCGATACTGGGTCGGTTGTAGTGTAAAATACATTGAACTACACGTGACCTGCACATATCACTCCTGGTATACATGTACACTATGATTCCAATCAACTCTATGATTCATATCTATTGGCGACTTCAACGAGACTTTAAACACCTCATAAATTAGTTTGGAATTAGACCAGTTCGTTAGAAATTCCAATTCCTAAGATATCATTTGTAATACTCATATCCTTCATTCGAAACATCGTTTCAACATATTCTCAGTCTCTAGAATCAAACTAGGACTACTCCCTATGCTCAACATGTCATCTACGTAAAGACATATTATGACGAACGAGTCAGAATTACCTTTCATGTAGACACATTTGTCACACTCATTAATGGTGAAACCCTTCGATAGTAGAGTATTGTCAAAGTTTTTGTGCCATTGCTTTGGGGCCTGTTTTAGCCCGTACAGAGATTTGATAAGTCGACAAATTTTTTTATCTTGCCCTGGAAACACATATATCTCAGTTTTTCCATATAAATTTCTTCTTCCGCATTCTGACTGTTGGCTTTCTAACTTCAGAGTCAATTTTTCTGCTGTCAGATTCATTGTTTCTGCTTCATCTGAACCTTTTAGGACCAAAATGTAATATTTCAAGGACCAAAAAAAAGTTCAGGAAGAAGCCCAACAGTCCACCAAACCAGCTCTCCGGTTAGGAAGGTTGTCTCAACATCCATATCACGCAAGACTGCAGTGGCCCTGGATGTTAAGATACTCACAGGGGAGCACGTGTCAAAATAGCAGAGGCCTTATACTCGTCAGTAGATCCATCTACTTTCCACTATTACAACCCAAAGGTTCTTTTCCCAGAGGAAGGTCAACCATTACACAAGTATGGTTCTATCTGATGAAGTCTATTTCTCTCTCTGTAGCTTCTTTCCAAAGCAGCGCTTCTGGAGATGATAACTCTTTGTTAATTGTCCATGGTTTATTCTCAACCATACAATTTAGAAGGCATAAAATAAGTCTTTGTCCCCTCTTTGCATTGTCTCGGTTCAACATCTAGAATTCCTGAGTTCTGTAGATCTGGAATATTAAGTTTCAGATAGTCAGCTTTCGCGTCCGTTTTTTACCTCGAGGTTGGAATGGTATTCGCAACGTTGCTCTTTTGCCGCGGTTCCTTGGATGGAGCAAAAATTCTTGTATTGAGGAGTCGTCACCTAATTAGTTAAGTAAATTAGGACACTTGAACTATTGCAATAAAAATACTATAATTGATCTCCATTTAATGGTTTGCAAAAGTTAATGAGATTCTGGAGCAGAGTTCTTTATTATCCTAAAGGGAAGGGGTTATGCATCCTTTAAGATCCGCTAACTTGCGGTTATCCGATCAAACCTAGGTTAATTATATATTGACTTTTTATTCTACATATTCTAAGCATTTTTCATAATTTACAATTAAAATAAAATGCAATACAGAATAATAAAACTAAAATTAAATACAACAACATAAAATAAAACTCCGGGACATATTTTTGTCCTTTTTAGCCTTTTTAGGCATTCTGCACAAGATGTATCTTCGGGCACCTGTATAAACACTTAGTAAAAGTGTTAGTAATATAATGAATAATTCTAAAGCAATGACAAGAATTAATAAGTAAACCAAAAAATAAATCCGTCTTTTGTACAGGGGAGGCCTTGGAAATCAGACGGAGATTCCTTCATCGACCATTGTTATGAACAATACAATAAAATAAATAAAACCTTCAGATCCGCACCCAAAACAATAATAGTTTTGATTACGGAGGGCTCAGATATGAAAAATGAAGTGGGACGTCCTAAACAAGTCTTGGCTGCGAACTAGTGACTTATTAGTCAATCTAATCGCCCCGCCAGCGCCTGTTGGCAACCGGTGTAAGTAAAAGAAATTATCAACGCCCGAAGATTTTATTTTCCGTCTTTGCAACTGTGGAGGCCTAAAAAATCGGCGAATATTTTTTCATTGGCCAATGTAGTATCATGTTCGAAATCAGTACAATATCAAAAACACATCTGCTATTTTAAATCAGTAAAAACATGCCCATAAAATAATAAGAAGGGCAAAACAGTCCAAATAATTGTCGAAATAGTAATCGGATCATATCAACACAACAACAACACATCGAACCAATGGTCGACGGAAGCAATAGCCGATGGATCGTCGGCAAACCAAAATCTATCAGTACCAACAAAATAGATACCCAAAGGTAAAATCCGAACAGAGGTCGCCGGAGTTCTCAAAACTCCGGCAGATACCAAAATTCAAAAGTCAGTCCAGCAACAAAATAGGCAAAAACGGGTCCCGACAGTAAGCTGACAGATTTCGCCGGAGTTGTGAAAACTCCAACCAGATAAAAATAATCCCAAACTCAGTCCAACAACCAACAACAATATAATAGTAACAGAAATGGAGAAACCAATAGTGTCGCCGGAGTTTTTATTCCGGCAGATTTCAACATTACTAACAGAGGGAGGGCATCGGCGACGTCACTTCAACGGCGAGGTCGCCGGAGCAACACCACAGCAGTGGTGAGGTTCGACGGTGAGAAGTGAGGTAGGGGTGTTGCGAGTATGGGATGATGGCGTGGTTGGCCGGGACAGTGAAGGTGAGCGACGGGTCTGGGGTGGAGGTGGTGAGTTTTGTATGGAAAATGTGATGTTGCTGTTGATGTTTTCTCTTGTGTGTGTGTGTGTATGTATGGAAGGATGAGGAAGATAGGTTTAAAAAATGAAAAGAGAAGAGTAAGGGTGTGCGGCTGCTGGTATTAGAAATGGAAAGGGGAATCTCATTTTTTTCAAAAAGATGACAAAAGGAGGAGTCTATATAATTGAAAGAGAAGGAATGCGGCTGATGGGATTTTTCTGAAAAGGGGGATGGGTAAAAAAAATATAGGGAATGGGTGGTGCAGGAATACAAAAAAAATGGTAAAAAGGGAATGAGTTGTTGAATTGGACTGATTCGGATTGTGTCTCGGATTTGATTGGTTTGACTAAAAATACAAAACGGGTTTATTATTTAAAAGAAAATTATTTAAAATATGCAAAATTATTAAAATAAAATAATTGAGTACTAATAATAAGAACGATTAATGCTTAATTTAAAAGTAAAAGATGCGATTCCATTTTGTGTAAAATAAAACATAAAATATTAGGTAAAAATATGCAAAATAATGATTAAAATGTGGTGTCCTAAAATACTTAAAATTGCAACAAATAGTCAAAAGATGAGTCAAAATTGGGTGTCAACAGCTTTTCCCTCTTTGACTGAAGACGATGAAAGAGTTTTCGGACAAAGACGTTGACTTGTAGCCAATTTTGTCTTCATCATCAGAATTAGAACAAAGATCAAGAAATAAATGGGCAAAGCTGATGCAGATTCAAATTTTTTGTTCCAGTATCGAATTATGATGACACTAGGTTGCTACGATGCAAAAAAATTAAAGACAGGCAGAAGCCGATTCAAAATTGTTCTAGTGTCAAATTATGATGACACTGGGTTGCTGTGATGCTAGAAAATTAAAGACGATGTCGATTCAGATTCAAAATTTTGTCCCAGTATCGAATTATGATGACACTGGGCTGTTGTGATGCTGGAAAATTAAAGACAATGCCGACCCAGATTCAAAATTTGTCCCATTGTCGAATTATGATAACACTGGGTAGCTGCGATAGAATGCTGAAAGAGACAGAGTGTTTGTTCCCTGAAATGTCTCTAGGGTGTTTGTTCCTGAGGTCAAAATACAAAAGGAAATGAAGAGGGCAAGACGTATGATCAGGATGCTGATGACGTCATTGTATTGACGATGATGACGTCATTGTGTTGACGCGATGCTGATATTCGTTATTTTTGGACAATGATGCAAATGACGCCGGTGCTCAGGCGTTTGACTGAATTTAAAATATCTTTTATTAGAAGGTGGACGCCTAACTGAAATAAGATGATGCAGATGACGATTTTAAGATACCCGCATTAGAAGGTGGGCGCCTGACTGAAATTGAAAGATGACGCAGATAACGCTGGTGCGTAAGCGTTATGTAGAAGATGATTTTAAAATACCCGCATTAGAAGGTGAGCGCCTGACTGAAATTAAAAGATGATGCAGATAACATCGGTGCGCAGACGTTATACATATGACGATTTTAAAATACCCGCATTAGAAGGTGGGCTCCAGACTGAAATTAAAAGATGATGCAGATAACTCAGGTGCGCAGGCGTGATGCAGATGTTCGTCGTTGCATAGACGAAACCTAGATGAAGTCGTTGCATAGGCTTAAATGAAATGACGTCGTTGCATAGACGCGATACAGATGTTCGTCGTTGCATAGACGAAACATAGATGAAGTCGTTGCATAGGCTTTAAATGAAAAGGCGTCGTTGCATAGACGCGATGCAGATGTTCGTCGTTGCATAGACGAAACATAGATGAAGCCGTTGCATAGGTATAAATGAAAAGGCGTCATTGCATAGACGCGATGCAGATGTTCGTCGTTCCATAGACGAAACATAGATGAAGTCGTTGTATAGGCTCAAATGAAAAGGCGTCGTTGCATAGACGCGATGCAGATGTTCGTCGCTCCATAAACGAAACATAGATGAAGTCGTTGCATAGGCTCAAATGAAATAGCGCCATTGCATAAACGCGATGCAGATGTTCGTCGTTGCATAGACGAAACATAGTTGAAGTCGTTGCATAGACTTAAATGAAATGACGTCATTACATAGACGCGATGCAGATGTTCATCGTTACATAGACGAAATATAGATGAAGCCGTTTCATAGGCTTAAATAAAATATTATCGTTGCATAGACGCGATGCAGATGTTCGTCGTGGCATAGACGAAACATAGATGAAGCCGTTGCATAGGCTTAAATGAAATGACGTCTTTGCATAGACGCGATGCAGATGTTCGTCGTTGCATAAACGAAACATAGATGAAGTCATTAAATTGGCTTAAAGAAAAGGCGTCGTTGCATAGACGCGATGCAGATGTTCGTCATTGCATAGACGAAATATAGATCTAGCTGTTGCATAGGCTTAAATAAAAATGCGTCGTTGCATAGACGCGATGCAGATGGTCGTCATTGCATAGACGAAACATAGATGAAGTCATTGCATATGCTTAAATGAAAATGCGTCGTTGCATAGACGCAATGCAGATGCTCGTCGTGGCATAGACGAAACATAGATGAAGCTGTTACATAGGCTTAAATGAAATGACGTTGTTGCATAGACGCGATACAGATATTCGTCATTGCATAGACAAAACATAGATGAAGCTGTTGCATACGCTTAAATGAAATGGCGTCGTTGCATAGACGCGATGCAGATGTTCATCGTTGCATAGAAGAAACATAGATGAAGTCGTTTCATAGGCTTAAATGAAATGACGTCGTTGCATAGATGCGATGCAGATGTTCGTCGTTGCATAGACGAAACATAGATGAGTTTGTTGCGTAGGCTTAAATGAAATAACATCATTGCATAGACGCGGTGTAGATGTTCGTCGTTGCATAGACGAAACATAGATGAAGTCATTGCATAGGCTTAAAATAAAATAGCGTCGTTGCATAGACGAGATGCAGATGTTCGTCGTTGCATAGACAGAACATAGATGAAGCCATTGCATAGACTTAAAATAAAATGACGTCATTGCATAGACGCGATACAGATGTTCGTCGTTGTATAGACGAAACATATATGAAGTCATTGCATAGGCTTAAATGGAATAACGTCGTTGCATAGACGCGATACAGATGTTCGTCATTGCATAGACGAAACATTGATGAAGTTATTTTATGGACGTACCTGTTTTGCGACCCGCCTGGGTTGAAGTGATGTTGAAGTTCTTGCAAATCCAATCTGGATGAAAAGTTAATGCATGGATATAAAAAATGAATAGATAATAATTAGAATATGACCATGTGAGTCGAAGTACCATCCTTATACGGACATAATGTGTTGGGACCCTGTAGGTCAAGATGGTGCTTTTGCAGATATGCCAAATATGAACGTGATCCTCAAAATATGCCCCAGTTTTTGGTATATGAGGATGCTGAATGCTCCACTACACAAAATAGAGTTTTGTGTAGGTAGCTTGTCTGCTCTATCAAGGTGATTAGATGAGCTTATCTGTTATGTGCAAAAATAAGAGATAAAAGATTTCAAATGGTGTGACCGAAGTCGATGTGGCTGCCTACGTATCCCGCCGAGAGAATCAGGTCAAGACGTAGTTCATGATGCAAAGAGTTTTTTTTTATGATTTTCAAAATGATGTGAGACTGAAGCCGATGTGGCCGCCTACATATCCCGTTAAAGAAATCAGGTCAAGACGTAGTTCATGATAAGCAAAAGAGGATATTGTACAGTTTTCCAAAATGGGATCGAAGCCAATGTGGCCGCCTACGTATCCCGCCGAGGGACTTAGGTCAAGACGTAGTCCGTGATGCAAAAAATAAGGATTTTTTTATGATTTTCAAATGATGTGGGACCGAAGCCAATGTGGCCGCCTACGTATCACGCATAGGGAATCAGGTCAAGACGTAGTTCGTGATGCAATTTTTTTTTTTTATGATTTTCAAATAATGTGGGACCGAAGCCAATGTGGCCGCCTACGTATCCCGTAGAGGGAATCAGGTCAAAACGTAATTCGTGATGCAAAAATAAAAATTTCAATATATATATATTTTTTTGTTTTTTGTGAAAAAAATGGGAAGACAGCCTCACGTTCTGATTTCAGTTGATACCAATAATTAGTAATGTGCATAAGGGTTTCCGTTTATTGCTTTCAGTCTAACCGAGACTGACTCTGGTGTAATTCTTATAGATTCAGATGGTACCTCAGACATACCTGAGTGTCGACACTTGCTTTAAGCAAAGATTTCGAAGTATACGCCTCCTCATGTTTCAAATGCCTCACTGAAAGAAAGTCTCTTCCTCACATATATTTCGATATTTTGAATTTTGGGACGTTTAGAGAAACACACTCACACTCAGAAAGATGTTCAATGCATGCAATTGTGATACCATAGGCTTGACCGTCATGTAAGTATCCACTAATGTGAGAACCCCCAATATAAGATCATGTAGGGTTTGTCATGGGCTTATAATGTAGGTTTGGGTAAAGAGATGAATATCATTTGGGTAAAAAATGACTAATCCTTCCTTGAGCGTTGGACTACGTCCGTGCTTGATTTTTGTGCGCTTTATTGCTGACCTGCTTCCTTTTTGTCTCAGTTCTTTTGTACTGACTTCTTTTTTAATCTTTCGTTTGGAGCCCCCCTTTTCATAGTTATTCTCTCATTTCATTCATCATCATCATTTTTTTAATAATGTCGGGGCTTTTGATTTCTTCTTTTTGTGAAGTCGTCCTTTTTTTTTTGACCTTGACAACTTTTGTCTTTGGAAATTTAACGCCGAATTTTTGTCAGCCACTTGCACTTCTAAAGTACTCAAGAAGGTCGGGCCAAGAGAGGGATAATGTGTATGCACTCAGAAAGGGTATATGTATAATATGCGGTTGTCGAAAGAATAGGCTTTAGACTCAAAGGGGTGTACTACGGATAATATTATTTGGTAGGCTGAAAAGGCTCAAACGGGTCAAAAAGGGCCTACGATCATTTCCTATACCGAGTGTTACTCAGGATTTCATCTCAACATACATTCGGGTCAAGTTCTAGATCACAATGTAATGCAATTGGACTTATTCTAAAACTCACCACACAATGCACATGAAACGATGAGGTTGATTTTGTGCTTATCTTGAAAGAATGCAATGCAGTTTCATTACAGGTGTGAATGAGAGGTACCAAAAGAATCTATGGTTTACCACGAAGTCAGTTCATACTGATTATTTCTTATTCTTTCCTATGCACACTCCTAACTGTGTTGGTATCAACCAAGTCAAACAATGATACTAAAAATGTTTTTGTATTTTGAATAACGATTTTTTTTTGATTTTTTTTTTGTATTTTCTGAATAAAGGGTACCGAACCCGAATAGGGCTACCTACGTATCCTGCCGAAGGAATCAGGTGCGCGTAGTTCATTCAGATAGATTATAAAATGTATGCTTAAAAATAATTCATATATGATAGGATGATAAGAGTAAAAACTGTGCAAAATAAATGATTGTCCACTATAGAATGAATGCAAAGTAAAATGACTGTCCATGATATGATGAATGTAATAAAAAATGAATATCCGTGATAGAATTAATGTAATGAAAAATGAATGTATGTGATATGATGAATGAAATGCGTGGGTGAACTAAATATGTCATCCCTTTTATTATTATCATTTTTTATGTGGTGCCGAACCCAAGATGGGTTGCCTACGTATCACACCGTGTGGTGAGAATCAGACACGCGTAGTTCAGGAAATATGTTATAGAATGTATGATATGAAGGTATTATGCAATTAAAACTAAGCATATCAGTTGAATTTGCAAATATGTATAAAAATACAAAAATATAGAAAAACTTAGAGCGATGTGAATCTGGTATTGGTTGACTTCTACCAATCAACATAATTCCCGATCATTTCTTTTGATTGATGATTTTTTTTCTTTTACGACCGCCCTCGACTGTTTGCGAGAACGACCTTCCTGCAAAAATATGAGAAATGAGTGAGAGTAGGAAAGTCACGAAAAAATAATAATAAAATGCGAGAGTGACAGTATAGTCAATGACTCCCCTGATTGATTTGCTCAGAATGGAGGTTGATGCTTCACAAGGTCCAAGTCGTGATGTTCAAGAATGATTCATCCAGTAGAAGTCCTGATTGCAGTGTGACAACAAAAAGTGCAAAAATGCAAATTCTTGTGCCCGGTGTTGCGAACACATAACATGGTATATACATAGTTAAAAGGATAATTATTGCTTTAAATAATATGTGCAGAGTTGCTACTAGTAAAAACAATAAGGCATGCAAATCAAACGCGCGTCCTAATATGCATGGAACCTCTCTTATGCCAGAGGTGGGCCTAAACGCCAAATATGCGAGATTATTACAGATTTCAAGTTGCTAAACATTAATGCTTTTGTTGGAAATAAAAACAATATGAATGTACATTTTCCAATTTTGGCATATCATGATTAGTCTTGAATCCGTCTATCATTATCACGCTACACATATATGCTGATGGGTCATTGGGTTATAAAACCCGTCAACAATTGGTGGATTTCCTAATTGTGGAGTCAATACCAAGGATCGACCCACCTAAGATTTATGCATGATTTAATATAAAAGGTGGTATAACTCTATCTTAAGTTTACTAAGATTTGGCTTACTAGACGCAAGATTCCCGAGCGGACTACTCAAGTGAGAAGGCTACGCGGCCACCGGTTGGACCGGACACTCCGCGCAAAACGCCGACTCTCCTAAATTTGGTATTTGAAAGAAATTTTGCTGGTGCGCAAAGCACACCTCGCGTGTAGTGTGTGATTGTCACGACCCGACCCGACGGACCGCGAACCAGTGCCCTAATTGGACACACTTACACTAATTTGTCACACATAACCACACAGATACCAAGGATAATGTAAAACATCGGTATACACCTGTATCCAAAGGAGTCACAACTAAATTCATAAAATAAATAGGCAAGCCGACGAGGCCGCCACTGTACATAGAGATATCCAAAATGGCTCACAGCCGTACACATATACAACGCACATTTACCACCCACAAATGTCTATAAACCTCTAAGAGTACGATAATGACATATGACGGGATAGGGCCCCGTCGAGCCCCTAAATATGCATAAGTCAAAAATAAGGTTCTTGTCCCAAAATGACTAAGCTCTGAATCAATGGAGCTCTCCAAACAGCTGAACAAGAATCCTAGACTGGAGGACCACCAAACTGAGTACTTGTATCTGCGGGCATGAAATGCAGCCCCCCGAGGAAAGGGGGATCAGTACAAAAGAATGTACCGAGTATATGAAACGTAAAGTACAAGTAGATAATCATAACTGGCCAAAATGTACAGGAGACAAGTAAGAAAATCAAATACCGAATCCAACTGTGTCATATATAAAAATATGAGAGTCGATTGTGCCTTATAAAAATGAGTCATATCAAAAGCATGAATGTCTATCCATATAATCATATAATCATATATATATATATATATATATATATACTATCCTGGGTATCTATACCAGCATTATGAATGTCTGTCCACGGAAACATCATACATATACTATCATGGGTGTCTACACCCGCATCATAGATCCATGTCCATGGAATAGTCATATATATACTATCATGGATATCTATACCCGCATCATGGATACATGTCCATGGAATAATCATATATACTATCATGGGTATCTATACCCGCATCATGGGTACATGTCCATGGAATAAACATATATATACGTATAACGTGTCCCGACCCTCTAGTGAGGGACTCGGTGCATTTTTATAATCATATACAGTACAAATAGAGTATCATGAGTAACTATACAATTTAAATAATCACTTTGACTTTCAATGAAGTCATTATAATAAACTATTTATTGAAAAATCATAGGCACTTCTCATAACTAACATCTTTAGAAAATAGACTGTATAGAAATCATGTACGTCCGCCGTACTTTCAATAAATAATGCCAAAAAGAAATAAGGAAGAGTCTCACATACCTTATTGTCGAACTAACCAACTCACTAATTAAAGTACGTCTCGTCTAGCACTTCAACCTATAACAATAGTATTTCGTTCGTCAATTCCATGTCTTCTAGTATACGTAATATGTATCGAATGATGACTCTCTTTCCTATAGAAATTTGGGCAGCACTTCCCCTATTTATATACATATCCACAACTCATAAACAATGTCAACAATACCAATAACCAAGCACAACTAAAATGTACCAAAACAGTCCATAAACGCGACATACGCCATTGTTATACATCCTTACTCTTTACATTATGGAGTACAACCTAAATAGCAATCAAGGTGACTAATACACTAATTTCTCATGTCAATCTAACTGCTCTAATCATGTTTAAACAGCCCATTAAAACAACCCACACTTCAACAACAATAAAAGTGAAATGTGTAGCTTTTCTACACCTCTCTATATCTTAATTCCTTTGAGACATGTATTAGTAATTACCACATAGGCAAATGCATGTTCATAGTCTATAATTCCAGAATTATAGCTTGACAACACAGCCCCTAAAACACCACACAACATGTCCAACGATTCATGCAAGTTTCGGCCAATACAGCATAGTTCCATAACTCTTTTCTTAACTTCTTAGAATCCAATCACTTTTCAACACTTTCATATAATCAATTATTACTTGAACATCAAGGTTTCTTTTCCATTTCAACAATTAGTGACAAGGATAACAACAATAACATTCAAATCCAATGTATCGATATCAATCCAAAATCGGTCTAACAACACATTACAGCAATCACATGCATTTTCTTACTTCCATTTCCTCTTAATCTAAGTTCATCTCTTAACACAAGTTCAATTATTAAACTACAACAACATGCAACTTAAATTACACCATTAGAAGAAGAATTTCTTACCTTAATCTTGCCCAGAAACAATCCTTAAAACTGGTCCAGCAGCCCGTGACCTCACTGCCTCCCTTTCACCATTTTATCATTTCTTCAATTCCAAAATGACATACATGAATTCTATGAGTTTAATACATCTTCCTAGCATGTTTTTCTTCCAAAAACCCACAATTTCTTGGACAGAAATCAGCCCAGCAGTGGCGGTTTACACACTGTTTTGGAGGTGACCTTGGCTTGGAACTTTGTAGAGGAGTTTATTCTTGAAAAGGGGGTTGATTAGGTCTATAACTTGGCTATGGAAGATGAGAGAAGCTTGAAAAATCTGTGGAAGATGAGAAGGTGTGAGGGATGAGAGGAGGGTTGTTTGGTCGAGAAAAAAAAGAGGGGGGGGGGGGGGGATGAGGGAGTCTTGGTAAATACAAACTGAAAATTAAATGGGCATGTTGGCAATTATGCCATCTTGTTCCCCTCAATAATATCCTTTCCCCATAAAATTATCCCATTATTAATTAATCCCCACATAATCAATCTTATGTATATAAAATCTGAAAATTCGAAATGTTCTACCAACATAATCAATTCCCATCGTCACACTCGTAGTATTCAAAAATTATTCTGGGATCACCTCCTTTGTATACTAATTTCCGGATTAGCTTATATAAATATACTCTATATCCAAGATTCGAATCTTACTTTCTTAATTACGTTATCTAATTGTCGCCTTAAAACCACGAGGTATAACATTCTTCCCTCCTTAGAAACATTCGTCCTCGAATTATATCAGATTCAGACTAACAGAACTAGACTCAATGTGGATAGACGAGTTGACCAAGTCAACTCTCATACGGTTCTTCACCAAATTATTTCAAACAAAGTATTTCATATTCATCATTTCAGATTCTTGGAAAATGACAAGTTGCAACATGCAATATTAAATTCTAAGTTAACAAAAGGCACAAACAGAGTTCTAGGTGGATGCAAAGCAAGATTATAGGATCACCCTACTCAATTAATGCAGTTATTACAGGAAAAAGGGGAGGAAAGGTTAAAGAAGAACCCATATGAGAAATCATTCAAAGAGCAACATGAGCTATCTATGATGTATCAATGTCAACATAGGCATTTGAGCATACTACACATAATAAGATCAAACAAGTTTTCCCAAATTTTCAGACCATATTGAGCACAGATGAATATCATTTTTGTTACACCCCATATTTCCAAGGAAATGATATGATAATGTACTTAAGGATATACGATTTGAATTTTGGAAATGAAGAAAAATGAGGAAAAATTCTCGGAAAAATGTGAAGAGAAAATTATTAACTCGGAGTTAGATTCTCCAAAATTTGGATTTATGGACTTAGTAAATTATTGTGAAGTCTTGGAATTGATAATATGGGGCCCGCCGAGCATTTCACAATTTTGCGGGGCCTTCAATTTTAAGATATTTTGGACAAATATCTAGATATTTTATGAAGTGGAATTTTCGGCCAATGGGAGGGTGACACGTGTCACTCCTCTACTTGTCATGCTAAAGGAAATATCTATATAGAGAAAGAGATGAAGACTTAGATCATTTGTTACATTTTTCATCTTCCAAGCTCTCTTCTCTCTCCTCTTAACCCTAAAATTCGAAAATCCAAGAACAAATTTTCCAAGAACAAAGGTTGATTATTATACAAGATTAAGAATACTAATCAAGTTCTAAGACAAGTTAACTCTCCAAGTTCTCCAAAAATCTATGTTGGCCGAAATTGGGGTTGAAAACCCTAGCTTGTTCATCAAATTTTTGGAGTTAAAACGTGAAGGAAAGTTGGTTATAAGCTTATAGAGGATACATGTGTGTGATTGGAACTTGAAGAAGTGGAGCAAAACGAAAATTGCGAGCCAAAGTTGAGCGGACTGCCTTGGACGGTTTTTGGGCAATTTTAAGGTAAAAATTCTTCCTTATCTTGAAGTAATTAGATATTACATATTGTTATAATTAGGGCTGGCCAGTGGTCCGGGCCGACCCGACCCCGTCCCGGTCCCGACCCAACCCCGACCAAACCGACCGTGGAAAAAACGGGGCTCGAGCAAGGCGGGGCGGTATGGTCCCGCCCGAAACCGCCGCCAGCTCGATCCATACTTTGCGAGAAAATAGCCGTTGTCTAACGGCCATTTTACATTTTGGTCGTTAGACAACAGCCATTTTTGGCTTCCCCCCTACTCCCTTTATATTTATTTTTAACCCCTAAGTTATTATATTTACACTTTAACCCAATTTCCCAACTATAAATACCTCATTTCCTCCTCTTATTATTTTCACAAATCTTTCTACTCTCTAATCTCTCAATCAATCAATCTCTATTCTCTATACAACATTGTCTACTACATATTCAATCTATTTATTAATTTGAGAATTGGGAGTGAAGTTGACAACTAGCTTGAGGATTATCTATCGAGCAAAGTTTCAATTTTCAACCTCTCGATTACACGTCGACTCTACGTTGGCGTTGGGTACATTCGTTCTCTCATTAATTATTATTTTGTTTTTATTTCATTTAGCACATTTAATTTCATTATCTTTAAGTCGTTAACTATTTATTACCATGAAAAGAGTAAAAAGTGTTTTTGGCAAGGGTACTTCTTCTAGTAGGGCGGGTAACAAGGGCAAGGGTACTTCTTCTAGTATTCCTAGACAAGATGATTTTATAGATCTGGCTGTTTCCTGAAATACCATATGATCTTGACACAAATGATTATCCTCAAATTGAAGAAGATTTTAATTTAGATGACACTCTAGATGATGATACACCTACTAATGAAGATGATGATACACCCACTAGTGAAATGCCTTCTATCCCCCCTACTATGAGACGAGGTCCGGCAAAACGACCATTAAAATCAGTTGTATGGAAATATTTTGTGAGGACGTGCAGAATCAAGTATGTATGTAAAACTTGTAAAAATGTTTATTCTTTTAAAAGCTGGACAAGTCATGGTGGGACGGGGGTTTAGGAAGACACTGTGCAAAAACACAAAGCCTTGCATGCCCAATACATGATTTAAAAAATGGTGAGCAAGCGTCCTCTCAATCGGGACAAGGTTCACATCTTGTCCCTGGACAAAGTCTGGTCAAATTAACCCTATGATGGGAGGAGTTGTAGGCCATAAATACGATAAACATAAAGATAGGGAAGCATTAGCAAAATTAGTTGTTGTGGAGGGTTTGCCTTTTTCATTTCCTGAATCTCCTGGTTTTATTCATTATATTAGAGATATGTATAATCCTGCTTATAAAGGTTTTCCTAGATCAACTGTTAAAAGAGATGTATTTAAATTTGCACATGAATATCAACAGTATTTACGTTATGCATTATATCATTTAAATTGCAAAGTCGCTCTAACTTCTGATATAGGTCGTAGTACTAACGGCCATGATTATTTAACGGTAACCTGTCATTGGATAGATTATAAATGGTCTATGCAAAAACGTATTTTAGCATATAGATATATAGATAGTAGGCACACTGGTGAGTTTATTTCAGAAAATATTTATTCAGTCTGCGATTATTACGGAATAACTGATAAAGTTATGAGTATTACATTAGATAATGCATCTTCTAACAATTCTGCTATTAGTATTTTAAGAGATGTTTTAACTCCGTCTTTTCCAAAACATTTTCATATCAAATGTGCGTGCCATATTTATAACTTAGTTGTAAAGGATGGTCTTTCACCTTTTCAAGATATTCTTGAAAAAATACAATTTGCTATACACTTTATTTTTAAAAATAATAGAATTCAACAGAGAAAAGAATATAAAAAAAACTTGTCACGATTGTGGACTATCTTACAGAAAAATTTCCGAAGAAGTACCAACTAGGTGGAATTCTTTATATGACCAACTAGTTGTTGCTTATGACTATAGAAAACCTATCACTTTATTTTTTAACGCCCATAATCAAAATCCAAATGATATGATTGTGGATAATGATTGGGACAAAATTTGAGAACTTATTGTATTTCTAGAAAATTTTCAACGAGCAACAAAAGAATTTTCTACTTTATATTATCCTACTATTTCAACTATGTTGTTTTATATAGCTATAATATTTTTACTTCTTAAAGAATATATGGAAAAACACCTTATAAGGCAGCTATTAAAAAAATGTTTATGAAATTAAAGAAATATTTTATTCATATTCCCCCTATTTATATTATTGGTGCTGTATTAAACCCGACCATTAAAGTAGAGGGTTGTAAAAGTCTTATTGAAAATATTTATATCTGTATGGACGTACTACCACCTCCAACTCCCAAAAATTTAAATGTTGAGCCACCTATTGAACAAACGCTAGAAGAAGTGTTGAATAGCGTAGAAGATGAATGCAAAAAAGTATATCGGCATTACCAAGAAGAAAGTGCTAGTAACCAACCGACTTTTGTACCATCTTCTTCTTCAACACGACTAAAAAAGACATCTTGTTTTACGGGGCTAGTACTAATTCTATTGAAAGCCTCGAAATAGAATGTGCGATGTGTGATGCTAACCAAATTAGCGAGTTCGATATTTTTGTTTTGCGGGTAATTTACCTTACCAAGCGATTATCAATGAAGAAGGAAAGGAAGACTTGCTGAAATATTGGATGCGAGAATGAGAAGACATTTAGACACTTTCAATGATGACCGAGATATTTTGAATATTCAAGCGTCATCAATCGCTTCTGAAAGCGCTTTTACTGCAGGCAGATTTCAAATATGAGAGCACATACAATCATTAGCCGGAGACAGCTTGGAGATGGCTGTACTATTCAGAGATTGGATACGGCGGAGCGAAGGAGAGTCGATCGACGAGATTAACGAAGAAGAAGACGACAACTACAATGACATTTTATCTGAAGGCTTGAGTAGCGACGTGGAACAATTTGACCAAGATATACCAATTCCAACCGAAGAACCACAAGAAATTATAAAGAAACTAGAAAAAATATTTTCAAATTAGTAATTTATTTCATTGCAATTTTTTAATTTTTCTATGTCTTTTGCAATTTTTTTCAACAACAGTACACTACAATGTTGTAATTTTGAATCTTGTATATTTCAATGAAATAAATCAAATAATTAATAATATAAGAGGCACAAAAACAGTCTTGGAATATTTTTTTTACACTCTTCTTGTCTTTGTTTAATTATTTAGTTAATACTTTATAGTTTATACTTTATAGTTTATACTTTATAAATATATTATATATATGAGTATAATACTATATGACAAGTATATGTTAATGTTACTTTTTTAGTAATTTAGTATTTTTAATTTAGTGAATTTTTTTTAAAAATAAAATAAAATAAAAATAAACACTTTGACAGTCAGGCAGGCCGTCGAGGCCCCGCCCAGCGGGGCAGGGACCGGGATGGGACCTGATATCGTCACTTGCGCCCGACGGCTCGACCGCCCTCTTCTCCGCGACCCGTCCGATCACTTCACGCGACCGGTGGGCCCGGCCCACTGGTCAGTCCTAGTTATAATGTATAGATGAGCTTGTGCTAAAAATGATGAAGGATAAAAAGTGTTTGGACAATTTTGGTAGGGTTGGCCGAGAATGACAATTTTCGGATATTGATGTCGTTGGCTATAATTATTGTTATTAATGTCACCTATTGCATGTTATAATGAAGTAATATTGTTGTTGATAAGTTGTTATGACTTGTATAAAAGTATTGGAACTTGAATTGAATTAAAAAGGATTATGGAAAGGGTAATCGTATTGGGGTTGTTGACCACATATTCTATGAAACTGTTGGACGTTATTATACAGTTTTTATGGACTGTTTTAGGGTGTTGGAATTCTGAAAATTCAGCCCTCGTTATGCATGTTTAATTGTGGTTATTGCTAATGAAAGTCATAAGAGATTAAGGGTATAAAAAGGTGTTAAAAGGCTTCACATTTTACCCTTGTTGTTGTTGGATATTGGACTGATTTTGTGGACTGTTTTTATGTGATTATGGGGCAGAATTTTACACGTAAGGTAGGCATGTAATCCCCTTTGGTTGCTGTTTGGTTGTGCCCTTAATTGGTGCATTGGTTATTGATGAAATTGGGTCTTTGAAAGGTGGAAAAGTACGTATAAACAAGGGAAGTGATGCCCAAATTTTTGTAGAATAAGAGAACCTTTACTTGGTATTAACCTACACTAGTAAGCTTGAAGTTGATAGAAGTTTTGTTGTATTTATAGGTTGAAGTTGTTAAACCCCGTAATACCAGAGCTACTAATTGAGAACGTGATTAAGGATTTAAGATTTGAATTTTGGAAGGAAAGAATAATTACATTTTCTTAAGGAAAATTTCGAAAAAAATGTGACGACGGAAAAATTATTAACTTGGAGTATAATACTTGTAATTGGATTTATGGACTTAGTATTGGATTATAAGGTGTTGGAATTGATAATATGGGGTCAGCCGAGAATTTCACAATTTCGCGGGGACCTTCGAAAAATTATAATATTTTGGACCAATCGGAGGGCGACACGTGGCACCCCTCCACTTGTCTTGCTAAGATGACAACAAATTAGATATTTTGAGAGGGGACAAGTGGACATGGGTCCCACTCCACTTGGCTATACATATCCAAGTCTTGCAAGACTTGGATCACTTTACACTTAGACAAAAAAATAAGCTCTCATCTTCTCCCCTTTAGCTTCATAATTTCGAGAGCCCCTTGGCTAAGAAAAACCATTGTTGATCAATTTATTTCTCCAAGATTATGCCCTTAAACCAAGTGCTAAGCCTAGATTAATATTCTACACGTTTTTACTTGTCTTGGCCGAAAGTTGATGCCAAAACCCTAGGGGTTCCGTCGACTTTTTGGAAGTGAGATTCAAAGAGAAGTTGCTCCTAAGGTTGTAGGGGGTACATATATGTGATTGGAAATTGAAGAAGTGGAGCGAAACGAAAACTGCGCACCAATAAAGACCGGACTGTTTTGGGGCGTTTTTGGGCAAACAATGAGGTAAAAGTCCTTCTTCTTTTAAAGTAATTGGATATTACTTATTGTTATTATGTATGGATGAACTTGTGTTAGAAAATAATGAAGAATAAAAAGCGTTTGAGCCATTTTTGGGGCTAAAACCGATTTGGGACAGATTTGGTGCAAATGGAATTCGTTGGTTATTGTCGTTGTTATCTTCACCTATTTCATGTTATAATGGATTAATATTGTTGTTAATAAGTTGTTATAACTTATGTAGAAGTTTTGGAACTCGAATTGGAATAAAATGGATTAAGGAACGAGTTATCGGGTTGTAGTTGTTGTGGCCGAGAAACTGCCCAAAACTGTTAGACGTTGTTGTGTCGTTTAGTGGACTGTTTTGAGGTATTAAATGCTGGAAATTTAGTTGTTGTTATGCATGTTTAAGTATAGTAGTTGCTAATGAAAGTCCTAAGGGAATAAGGGTGTGGAAAGGCGTTAAAAGGCCTCACATTTTACCCTCGTTATGGTTGGATTGCGGACTGTTTTTATGGGCTGATTTGTGGACTGTTTTTGTATAACTGTGGGGCAGAATTTTACACGTCCAGTTAGGCGTGTAATCCCCTTTGGCTAACTGTTGGTTGTGCCTTAAATGTGGCTTGTTGGTTGATGAATACGGGCCTTGGAAAAGGTGGAAAAGTACGTAGAAACAAAGGAAGTGCTGCCCAATTTTCCGTAGAATTAGAGGGCCATTATTTGGTACAAGTCCTACACTTGATAGCTTGTAGTTGATAGAAGTGCTATTGTCATTTTATGTTGAAGTACTACGTATAGCGTATTCTACTTAAAGGATGGAATAGCTATCAAAGTTAAGGTACTTTGGAGCATTTTGCTACTTGTCGATAATCGTCGCGAGGTATGTGAACCTCTTCCTTCTTTTGACATGATTCTATGTATGGAATATACATGTAGTACTATTTCATGATTCCTTCTACTCTTAGAAGTTAAGAGGTATGTATGTTGATTACTCTACGTAAAGGTTATGTCTAAGTTGTCCAAAGTTCTTACCAAGTCTTATGGGGGATGTTGGTAAGAGTCGTTAGGAGGTATTTGGAGCCAAGTTGACTTGGCTAAGTTACGACACAAATGAGAATAAGTATCGAACAAGCCACTGCAGCGTTAATAAAGGAAAATGTAATGACAATCAATTAAGTTAAAATGAGTAGAATTCTCCATCTGCATAGAAGCTAAGATAAGACAAAATTGTATTACATTTACTAGATCATGGCTACTTGATTAAGATCGTTATAAATAAGTATAACTTATTCACAACGCACCAAAGTATATGTTACTTAATTTAAAGAGTTTACGTTATGAACTTTTAAGACTATGAACCTTAAATTCTTAAAAGGTTAAGAGACTTTATTTTTCAAGTTATGGGACTTGATTCTTAAAGGAAGGAATGACTTGATTTAAAAGTATAGAATACTTGATTTGGAAAGTATTGATTTCTTGATATTCTAAAGATAAGAGACTTGATTTCTAAAGTTAAGAAACTTGATTTCTTAAAAGTTAAGAGACTTGAAGTATTTTTTTGAAAGCTATGTAACTTGAGTTTTTAAAAGAAGAAGTTTATGGATTTAAGAAGAGAAGGAGTTTTATGTTTTTTTTTTTAAGTATGTATGTACGTAGTACTTTTGGGTTTAATTTTCCTTAATGTAAAAAGAAATAAAAGTGTCTTAAGTTCTCTAAAGTGAAAGGTTGTTATAATAGCTTTATGGGGAGTTGTTATAACGACTAAAGAAGAAGTGAAAAGATGATTTAAAATGTTATGTAAAGAGACATTATCGCGTCCCAGAAATGGGCCGGGCAGTATACCTTTATGGGCAGACTATATGACATTATCGCGTCCCAGAATGGGCCGGCGATATACCTTTATGGGCGACTATATGACATTATCGCGTCCAGAAATGGGCGGGCGAAGATACCTTTATGGGCGCACTATATGACATTATCGCGTCGAAATGGCGGGCAAGATACCTTTATGGGCGAACTATATGACATTATCGTGTCCCGAGAAATGAAGGGCAAGATACCTTCATGGGCGACTATGTGACTTTATCGCGTCCCAGTTGGCCGGCGATATGGCGTCCCTCCATAAAGTTTGGATTGTGTTATGCAAGGTAAGTAAGTTATATGGTAAGGAACTTGGCGGTTTTCTGAGCATATGCGTAAGAATGTGACTATAACTTTTATGTAAAAATGGGAAAAGATAATAAGGTACGATTAAGTTCACGAGATGGTAATGACATGGTAGGATCGGTATTTACCCTTTTATACTTGCTCGTCATTCTTTTATCTGATTATGATTTGTTTCTGTACCTTATTTTCCGTTCCATATTCGGTACTGTTATCGACCCGCCGAGGCTGCGTTCATGTCCGCAGTTTAGGTACGATTGTGGATCCGCGAGCTTAGGATCTGGTTCAAAGATTTTGAGATGGCTCCAATGTTTGGAGTTTGTCGTCATGGTTATGTATATTGAAGTGCAGCGGGGCCTTGTCCCGTCATAGTAATTGTCCAAATCTTAGAGGTCATGTATTCATCCGCGGAATTTGGATGGCTAGAGTTGTTTATACATTGTTAAACAGTGTAGACCCTTTCGGGTAATATTTATGTTATGGCAGCCTTATCGGCTTGGCCTTAGTTTTTTTTTTTTTTTTAAAAAGTGTTATTTATCTTCCGCAGTTTGTTATGTTGTATGATTAGAAGGGTGCGGGTAGGGCACCGATGCGGCCCGGGGAGTCGTGACAAAAGTGGTATCGAGCGATTAGTCTTGGCATGTCTGGGCCAGTGTATAGTAGAGTCTTGTTTATCGATGTGTTGTGCACCACATCTATAAATAAGAGGCTATAGTACATTTAGGATTGGTTTCCCTTCTTCTCACTCTGAGATCGTGCGATAGAGCTGTGTTGTTAGGGTAGTCTCTCCCTAACGTGTTATTTTGATTGCATATATGAGAAACATGATGACCCGAAAGGATTATATGGACTTCGTATCCAAGTTGGTAAAACTATTGTACAGTTGGTATAATGATGATGTGTATCTGTACGAGCGTATTTATTTGGGGTCATATGTGCGTTGCCTAGAATTATTATGAGTTACCATGAGTTGGTTAAGCCTTAATAATTACTTGAAAGGTGTGAAACAGTTTATGGAATCCACACCTATGCTTTATATATGTACTTATTTGGAATAGTCAAGAGGTAATGAACTGACTAATATTGTGATAGACTCTTGAAAGATCAGGTTTAATTGACTTATGGACATACCATGTTATTAGATTAAGCTGTGTTGTATGCTTAAGTGAGATGCACGAATAATATTTTTAGGGAGTAAATATGGTTGTTGTGATTAGGACAACATGATATTGGGATTATGAGAAACTATGATATTGAGATTATGAGAAACTATCTTACCCGTATGAGGGGAGAGATAATGTAAGATTGGGACATGGAATAATCGAGAATCGTGGAATACTAGCTAACTATTGAGACCTTAGATGAACATTCGAGGACGAATGTTTCTAAGGGGGGAAGAATGTTACACCCCGTAATACCAGAGCTACTAATTGAGAACGTGATTAAGGATTTAAGATTTGAATTTTGGAAGGAAAGAATAATTACATTTTCTTAAGGAAAATTTCGAAAAAAATGTGACGACGGAAAAATTATTAACTTGGAGTATAATACTTGTAATTGGATTTATGGACTTAGTATTGGATTATAAGGTGTTGGAATTGATAATATGGGGTCCGCCGAGAATTTCACAATTTCGCGGGGACCTTCGAAAAATTATAATATTTTGGACCAATCGGAGGGCGACACGTGGCACCCCTCCACTTGTCTTGCTAAGATGACAACAAATTAGATATTTTGAGAGGGGACAAGTGGACATGGGTCCCACTCCACTTGGCTATACATATCCAAGTCTTGCAAGACTTGGATCACTTTAGACAAAAAAATAAGCTCTCATCTTCTCCTTTAGCTCCATAATTTCGAGAGCCCCTTGGCTAAGAAAAACCATTGTTGATCAATTTATTTCTCCAAGATTATGCCCTTAAACCAAGTGCTAAGCCTAGATTAATATTCTACATGTTTTTACTTGTCTTGGCCGAAAGTTGATGCCAAAACCTAGGGGTTCCGTCGACTTTTGGAAGTGAGATTCAAAGAGAAGTTGCTCTAAGGTTGTAGGGGTACATATATGTGATTGGAACTTGAAGAAGTGGAGCGAAAGCAGCTGCGCACCAATAAAGACCGGACTATTTTGGGGCGTTTTGGGCAAAAATGGGGTAAAAGTCCTTCTTCTTTTAAAGTAATTGGATATTACTTATTGTTATTATGTATGGATGAACTTGTGTTAGAAAAGAATGAAGAATAAAAAGTGTTTGAGCCATTTTTGGGGCTAAAACCGATTTGGGACAGATTTGGTGCAAATAGAATTCGTTGGTTATTGTCGTTGTTATCTTCACCTATTGCATGTTATAATGGATTAATATTGTTGTTAATAAGTTGTTATAACTTATGTAGAAGTTTTGGAACTCGAATTGGAATAAAATGGATTAAGGAACGAGTTATCGGGTTGTAGTTGTTGTGGTAGAACCGCCCAAAACTGTTAGACGTTGTTGTGTCGTTTAGTGGACTGTTTTGAGGTATTAAATGCTGGAAATTTAGTTGTTGTTATGCATGTTTAAGTGTAGTAGTTGCTAATGAAAGTCCTAAGGGAATAAGGGTGTGGAAAGGCGTTAAAAGGCCTCACATTTTACCCTCGTTATGGTTGGATTGCGGACTGTTTTTATGGGCTGATTTGTGGACTGTTTTGTATAACTGTGGGGCAAAATTTTACACGTCCAGTTAGGCGTGTAATCCCCTTTGGCTAACTGTTGGTTGTGCCTTAAATGTGGCTTGTTGGTTGATGAATACGGGCCTTGGAAAAGGTGGAAAAGTACGTAGAAACAAAGGAAGTGCTGCCCAATTTTCCGTAGAATTAGAGGGCCATTATTTGGTACAAGTCCTACACTTGATAGCTTGTAGTTGATAGAAGTGCTATTGTCATTTTATGTTGAAGTACTACGTATAGCGTATTCTACTTAAAGGATGAAATAGCTATCAAAGTTAAGGTACTTTGGAGCATTTTGCTACTTGTCGATAATCGTCGCGAGGTATGTGAACCTCTTCCTTCTTTTGACATGATTCTATGTATGGAATATACATGTAGTACTATTTCATGATTCCTTCTACTCTTAGAAGTTAAGAGGTATGTATGTTGATTACTCTACGTAAAGGTTATGTCTAAGTTGTCCTAAGTTCTTACCAAGTCTTATGGGGGATGTTGGTAAGAGTCGTTAGGAGGTATTTGGAGCCAAGTTGACTTGGCTAAGTTACGACACAAATGAGAATAAGTATCGAACAAGTCACTGCAGCGTTAATAAAGGAAAATGTAATGACAATCAATTAAGTTAAAATGAGTAGAATTCTCCATCTGCATAGAAGCTAAGATAAGAAAAAATTGTATTACATTTTCTAGATCATGGCTACTTGATTAAGATCGTTATAAATAAGTATAACTTATTCACAACGCACCAAAGTATATGTTACTTAATTTAAAGAGTTTACGTTATGAACTTTTAAGACTATGAACCTTAAATTCTTAAAAGGTTAAGAGACTTTATTTTTCAAGTTATGGACTTGATTCTTAAAGGAAGGAATGACTTGATTTAAAAGTATAGAATACTTGATTTGGCAAGTATTGATTTCTTGATATTCTAAAGATAAGAGACTTGATTTCTAAAGTTAAGAAACTTGATTTCTTAAAAGTTAAGAGACTTGAAGTATTTTTTTGAAAGCTATGTAACTTGAGTTTTTAAAAGAAGAAGTTTATGGATTTAAGAAGAGAAGGAGTTTTATGATTTTTTTTTAAGTATGTATGTACGTAGTACTTTTGGGTTTAATTTTCCTTAATGTAAAAAGAAATAAAAGTGCCTTAAGTTCTCTAAAGTGAAAGGTTGTTATAATAACTTTATGGGGAGTTGTTATAACGACTAAAGAAGAAGTGAAAAGATGATTTAAAATGTTATGTATAGAGACATTATCGCGTCCCATAAATGGGCCGGGCAGTATACCTTTATGGGCAGACTATATGACATTATCGCGTCCCAGAAATGGGCAGGCGGTATACCTTTATGGCGGACTATATGACATTATCGCGTTCGAGAAATGGGCGGGCGGTATACCTTTATGGGCGGACTATATGACATTATCGCGTCGAGAAATGGGCGGCGATATACCTTTATGGGCGGAACTATATGACATTATCGTGTCCCGAGAAATGGCCGGCGATATACCTTCGCCGGCGACTATGTGACTTTATCGCGTCCCAGTTAGGGTCGGGCGATATAAGCGTCCTCCATAAAGGTCGGATTGTGTTATGCTGAGTAAGTAAGTTATATGGTAAGGAACTTGGCGGTTTTCACGAGCATATGCGTAAGAATGTGACTATAACTTTTATGTAAAAATGGGAAAAGATAATAAGTGCGATTAAGTTCACGAGATGGTAATGACATGGTAGGATCGGTATTTACCCTTTTTATACTTGTTCTGTCATTCTTTTATCTGATTATGGTTTGTTTCTGTACCTTATTTTCCGTTCCATATTAAATTTTTGTTATCGACCCCGCCGAGAAGTGCGTTCATGTCGCGAGTTTAGGTACCTGATTGTGGATCCGCGAGCTTAGGATCTGGTTCACATTTTGAGATGGCTCGATGTTCGGAGTTTGTCGTCATGGTTATGTATATTGAAGTGCAGCGGGGCCTTGTCGTCATAGTAATTGTCCAAATCTTAGAGGTTTGTATTCATACGTAAATTTGGGTGGCTAGAGTTGTTTATACATTGTTAAACAGTGTAGACCCTTTCGGGTAATTTTTATGTTATGGCAGCCTTATCGGCTTGGCCTTAGTTTTTTTTTTTTTAAGAAGTGTTATTTATCTTCCGCAGTTTGTTATGTTGTATGATTAGAAGGGTGCCCAGGTAGGGCACCAGTCGCGGCCAGGGGTCGGGTCGTGACAAAAGTGGTATCAGAGCAGTTAGTCTTCGGCATGTCTACAGACCGTGTATAGTAGAGTCTTGTTTATCGATGTGTTGTGCACCACATCTATAAATAGGAGGCTATAGTACATTTAGGATTGGTTTCCCTTCTTCTCACTCTGAGATCGTGCGATAGAGCTGTGTTGTTAGGGTAGTCTCTCCCTAACGTGTTATTTTGATTGCATATATGAGAAAGGCAACAGTGACCCAGAAAGGATTATATGGACTTCGTATCCAAGTTGGTAAAACTATTGTACAGTTGGTATAATGATGATGTGTATCATGCAGGCGTATTTATTTGGGGTCATATGTGCGTTGCCTAGAATTATTATGAGTTACCATGAGTTGGTTAAGCCTTAATAATTACTTGAAAGGTGTGAAACAGTTTATGGAATCCACACCTATGCTTTATATATGTACTTATTTGGAATAGTCAAGAGGTAATGAACTGACTAATATTGTGATAGACTCTTGAAAGATCAGGTTTAATTGACTTATGGACATACCATGTTATTAGATTAAGCTGTGTTGTATGCTTAAGTGAGATGCACGAATAATATTTTTAGGGAGTAAATATGGTTGTTGTGATTAGGACAACATGATATTGGGATTATGAGAAACTATGATATTGAGATTATGAGAAACTATCTTACCCGTATGAGGGGAGAGATAATGTAAGATTGGGACATGGAATAATCGAGAATCGTGGAATACTAGCTAACTATTGAGACCTTAGATGAACATTCGAGGAAAATGTTTCTAAGGGGGGAAGAATGTTACACCCCGTAATACCAGAGCTACTAATTGAGAACGTGATTAAGGATTTAAGATTTGAATTTTGGAAGGAAAGAATAATTACATTTTCTTAAGGAAAATTTCGAAAAAATGTGGACGGAAAAATTATTAACTTGGAGTATAATACTTGTAATTGGATTTATGGACTTAGTATTGGATTATAAGGTGTTGGAATTGATAATATGGGGTCATGAGAATTTCACAATTTCGCGGGGACGCGAAAAATTATAATATTTTGGACCAATCGGAGGCGACACGTGGCACCCCTCACTTGTCTTGCTAAGATGACAACAAATTAGATATTTTGAGAGGACAAGTGGACATGGGTCCCACTCCACTTGGCTATACATATCCAAGTCTTGCAAGACTTGGATCACTTTACACTTAGACAAAAAAATAAGCTCTCATCTTCTCCTTTAGCTTCATAATTTCGAGAGCCCTCGCTAAGAACAACCATTATTGATCAATTTATTTCTCCAAGATTATGCCCTTAAACCAAGTGCTAAGCCTAGATTAATATTCTACACGTTTTTACTTGTCTTGGCCGAAAGTTGATGCCTAAAACCTAGGGGTTCCGTCGACTTTTTGGAAGTGAGATTCAAAGAGAAGTTGCTCTAAGGTTGTAGGGGTACATATATGTGATTGGAACTTGAAGAAGTGGAGGCGAAGCAGCTGCGCACCAATAAAGACCGGACTATTTTGGGGCGTTTTTGGGCAAAAAATGAGGTAAAAGTCCTTCTTCTTTTAAAGTAATTGGATATTACTTATTGTTATTATGTATGGATGAACTTGTGTTAGAAAATAATGAAGAATAAAAAGCGTTTGAGCCATTTTTGGGGCTAAAACCGATTTGGGACAGATTTGGTGCAAATGGAATTCGTTGGTTATTGTCGTTGTTATCTTCACCTATTGCATGTTATAATGGATTAATATTGTTGTTAATAAGTTGTTATAACTTATGTAGAAGTTTTGGAACTTGATCGGTGTAATTTATATACACCTTTTGAGTCTGTTTTAGTTAGTCTTTTGTCCCATTTTGCACATATAAATGTCGTATTAGGATAGTTTTTCTTTCTTTTGAGTCAAAGTGGTTAAAGTGACCAAATGGCGGAAAAGGAGCTAAAAGAGGGCAAAAGAGGAGATGCGAGTAGCAGAGAAAGTGGCGAACAAGGCCAAAATCCAGACCAGCGCCGCGACGCCTCCTGCAATCGAAGAAGCGGCGCGCCATCATTCGAAGAAAGCGCGAAGATCGAGCGCGGCGCCTAAAGCGAACGCGGCGCCACTATTCAGAGGCGGGGCTTCGGCGTCGCGGAGCGCCGAATCACGAGGCGCGGCGCTAAACATCCGAGAACTACAGATTCTGGCCGCGGCTACCGACAGCGAATATCGGGCGCGGCGCCAAAACACCCGACGGATCGCAGAACTTGGCGCATGGCTCTCTGCGGCATGGCGCCGTGAAAAATTTAGGTCTTTTGACGGATTTTTGGGCGAGCACGGAGGGAAAAGAAGGAGGCGTTTTAAACCTATATAAGGAGAACCTAGACGTTTTGAGGTTCCTTTCTTGCACACTCAAGATTTTCTTGCTAGGAGATTGGAGACCTAAACATTAGTAATTTCTTTCCTTTTTCTTTTCTTTAATTCAGTTTTGCATGATGAACTTTGAATTAGTTCTTGTCATATTCATGGCTAGGAACTAATTCTCATATAAGACTTTCTATGTTGAATTTCTTGAACCTTATGTTATAAATTAATGCATGCTTATGGTGATTATTCTTATTGAGAGATCTATCCATAATTGAGTTGAATTCTTGGTAGCTAATTGACAACTAGTTATCACTATATGATTTCTAATCAGTTACGAAAAGGGGATTGTGAATATCTTGTAAGTTGGGTGAGCGATCTTGAATTGGGGATGAAAATACCTCAATTAGATTTGTAAGCGTTGATGAGAGGCTTAACAACCCTAATTTTGCGCATTGTGCGTGACGGTCAACTAGGTTTTGTGCTTAATCCTCCTATAGCGTTACCACTTATCGTGAAAGTTAGGTAAGGAACAATATCGGGGTTGAGTGTTTATATAACCTAACGGGAGTATAAAGCGATTTCGTAAACTGCTTTCTCGAAAGAAGAACACCATAAGTTAGTGTATTAGTAAGTAGCATAAGCGGATAGTAAGGATACATAGAAGCCCTATTCTCATCACATCTGAATTAAATCTTTATATTTAATTAGCTTTCATAACTCTTAGTTACAAACCAAACAATCAATCATTAATTCACCAAATAGATACTAGAAAATAGATAACTGATACTTGGACCCTAATCCTAGAGGACGATATTCGGTCTTATCCAAGACTATACTACTTGATACGATAACGTGCACTTGCGTTTAAAAGTGTGTGCATCTAATCGCGCATCAAGTTTTTGGCGATTTAGGGATTAGGCAATAGTTCAATATCAAATTATCTATTTTTAATTTCTAATTTGGTCTTTAATTCTTACTTTTTATTTTTACGTTTTTCGCTAGTTTTCAAAAAATCAGGTCGCCGTGATTTGTTTCCTGTTTTTGATCTTTTTCAGGCAATCAGTTTATGCGAAGGAGAAGAGGAGCAGACACTCTTGTTCCCTTCAATCCTGAGATTGAGAAAACTGCAAGCGAGCGAAAGAATCAACAATTGCAACTTTGATAGAGATGGGCGGTAATCTAAACAATAACGAGGATGAGAGAAGGGTTAGGTGAAAATCAATTTAACCCGGGAGATCCTCGGCAAGTGCGATAGATGTGGAGGATGAAGTCAGAATCCGGCCGAGAAAGAAGTTTGGGAGATTATGTGCTACGAGTGAATGGAGCACAAACTTGCATTAGGCTCCTGCATAGAGCCAACAATTTTGAGATAAAGCCCAATTACGAGCATGGTACGGACAGTGCAATTCGGAGGATGCCATGGAGGATCCACATGCACATAGCTAATTTCTTGGAGCTATGTGCCACTTTCGATATAACGGCGTTCTCGATGATGCCGTCGAGTTGAGGCTCTTTCCTTTCTCACTCGAGGATAGAGCAAAAGTATGGTTGAATTCCACGCGGATTCGATATTCACGTACGGTGGCGCGAAATTTCTAGCTAAGTTCTTTCGCGCTATAGCGGCAAAATTGAGAGGAGTTGAACAACTTCTACGGTGATGGAGAGTCCTTATATGAAGCATGGGAAAGGTTCAAGGATCTACAGAGGAAGTGTCCACACCATTGCATTGAGTTGTGGAACTTGGTCCACATCTTCTACAACGGTGGCGATCTGACCCGAACCATCATAGATGCGGCAGGTGGAGCATTCATGAGAAAACGACCACGCGGCCATGAGTTATTAGATGATATGGCCACTAACAACCGTATCATTTGAAGAGAGGCGACTAGTGGAAGAAGAAGCGTGGGTCCACAGTAGATGCTATTCTTTGCCAGAATGCTCAGTAGCTCTTCTAGCAAAAGCGATTGCGGCATCTGATGTCGATGAATCTTTGTCTGAGATGCCCAAAAGTGAGATATGTGGCGGCCCACATACATTTGATAGGTGTCCTTCGGATCCCAACAATGTATCAATGGAAGCGGCGAGTGTCGAGCGATGAAGTAATTATCGAGCGGCAGAACAACCCTACTCAACACTTATAATCGAGTGGAGAATCACCCAATTTCTCATGGAAAGAGATCGGGCAGCGAGAACGATGCAGGCAGCCGGCAGTACGAGGCAGCGGAGCGATGCAGGCAGCGAACCGATGCTCGAAGCGGCGAATCGGTATAGGGGCGATGTCGAACCAGCGTGCAGAATCATGACCGCCGCTCAAGCCCGGCCTCAGCAATGCGTCGCGATTCAAGAAACGGTGAGCGATACGAAAGTATGAATAACGTTGGCAACGCCGAGCGCAATTTTTGGCGAAGCTAGAGCCTCGTTCAGAAATTTGGAAACACAAGTAGGGCGGCTAACCAGCAGACAAACATCGAGCCACGAGGGGACATTGCGAAGCAATACGAGGTAAATCGAGGAAGCGGTGTAAGCGATGCGGTTGAGAAGTGGAAAGCGATTGGAGCGGCCACGGCCCGATGGTTGAGAGAAAGCGAGAATTAGAAAAAGAAGGTGGCTGCCACAGCCCGGTGATAGAAAACTCGGAGAAGGAGTATCTGAGAAAGATTCCTTTTCCCGGAGGTTCTGAGAGGAAGGTGGTGGATAAACAATTCTCCAAATTTTTGGAGGTATTCAAGAAGTTGCACATCAACATACCCTTCATAGAAGTATTAGAGCAGATGCCATCCTATTTCAAGTTTATGAAGGAGATATTGGGGAAAAAGAAGAAGCTGGCGGAATATGAGGTAGTAGCACTAACAGAAGAGTGTAGTGCTATTCTGCAAAAGAAGTTGTCACCAAATCTTAAGGACCCTGGAAGCTTCACACTACCGTGATGGCGGGGTGACTTGCAATGAGCTCATGCGATTTGGGGCGAGTATAAATCGATGCCCTATCGGTTTTAAAAGGTTGGAGTTGGGAGAGGCGAACCAACCACTGTGAGTCTATGACTAGCCGAAGCGGGACGGTGGTTCATCCACGAGGCAAGATTGAGGCGTGATTGTGAAGGTAGGAAAATTCTTCTTTCTGCAGATTTCCTCATTCTTGATATGGAAGAAGACGAGACATCCCTATCATATTAGGGAGGCCATTCCTAGCAACAGGGAGAGCTTTGATTGATGTTGAAAAAGGGGAATTGACATTAAGGGTGGAGAATGAAGAAATGGTGTTTAAAGTGTTTAAACATGTCATCGAACCACCACCTGTGAGTAGGTGTTTTGCAATCAACACCATCAGCCCATGCGAGCCCTTACGGTCTGACAAAGTGATGAGCCCAAGCGGGCATGGTTTGCGAAATGCCACTAAAGGAGGTAAGTGTTCTGAACTCCTATTACCGATAATGCTAAAAGAAAAGGAGAAAAGAAACGCCAAATGTAGAGAAATGGATAGGTTGGGGCTTAATCCACCCCAAGGTTATTAAGACTAAGGAGCTGCGTCCGGCTAAAAGCGTTAAAGACAGCTACGTGGGAAGCAACCAACGTTTTCAATTATGTTATTTTAATTTACATGCGTAGTTTATTTTATGTTTATCTAAGAACAGTCTCACGGTCTTGGAGTCTTGTGTTTTGTCTTTGTGATTGACAGTGCAGAAATAAAGCGAAGAAAAGCAGGATTTCGAGCGGGTAAGCGCCGCGGCGCCCAGTAGCAGGGCCGCGGCGCCGAAATATCTGAAAAGGTGCTGAAGTTTAAGCGCCGCGGCGCCCAGGAGCAGGGCCGCGGCTGCAGAAATCCAGAAAAATGTGCCAAGTTAGGCGCCGCGGCGCACATGCATGGGCGCGGCGCGAAATCCGGAAGGCGCAGAGTTTAAGCGCCCGCGGCGCGGCAGCGGCGGCGGGAATCCAGAAATTTAAAACGCCCAAAAATCAGATTTTTCCCAATTCCAACTTCAAAAACCTAACATTCCCTCTCCAAACACCCACGAAATTTCAGAAACTTTCCCACAAATCCTCCACAAAGGCAACCCAACCACAACCTAAACTCTTAAATTCCCAAAAACCCCCCAACTATCTCAAACAACAAAGCTCCATTCCATATCCTCAACCCACCAATTGAAACAAGAACAAGCTTGAATCTTCTCATCAAAAGGTAATCCCTATCTTTGTTCTTGAATCCTTTCACTGAAGTCATAGGAGGTAGTAGTTGGGAAGAGTATTGTAGTTAGAGTAGTTTGGGTACTGAAAAGTTGGTTGTGAAGTTGGAGAAAGAGTAGAAAAGGAGGTTGTGGGCATTATTGAAGTTTGGGGGTGTTGTCACTGCTAGTTGTTGAGTGTGTAGGAGACATTGTGCCACAAAAATTAGAAGCTGCAGATTTTGTTTAAAAATGGCCACCAGAAAGAGAAGAGGATCCACATCCACCCCTACCCCACAATACGATGAAAATAGATTTGTGAGTTACCAGGCCTTCCAAAGATACAAAAGGCTTGATACGGACAGTAATTCGAGAAGGGAATGGATTACCAAAGGGGATCATATGGGGAAGAAGACGTTTATGAGCCCATCCGGGCTATGATAGAGCTAAGGGGGTGGAAGAGATTTGTCAATCCGGCGAAGATAGCACCAGTAAACACAACAATGGTGCGTGAATTTTATGCGAACTTTCCAGAGAGAGTGGAAAGGGGGTGCTTTATAAGGGGAGTTTATGTGTCTGTGACAGCAGAAGCTGTAAATGAACAAGTGGAGACAGTTGATGTTGAAGAAAGTGATGATTGGAACTTCTTTAGAACATGGTCTAGGAGCAGCAACATCATTTGGAATAACATTGCGAACCACGATGAGCTACCACAGAGTGCTTTTGAGATTGGAAGAAATGGATCTAGAAACCGGCGGTGCATTCAACAAAGCGACCAAGGCTTGGCTATACTTCATCGGCGCGCGTGATTCCATCCACGCTTCACGAGTGCGGAAGGCGAAATTAAGCTAGTATATGGAATCATGGCGGAAATATAATTGATGTGGGAAAGAGATAGTGCGAGCATCGAAGAAATCAGCGAGTTGGTGACAACGGTGGATTGGGACACGACTCGCTTATTACGATCTATGCCACATGAGTGCGGTCCCACAACTACCCACGATACTCGTGAAAGAAACCAGCGCGGTGTCACATGGGATAATGCACTCTTTCCCTGACCCGGCCCAAAGGCTAGGCGGAGAGCACCACCACGTGCAGCGGCGTGAGGCCGCCATGGATGAAGATGAGCACGAAATAGGGGGCTCAATATGAGGCGAGACCCGGCCGGCCAACCACGAGCGAGAACCTTGCCCAGGCCTGATGGGGCAATTGTACCAACACGGATGGAGATGATGCGGACGCTTGCAAGCGATAGTACAAGACGGAAGAAACAAGGCAACAAATCGGCAGTGAGTGCCTTGTTCAACGATGGTCAATGCATTATCCACCGCCACCACCACCATTTTAGCCAAAGTTTGTAAGTGTCGTTTTCTTTTACTTTCTTTGAGTCTACACACATTGGGGACAATGTGTGATTTAAGTTTGGGGGTGTTTTATTTGTGTGTCATGTTATGTTTTATTTAAGTCTTTTTATGTGTTTTATGTTTATTTTGAGTCACCAAAATTTTTTCTTTTTTGAGTCATAATTGCCTGTCAAAGATCATGTATGCTGTAGTTGCTAGAAACACCTAGTGAAGTAAGGTGGAATAATGTAAAGGAATGGAAGCAACTATCTAAACACTTAGGTTAGATATGCCAAAAACTCACAGAATCTGTCTATTTGGAGTCTCTTGCTTGAGTTATGTATGCTAAATGATAAATGCTTATGTGTTATGACTGCTTGCTATTTGAGGCGAAATAGTTAGGATATGCATGATAGGGAAATGACTCAGGCATTTCTTTGATATCAAATTCTTACCATTCTTTTCTATCCCGTACTTTAAAAATATCACTAGTTAGCCCCATTGAGCCTAAAAATTGAAACTTTTTCTTTGACACCCTACCTTCCCACAAATTGTGCCATAAGTGAAAATATGAAAAAGTGGAATACATTGTGTTAAAAGAAAAAGAGACAAAAAGAGTGAATAAGCCCGTTGTACCCCAATAAAAAGTAATAAGAAACAGGCAAAAGCCTAAGTTTGGGGGTGTTCATTATTATTATATACTTCACTCTCCCAAAACAAAAGAGGGGAAGGATAGAATTGAAGTGAAGGAAAGAATCAAAAGAAAAAGGGAAAAATTGAAAAGCCAAAGAGCTTATGGTACAGAAAAATGAGCCTAAATGCCTATCTTTACCAACCCCTACCTAAGCCTACATTACAACCCTCAAAGTCCTGAAGATCTCTTTTATGTATATCCAGAATTAGTGGAGAATAGCAAGTAAGCATGCCATAGGAATTCTTGAATTTATATGCATGATTTGGTATATGGACTTCCATTTAAGCATGATAAGTATGAGTTTGCGAAATATCTAGCTCAATGTGTTGAAATTCCATGCTAGATGTTCCTGCATATTATTCTGCTAACCTTCATGTTTTCTAGTTAACATCTATGCAGCAAAAGTGATTAATGACAGGGAGTCCTTTATTTTTCATTCTTTTGAGTCTTTTATTGTATTTCTTTCTATCTTTGCTCGAGGGCGAGCAAAGGTTAAGTTTGGGGGTATTTGATCGGTGTAATTTATATACACCTTTTGAGTCTGTTTTAGTTAGTCTTTTGTCCCATTTTGCACATATAAATGTCGTATTAGGATAGTTTTTCTTTCTTTTGAGTCAAAGTGGTTAAAGTGGCCAAATGGCGGAAAAGGAGCTAAAGAGGGCAAAGAGGAGATGCGAGTAGCAGAGAAAGTGGCGAACAAGGCCAAAATCCAGACCAGCGCGGCCTCCTGCCGATCGAAGCGAGCGCGGCGCCCATCATTGAAGAAAGCGCGAGAAGATCGAGCGCGGCGCCAGCTAACGCGGCGCCAGCTGAGGCGGAGACTTCAGCGCGCGGCTTCTCGAGCAGCGAATCTGAGGCGCGGCGCTAAACATCCGAGAGCTACAGAGATTCTGGCGCCGCGGCTACCGAACAGCGAATATCGGGCGCGGCGCCAAAACACCCGACTGATCGCAGAACTTCCGGCGCCGCGGCGACTCTCTGCAGGGCCGCGGCGCCGACGCAGAAAATTTAGGTCTTTTGACGGATTTTTGGGCGAGCTGGAGGAAAGAAGAGGCGTTTTAAACCTATATAAGGATAACCCTAGGCGTTTTGAGGTTCCCTTTCTTGCACAACTCAAGATTTTCTTGCTAGAGATTGAGACCTAAACATTAGTAATTTCTTTCCTTTTTCTTTTCTTTAATTCAGTTTTGCATGATGAACTTTGAATTAGTTCTTGTCATATTCATGGCTAGGAACTAATTCATATATAGGCTTTCTATGTTGAATTTCTTGAACCTTATGTTATAAATTAATGCACGCTTATGGTGATTATTCTTATTGAGAGATCTATCCAATAATTGAGTTGAATTCTTGGTAGCTAATTGACAACTAGTTATCACTATATGATTTCTAATCGATTACGAAAGGGGATTGTGAATATCTTTGTAAGTTGGGTAGCAGTCTTGAATTGGGGATGAAAATACCTCAATTAGATTTGTAAGCGTTGATGAGAGGCTTAACAACCCTAATTTTGCGCATTGTGCGTGATGGTCAACTAGGTTTTGTGCTTAATCCTCCTATAGCGTTACCCTTATCAGCGAAAGTTAGGTAAGGAACAATCACGGGGTTGAGTGTTTATATAACCCTAACGGAGTATAAAGCGATTTCAGAAACCCGCTTTCTCCAAAAGAAGAACACCATAAGTTAGTGTATTAGTAAGTAGCATAAGCGGATAGTAAGGATACATAGAAGCCCTATTCTCATCACATCTGAATTAAATCTTTATATTTAATTAGCTTTCATAACTCTTAGTTACAAACCAAACAATCAATCATTAATTCACCAAATAGATACTAGAAAATAGATAACTGATACTTGGACCCTAATCCTAGAGGACGATATTCGGTCTTATCCAAGACTATACTACTTGATACGATAACGTGCACTTGCGTTTAAAAGTGTGTGCATCTAATCGCGCATCAGAACTCGAATTGGAATAAAATGGATTAAGGAACGAGTTATCGGGTTGTAGTTGTTGTGGCCGAGAAACTGCCCAAAACTGTTAGACGTTGTTGTGTCGTTTAGTGGACTGTTTTGAGGTATTAAATGCTGGAAATTTAGTTGTTGTTATGCATGTTTAAGTGTAGTAGTTGCTAATGAAAGTCCTAAGGGAATAAGGGTGTGGAAAGGCATAAAAGGCCTAACATTTTACCCTCGTTATGGTTGGATTGCGGACTGTTTTATGGGCTGATTTGGACTATTTTGTATAATCGTGGGCAAAATTTTACACGCCCGATTAGGCGTGTAATTCCTTTGGCTAACTGTTGGTTGTGCCTTAAATGTGGCTTGTTGGTTGATGAATACGGGCCTTGGAAAAGGTGGAAAAGTACGTAGAAACAAAGGAAGTGCTGCCCAATTTTCCGTAGAATTAGAGGGCCATTATTTGGTACAAGTCCTACACTTGATAGCTTGTAGTTGATAGAAGTGCTATTGTCATTTTAGGTTGAAGTACTACGTATAGCGTATTCTACTTAAAGGATGGAATAGCTATCAAAGTTAAGGTACTTTGGAGCATTTTGCTACTTGTCGATAATCGTCGCGAGATATGTGAACCTCTTCCTTCTTTTGACATGATTCTATGTATGGAATATACATGTAGTACTATTTCATGATTCCTTCTACTCTTAGAAGTTAAGATGTATGTATGTTGATTACTCTACGTAAAGGTTATGTCTAAGTTGTCCTAAGTTCTTACCAAGTCTTATGGGGGATGTTGGTAAGAGTCGTTAGGAGGTATTTGGAGCCAAGTTGACTTGGCTAAGTTACGACACAAATGAGAATAAGTATCGAACAAGTCACTGCAGCGTTAATAAAGGAAAATGTAATGACAATCAATTAAGTTAAAATGAGTAGAATTCTCCATCTGCATAGAAGCTAAGATAAGACAAAATTGTATTACATTTTCTAGACCATGGCTACTTGATTAAGATCGTTATAAATAAGTATAACTTATTCACAACGCACCAAAGTATATGTTACTTAATTTAAAGAGTTTACGTTATGAACTTTTAAGACTATGAACCTTAAATTCTTAAAAGGTTAAGAGACTTTATTTTTCAAGTTATGGGACTTGATTCTTAAAGGAAGGAATGACTTGATTTAAAAGTATAGAATACTTGATTTGGCAAGTATTGATTTCTTGATATTCTAAAGATAAGAGACTTGATTTCTAAAGTTAAGAAACTTGATTTCTTAAAAGTTAAGAGACTTGAAGTATTTTTTTGAAAGCTATGTAACTTGAGTTTTTAAAAGAAGAAGTTTATGGATTTAAGAAGAGAAGGAGTTTTATGATTTTTTTTTAAGTATGTATGTACGTAGTACTTTTGGGTTTAATTTTCCTTAATGTAAAAAGAAATAAAAGTGCCTTAAGTTCTCTAAAGTGAAAGGTTGTTATAATAGCTTTATGGGGAGTTGTTATAACGACTAAAGAAGAAGTGAAAAGATGATTTAAAATGTTATGTAAAGAGACATTATCGCGTCCCAGAAATGGGCCGGGCAGTATACCTTTATGGGCAGACTATATGACATTATCGCGTCCCAGAAATGGGCCGGGCAGTATACCTTTATGGGCAGACTATATGACATTATCGCGTCCCAGAAATGGGCCGGGCAGTATACCTTTATGGGCAGACTATATGACATTATCGTGTCCCAGAAATGAGCCGGGCAGTATACCTTCATGGGCAGACTATGTGACTTTATCGCGTCCCAGATTGGCCGGGCAGTATAGGCGTCCCTCCATAAAGGGTCGGATTGTGTTATGCAAGGTAAGTAAGTTATATGGTAAGGAACTTGACGGTTTTTCCTGAGCATGTACGTAAGAATGTGACTATAACTTTTATGTAAAAATGGGAAAAGATAATAAGGTACGATTAAGTTCACGAGATGGTAATGACATGGTAGGATCTGGTATTTACCCTTTTTATACTTGTTCCTGTCATTCTTTTATACAGTTATGGTTTGTTTACTGTACCTTATTTTCCGTTCCATATTAGCACTATTGTAATCGACTTCTGGGCCGCGTTCATGTCCGCAGGTTTATGTACACAGTTGTGGATCCGCGAGCTTAGGATCCTGGTTCAGCATTTTGAGATGGCTCCAATGTTTCGGAGTTTGTCGTCATGGTTATGTATATTCAGGGGTACGGCGGGGCCTTGTCCCGTCATAGTAATTGTCCAAATCTTAGAGGTCTGTATTCATCTGTGGGCTGGACTGGCTAGAGTTGTTTATACATTGTTTGTAGACCCTTTCGGGTAATTTTTATGTTATGGCAGCCTTATCGGCTTGTCCTTAGTTTTTTTTTTTTTTTAAAAAAGTGTTATTTATCTTCCGCAGTTTGTTATGTTGTATGATTAGAAGGGTGCCCAGGTAGGGCACCAGTCGCGGCCCGGGGTCGGGTCGTGACAGAAGTACATTGAGACGTATTCTAGATTGTAGAGTTGGTTAGTTCGTCAACAAGGTATGTGAACTATCCCTTCTTCTTTTGGCATGATTTGATTTTATAAAGTTAGTGGATTTTAATCCTTATTGATACTTGATTTGATTTTAGAAAGTGAGAGGATCATAATCCTTAAACGATACTTGACTTGATCTTTATAGAGTTCTATTGGAACCTAATCCTTAGTGATACATTCTATTGATTGTACTTTGGGTTTCTAAAATGGAAGTTGTGTACATATTCTATTGATAGTACTTTGGGTTCCTAAAATGTAAGTTGTCTACCTATTTCATTAATAGTACTTTGAGTTTCTAAAGAGAAACTGTTCTATCTATTTTATTAATAGAACCTTGGGGTTTTCTAAAAGAAAAGAGGTGGTAGTACCTTGGTTTTTCTAAAATGGAAGAGGTGGTAGTACCTTGGTTTTCTAAAAGGAAAGAGGTGGTAGTACCTTGATTTTTCTAAAAGGGATGAGATGAGATGTGCCTTTGATTTTATAGTAAAGAGTTCATTTTAATGATTTTAAAAGTGAAAGTACCTTAATGCTACAAGTGCTAGTGTCTTGGGGGATTTATAAATGAAAGGATGTACGGCGGACGTACATGGTGCTATTGGGGTTTGATAATGCCTTGAGATTTTCTAAAAATGATAGTTGATTCTATTTGTGCTAATGAGAGTCAAAGATGGTGTAAATTACACATAGTTGCTTGTGATAGCTATATGTGTACAATCCTTTATATTTGAACCGTGTCCTAGAAAGGGTCGGGCAGTATACCTTAATGGGCAGGGCAGTATATATTACATGACTTTACTGTGTCCTAGAAAGGGCCGGGCAGTATACCTTAATGGGCAGAGCAGTGTATATTACATGATTTTACCGTATCCTAGAAAGGGTCGGACAGTATACCTTAATGGGTAGGGAAGTGTATATTACATGACTTTCTGCCCCCACGCGGGCGGGCAGAATACATACATGACTTTACTGGCCCTAGAAAAGAGCAGGGCATAATACCTTACATGACTTTCTGGCGTCTAAAAAGTGGGCGTAATATCTTACATGAGTTTACCGTGTCCTAGAAAGGGCCGGGCAGAATACCTTATATTATTTCATAGACAAGGTCCATGGTGTGAATTTAGATACTCATGTGGTCACCTTATATTATAGATATATATGTGGATTGTACAGATAGGCATTCTTGATTTGACATGGCTCTCATATTTTTCAAAGTCTGATTGAATCTCACTTTTAAAAAGGAAGTACAGTTGGCTCTTATTTTTATATGGCACGGTTGGATCTGGTATTTGATTTTCATACTTGTCACTGTCATCTTTTGGCCAGTTTGATCTTATTTATTGTACTTTATGTTTACATACTTAGTACATTGTTGTACTGACCCCCTTCTCCGGGGGCTGCGCTCATGCCTGCAGGTATTAGGTACTCAGTTGGGTGATCCGCGAGCTTAGAATTTCCATCAAGCTTTTATTGAGATGACTCCACCATTCTGGAGTCTAGTCATTATGGTACAGGTCTTCCATTATGGCTTAAGTATATTCAGAGGTACGGCGGGGCCTTGTCCCGTCATAGTTACTGTCAATCTTAGAGGTCTGTATTCATATATGGGTTGGACTTGTGTGAGTTGTAGAGTTGTAGTTACTTTGGATTGTTTTATATATAATTGCGGTCTTGTCGGCTTTGCCTGTTTTGAAAAAAAAATGATGATGAAATGAGTTTTCTATAATTTTCGTTGGTTTAATGTGATGTATAGGTAGAAGGGTGCCCAGGTAGGGCACCAGTCGCGGGCCCGGGGTTCGGGTCGTGACAAGAATGGTATCAGAGCAGTTAGTCATCGAAATGTCTACAGACCGTGTCTAGTAGAGTCTTGGTTATCGGTGTGTTGTAGACCACACCTATAAACAGGGGGCTACCGGATATTTAGGATTGGTTTCTATTCTTCTTACTCTAAGATCGTGCGATAGAGCTGTGTTGTTAGGATAGTCCCTCCCTAACGAATTATTGTGGTTGCAGCTATGTCTCCGAGGAAAGCGACAGTGGCCCAGAAGGAATATATGGGCTTTGAATACAGGTTGGTTGAGCTTTACTAATTGATTGGAAGGTTTGGTAGGTTATGAAAATCTATATGTTTTAAGGTGACGCTTGATGATTATAATTATAGAGGAAACGACAACGTGACCCTATGAATGTGGTTGTGATTACAAAGGAAGTACAATGTGATAGAACCATCAGAGGTAGAAATATTTTGTTTAGTAATGAGTAGAATGAAGGATTTTGACAAGAATGATAAGGTGAACGAAACTATAGTTGTGTAGGTTCCACAAGGTATAATCACCCCCAGAACAGTGTAAAGAGCAATAGTAGAGGATGGACAGTAGGAACATTTCGGTCAAGGGTGACGAACCTATAATGATCGTAAAGATAGTATGAGAAATACTTTGAGATATGAGACCCCCGTGGCAACTTGAAATGGAAGTGTAAAGGTAAGGCGAATGGGCACTCGGTCAATGAGAGACCTAAAAGCGATAAGACAGAAAGTCTTGGCCATGAGGCAAGTGAAGGAAATTGAATCTAAGTATAATGACCAAGTTGGATTTAGTAACGCCAAGGATTGAAAACAGGAGCTATAATTGAGATCTCGTATATATATACCGGAGTATTTTGGAAGTATGAGAGAAGTACGACAAGTAAGAAAAGGAGTGAACAAGTGCTAAAAGAATTGAAGTTGTTTATAGTTACGAGTAGTGAGAAGATATGAGAAATAAGAGAAAGATTCATTTCAGACCATGAATGAGACTGTGTTATATTGTGGTCATGCAAGGCATCTTTTGGGTTTGTTGAGTATGGTTGGAACTCATAGGAGAAGAAGAGATTGAGTGAGGAAATGTGAGCTGTGAATTTCAGGCACCGGACCGCGGTCTTTGGCGTTAGAGGAGTGGCGAATTGGCCACGCGGTGTCGACACTAATGAGTATAGGTTGGTAGGTATAGCTAAAGGAGACTATGCCGAAGTTTGTATAGCTTGAGACCGACTATGAACATTCGGGACGAATGTTTCTAAGGGGGGAAGGATGTTTGATGCGCGATTTATGCATACGCTAAACGCAAGTGCACGTGTCGTGACAAGTAATATAGTCTAGAAGACCGAGTTATCGTCCTCAGGGATTAGTGCCCAATTATCAACTTCTATTCTGTAGTATCTATTTGGTAAACGATAATTTAATGAAATTGGTTATAGCTATGATTATAGATGCTAACTAAATTACTTTACTTTAATTCAGATAGGGTGGAAATAGAGCTTCCAAATCTCATCGACTATCCGCTCGCTTTACTCGTTAATGCAACTAATTATGGTTCTTCTTCTATTTTGAGATAGCAGGTTAACTAAGTCGTTTTATACTCCTGTTAAGGTAATATAAACACTCAACCCCAATATAGAACTCTTCTATCTTTCGATGACAAGATTGACTACAAAGGAGGATTAAGAGCAATAACCTATTAAACTACACAAGTATTGGGGTACTTTCGTCCACAATTTAAACCTATGTTTATTCAACTATAGTATATTCACAATCTCCCCTTTCGGATTTTGATTAGAAATCATATAAGTTATGATAATTAGTGATCAATTAATTACCAAGCAATCAAAACAAATATTAAATAAATCTCAACAATAATAAGAAGAAGCCAAAACATGCATTAATTCATAAGAACGAGGTTCAAGTGATTCGACATGGAAAGCCCTAAATTAAGTTAGTTCCTAGCCATAGACATGCCAAGAACTAAACTAATATCCAACATAAACAAAAAATAAATAAAATAAAGAACAAGAAATTACTTAAAAGTAAGTCTCCAATCTTGATCTCCAAGTTGTGATGAATTGTCAAGTGTGGGATCCCCAAAATCTGACCTAAAAGGTCCTTTTATAACTTCAAAAATGTCCAAAAACTTTTTCTTCTTGGCCTTGGCCCATTCCTATTCGGATTTGGCTGATTTCCCGCCTCGGCGCCGCGGCCCTGCAATCGGCGTCGCTCGCCTGTCAGCCATGCGCCAAACTTCGCGACTCTGCTCTTTGGGCGCCGTGGCACTCTGCTGCTGCTGGTTGGTTGGCGCCGTGGCGCTGCCCTGTTTCTCGCCCGGATTTCCAACTTTTTAGCTTTTTGAGCTCTGGAACCTCTGTTTCTGCCCTCTTTTCGCTCCTTTTCGCCAATGTGCCATTTTAAACCATTGTGACTCAAAAGAAAGAAAATTTATCCTAACACGACACATATTTGTACAAAATGGGAAAAAGACTAACTAAAAATGACTCAAAAGGTGTATATAAAATACACCGATCAAACACCCCCAAACTTAACCTTTACTCGCCCTCGAGTAAAGATAAAAAAATAGAAACAAAGACACGAAAGAAAAGAAAAGAAAATAAAATGACTCAAAGACATTGATCAAGTTGCTGCATCATTGTTACTTAGAAAACATGAAGGTTAGCAGAATAATATGCAGGAACATATAGCATGTATTTTTAGCATTCTAAACATATCAAGTAAGATATTTCGCAAATTCAATTTAATCATGCTCAATGGAAGTAAGAATACCTAACTATGCATGTCAATTTCAAAATCCTATAGCCTGTTCATTTGCTATTCTCCACTAATCATGGATACACACATTAGAGATCATCAAGGCTTTTCAGGGTTGTAATATAGGCTTAGGCAGGGGTAGGTAAAAATAGGCTTTTAGGCTCAATCTTACGTACCATAAGCTCTTTTGCTTTCGATTCTTCCCTTTTCTTTTGATTTTCTTTTTAACCTCATACCTATCTTTCCCCTCTTTTGTTTTGAGAGAATGAGGTGTATGATGAATAACAGGCACCCCCAAACTTAGGTTTTTGCCTATTTATTATTACTTTTTCATTGGGGTGCATAAAAAATTGTTCACTCTCTTTTGTCTCTTTTTCAACACTTTATATTCCAAACAACTCAATTTTTCCACTTATGACACAAATATGGAATTTTTGGATGTCAAAGAAAAGATCTTATTTTTTGCTCAAAGGGACTGACTAGGGATTCAATTGTAATGTCCGGGATATGCAAATAATGGTAAGAAAGGGCTAACAAAGAAATGTATGAATCATCTCCCTAACATGCATATCCTAACTATTTCGCCTCAAATAGCAAGCAAGCAGACACATAGGTTTAATCACTAACAATGCATAAATCAAGCAAAATACCCCAAATAGTTTGATTTCATGAATTTTTGGCATATCTAACCTAAGTGTTCAGATGGTTGCTTCTAATTCCATTACATTATTCCACTTTACTTCACTAGGCGTTTCAAGTAACTACAGCATGCTTGATCATAAAAAAATGAGACTTAAATAAACATCGAAAATAACACAAAAAGACTAAAAAACAACATATCAAAAATAACTAAGAACTCCCCTCCAAACTTAAATCACACATTGTCCCTAATGTGTGTAAGACTCAAAAAATAAAATAAAAACGGGACAACTTACAAACTTGGTTTAAAATGGTGGTGGTGGCGGCGGATAATGTATGGACCACTGGTTGAACAAGGAACTCATCTCATCAAATCTCAGGTTCAACTGTTGTTGCTCCTGCCTTATTTCTTCCTGTACTTGTCTCAGGTCCTGTTGACCTTGTATCATTGTGTCAAAACTCTGCATCATCCTCTGCTGGTTCATGAGCAACTGCTCCATCATAGGCACCGGAGGTTCCAATTCCAGGGGCTGTTGGCGGCTGCTACCTGCCTCATGCTGAGCCTCTGTCTCAGGCTCATCTTCATCCATGACAGCCTTTGTTGCTACTGCAGGGAGCTCGACCGGGAATTAGAATAGAAAGAAAGAGACGGATTTCGAATTAGAGTAAGGGCACGCTAAGACATTCCTTTTCGTGCTTTCGATCTGCTTACTTTGCTGCTGGTGCTGGTATCCTTCTTGCTGCTGCTGGAGGGACTGGTTCTGGGAAGGCATGCACTATCCCATATGATACAGGTGGTTGGCCCTTCTCATATGTATCAGTAGCTAGGGTTGGGACTCCATGTCTAGAACATAAACTGCAAATAAGTGATCCATGTCCCAACCCACCTGTAGTGCCCAACCTACTGGTTTCTCCAATGTTCTGCAATATCTCTTTCCCAACATCAATCGTCTTCCCTTCCATAATTCCATATATCATTTTTATTATATCCGTTGGCACTCTGGTGAAGTGCGTCGATGGGATCAGGCGGGCACTGATAAATATAACCAACCCTTAGCTGTTTTGTTGAACTGACATCTGCTCAGTCCTCTTGATCCATTTCGTGCAATATCATACTCAGCCACAGGGTAGCATAATGTTCTTGCGACGATATCCCAATCGATGTTGTTGGCATCTCTAGACCATTTTCTGAAATAGCTTCGATCATCGCCTCTTTCTTCAACATCGGTTGTTCTTAATAGCTCATTCACCACTTCGGCCGTCACAGACACATACTGTCCTCTCACAAAGCATCTACCATTTATCCTTTCCAGAAAGTTAGCATAGAATTCTTTCACTATTACGGTATTCTGTGGTACTATTCTTTCTGGATTAACAAATCTCTTCCACCCCATGGCCTCTATCATTGCCCGAATAGGCTCATAGACATCTCCGTCCTCAAATGACTCCCTTTGGTACTCCATTCCTCGCTCAGGGATCAAGGGTCTAGTACTAAGTTTGTAATATCTATCTTCTGTTTTTTGACTGACAAACCTAGTAGCGTCATATTGTGGAACGGAAGCGGATGTGGAAGCTCTCTTTTTTCTGGCAGACATTTTGGAAATTTTTTAGCAGCGTTTCCTCTGTTTCAGTGAGATTACCCAGCAACTTTCAATCACACCAATCAACACACAGCGTAATCAGCAAACTACAACACCATTCAACCCCAAACTTCACTCAAAGCACCGGTACAACACCCCACGATCACTATGTATAATTTTACCGCGAAATTTTCACACCAAACTTCAACACACCTCACACTATCCACCAATAAAGCTCATCCCCAAACTTATGAATTACCTCTCCTAATTGCTTTGAAAATTTCAAGAAAATTGATGAAAGTTACCTTGGACGGTGTTCTTCAAGATTTTCTTGTTCCTAATGATGGATTGAGGCAATGGAATGAGGGTTGTTGTTTGAGATGGTTAAGGGTGCAAGGAAATGAAGTACTTTGGTTGTGATTGACTTTAGTTTGTGGAAGATTTCTAGTAAAGGAGGTTGATTTCATGGGTTTGGAGAGAGGAAGGGTTTTGGGTTTTTGATTTGGAGAAGGGAAATCGGATTAGGACTCCTTTAAATTTCAGTTTTTCCGTCGCGGCACCTCGTACGATATCAGCGCGCTACCAAACTTCAGAGACCTTCGACTTTCAAGACCGCTGCCCCAGAATCGGCGTCGTGGCGCCCAATTTTCCTGCGCCTTTCTGCATTTTCGGCGCCATGGCCCTCTGCTGGGTGCCATGGCGCCGAGCCGATTTCCTTCTCTCTTCACGTTTTTCGTCCTCCAATTTTTAGCCATGTACCTGTCATCACAACATGTAAACAATACCTTCTGTGAGACTGTTCTAACTAAAACTAAATTGCATAAAAAAAAATTAAAATCTTGGGTTGCCTCCCAATTTGCGCTGTCTTTAACGTCTTTTAGCCGGACGCAGGTTCCTTATCAAGAGGCATGGGGTAAATTACCCCCACAGCCTATCCATTTCATAATCATTTTTTGCTTCCGCCTTCTGTTTTTCTTTTTCTCTTTTTTTCAAGAGAAGGTTTAGCGTTGCTCACCTGTACTGGCGGACTGATTTCCCTTGCTTTGGCCTGTGCTGGCTCAACTGATATGTTCACGGTGCTGACTGCAAAATATTTGCTTATGACTGGGGGTTCAACGGTATGTTTAAACACCTTGAACACCATCTCTTCTTCCTCAACTCTGAGTTTCAGCTCGCCTTTTTCCACATCAATCAAGGCTCTCCCAGTTGCCAAGAATGGTCTTCCCAAGATGATAGAGATTTCATCATCTTCCTCCATATCAAGGATGAGGAAGTCTGCAGGAAAGAAAAAAATTCCCACCTTAACCAATACATATTCAATTATTCCCCTGGGATGCACCACTGTCCTATCCGCCAACTGCAAGCTCACAGTGGTTGGTTTAGCTTCACCCAAACCCCACCTCTTGAAAACGGACAAGGGCATGAGATTTATGCTCGCCCCCAAATCACACAGGGCCATGTTACATGTCACCCTGCCAATTGTGCAAGGCAATGTGAAGCTCCCTGGATCCTTAAGCTTGGGGGCAGTTTCTTCTGCAATATAGCACTGCATTCCTCTGTCAATGCCACTGTCTCATACTCATCTAGCTTCTTCTTTTTCCCAAGAATTTCTTTCATAAATTTGAAATAAGTAGTCATTTGCTCCAACGCTTCAATGAAAGGGATGTTTATGTGCAGCTTTCTAAATACCTCCAAGAACTTGGAGAATTTCTTATCAACTGCTTTCCTTTACAACCTCTGAGGGTAGGGAATCTTCTCTGTGTATTTCCTCACTGGAACTGTTGGAGCCTTCTCTAAAATAGGGCGGTTCTCAGTAACCCTATCCTTCTCTGCATCTACTCTCTGCTCAACTCTCTGTTCTACCACGGGCTGAGGTGTAAGCTGTTCTAGCTGCTTCCCACTTCTCAGCGGCACCACCTGACACTGCTCTCTGGGGTAACTGGGTTTGTGAATTCGTAAGTGTCAACAAAGCTGCTCGCAATTCGTCTGGCTTTTCTTGTGGAGCAGGTGTACTGAACTGTTGGGAAGGTGAGGCCTGGTTAAATGGTTGTTGATTTTGGTATTGGCCTCGGAACTGGTTCTGTTGCCCTTGATCACCCCTCCATGAAAAGTTAGAGTGATTCCTCCACCCTGAATTGTAGGTATTTGAATAGGGGTTGTTCTGGGGCCTTTGGTAATTCCCCACTGCCTGACATTCTTCTTGCTCAATAGGGATGTTGTTGGGGTCTGCTGATGGGCACCTATCAAAGGTATGAGGACCCCCACATATCTCACAACTCAATGGCATCTGAACTTCATTCACTGACACTGTGTTCTGTTATAGTTGCTTGGTCGAAGAGCAACTTTGTGCATTTATGTTGTGATGGCATCAATCTCATGAACTCCTATCGCTCTCCTTCCACTTACCCCTCTATCATCTGTCACATGGTTATTGGTGGCCATGTCTTCTAGCAAATCATGGGCCTCATGTGCTGTCTTCTTCATGAAGGTTCCACCTGCAGCTGCGTCAATGATGGTTCTTGTGGTCCCGCTTAGCCCATTGTAGAAAATATGGACCAAATTCCACAGCTCAATGCTATGATGTGGACACTTTCTTTGCAGATCTTTAAATCTCTCCCAAGCCTCATAGAGTGACTCTCCATCAGCCTGGTAAAAAAATTTCAGCTCTCCTCTCAGCTTAGCGGCTTTGGACGGTGGAAAGAACTTTGCCAAGAACTTCTGTGCCAACTCCTGCCATGTGAATATAGAATCTATAGGCAGGGAATTCAACCAAACTTTTGCTCTATCCCTGAGTGAGAAGGGAAAAAGCCTCAATCGGATGGCGGCGTCAATAACGCCATTATACATGAAAGATGCGCATAGCTCCAAGAAATTTGCTATGTGCATATGAGGATCTTCAGATGGCAACCCTCCGAATTGAACTGTATTCTGCACCATACTCAGGATCGCAGGCTTGATTTCGAAATTATTTGCTCCTATTGCTGGGAGCCCGATGCAAGTTTGTGCTCCATTCACCCTTAGCAGTACATAATCTCCCAAGCTTCTCTCAGATTGGACCTGGACCCTTTCTTCCACATCCATTGGTAACCTCCGGGGCATCATCTGGTTAGGTTGGTGATCACCTAACCCTTCGTTCATCTCATTGTTTTTCTGTAAGCCTCTCATTGCTATTAAGGCCAATATTCGTTTGTTTCTCCGGTTCTGCTTGCAAGTCTTTTCAATCTCCGGATTGAAGGGAACAAGTGTATCTGCTCCTCTTCTCCTTCGCATAAACTAGATGCCTGCAACAGATCAAAATCAACAAACAGATCGCGGCGCACGTTTCATCAATAAAATAAAGTAAAAAAATAGTAATAAAAAGAAAAATAAAAACTAAATTAGAAATTAAGAATAGATAGAATGATATCGAACTACGCCAATCCCCGGCAACGGCGCCAAAAACTTGATGCGCGATTTATGCATACGCTAAACGCAAGTGCACATGTCGTGACAAGTAATATAGTCTAAAAGACCGAGTTATCGTCCTTAGGGATTAATGTCCAATTATCAACTTCTATTCTGTAGTATCCATTTGGTAAACGATAATTTGATGAATTGGTTATAGCTATGATTATAGATGCTAACTAAATTACTTTACTTTAATTCAGATATAGTGGAAATAGGGCTTCCAAATCTCCTCGACTATCTGCTCGCTTTACTCGTTAATGCAACTAATTATGGTTCTTCTTCTATTTTGAGATAGCAGGTTAACTAAGCTGTTTTATACTCCTGTTAAGGTAATATAAACACTCAACCCAAATGTAGAACCCTTCTATCTTTCGATGACAAGATTGACTACAAAGGAGGATTAAGAGCAATAACCTATTAAGCTACACAAGTATTGGGGTACTTTCGTCCATAATTTAAACCTATGTTTATTCAACTATAGCATATTCACAATCTCCCCTTTCGGATTTTGATTAGAAATCATATAAGTTATGATAATTAGTGATCAATTAATTACCAAGCAATCAAAACAAATATTGAATAAATCTCAATAATAATAAGAAGAAGTCAAAACATGCATTAATTCATAAGAACGAGGTTTATGTGATTCAACATGGAAGACCCTAAATTAAGTTAGTTCCTAGCCATAGACATGCCAAGAACTAAACTAATATCCAACATACACAAAAAAAAAAAACAAGAAATTACTTAAAAGTAAGTCTCCAATCTTGATCTTCAAGTTGTGATGAATTGTCAAGTGTGGGATCCCCAAAATCTGACCTAAAAGGTCCTTTTATAACTTCAAAAACGTCCAAAACCTTTTCCTTCTTGGCCTTGGCCCATTCCTATTCGGATTTGGCTGATTTCCCGCCTCGGCGCCGCGGCCCTGCAATCGGCGCCGCGGCGCCGAAACTTCTGCGGCTCTCTGCTCTTTGGGCGTCGTGGCGCTCTGCTGCTGCTGGTTGGTTGGCGCCGCGGCGCTGCCCTGTTTCTCACCCGGATTTCCAACTTTTTAGCTTTTTGAGCTCTGGAACCTCTGTTTCTGCCCTCTTTTCGCTCCTTTTCGCCAATGTGTCATTTTAAACCATTGTGACTCAAAAGAAAGAAAATCTATCCTAACACGACACGTATTTGTATAAAAATGGGCAAAAGACTAACTAAAAATGACTCAAAAGGTGTATATAAAATACACCGATCAATGTTACATCCCATATTTCCAAGGAAATGATATGAGAACGTACTTAAGGATATAAGATTTGAATTTTGGAAAGGAAGAAAAATTCTCGGAAAAATGTGAAGAGAAAATTATTAACTCGGAGTTAGATTCCCCAATTTGGATTTATGGACTTAGTATATTATTGTGAAGTCTTGGAATTGATAATATGGGGCCTGCCGAAAATTTCGCAATTTTACGGGACCCTTCGATTTTAAGATATTTTATGAAGTGGGATTTTTGGTCAATGGGAGGGTGACACGTATCACTCCTCCACTTGTCATGCTAAAGGAAATATCTATATAGAGAAAGAGATGAAGACTTAGACATTTTTCATCTTCCAAGCTCTCTTCTCTCTCCTCTTAACCCAAAATTTCAAAAATTCAAGAACAAATTTTCCAAGAATAAAGGTTGATTATTATACAAGATTAAGAACACTAATCAAGTTCTAAGACAAGTTAACTCTCCAAGTTCTCCAGAAATCTATGTTGGCCAAAATTGGGGTTGAAAACCCTAGCTTGTTCATCAACATTTTGGAGGTAAAACATGAAGGGAAGTTGGTTATAAGCTTGTAGAGGATACATGTGTGTGATTGGAACTTGAAGAAGTGGAGCAAAACAAAAACTGCGGGCCAAAGTTGAGCGGACTGCCTTGGACGATTTTTGGGCAATTTTAAGGTAAAAATTCTTCCTTCTCTTGAATTAATTGGATATTACATATTGTTATAATTTATAGATGAGTTTGTGCTAAAAATAATGAAGGATAAAAAGTGTTTGGACAATTTTGATAGGGTTGGCCGAGAATGGCAATTTTCGGATGTTGGTGTCGTTGGCTATAATTGTTGTTATTAACGTCACCTATTGCATGTTATAATGAAGTAATATTGTTTTTGACAAGTTGTTATGACTTGTATAAAAGTATTGGAACTTGAATTGGATTAAAAAAAGATTATGGAAAGGGTAATCGTATTGGGGTTGTTGGTCGCATATTCTATGAAATTGTTGGACGTTATTATACAGTTTTTAGGGACTGTTTTAGGGTGTTGGAATTCTGAAAATTCAGCTCTCGTTATTCATGTTTAAGTGTGGTTATTGCTAATTAAAGTCCTAAGAGATTAAGGGTATGAAAAGGTGTTAAAAGGCTTCACATTTTACCCTTGTTGTTGTTGGATATTGGACTGATTTTGTGGACTGTTTTTATGTGATTATGGGGCAGAATATTACACGTAAGGTAGGAGTGTAATCCCCTTTGGTTGTTGTTTGGTTGTGCCCTTAAATAGTTCCTTGGTTATTGATGAAATTGGGCCTTTGAAATGTGGAAAAGTACGTATAAACAAGGGAAGTGCTGCCCAAATTTTTGTAGAATAAGAGAACCTTTACTTGGTATTAAACTACACTAGTAAGCTTGAAATTGATAGAAGTGTTGTTGTATTTATAGGTTGAAGTACATTGAGACGTATTCTAGATTGTAGAGTTGGTTAGTTCGTCAACAAGGTATGTGAACTATCCCTTCTTCTTTTGGCATGATTTGATTTTATAAAGTGAGTGGATTTTAATCCTTATTGATAATTGATTATGTCACGACCCAACCCGATGGGCCGCGACCTGACGCCCTAATTGGACGCCATTACACTAACATGTCACATAATAAATTGACAATTAAGGGTAGTAGAAAATTCGACAGCACAACGCTGCATCTATAACATATCCCCAAAATAGACGAGCCGGCAAGACTGTCTTACACAACTAACCGACATATCTCAACAGACTAGCCGACTAGGCTGTCACCAAATAACATCATGTAAATAAAGCAACAATCATAATAGGCAAGCCGGCAAGGCTGCCCCATTATATACGGGAACACCCCCAAAACAAGTACAAATACACAGCTAGCTTTACCGCATAAACGTTCTACACAAGTCCAAAACACATCTATCACCCACAATTGTCTACAGACCTCTAAGAGTGAGTACGATAGTGACATAAGACGGGACAGGACCCCGTCGTGCCCATAAAATATATACAATCAAAATAAAGAGGTTCTGTACCAAATAGCTAGCTCCGGAACAATGAAACTCTCCAACTGCTGAATAGAGGTCCTAAACTAGAGGACCACCTGGCGAGAACACATACTGCGGGCATGAGCATGACCCAGAAAGAAAATTCGATCTGAAATAATGTACTGAGTATGAAGACATGAAAGACTGTAAAATAGATCATAATTGTGCCCAGCAAAATAGAGGGTCAACTGTGTCTATAAAAATGAGAGTCATATCAGAAACCATGAATGCCTACCATAAAATCATCATGTCAATATACACATGCAGTAAATCACATAACGTGTCTACCTCGAGGGAGGGACTCGATGAAATCTGTATATATATATATATATATATATATATGTATAACGTGTCTCGGCCCTGTAATGAGGGACTCGATAAAGGTATATATGTATAACATGTCTCGGCCCTGTAATGAGGGACTCGATAAAATTATCAATATAACATGTCTCGGCCCTGTAGTGAGGGACTCGATGAAATCATATATGTATAACATGTCTCGGCCCTCTAGTGAGGGACTCGATGGAATCATCATCATCTTATATGTACATATAACGTGTCCCGACCCTCTAGAGAGGGGCTCGGTGAAATGAGTAATAACCCTTGGCACGAGCAGAGTATCATGAGCAACCATATATCACTTAAATTATCATTTGACTCTCAACGGAATAAGAAAAGGCATTATCATATAATATATCATTTAAATCATCTTTTGGTAAATCAAAGCGCTTACCGTGTCATATAATTTAAAAATATCTTTTGGAAAGCCGAGGCACTTATCATATCATGAATCATTATTTTATTAAAATCGGACTTTGGAGGAATCACGTACGTCCGCCGTACTTTCATTAAAATCATGTCAAAAGAAAGAAGAAAGATTTTCACAAAATCATGCCAAGGAAAGAAAGGATAGTCTCACATACCTCTTAGGCGAACTACTCAACTCAATACTACAGTATGTCTCGGCTAGTACTTTAACCTATAATAAGGAGTAATACGTTCGTCAATTCCATGATTGTAATATAAGTTATATTGAATGTCGACTTCCTATTCTACAAAAATATGGGCAACATTTCCTCTGTTTATGTGCGTATCCACAATTAACCAACAAGCCAGCAATACCAATAACAAGTCATCACTTAAGAATATAATCACAATAGCCCACATATCATCCTTATACAACCTTTTTCTTGACCTTCATGGACTATAATCCAAGCAACAATTTAGGTGATTAGTTCACTTATTTATTCTATTCATTCAACCCTTTAATCCATAACGAAGTAGTTCATTAAGGCAATCCATAAATTCTAATAGTGCCAACAAAAGTTCAAGTCTTCTAGTTTACAACACCTCACCTTACTACACTTTAGTTCCTTGTAAGATATGTATTGGTAACTATCACAAGTTCATGATTTATTTTCCATCATTATAACTTAACAAAACAACCTTTAACGAGTCAACGTCCAACAATCTCATTGAAGTTTCGGCTAACAACAATAAGAATTCCACCACTTTTTTCTTAATTCTTAGGATCCAATTCATGTTTCAACAATTTCTTATGAACAATTATAATATAAATGTCAAAATTTTCTTCCAATTTTCAACATGCAATTAGTGATAATAATGACAACACAACAATCAAAGTCAATGTATACAAACATAGCCCAAAATCGGTAATTACCATTCCAATTGACTCAACAACATCAACAACAATCACATGCAATCTCTTATTTCCAATTCCTCTTTAACATGAGTTTATCCCTTAACTACAACATCATTTAATTTTCCAAATACTCTATGAAAAGAAAAATTCTTACCTTAAAGTTGTGCCAAACCCGAATCTTGGATGCCTTCCTCAAGAATTTTCGTCACTTACTTTCCCATGAACAATTTGCTCTTCAAATCATCATTCTTTTCCCTTCTGTTTTCTTAGCTCGTGAAAAGGAAAGAAATATATGATGCCTCAGTTAAGAATCATTTAGACAATTTCTTTTTTTTTAAAGACCCTCCTGCACGAAATAAGCCCCTTTAGCATATAAAATTTATCCCATTTGAAGTGCAGTCAAATTCTCTTGAAATTACTTTGCTGCATACCTCTAATTCTTAATGGTCGTGGGCCCCACTATCCATAATCACCATTTAGTGATTATTCTCCATGAAATGATGACACCAAATCCATGCAAATGCAAATTCATTTAACTGCATTGCCTCCTACTGCCACGTGCAATGGTGGTGGTATTGGCCACTTACCTTCACATGCACAATTATTTAATTTAATTAAGTGATCTGCCTCCGTATAATTTATCAATTATACACATAATTAATTCTCGATCCCAATTCAATTAAATCCTAAAAACTCAAAAACAATCTTCGTATACTCGATGTCATAATTCTTATAATACGACACTAGTCTATAACGAGAATATACAACTATCATTACTAATTTCCAACGTCACACACGTGGTAACCAACATTTTTCCGGAATCACATCCTTTTGTATACTAATTTCTTTATTAGCATACATAAATATACTTTATATCCAATATTCGAATCTTACTTCCTTAATGACGTTCTTAATTATCGTCTTAAACTTACGGGTGTAACAGATTTGATTTTAGAAAGTGAGTGGATCCTAATCCTTAAACGATACTTGACTTGATCTTTATAGAGTTCTATTGGAACCTAATCCTTAGTGATACATTCTATTGATTGTACTTTGGGTTTCTAAAATGGAAGTTGTGTACATATTCTATTGATAGTACTTTGGGTTCCTAAAATGTAAGTTGTCTATCTATTTCATTAATAGTACTTTGAGTTTCTAAAGAGAAACTGTTCTATCTATTTTATTAATAGAACCTTGGGGTTTTCTAAAAGAAAAGAGGTGGTAGTACCTTGGTTTTTCTAAAATGGAAGAGGTGGTAGTACCTTGGTTTTCTAAAAGGAAAGAGGTGGTAGTACCTTGATTTTTCTAAAAGGGATGAGATGAGACGTGCCTTTGATTTTATAGTAAAGAGTTCATTTTAATGATTTTAAAAGTGAAAGTACCTTGATGCTACAAGTGCTAGTGTCTTGGGGGATTTATAAATGAAAGGATGTACGGTAGACGTACATGGTGCTATTGGGGTTTGATAATGCCTTGAGATTTTCTAAAAATGATAGTTGATTCTATTTGTGCTAATGAGAGTCAAAGATGATGTAAATTACACATAGTTTCTTGTGATAGCTATATGTGTACATTCCTTTATATTTGGATCGTGTCCTAGAAAGGGTCGGGTACAGTATACCTTAATGGGTAGGACAATGTATATTACATGACTTTACCGTGTCCTAGAAAGGGTGGGGCAGTATACCTTAATGGGCAGGGCAGTGTATATTACATGACTTTACCGTGTCCTAGAAAGGGCCGGGAAGTATACCTTAATGGGCAGGCAGTGTATATTACATTACTTTACCGCGTCCCACAAGGGGCCGGGCAGAATACCTTACATGACTTTATCGCGTCCTAGAAAAGGGTCGGGCAGAATACCTTACATGACTTTACCGCGTCCTAGAAAAGGGTCGAGCAGAATACCTTACATGACTTTACCGTGTCCTAGAAAGGGCTGGACAGAATACCTTATATTATTTCATGGACAAGGTCCATGGTGTGAATTTAGATACTCATGTGGTCACCTTATATTATAGATATATGTGTGGATTGTACATAGACATTCTTGATTTGACACGGTTCTCATATTTTTCAAAGGTACAGTTGAATCTCACTTTTAAAAAGGAAGTACAGTTGGCTCTTATTTTTATATGGCACGGTTGGATCTGGTATTTGATTTTCATACTTGTCCCTGTCATCTTTTTTCCAGTTTGATCTTTTTACTGTACTTTATGTGTACATACTTAGTACATTATTGTACTGACCCCCTTCTCCGGGGGGCTGCGCTCATGCCCGCAGGTATTAGGGACTCAGTTGGGTGATCCGCGAGGTTAGGATTTCCATCAATCTTTTATTGAGATGACTCCACCATTCTGGAGTCTAGTCATTATGGTACAGGTCTTCCATTATGGCTTAGGTATATTCAGAGGTACGGCGGGGTCTTGTCCCGTCATAGTTACTGTCAATCTTAGAGGTCAGTATTCATATGTGGGCTGGACTTGTGTGAGTTGTACAATTGTAGGTCCTTTGAATTGTTTTATATATAATGGCGGTTTTGTCGGCTTTGCCTGTTTTGTAAAAAAAATGATGATGAAATGAGTTTTCTATAATTTCCGCTGGTTTAATGTGATGTATAGGTAGAAGGGTGCCCAGGTAGGGCACCAGTCGCAGACCCGGGGTTCGGATCGTGACAATTTTGATCTTCTATAGCTTAGCATTCTTTTATCTTAATTTAGTGTAAACAAATCATGACATTAGGATTTATTGTCACGCCCCAAATTTTCCTAAGTCTTTACTTAGGGCGTGATGGCACCTGGACAATTATTTTCCACCAGGAGCACCATTTAATTCTCTTTATTTAGAAATTTAAACTTATATTCAAATACGGAGCTATTAATAAAAATAACAATAAAGAAATTTGTTTATGACTTTATTGAAAATATAACGCGAGCCCATACTCGTGCAAATATTGTTTCTACATAGACATACTGACAAATATTATTCTAAGTTGGAGGGGAGCCCATTCCACACGGGCATTTTTAGAGACCTTGGTGACATTCGAACTTTGGCGAGTACCAAGCCCGATGCAATGGACTTGGTATGACAAGAGGCTGCGGGACGATCGCTAGCCTTGGCGTGGAGCCTTTCCTCTATCACGCTATCCTGAAACATGTTAAATAAATAGTCACCTACCAAATTTGAGTGAGAACCTTACCCTGCAATTCAAAGTAACACCACAATATTCCAAGTGCAATCACATTATAACGTAATAAGCATATTGCAAAAACATATCAGGTTACAACATCTTTAAATATGCAACAACTCCTCATAGGAAATTCTCGGTTTAACTAACACTTCATTTTATCTCGTATTATACGTTAAGACATTCCCCTGCATTTCCACATGTTTATTACATTTATATATTTGTGAACGTGTATTCACTTTTCATATTTATATATAGGTGAACATGTATTCATCTTTCATATTTGTTGCGGCGTGCAACCCGATCCATTATATTTATGTATTTGTGAACACGTATTCACTTTACGTTTTGTTGCGGCGTGCAACCCGATCCATTATGTTTACGTATTTGTGAACGTGTATTCACTTTACGTTTTGTTGCGGCGTGCAACCCGATCCATTATATTTACGTATTTGTGAACATATATTCACTTTACGTTTTGTTGCGGCGTGCAACCCGATCCATTATGTTTACGTATTTGTGAACGCGTATTCACTTTACGTTTTGTTGCGGCGTGCAACCCGATCCATTATATTTACGTATTTGTGAACATATATTCACTTTACGTTTTGTTGCGGCGTGCAACCCGATCCATTATGTTTACGTATTTGTGAACGCGTATTCACTTTACGTTTTGTTGCGGCGTGCAACCCGATCCATTATATATTTATATATTTATGTGAACACGTATTCACTTTTCATATTTTTCATAAGATCAAATAAATACTATTCTCTTTTCTAACATTCATCATTCATACTTGTAACGATTATAACCTTTTAACCATAACTCCAACTAAGGTGTTTCTCAAGCGGAAACTAAGGTAAGACGGGGATCTTTCACTGTACCAAATTTCATTTAAAACTACTTTGGGTAACTAACACAAATTTATCCTCAAAACAGCCACATGAAATTTATTTCGGCAGAATATTTATTAAACAACACCCAATCTTAGAATAGTCATAACTCCTAATCAGAAACCCGTTCAAGCCCCATAAAATCTCAAAGCAGCGAGAACAGAGAGCTACACGTCTCCATGTGAACCATCCTTTCATATTCTGTACCATTTGGTACAGTTTTACACTTTTATTCGCTGCCCTCCCTGGATCTCGATAGATCCGAGGCAGAAACTTTAAACAGCGATAACTCTCAATCCGTAAGTCGGATAGACCCCCGTAAGGTCTCAAAATGTCCACAACAAAGATATCTAGAACTTTCATTTAGAAACAATTTTCATATTCCCCACAGATTAGTACAGTTTTACGTTTCAACGTCCTGCCCTTCTGAATTCCGATGAATCCGAGGCAGCAACTTCAAACTACCATAAATCTCAACTCGTAAGTCCGTTTTAACAAATTTTTATCTATATCTGTCCGTAACAGAGAGATTTACAACCATGTAAATTTTCATACAATTCTAATAAGTAAAACTCAATAAAAACAGTCCGTAATTATGCCTTTCCGAATTTCGACCAAATCTAAGGCAGGAACTTTGAACTATGATAACTTTCAAACCGTATATCCATTTTACCTCATTTGTGGTTCTATATGATCATATTAGAGAGGTGTACCACTCCTCCGAATTTCATCAAATTATAACGATTATAACTCAGTGAGAACAGTTCGTAAAGTTTATGACGCAACTAGTTGTCTAAACAATCAAAAGTTCAATATTTCTTTTCAACATTCAATTCTTATTCTAACATGTATTGAACTTAAAATAAAGGATATTACCAAGAATTTCTGAGTGAGAAAACTCACCTTGTATGTGTGAAATGATTGTTATTCGGTTCTTATAAGGTGCTTGCTCCCTAGTATTTCTTTTTTTTTTGTTGTTCTTCTTACTTTCTTGTTTTTTTTTCCAGAATTTTCCTCTTCTTGTTCACTTGTTTTTTTCTGATTTTCTAACCTTGATGTTATGTACTTTGTTTGTGTGTAAATACAATGTATATGTGGAGGTGATTGTATAACTTATGGGAGGTGAAATGACAAGAGTTGGAGGGGAAATGAAAAGGGGGGGAAGGCTTTGCACACGTACGTGCATGCTGCAAAGTTTTTTTTTTTTCTTTTGTTTTTCTTTTGTTTTGTTTTCTTATTTTTCATTTCATCTATCTATTTATCCAACTTTAACACTAACTCTATCCCATGCAATTTATTCTTTGTTTTCTTATATATATATATTTTTATTAACCCAACCACAACTATATATTATTTTTTTATTTTTTTCCGAATTTCACATTCTCTCCTCCTTAAGCAACATTCGTCTTCGAATGTGAATAAGGTCGTAACATAATCACATAGACACAATAATGTTTATTGTTATTGTCACAAATTTGGGGCTTCACATTCTCCCTTCCTTAAGAAGCATTCGTCCTCGAATGAGAATAAGGTTGTAACACATGCATATAGACACGCAAATGGCACACATATGAAGTACTATGTAATGCATTTTTTTTACCTTAGTCAAATAGGAATGGATATTTGACTTTCATCGCCTCTTCCGCTTCCCAGGTGGCTTCCTCTGTGGAATGATTCTTCCATTGGACTTTCACGGAAGCAATATCTTTATTTCTAAGGCGTTGGACCTTTCTATCAAGTATTTCTATCGGAGCCTCTTCATATTGAAACTCTTTATTAAGAACTATCTCCTGGGGAAGGATGACGTGACTTGGATCGTGCAAGTATTTTCGTAACATTGACACATGAAATCTGGATGCCTGCTTCCAGTTCTTGTGGAAGTGCTAATTCGTAAGTCACATTCTCCACTCTTCGCAAGATCTCATATGGCCCAATAAACCTTGGGCTCAATTTCCCTTTCTTACCAAAACGCATCACTCCCTTCATTGGGGACACTTTTAAAAATACTTTCTCCCCCTCTTGGAATTCAAGATCTCTTTTCCGATGATCCGCATAAGACTTATGACGGCTATGAGTATTTGATCCGCTCGAATCATCATGCCTTATCATTTGTTTCTTGAATGACTTGGTCCGAGCGATTGCGTCTCACCACCTCGAACCATCAGTGGAGACCTACATTTCGTCCATATAATGCTTCAAACGGGCCATTTGTATGCTAGAGTGAAAACTATTGTTGTGGCGAACTCAATTAGACATAGATGGTCGGCCGGCTTCGAAAATCTAACACACAAGATCGCAACATGTCCTCAAGTGTTTGGATTGTTCGCTCGGCTTGCCCATCTGTTTGCGGGTGGAAGGCGTGCTTAACTTAACTTTTGTCGAGACCTGCTGAAACTTTGCCAAAAGTGTGAGGTGAATCGAGAACCCTATCTGAAATAATTTGTAAAGGAATCCGTGTAACCGCAATCTCCTTCAAATAAATCTGTGTCTTGTGGTGCGCGTCACGTAGTCTTGACCGGTAAGAAATGGGCTGACTTTGTAAGTCGATCAACAATCACCCAAATAGAATCATACCCTTCTCGAGTTTTGGTAGACCGATTACAAAATCCATATGAATCGCCTCCCATTTCCACGTGGGACCCCAATGTCTGAAGTAATCCGCGGGTTTTGATGTTCGACTTTCACTGTGACATATAAGACACCTCCCGACAAACTCCATGGCGTCCTTCCCGTCCGTCCACGATAATTTGCCTTGAGGTCCCGATACATTTTGTTGACCACTGGATGAATGGAATATCTTGTGTTGTAACCTCATCTAAGATCTTCCTCCAGATCCTTTACCTTAGGAACACATAACCTACCCTTATACCGAAGGGTTCCGTCATTATCTCCCAATGTAAACTGTGAAGGTTTTCCCTGTTGGATCCTCTCCCGAAATCCAACAAACTCTGTATCCTCAAACTGACTTTCTTTTATTTCTGAAGCTAAGGCAGACTGCGAGGTATCATGTACCACCACCCTACCTTCACCGATCTCGATTAAGCTAACCGAGGTTTCCCGATCTTTGTACCTCATGAACAATACCCTCTTTTGTATTGCCAAATGGGCTGCGCCCATTGATCTCCTCTCGAGTCGTCAGCCACCACGTTGGCTTTCCCAGGATGGTAAAGAATACTAAGGTCATAATCCTTAAGCAACTCTAACCATCTTCTTTGTCGGAGATTCAAATCCTTCTGCGTGGTTATGTACTGCAAACTCTTATGATCTGTAAATATGTCCACATGCACACCATACAAATAATGTCTCCATATTAGTAAGGCAAACACCACCGCAGCTAATTCCAAGTCATGAGTTGGGTAATTCTTCTCATGTATCTTCAATTGTCTAGGTGCATACGCAATAACCTTTCCAAACTGCATCAAGACACATCCTAACCCAACTCTAGAGGCATCGCAATGATCGTGAACCCTTCTTGTCCCGATGGTAAGGTTAAGACTGGTGCAGTAGTCAACAATTCCTTTAGTTTCTGAAAACTTGCTTCACATGCTTCTGACCACTGGTACTTAACCGCTTTTTAAGTCAACCGGGTCAAGGGAGCAGCAAGACTAGAAAAGCCTTTTACGAATCTTCTATAATACCCAGCCAAACCCAAGAAACTTCTAACCTCTGTATGAGTGGGCGGTTTTTGCCAGTTCTTCACTGCTTCTAACTTCTGGGGGTCTACCATAATTCCATCCCTTGACACAACATGGCCCAAAAAGGTTACCTTTTCCAACCAAAATTCACACTTTGAAAATTTAGCATATAGTTTCTCCTGTTTTAAGACTCGAAGCACTACCCTCATATGCTCTTCATGTTCTTCAATATTCTTACTGTAAATTAGGACATCATCTATGAACACGATCACGAACAAATCTAGGATTGGTTTAAGATTTATTCATTAAATCCATAAAAGCTGCTGGGGCATTGGTTAACCCAAAAGACATGACCAAGAACTCATAATGGTCGTATCGGGTTCTAAAGGTCATTTTGATATATCATCCGATTTATTTTCGGTGATGATATCGAGCGAGATCAATCTTGGAAAAATAGCTAGCTCGCGAAGTTGGTCAAAAAAAAAAAATCATCGATTCTTGTAATGGGTATCGGTTCTTGATCGTGACCTTATTGAGTGCCGATAATCGATGCACATTCGAGCGATCCGTCTTTCTTTTCACAAACAGATAGTGCACTGAGGGAAAACACTAGGCCTTATAAAGCCTTTATCCAGAAGATCTTTCAATTGTTCTTTTAACTCCCTCAATTCAGTTGGGGCCATTCGATATGGAGGAATAGAAATGGGTCTTGTACCCGGAATTAACTCTATAGCAAACTCCACTTCTCTATCCGGAGGAAGGCCTGAAAGATCTTCAGGAAAAACCTCCGGAAAATTTCGAACAATGGGGACATCATTCACTGCTGGGGATTCTTTTTGGGTATCCACTATATTAGCCAGATATGCATACTCCACTCTGTGACTTCTCAATAACTTTTGAGCCTCAAGGTAGGAAATAAACTGACCTGAGGATATTCCAACCCTACCCCTTATAACAACTTAGTTCTCGGGAAAAGTTAATCTCACTATCTTTCGTGACAATCTAACATGGCATAACATGCCGACAACCAATCCATACCCAAAATGACGTCAAGTCTACCATATCAAGTAGTACTAGGTTCACCATTGTTCTCGCCATTCACTTCTAATGGAAATTATTTACCACGAGAGGCCCAAATTGAGGCCCTGCGGTGTCATAACCTCAAAGGTTCACTTAAATAAGAAGGTTCTACGTGTAAATTCTTAGCAAGGCCCGTTGACACATATGAAAATGTAGAGCCGGGATCGTATAATACAAATGCAGGAATACTCGAGACTAGCAAAATACATGTGACCACCGCATTAGATGCTTCTACCTCATTCCTATGGGGCAAAGCGTAGAGCCGAGTAGAATTGTTGGGTTGTTGACCTCACGACTCTGGGGGTTGGTTTCCTGATTTTCCACAGAGGCGGTGTGGTTGCTTCGACCTCACTGAATAGATTGAGTTTGGGTCCTCTTCGCAATCCACGCATAGTGGCACGACTCTCCACGATTATAACATGTCTTCGTTAAGATCCGACATTCTCCATTGTGTTTCTTTGACAAATCTTACAAATCGGTTTGTCACCTCCGTGTTAGGATTGGTGGCCTTGTCTGCTACCTTGGTAATTAGACCAACTGTGCCCTTAGGCTTGAAATAAGATCGGCGACAGTTGGTTCGATCTGAAGATCCCTTACTAAACTATTGCTACGATTTTGACTCGGTTAAATGATCACGGCGTCCAAATCTCTTCTGCGAATATTCTCTTTTGCTTTAGCGAAACCTTCTACCCTTATTGTCATACCGACGATGCGAAGGCATGCGATAATGGGCTAATGCCACTACCTTATCTTCCAAGTTTGGGTTTAAACCCCAACAACTCTTTTGACCTTCTCCTTTCTCGTAGGAATAATATGCGTTGTATGCCGACAATCGGATGAATTAGGTATTGTATTCTATCACATTGTCTCCTTGTTTCAACAGTTCAAACTCACGTCGAGCGCATATTTTCGGAGTTAGGCATGTACTTTTCAGAATGCGACTCGAACTCCCCACGTCATCGGTGGTGACATCGAAAATGATTTCTTCTAAAATTTCTCCACCACACACGTGTCGTCCACTAACCGCGATTACCAAATTGACGTCATGCTTCTCCACACATCCTCGTAAGCGATGAGGTTTTCTACCTCATCGAGAAATACTATTGGGTTAGACTTGTAGTCCTTCCCTGTATAGATATGTTCCCTTCTTCTCACAAAATTTGCCCCATAGTCTATCTGGTACCTCTCCTACCTTTTCGGTCGGTGGTGCAGTCACATCTGGTTATTTTATCGTTGTACACTCCCTTCCACAATCCTTTGAAGGAGGTAGTACGAGAACCAAGTCTTTGAAAAGACTCAAGATAGGCACGAGAAGAGTATGAAAGAAGTGAAACTTTAGGATGTTATTCCGTTTACTTATTACTAAGGTGGCGCGCACACCGTCGCAATAAGTAACCGTTCAAACACCCAACTCGAAGAAACTTCCTAGAATCTCCTAACCTGGTTTAGCTTTGATACCAACTTGTCACGCCCCAAATTTTCCTAAGTCTTTACTTAGGGCGTGATGGCACCTGGACAATTATTTTCCACCAGGAGCACCATTTAATTCTCTTTATTTAGAAATTTAAACTTATATTCAAATACGGAGCTATTAATAAAAATAACAATAAAGAAATTTGTTTATGACTTTATTGAAAATATAACGCGAGCCCATACTCGTGCAAATATTGTTTCTACATAGACATACTGACAAATATTATTCTAAGTTGGAAGGGAGCCCATTCCACACGGGCATTTTCCGAGACACCGAACCGACATTACGAACTCGACAGTACCAAGCCCAAGCAATGGACTTGGTATGACATGAGGTTGCGGGACGAGCGCTAGCCTTGGTGTGGAGCCTTTCCTCTATCACGCTTTCCTGAAACATGTTAAATAAAGAGTCAGCACTACCATCTGGGGCTGAGTGAGAACCTTACCCTGTAATTCAAAGTAACACCACAATATTCCAAGCGCAATCACATTATAACGTAATAAGCATATTGCAAAACATATCAGTTACAACATCTTTAAATATGCAACAACTCCTCATAGGAAATTCTCGGTTTAACTAACACTTCATTTTATCTCGTATTATACGTTAAGACATTCTCTGCATTTCCACATGTTTATTACATTTATATATTTGTGAAGCGTATTCACTTTTCATATTTATATATAGGTGAACATGTATTCATCTTTCATATTTGTTGCATGCAACCCGATCCATTATATTTATGTATTTGTGAACACGTATTCACTTTACGTTTTGTTGCGCGCAACCCGATCCATTATGTTTACGTATTTGTGAGCGTGTATTCACTTTACGTTTTGTTGCGGCGCAACCCGATCCATTATATTTACGTATTTGTGAACATATATTCACTTTACGTTTTGTTGCGCGTGCAACCCGATCCATTATGTTTACGTATTTGTGAACGCGTATTCACTTTACGTTTTGTTGCGGCGCAACCCGATCCATTATATTTACGTATTTGTGAACATATATTCACTTTACGTTTTGTTGCGCGCAACCCGATCCATTATGTTTACGTATTTGTGAACGCAGATTCACTTTACGTTTTGTTGCGTGCAACCCGATCCATTATATATTTATATATTTATGTGAACACGTATTCACTTTTCATATTTTGTAAGATCAAATAAATACTATTCTTTTCTAACATTCTCATTCATACTTGTAACGATTATAACCTTTTAACCATAACTCCAACTAAGGTGTTTCTCAGCGAAACTAAGGTAAGGCGGGATCTTTCACTGTACCAAATTTCATTTAAAACTACTTTGGGTAACTAACACAAATTTATCCTCAAAACAGCCACATGAAATTTATTTCGGCAGAATATTTATTAAACAACACCCAATCTTAGAATAGTCATAACTCCTAATCTGAAACCCGTTCAAGCCCCATAAAATCTCAAAACGACGAGAACAGAGAGCTACACGTCTCCATGTGAACCATCCTTTCATATTCTGTACCATTTGGTACAGTTTTACACTTTTATTCGCTGCCCTCCCTGGATCTCGATAGATCCGAGGCAGAAACTTTAAACAGCGATAACTCTCAATCCGTAAGTCGGATAGACCCCCGTAAGGTCTCAAAATGTCCACAACAAAGAGATCTAGAACTTTCATTTAGAAACAATTTTCATATTCCCCACAGATTAGTACAGTTTTACGTTTCAACGTCCTGCCCTTCTGGATTCCGATGAATCCGAGGCAGCAACTTCAAACTACCATAAATCTCAACTCGTAAGTCCGTTTTAACAAATTTTTATCTATATATGTCTGTAACAGAGAGATTTACAACCATGTAAATTTTCATACAATTCTAATAAGTAAAACTCAATAAAAACAGTCCGTAATTATGCCTTTCCGAATTTCGACCAAATCTAAGGCAGGAACTTTGAACTATGATAACTTTCAAACCGTATATCCATTTTACCTCATTTTTGGTTCTATATGATCATATTAGAGAGGTGTACCACTCCTCCGAATTTCATCAAATTATAACGATTATAACTCAGTGAGAACAGTTCGTAAAGTTCATGACGCACCTAGTTGTCTAAACAATCAAAAGTTCAATATTTCTTTTCAACATTCAATTCTTATTCTAACATGTATTGAACTTAAAATAAAGGATATTACCAAGAATTTCTGAGTGAGAAAACTCACCTTGTATGTGTGAAATGATTGTTATTCGTTGCTATAAGGACTTGCTCCTAGTATTTCTTTTTTGTTGTTCTTCTTACTTTCTTGTTTTTTTCCGAATTTTCCTCTTCTTGTTCACTTGTTTTTTCTGATTTTCTAACCTTGATGTTATGTACTTTGTTTGTGTGTAAATACAATGTATATGTGGAGGTGATTGTATAACTTATGGGAGGTGAAATGACAAGAGTTGGAGGGGAAATGAAAAGGGGGGGAGGGGAAGGCTTTGCACACGTACGTGCATGCTGCAAAGTTTTTTTTTTTTTTTTTTTTTTCTTTTGTTTTTCTTTTGTTTTGTTTTCTTATTTTTCATTTCATCTATCTATTTATCCAACTTTAACACTAACTCTATCCCATGCAATTTATTCTTTGTTTTCTTATATATATATATTTTTATTAACCCAACCACAACTATATATTATTTTTTTATTTTTTTCCGGATTTCACATTTATGCACATAGAGAACAGGGACATAGCAGGATCACATGACACTAAAGTTAACATGTATGATATAAACATGAGAGCATGGCATGTATAGGCATGACAGAGCTAAAAAACTAAGCTATTGGCAAAATCTTAAACTACACCATCCATATAGAAGTCACAGTTCCTACAAATATAAAGCATAAGTCAATTAAAATGTTCACAAATTAACTACCACATAAAACTACAATTCTTAGAACCATTTAACTCTTTGGTATATCACATATGGATCGTGGGTTCATCTAAATGCATATTATGAGCTATTCAATCATATTCAAGAAGGCCTTGGATATCTAAGGTCTCAATGGTTACTTAATATTCTAAGATTCTCAAATATTCCGCTTTTCAAGCTTACATTATCTTTTCCCCTTATACGAATGATGTAGCTTCTCATAATCTCAAAATCATTTTGCCCTTCTGGCATATCAATAGTCGGGGTATAAATCGCTACACCTTCCAATCAATTACTAAAGCTTAAACAACTCATGATATCCCATAATCACTTCAGGCAACACACATATGGCCTTAATAAATATGTTCATATAGATGCACATCATCATCACACAAACTATACAACAATATTACCAACGGAAATACGAAGTCCATATATTCCCTACTGGGCCGCTGTCGCTTCTTTTGGGAGAATCGCTGTAACACAATAATTCAATTATAAAGGAATTATCCTAATAACATAGCTCTATCGCACGATCTTAGAAGGATAGAAACCAACCCTAAATGTCCGGAAGCCTGCGTATAAGTATGGTGCACAACATATCCATACACAAGACTTTACTAGACACGATCTGTAGACATTCCGAGGACTAACTGCTCTGATACCACTTTTGTCACGACCCGACCCGATGGGCCGCGACCCGGTGCCCTAATTGGACACCATTACACTAATCTTTCACACATAATCACACGGATACCAAGGATAATGTAAAACATCGGTAATACACCTGTCTCCAAAGGAGTCACGGCTAAATTCATATAATAAATAGGCAAGCCGACCAGGCCACCACTATTTATAGAGATATCCAAAATGGCTCACAACCATACACATATAGAACGCACATTTACCACCCACAACTGTCTACAGACCTCTAAGAGTACGATAATGACATATGACGGGACAGGGCCCCGTCGAGCCCCTAAATATGCATAAGTAAAAATAAGGTTCTTGTCCCAAAATGACTAAGCTCTGAATCAATGGAGCTCTCCAAACAGCTGAACAAGAATCCTAGACTAGAGGACCACCAAACTGAGTACCTGTACCTGCGGGCATGAAATCTGACCCACAGGAAAGGAGGTCGATGCGATAGAATGTACCGAGTATATGAAACGTAAAGTACAAGTAGATAATCATAACTGGCCAAAACGTACAGGAGACAAGTAAGAGAATCAACTATCGAATCCAACTGTGCCATATATAAAAATATGAGAGTCGATTATGCCTTATAAAAATGAGTCATATCAAAACCATGAATATACATCCATATAATCATATATATATATATATATATATATATATATATATATATATATATATATATATATACTATCATGAGTATCTATACCCGCATCATGGATGTATGTCCACAGAATCATCATACATATACTATCATGGGTGTCTTCACCCGCATCATGTATACATATCCATGGAATAGTCATATATATACTATCATGGGTATCTATACCCGCATCATGGATACATGTCCATGGAATAATCATATATATACTATCATGGGTATCTATACCCGCATCATGGATACATGTCCATGGAATAATCATATATATACGTATAACGTATCCCGGCCCTCTAGTGAGGGACTCGGTGAATTCTTATAATCATATCCAGTACAAATAGAGTATCATGAGTAACTATACAATTTAAATCATCACTTTGACTTTCAATGAAATCATTATAATAAACTCTTTATTGAAAAATCATAGGCACTTCTCATGACTAACATCTTTAGAAAATAGACTGTATAGAAAACATGTACGTCCGTCGTACTTTCAATAAATCATGCCAAAAAAGAAAGAAGGGAGAGTTTCGCATACCTTATTGTCGAACTAACCAACTCACTAATTAAAGTACGTCTCGTCTAGCACTTCAACCTATAACAATAGTATTTCGTTCGTCAATTTCATGTCTTCTAGTATACTTAATATGTATCGAATGATGACTCTCTTTCCTATAGAAATTTGGGCAGCACTTCCCCTATTTATATACATATCCACAACTCATAAACAATGTCAACAATACCAATAACCAAGCACAACTTAAAGAATGTACCAAAACAGTCCATAAACCCAACATACGCCATTGTTATACATCCTTACTCTTTACATTATGGAGTACAACCTAAACGGAAATCAAGATGACTAATACGCTAATTTCTCATGTCAATCTAACTCATCTAATCATGTTTAAACAGCCCATTAAAACATCCCACTCTTCAACAACAATAAAAGTGAAATGTGTAGCTTTTCTACACCTTTCTATACCTTAATTCCTTTGAGACGTGTATTAGTAATTACCACATAGTCTATAATTCCAGAATCATAGCTTGAAAACACAGCCCCTAAAACACCACACAACATGTCCAATGATTTCGTGCAAGTTTCGGTCAATACAACATAGTTCCATAACTATTTTCTTAACTTCTTAGAATCCAATTCACTTTTCAACACTTTCATATAACCAATTATAACTTAAACATAAAGGTTTCTTTTCAATTTCAACATGCAATTAGTGACAAGGATAACAACAATAACATTCAAATCCAATGTATCGAAATCAATCCAAAATCGGTCCAACAACACATTACAACAATCACATGCATTTTCTTACTTCCATTTCCTCTTAATCTAAGTTCATCTCTTAACACAAGTTCAATTATTAAACTACAACAACATGCAACTTAAATTACACCCTAAGAAGAAGAATTGTTTACCTTAATCTTGCCCAAAAACTATCCCTAAAACTGGTCCAGCAGCCCGTGACCTCACTGCCTCCCTTTCACCATTTTATCATTTCTTCAATTCCAAAATGACATGCATGAATTCTATGAGTTTAATCCCTCTTCCTAGCATGTTTTTATTCCAAAATTTCCATCCAAAAACCCACAATTTCCTGGACAGAAATCGGCCCAGCAGTGGCGGTTTACATACTGTTTTGGAGGTGACCTTGGCTTGGAACTTTGTAGAGGAGTTTATTCTTGAAAAGGGGGTTGATTAGGTCTATAACTTGGCTATGGAAGATGAGAGAAGCTTGAAAAATTTGTGGAGAAAGATGAGAAGGTGTGAGGGATGAGAGGAGGGTTGTTTGGTCGAGAAAAAGGGGGAATGAGGGAGTCTTGGTAAATACAAGCTGAAAATTAAATGGGCATGTTGGCAATTATGCCATCTTGTTCCCCTCAATAATATCCCTTCCCCATAAAATTATCCCACAATTAATTAATCCCCCACATAATCAATCTTATGTATATAAAATCTAAAAATTCGAAATGTTCTACCAACATAATCAATTCCCATCGTCACACTCGTAGTATTCAAAAATTATTCTGGGATCACCTCCTTTGTATACTAATTTCCGGATTAGCTTATATAAATATACTCTATATCCAAGATTCGAATATTACTTTCTTAATTATGTTCTCTAATTGTCGCCTTAAAACTACGAGGTGTAACATCCTTCCCTCCTTAGAAACATTCGTCCTCGAATGTTCATCATAGGTCGCATGCTATAAAAATTTCGGCAGTCTCCTTTATAATTATACCTACCAACCTATATTCAACAACCAGGCTAATTAGACACCTCAAAACAACTAACATACATATAGCAGGCATCTTAGTATAAAAGTGCTAACAACCACAAATAGCAGCTAATGAGAACAATGCTAGATGCAACACAGATCAAGCAGACCCCAAGGCATGTAATAGTTCTTATCAAGATTTAAACAAACTATTTATAGACACAAGACGGGCATGTAACGTATCTACTTAGTCATACCAATAGAATTCTTAGTCATACCCATAGAATTTAAAGGTTATGTTTTTAAAACTGAAGGGTTGAAATAAGAATTGTCTTGTATCAAGCTAAGCGGGTCACTTTATAAGCACAACAAACATTTTAGGAAACTAATTAGTTCTATCAATAAGGATATGCACTCCTGGATTTAACCTGATTGTTCCTAACCTCAGAGGCAACATGTAATATTAGGATGATAATAGGGATCATTTTAAACAAGAAACCATTCAAGGCCATTAGCTTAACTCTCACACTTGCATCTAGACTAAACATGAACATATTCAAGATATTCCCATACTATACCTCAGTATTGACTTCATGATTTTAGAATGATACAAAAGGAGGCTCTAAAAATAACAAGAACACCAAGTAGATACATATGAGTCACATAATCCCTATATCACGAATTATATTAATCTCAACAAACTATATCAAAACCACATTCAGTTTGATAGGGATAGATACAGAACAAAAATAGGAAAAATAGACAAAAACAATCAAACCAAGTACAACTCTCATATCAGATATTAATCTTACTTAACAAGGACATATTTATGCATGACATAAGAAAAGAATGAACATGCTATCAAAACAAACAAAAAATTTGCCATTCTCACCTAGATGAGAAGTACAATAAAAAGATTTAGATGGGAAATTCTAACTCAGACAAACTATTAGGTCAAGTATCAAATCCTCAAGTTGAACAATCTTAAAGAAATAAACATATGCATGTATTGCAATTAATCTTCTATCCTTGTATGATACTTTATTATCCTAAATGATTTAGATACAAATAGAAATAACCACATAGCTAAATAAGAAAGATAGTTTAGACTCTGATATACAGATGTCCAGTAGACCTTTGTGAATTAGCTCCTCAAGTTAGCTTACATAATTTCACATAATTCTACCATTCAAACTGTTAGCAACACATAGAAGCTTGCATAATGGTTTGGAGCTTCTTGTTTCTTGCCTAGATATGCGTCTTCACTAGATGGTTGGACCTCTAAATGTGAAGTGGCAACATGAACATATAGAAGGAAGTAAGTAATCCCTTAAAATGTACTCATGACACGACCACTTTTTTTTGTTGAATTAAGCTCGTAATAGGGCAAGAAGTACACATATGGAGACACCCTCATGGTTCAAAACAACACACAATACTGAACTTCATAAACATACAAACCTCAGAACTTGGGTAGTCTAAACCAAATTGGTCACTGAATTATATCAGATTCAGACTAACAGAACTAGACTCAATGTGGATAGACGAGTTGACCAAGTCAACTCTCATACGGTTCTTCACCAAATTATTTCAGACAAAGTATTTCATATTCATCATTTCAGGGTCTTGGAAAATGACAAGTTGCAACATGCATTCTTAAATTCTAAGTTAACAAAAGGCACAAACAGAGTTCTAGGTGGATGCAAAGCAAGATTATAGGATCACCCTACTCAATTAATGCAGTTATTACAGGCAAGGGGGAGGAATGGTTAAAGAAGAACACATTTGAGAAATCATTCAAAGAGCAACATGAGCTATCTATGATGTATCAATGTCAACATAGGCATTTGAGCATACTACACATAATAAGATCAAACAAGTTTTCCCAAATTTTCAGACCAAGCAAAACACCAGACTTTGAAAGTTAAAGAAATCAGATCAACCACATGTGTAGCTTCTCTATCCTATGATCATCCCATGTTAACCATTCGACCCCTAATTATACCTAATCTTCTCATTCAAAATAAATAGGAAGTAAAACAGTTTATCAAATAAGAGCAACAAATAGACCAGGTTAGGATTATCATGATTTCTATGAGCTTAGTGGTGTGCTAGGCACATGTTGGGATGTAGGATACAACACATGAAAGGTTGGAACTGGTTCCAATCAATGAACATCAATTACAATATTTTGGCCTTAGAGTGCTACACCATGCTCCTACAAGACATCATAGACAAGACTAAGGTTCTTAGATAGGCTTTACCCTCACAATAGTTATGTATTAACCAGTTCTAATAGAAAACATGACTTTTAAGAATAAACGGCATGTATCAATTCTTTTAAAACAAACAAATCCTATCATGTCAGTGAGTCTAATGCAATTTGAGATGAAGGCAAAGTTTTACACATGTGATTGGACTGACAGTGTACATAATCTTGAGTAGGGAACCAGCTAAGCAAGCATCATTAAAAAGAACTTGATTCATGCACACAAACTAGACATATCACATTGAACCGGTCATGGTCAAGTCTACACACATGTTAAACATAACCCCAATGATTTACTTGTCATGCAATATCTCATCTTAAACATTCAGATTTCCAAATTTTAATTCAAGCAGTAGGTGCTAAACAAGGTGATAAACTTGAAAATTTCAAGTAGACGCATAGAAGATAAGAACGTAACTTAAATATGCCATATTGAGCACAGATGAATATCATTTTGATCTTCTATAGCTTAGCATTCTTTTATCTTAATTTAGTGTAAACAAATCATCACATTAGAATTTATGCACATAGAGAACAGGGACATGGCAGGATCACATGACACTAAAGTAAACATGTATGATATAAACATGAGAGCATGACATGTATAGGCCTGACAGAGCTAAACAACTAAGCTATTGGCAAAATCTTAAACTACACCATCCATATAGAAGTCACATTTCCTACAAATATAAAGCATAAGTCAATTCAAATGTTCACAAATTAACTACGACATGAAACTACAATTCTTAGAACCATTTAACTCTTAGGTATATCACATATAGATCGTGGGTTCATCTAAGCACATATTATGAGCTATTCAATCATATTCAAGAAGGTCTTGGATATCTAAGGTCTCAACGGTTACTTAATATTCTAAGATTCTCAAATATTCCGCTTCCCAAACTTACATTATCTTTTCCCCTTATACGAGTGATGTAGCTTCTCATAATCTCAAAATCATTTTGCCCTTCTGGCATATCAATAGTCGGGGTATAAATCGCTACACCTTCCAGACAATTACTAAAGCTTAAACAATTCATGATATCCCATAATCACTTCAGGAAACACACATATGGCCTTAATAAATATGTTCATATAGATGCACATCATCATCACACCAACTATATAACAATCTTACCAACCGATATACGAAGTTCATATATTCCCTCATGGGCCGTTGTCGCTTCTTTTGGAAGCATCGCTGTAACACAATAATTCGTTTAGAAAGGAATAAACCTAATAGCATAGCTCTATCACACGATCTTAGAGTAATAAGGATAAAAACCAACCCTAAATGTCCGGTAGACTGCGTATAAGTATGGTGCACAACATACCCATACACAAGACTCTACTAGACACGGTCTGTAGACATTCCGATGACTAACTGCTCTGATACTATTTTTGTCACGACCCGATCCGATGGGCCGCGACCCGGTGCCCTAATTGGACACCCTTACACTAACTTGTCGCACATAATCACACGGATACCAAGGATAAGGTAAAACATCGGTAATACACCTGTCTCCAAAGGAGTCACATCTAAATTCATATAATAAATAGACAAGCCGACGAGGCCGCCACTGTACATAGAGATATCCAAAATGGCTCACAATCGTACACATATACAATGCACATTTACCACCCACAACTGTCTACAGACCTCTAAGAGTACGATAATGACATATGACGGGACAGGGCCCCGTCGAGCCCCTAAATATGCATAAGTAAAAAATGAGGTTCTTATCCCAAAATGAATAAGTTCCAAATCAATGGAGCTCTCCAAACAGCTGAACAAGATTTCTAGACTGGAGGACCACCAAACTGAGTACATGTACCTGCGGGCATGAAACGCAGCCCTCCGAGGAAAGGGGGTCAGTACGAAATAATGTACCGAGTATATGAAACGTAAAGTACAAGTAGATAATCATAACTGGCCAAAACGTACACGAGACAAGTAAGAGAATCAAATACTGAATCCAACTATGCCATATATAAAAATATGAGAGTCGACTGTGCCTTATAAAAATGAGAGTCATATCAAAACCATGAATGTGTGTCCATATAATCATATATATATACATACAATCCTGTGTATCTAAACTCGCATCATGGATGTCTGTCCACGGAATCATCATACATATACTAGCATGGGTGTCTACACCCGCATCATGGATTCATGTCCATGGAATAGTCATATATATACTATCATGGGTATCTATACCCGCATCATGGATACATGTCCATGGAATAATCATATATATACTATCATGGGTATCTATACCCGCATCATGGATACATATCCATGAAATAATCATATATATACGTATAACGTGTCCCGACTCTCTAGTGAGGGACTCGGTGAATTCTTATAATCATATCCAGTACAAATAGAGTATCATGAGTAACTATACAATTTAAATCATCACTTTGACTTTCAATGAAATCATTATAATAAACTCTTTACTGAAAAATCATAGGCACTTCTCATGACTAACATCTTTAGAAAATAGACTGTATAGAAAACATGTACGTCCGTCGTACTTTCAATAAATCATGCCAAAAAGAAAGAAGGAAGAATTTCACATACCTTATTGTCGAACTAACCAACTCACTAATTAAAGTACGTCTCGTCTAGCACTTCAACCTATAACAATAGTATTTCGTTCGTCAATTCCATGTCTTCTAGTATACTTAATATGTATCGAATGATGACTCTCTTTCCTATAGAAATTTGGGCAGCACTTCCCCTATTTATATACATATCCACAACTCATAAACAATGTCAACAATACCAATAACCAAGCACAACTTAAAGAATGTACCAAAACAGTCCATAAACCCAACATACGTCATTGTTATACATCCTTACTCTTTACATTATGGAGTACAACCTAAACGGCAATCAATATGACTAATACGCTAATTTCTCATGTCAATCTAACTCATCTAATCATGTTTAAACAGCCCATTAAAACATCCCATTCTTCAACAACAATAAAAGTGAAATGTGTAGCTTTTCTACACCTTTCTATACCTTAATTCCTTTGAGACGTGTATTAGTAATTACCACATAGTCTATAATTCCAGAATCATAGCTTGAAAACACAACTCCTAAAACACCACACAACATGTCCAATGATTTCATGCAAGTTTCGGTCAATACAACATAGTTCCATAACTATTTTCTTAACTTCTTAGAATCCAATTCACTTTTCAACACTTTCATATAACCAATTATAACTTAAACATCAAGGTTTCTTTTCAATTTCAACATGCAATTAGTGACAAGGATAACAACAATAACATTCAAATCCAATGTATCGAAATCAATCCAAAATCGGTCCAACAACACATTACAACAATCACATGCATTTTCTTACTTCCATTTCCTCTTAATCTAAGTTCATCTCTTAACACAAGTTCAATTATTAAACTACAACAACATGCAACTTAAATTACACCCTAAGAAGAAGAATTTTTTACCTTAATATTGCCCAAAAACAGTCCCTAAACCTGGTCCAGCAGCCCGTTACCTCACTGCCTCCCTTTCACCATTTTATCATTTCTTCAATTCCAAAATGACATGCATGAATTCTATGAGTTTAATCCATCTTCCTAGCATATTTTTCTTCCAAAATTTCCATCCAAAACCCACAATTTCTTGGACATAAATCGTCCCAACAATGGCGGTTTACACACTGTTTTGGAGGTGACGTTGGCTTGGAAATTTGTAGAGGAGTTTATTCTTGAAAAGGGGGGTTGATTAGGTCTATAACTTGGCTATGGAAAAATGAGAGAAGCTTGAAAAATCTGTAGAGGAAGATGAGAAGGTGTGAGGGATGAGAGGAGGGTTGTTTGGTCGAGAAAAAAAAAGGGGGGGGGGGGGGGGGGGAATGGGGGAGTCTTGGTAAATACAAGCTGAAAATTAAATGGGCATGTTGGCAACTATGCCATCTTGTTCCCCTCAATAATATCCCTTTCCCATAAAATTAATTCCATAATTAATTAATCCCCCACATAATCAATCTTATGTATATAAAATCTGAAAATTTGAAATGTTCTACCAACATAATCAATTCCCATCATCACACTCGTAGTATTCAAAAATTATTCCGAGATCACCTCCTTCGTATACTAATTTCCGGATTAGCATATATAAGTATACTCTATATCCAAGATTTGAATCTTACTTTCTTAATTACGTTCTCTAATTGTCGTCTTAAAACCACGAGGTGTAACAATGATAGTGTGAATTTCCGTAATGGAAGAAGTATGAGCGGAATGTCAGTTTAAGGAAAGCAGTAAAGAGAGTAGCAATTAAAGCAGTAAATTACAAAATTAAAAGCAAACAATTTAAAGCATTTACAACAAAATAAAAGAAAAATAAAGCGTAATATTTAATTAACCTGGGTTTGCAATGGTCAATAACCTGATTTCCCCAGCGGAATCGCCATGTTGTCGCGCCCGTTTTTGACCTCGTGGTCGGAACGGTATCCAAAACTTTGCTCTTTTGGCGCGGTTCCCTGGATGGAGCAAAAATGCTTGTATTGAGGAGTCGCCACCTAATTAGTTAAGTCAATTAGGACACTTGAACTATTGCAATAAAAATACTGCAATGGATCTCCATTTAATGGTCTATAAAGTTAATGAGATTCTGGATCAGGGTTCTTTATTATCCTAAAGGGAAGGAGTTAGACATCCTTTAAGATCCGCTAACTTGCGGCTATCCGATCAAACCTAGGTTAATTATATATTGACTTTTTATTCTACATATTCTAAGTATTTTTCATAATTTACAATTAAAATAAAATGCAATACAGAATAATAAAACTAAAATTAAATACAACAACATAAAATAACACTACGGGACATCTTTTCGTTTTTTTTAGTCTTTTTAGGTATTCTGCACAAGATGCATCTTCGGGAACCTGTATAAACACTTAGTAAAAGTGTTAGTAATAGAATGAATAATTCTAAAGCAATGACAAGAATTAATAAGTAAACCAAAAAATAAACTCGTCTTTTGTACATAGGAGGCCTTGAAAATCAGATGGAGATTCCTTCATCAGCCATTGTTATGAACAATACAATAAAATAAATAAAACCTTCAGATTCGCACCCAAACAATAATAGTTTTGATTACGGAGGGCTCAGATATGAAAAATGAAGTGGGGCGTCCTAAACAAGTCTTGGCTGCGAACTAGTGACTTATTAGTCAATCTAATCGTCTCGCCAGCGCCTGTTGGCATCCGGTGTAAATATAAGAAATCATCAACGCCCGAAGATTTTATTTTCTGTCTTTGCAACTGTGGAGGCCTCAAAAATCGACGGATATTTTTTCATTGGCCAATGTAGTATCATGTTCGAAATCAGTACAATATCAAAAGCACATCTGCTGTTTTAAATCAGTAAAAACATGCCCATAAAATAATAAGAAGGGAAAAATAGTTCAAATAATTGTCGGAACAGTAACCAGATCATATCAACACAACAACAACACATCGAACCAGTGGTCGACGGAAGCAATAGCCGATGAATCGTCGGCAAACCAAAATCCTCCAGAGTTTAAAACTCTGGCCAAAATCAGTCCCAACAAAAAAGATACCCAAAGGTAAAATATGAACAGAGGTCGCCAGAGTTCTCAAAACTCCGACAGATACCAAAATTCAAAAGTCAGTCCAACAACAAAATAGGTAAAAACGGGTCCTGATAGTAAGCCGACAGATTTCGCCGGAGTTGTGAAAACTCCAGCCAGATAAAAATAATCCCAAACTCAGTCCAACAACCAACAACAATATAATAGTAACATAAACGGAGAAACCAACAGTGTCGCCGAAGTTTTTATTCCGACAGATTTCAACATTACCAACAGATGGAGGGCAGCGGCGACGTTACTTCCACGGCGAGGTCGCCGGAGCAACACCACCGCAGTGGTGAGGTTCGACGGTGAGCAGTGAGGTGGGGGTGTTGCGAGTATGGGATGATGTCGTGGTTTGCCGGGACAGTGAAGGTAAGCGACGGGTCTGGCGTGGAAGTGGTGAGTTTTGTATGGAAAACGTGATGTTGCTGCTGATGTTTTCTCTTGTGTGTGCGTGTATGTATGGAAGGATGAGGAGGATGAGAGGAAGATGAGTTTAAAAAATGAAAAGAGAAGAGTAAGGGTTTTCGGCTGCTGGTATTGGAAATGGAAAGGGGAATCTCATTTTTTTCAAAAAGATGACAAATGGAGGAGTCTATATAATTGAAAGAGAGGGAGTGCGTTTTAAGTTGGGGCGTAGGGAGTAGAGGTATAGGGGAATGGGGTATGCGGCTGATGGGATTTTTCTGAAAAGGGGGGTGGGTGAAAAAGATATAGGGAATGGGTGGTGAAGGAATACCAAAAAAAAGGCAAAAGGGGAATGAGTTGTTGAATTGGACTGATCAGGATTGTGTCTCGGATTGGACTGGTTTGACTAAAAATACAAAACGGGTTTATTATTTAAAAGAAAATTATTTAAAAGATTCAAAATTATTAAAATAAAATAACTGAGTACTAATAATAAAAATATAATATTAACAACGATTAATGCTTAATTTAAAAGTAAAAGATGCGATGCCATTTTGTGTAAAATAAAACATAGAATATTAAGTAAAAATATACAAAATAATGATTAAAATGTGGTGTCATAAAATACTTAAAATTGCAACAAATAGTCAAAAGATGGGTCAAAATTGGGTGTCAACATCAGCAACTTTCGAGTCCTATAGATCTGGAACGTCTTGTTCCAGACTATCAGGCACTCATGGGTTCTTGTTAACCTCGAGCAATTACTTCTTTTTCCTTCTCAAAGAAAGTTATCTTCAAAGAATTCATCATTTTTTGACATCAAGAAGCGATAAGCACTACTGTTATTTGCAGATCTATTAGATATCACTACTACAAAAAACAGCTTAGATAGCACTTATTTTTGGGCTTACATAGCGCTTTTAAGCGCTATCTAAGATACCACTATGGTAGCAAAGATAGCGCTTTAAAAAGCGCTATACAAGTTTTGCACTTAAATAGCATTTTTTAATAAGCGCTATCTAAGTTTAATATAAAAAATTTACCACTCTGAACTTAGATAGCGCTTATTTAAGAGTTATTTAAGTATTTAACATCTTTTTTTTTTCGTTTTTCATTTTTTTATTGATTTTTTGGTACATAATTTTTTGTGGAAAAATATTTAAATATTTCACCTAATAAATAATGATTTTCAATTCATCAAATAATACAATATAATGATAAATAACACTTATCAATTCATTCGAAACAGAAAATAATATAATATAATGATAAATAACACTTATATTTTTTTACCACACAACAGATCCTGCTATGTATTTATGCCAAACTAAAAAATATTCAATGTAATAGCCCTATTAATCAAATTATAGTTTTAATTGATCAAAATACAAAGTTTTAACTGATCGTATAGTTAAGACTCGATCCAATTGAACTGCTAAATTCACCATCAAACATGACTTATTTTCTCAGCCTCTCCCTTGAGTGTAGTCTCACAATTATCTGAATAATGTAATGAATGTAAGTTCTTCATTGTTTATTCCTTCCTGCTCTTTCTAAACTCACCCTTGAGTGTAGTTAAAAATTATCCAGATTGGCTCATTTCAGATTTGCATTTGTAAGATCAGCACTGGTAACTTGGGAACTTTTATATTAGTAAACAAATTAAATATGAGAGCGAAATCTAAAACTGTTGAATTATACACACCCGTAGGTGAGCAGAGCGGGGATCAGCACCACAGAAACTACAGTCTATCAAACAACCATCTACAGCAGATAACAATGATAAAATAATGCTAGCATTAAAAACTCAATTAAACAAGCAACTCATTTGAGCACGGACATAAACCACAAGCAAAACATGACTTAGTTAGACTAGTGTTGGGGAAATAATATAATGAAAATCTCAATCACAATGCAAGTAAGAGATGGTATTAGTAAACTAAGTTTTAGTAAGAAGCTAAATCTGATAGAAAATCTAATATGAAGCACTGCAACATCAGTAGATTTTAAGAGCAACAGTCAAGTATAAAAATTTATCAGACCATGACAAGAAATTCCCCCAATACGATATAGAGTCAGTAATGGCAGCCCCCCTGCTACCAAGGTCATCCTTGTAAACTAAAAACCAATATATGGAAACTTTAAAAAAAATTGATTTTTTATGATAATCAGGCAGGACAAAAACAAGCCAGAGAGATAAGCACTTCTTTAAGTCAACTATAACAGGTCATCTAATATTCCAAAATCACAATTATATGAGAGATAAAGTATGTGAATCTATTATTTTGTTTAGATTAATTCCAATTAGAGTTCTGAAACAAGATAATACAATTGTGAATGAATAAACACTTCTTTAAGTTCATCAAGGAAGGTGCCCCCACCAACACTTGTTCCACTTACTCGTTGAAAACTTGTCTTCTTCATCCACCTAACAGATGCCGAAGTTGTTAGGACAAATAATTGTCATCATTTGGCTGACATATTTCAGTGAAATGCTTGCTTATAATCTATAGACTATAAATAGGATTCCCATGGATGAATTGAGTATACCTACTAATTTTTCCCCAAGCGTTAAATCAACCTTCGCGTCGGGCAATAGCTTATATTCAGAAGGGGACACTGGACATCAAATGAAATATAGCAGTTAGTTCACTATGGATCACAACTATGCTAGAACATGTAATTATGCTATAATAGAGCTAAATCAGTTGGGAGAAGAACATTGATGAACATAATCTGCCATAACAATAGAGTTTAAATATGATTAGCAAATCAGAACTCTTCTAATAGAATCAATCTTCCACAAATATAGTGATACTTCGTATAGTACTTTCATCCTCATAAATCTTCAAGAACGTTCTTCAAAATCTTCCAGAAACACGCATGTATAACCACAATTAATCACAGATTCATAATAAATACATATATAAGCCAAAACTGAATGTTGTACATACGAATTAGCTGAAATTTTCTCTATCCATCTTGAGGCAGAGAATAAAACTCAATTAATCTTGTTTTTAAACTTCAAACGTAGGAAGCGTTCAATATACGATGATATCCATCTTGAGTCCCACTAATACGAACAAATCAAAGAACATACAAACACTAATTAACTAAATGAACAATTTATGAAAAACAGGAAATACAAATAAATCGATTTTAAACCAAACCAAAATCTAATCACAAAAAACCTAACTAAAATAATACATTTTGGGGAAGGGTGGCCGAAATTGGTGTAGAGGAGCTAGACTTTGAACAAAGCATGTGAATCGCGGTGGTGTGATTGTCATTGTTGGGTGAAGTCGCGCTATGCTGAAAAAATGGAGAAGTGGTGTCCCGGTGGTTGGAGGTAGGCGGCGCGAACTTAGAGGATGGGGATAGGGTTCTGGTTTTGTGGATAGTCGCGGCGAAAGGGTGGTTGGAGAACTGAGAAGCGGCGGCGAATTTAGGGTTGTGGCAGTGACAGAATGTTGGTGGAATTTAGTGTTCTGGTTTTGGCTGCTTCAGAAGAAAGGGGGAGAAGGGAGAAGGGAAGAGACGAAGGAAAGGAGACGGAAAAAATGGGTGATGCTTTTCTCTTTTCTTTTTGTTTATTCTGTTTTAGTCTTAGTTGCGCTTCTTAAGAGCTATTGTAGTGTATACTACTATAACGCTTTAAAAGCGCTATTTAAGAGCTGATATATACATTTTTTCCAAAATAAATCACTTAGGTAACGTTTCTATCTCAAGACTCACTTGCATAGAGCATCTTAAAAAAAAGTGAAAAACGCTATGTAAGTAATTTATGTTTAAATTTTGATTTTTTTTTAATTTCAAAAAGTCAAAAAGCGCTATGCAAGTGAACACTTAGATAGCTCTTTTAAAAAGTGTTATCTAAGCAGCGTTACCCAAACAGAAATCTGTAGTAGTGTATGCAATCTACAGTCTTAGGTCCAACTTGACCTGTTTCGGTATTCTAACCTCTACCAAGCCACCACATCACAACATTTGTAGGTGAGATCCTTTCCATGTTTCACATGGAGGGTCATCATTATCCTTATGCAGAGTACTATTGAGAATCGCAATAGCTGTAAGGATCGTCTTGCACCACATATTTTGGGCATACGACTTTGCGCTTGGCTAACACTATTAGATTGAGGTGAGTAAGGTGCAGTCGTTTGATGAACGATGTTTCACATTCTCCCCCTCTATCACTATGAATTCCTCAATCCGTAGGCTTAGTTGTTTTTCAACTTCTGTTTTATAGCGCTTATCTGCTTCAACAACTTTATTTTTATTTTTCAACAAAAGATGCAACACGTTGTACCTTCGTCAATGAAGGTCACAAAGTACTTGTCTCCCCCCTTTATTTTGTACAAGATTTAAATCACCCATGTTGGTGTGACTAAGTTCTAGAGGAGCGGTGCTTCTTTCGCTATTCCTTTGACGGAATGGAAAGGTAATTTTGCCTATTCGCCTACCTCACATTTCATTTTGAGGATTTACATTGACAGAAGGCAACAATCAAAACTTAGTTAGCTTTTGAATGACTTTCTATTTAACGTGTATTAATCTATAATGGCATAGATGCACAGATTACACATATATCATTCATTTGGCTACAGACATATTGTATCATTCTTAGTAATATTACAGACCCGTTGGACTAGACTCAAATCAGTTTGACCAACATCGTCCCTGAAACCAAGTTTGGGATATGTATCATCTCTTTTTAGATTGATCCCATTCCTTGAAGTCCTTTTAAGGATAACCTCTCCAACCCCTTCTACTTTAGAGGTAGCGTTACTTCACATGAACAACATCTTGCCCGTGGTTAGGGCGTAACTGGAGCACATGTGATCTGGATACTCTGGTCTACTCCAGTTGCTTTGGCAGACTGAGTGTCCAATTTCTTTTCTGCCTTTCTTTTGACCTTCAGATCATTTAAGACCTGGAAACTCTAGCCCACTCCAGTCTCCCGTAGGCTTTGTATGACTGAGTGTCCAATACCATCCTGTCAAATGAAGGATCTTCTGTCGGAATCAATGACAGGTTTATCTTTAGTCTCTTCTCTGGTGCTCGGGGAAATTCCTGGCGCTTACTTATGATTTTCCATAATTACAATTTTATTACAACCTAAGACCATATCTTTTAAGCTATTATTTACAATAGTCCAATCGTTAATCGGGAAGGTAGGTGAGATTAAACTTCTGATCTTAAAGCGTAAGAAATATAATTTTCCCTAGAAAACATTTTTCATATTCCTAGCATTACTTTAAGCCCTTTTTAATCTCATTATTGACAAGGAAGAAATTTAACTTAACCCAATTTCATATTATGGCCCACGTCAGTCACTTTGTTAGATTGCGTGTCCATTTTATCCTTACCATAATTCGGATCCTTTGTCGGGGAAAATATAACCCTTATGCTACAAGATAGAACCACATCTTCAGTCTTCTCCTCTTGTCCCAGTTGATATCCTTCACCTCTTGTAGGCGCTTGCTTCCACCATTGTCAGGAGTGGTGACTGCAACTCGTCCTTGATCCTTAGTCGTACTAGCATGATTACCGACAGTATCTTGAAGCTCAGCATCAGTGACAGAGATCCTACCTTTGAAAGAAATAGATTTGTAACTATCGTCAAAGAGAGAGCCAAAATTAGGACCAAATTTGAAAGCACGGTTGTTGACAGAGACTGTTTGAACTATTAACAGAAATGTCAACAGAACTGTTTTCAAGAAGAAAACCACTGCCAGATTTGGGACTATATTTGCTAGCAAACATCTTTCGAGCACTAATAGAATATTGTCTTAAGATTATTAGCAAATAAGAAATGTACGAGAATAGAAAATAACTATTACAAGTGCTTCAAAAGGGTAAACTATAAGGATTACAATAACAATAAGCTTGTAGTAAATAATGATTGTATCAACAATAAGCTTTTAAGTTCTTGAATCACTCTTGAGTCTTTGTCCCAATTGTCGAACGTTGTTTGAATCTTGATAACCTGAAATCAAGAGACACTAAATCTGACAATGTTACAACTCTGTTGAGTCGAGTGATGTTCACTCTGTCTTTAAGACAAGATTATCCCGTATATATCCTTTTACGTTAATGGACAATAGTCTCCCAAAATAAAATATCAACTAACAAATGATCAAAGAAAATTCAAGTATTTTTGGAGAAAAACTTTGAGTGGTTGAAGTATGCTAGAGAGGAAGAAGTTCAGAATTTCTAAGTGTTGCAAGTCTTTCAAGTGTTGAACAATTGAGCCAAAGGCCCCAATTTATAGTGTGTAAGATTTGTCCCTTCAAGTGTCAAGTAATGACATTGAATCACTCATGTAATGGCAATGAATTGCCCAGGTAATGGAACCATTTATCAGCCAAATAATGGTTGAAAACTGATGGAATGAATGTCATTGAGGGCAGCCCAAACGTCACAAAAATTAGATTTTCATTTCAGACTTTCTGTCTGGGTAGCGTCGCGGCTGGGTCCCGGAGATGTCGCGGCTCTAGTAGCTCGGGGATGAATTAGCTCTGCGGCTCAACTATTGGGGCGCCGCGGCGTCGCGGCCCTGGTGGTGGTGGCCCTGTGGCGTTCCCCGGCTCCGCGGTGGCGCTGCGGCCCTTCTCGGCTCTGCGGCCCTTTTCCGACTCTTTTCAATCTTTACACTATGCATACTTCTTCCTTCATTTACCAACGTGGAACACTCGTCATTTAGCTAATGACCGTCCATCATTTTATATCTCAAACATGTTACTTACGTACCAATATCTCTTTCACTAATGAAATTTACGATACTTGGCACTACGAGTGCACGTGTGTGAAAACGACGTTTTCGACATGCAGGGCCTCAATTATTTGAGTCATAAATAATAGGATAAACTTTATTCCACATTAATAAATTTCCAACAAATATGACTACACATAATGCTTCCTATAACAACCTAATCTCTTAAATAAGGTGATCTAATAGTTAGACAATTAAACATGCTATCAGAGCAAGTGCTAAAATGCTAGAAACACATCTCACGGTTGTCCATTATCAATGAAAAGGATTTTAGCGTGCTTGTCCAAAAGATAAAACAGAATCAGACCCACATCGTGAGGAAACATCTTGCGGAGAATTGCATAAGTAATTAAACTATACTATTTCTAAATTTTGTAACTCTTTTAAGTACATACATCTTGTTCATCCAAGAAACTCCTACTCCATCATTGATACTTCCTTTTGGAAATTATGTTGATCATTCTCTTGAAACATTCAACTTGACACAAAATCCTTAAGGTTCCTTCTTGATTGTAGCCAAGTTCATGAGCAGAAAAATCAAGCAAAGTTACAACACAAGGATGCTTAATCAACTTCGTGGGAATCAATATTTTCTCCATTACTTCTTCATTTCCAACAACAATAGGGACATACCCTTTTCGAATTGCTTGATCTTTTTCTTGAATCTCATAATCACTTCTTAATCTCACATAATTAAAAGAACACGTGAATTTCTTCACTCTCATTAATCCTGCTATTCTCACGCTCACAATTCTTTTGGCCATTGATAATTGGCTTGTAAACTCAAGTTTTTGTTTTCTTTTTAGTTGTGGTTATATACAAATATAGCATAAGATCTATTTATACCCTCTTGCATATAAAGATGTAAATGTGGAATTAATCTTTCTTCTAATTTAATTAATCGATTAAGTGACTCTAGCATCGACTCCTATGACGACTATGTCCAACAAACCTCCATAGTTAATTGAGTAGTAATAAAATAAAAGGCTTTGAATTTAATCTGGTGAATCATCAAATAATGGATTATCTTATATGTGCTTTGAAACATGTCCAACAAACCTTGATAGGTAATTAATTAACTTATAAAATACAAAGCTTTGAATTGTTAAAAATAAGCAGTTTTGGTGAATCATCAATATTCGATGGATACATTACTTAATGTATGAATTTCGAAGTAGTTTAATCAACTAAAATTCTAAACCTTAAGATCTAATTTCTTAAACAATTACAAATCATTGAAGAACGAAGAAAGATTAAAAACTCAGTAGTTGTATTATTTCCATTCATTATATTGTGAATTAGTTTGATTAAATTATTTTGGATGGAGACGTGGATCAGAATGAAAAACGGAAAGCCATGTAAGAATTATTTGAAATGATACTTTATTCATCTCAATGGTAACAATATATACACTAACTAATAATTAATAGGAAGATTAAGTCTTCCCTAAAATCCTCCTCCCTATCCCATAATATATTCCTATATTCTAACAAGCCATAATGTTTTTCTTTGTATTCGTATTCACCGGTTCGACGATTCGCGCCGCGAAAGAACTATTAAGAGAAAACTGTTTCCTACCTCTGTTCCTAGGACTTCAACCCGAATTTTCTAATTAAGAGTAAAAATATATTATCCTATCGCACCACATCCCTCGGTGGAGAAAGCCATAGTGTTTGACTACATGAGGTGTGAACAAGAAATATGACACTTTTCTCCAATGAAATAATATGTTTTACTGTAATTACTATGGTAGTCTTCTAACTTGGAACATCATTGTAACTTGTAAGTCCAATCACATTTGACCGTTGATATAAATAATACATAGTACTAATAGTAATTTAACTTGTATTTTACAAAATAATCTTTGAAAAAAGCAGTTATCTCACCTGATTGGCTCGATAATGTGATATATAAGTTATTAGGTTAATCAATCTTGAACTCTTATTTTATGTTTTTGTCATGTGTAGGTGTCAATCATCTCGACTATCTATACTTTTCTAAGTTTCTTTTCATATTGGAAAGGGAAAGCATAAAAAAATATATCATCTTTACTATAGTAATCTTATATATTTAATACTTGGGCGAATATTATATTGAAATTCCCACAAATTAGAGCTTCACACACACACCACACGCGCGTGCACGCACTATGAAACACATCAAGAATTAAAAATAATTAGAAAACATTATATTGTCAACATAGTTTGTGACATCAAATAGATGATTTAGTAAAGTGATCACTCGTTTAGGAAAATTAGGATATGCTTAAGAAATTATGCGCATTTGATTTAAGTATTTGAAAGCATGTTTAGTGACATGAATTATATATTTACTCACGAGAATTGACACCAAACATTTAAGTTTGTATTATATGCGTATATTGGTTTCATATATAAACCAAATAGATAGATATGTGGTACTATTGCACTAAACATGCTGAATCATCTATTGATATTTTGCTAAGAGTCCATTTATATGCCTTCACTATGTTCATGAATTAGATTTTGTCATCATTTTTAAACAAGGAAAGGTCAAGGCTCTAGCTAGTGTCCCTTATAACTTGCCAAACGACACTTCACAACATTGGCACACTGCACATGAATGCAAGACCGAAAAAACTGACAATTGTTCATATACAACATATCCAGTGAAATACCATAACGTGGGGTTTGGGGAGGTTGAGTGTACACAGACCTTACATCTATCTTGGTAGGTAAAACGGTTGATTCCGAAAAACCCTCGGCTCAAGACAAAGCATAAGCACAAGCACAATTATTCATATATTTATTAAAAATAATGAGTGATTTTTTCGTGCCGTCTTAAATTTACATTAGTTTTGAAAATCTTGGTATGTTAATTACATTCGTTTTGAAAGAGAAATACGATGATTGAAACAAGTCAGTTCTCAAATCAAAAATATTAATTTGAGCAAAAGAGGAGGTTGAGAAAAGAAAATAGAAACTGAAAGAGATGATAAAAGTACTTATCAATAGTAGTATACTTTACTCGAAAGGGGTGACTCAGTTTTTTTTTTTTTGAAGGAAGTCTTAGGTTACTCTTACTGCGATAATAAGGGGTTTGCCTTACGGATCGAAACCACGCCGCCAGGGTTTCCACACTTGGCGTTTATGTGTGATTTGCAGCTCAACCAAGAAGTTTATGCAGGATCGAATAGCGGTTGCGTGTCCTTTGTCAACAAAAAAAAAAAAGATAGTAATATACTTTTTTGCATTAGAATTTACAAAAAGCATGTTGCAGTGAACTATATTACAATATATATTTTTTTCCTGATACTTTAAGCAAGTCTTCATGTAACAGGTGCATAAATCAAGTGTAAGCAAGGATTCTTTTCTATAAAATGATTATAGACTGCTTATCTTGGTTGATAATTGAGACAAAATGACACCTATTTAGGCCCCTAAGGTACTAATACTAACTCCATATTTAAACACGTAAAAACTTACCTGCGTCGGTGTTTACAACAAATTACATCAACTTATCATGGTTAAGTGAGAAAACCTTATATGCAAACACATGATATGCATCTATTTATTTAGTGTAAATATCGAATAAGTAGAAACATACATCCTCAACGTCTGAGTAGAAAGCGTGGAAAGTTAGGTATAAGCTGTTCGCATAAGTTGGGCAATTCCACATTTTTCATCTAGTAGGCCAAAAATAGTCCGTCAAGCAAAGTAGAGGGGAAACAGTGAAGATCCAATAGCAAACTTGTCAATTGTTCTATACATTTTTAACACAACGTGCAAATATTTAGAACAAACACCCAAACTCCATCTTTAGTGAGTTCCTTTATTATTTCCAGGATAGTTCATGTGTAAATATATCAATTTATATGACCAATCACATCGATATCATATAGAATGACAGTAAACTCGCAATTCATTCAAAGGGTTGTATCAAGCCTTCATCAGAAATGAAGCAAACACAACATGTAAATGTCTGCGTAAAACAATTGAATCTGACAAGTATCTCAGTTAAAAGGAGGCAAAAGTCTAGAAATAAACCATGAATTTATCTCTAAAACAAATGAGACTGAATGAGAATTTTCAATCAGAGATGATGACTAGCGCACTTGGGATGTAGCAGTATTTGAATCTTCAGCTTGATATACAGCAATTAGTGGCGTCCCACTGTGTTGCGTCCTGTAAATCAGATAAACAACCTCACGATTAATTTGTTAATCTTGAGCAAAAAGCCCGTTGATTTCAGAAAAATACAGAAGTTTGATCTTACATCAATCATAACTTGCTTTTACATCAATTTAAAATCAAAGAATTGGGACACAATGAAGACATAATTAGAAGAGCACACATAAGTTTCTCTTGTTAGGCATACACTCATAGAAAATGCGCGCTAGAAATAGATTGAAAAAGCAAGAATAACAGCAGCAAGATAGCTTTGAAGAGAAGCACAATATAATCAGCCAATGCAAAAGTACAGTAATAGACATCAAAGAAGCAAAGAATACCTTTGTGAAATATTTGTTTCTTCAGATAATGCCTTCTCCAGTCTCTCCTCAAATGGTGTTGCATGCCAACTAACTTTTTGATCCTAAGAAGTCACAAAGCCATTAGCTTTATCCTTATTGAACTATATTAGCTGAGAGTAAGTGAATGAGTTAATTAAAGCAGAAAGTTTCACAAACCTCTTTGTACTTGTTAGTAGAATTTGGAATCCCGTTTCCATCCCACCATTTAGGAGATATACGAGAAGTTTCATCATCATTCCAATGAGCGGCAACCAACCCGATGATAGGTCTATCTCCAGGGGTTCTGCCATAATGAACATTTTCATCATAAACAGTACCAAGACGCTGCTTATTCTGCACTTGGCTGAATGAAGGTGGTTTTGACTCTTCAGGCCTTTGATCAGAATCTGTCGTATGACTGGACAATAATGTAGAATTGGAATCTTGAGTGGAGTAAGAACCTTCATCTGATAATTCCTTCAACTGTGAGGCATTGTCCACAGGGTTTAAAACAGGATACACATACTGAGACCTGATCCGTGCAGTTTTAGCTATTCCCATGCGGTCCAAATACGCTGGAAAAACGGTTCCAGGTGTTTGCATCTCATCAGTTAGCTTTAATGGGGTTGGGTAGGGTGAATATTTTGATGCATTATAGTTGCCTGATGATTCAGACTGTTCGGAACTTTGACTGGTTTCAGATGAAACACATTTTGATGACATTGAAGATAGATCTGACTCGCTTTCAAAATGAACAGATTTGTATCTGTATCTGTACTGGGCAGTTGGAGCAGTGATTGGTGTAGCTGCTAAAGCCGTGTTATTGTTACTAACCAGATTAGCTTTAACCTCTATGAATATCGGAGTGTTAGAATTTCCACTGCCTTTAATGGAGCTCTTAGAGAGACTTTCACCACTTTGTCCATCCGTTAAACAACTACAGAAAGATAACATCACATTAGATGGCTGTTCATGTCTTTTATGTTAGTGAAACGTGAGATGTTAAATGGGTAGGTGACAGGTGTATATAATTCAGAGTGAAACAAACGGGAATAACAAAAAGTGGATCAGTATATGCAATGCATTCTTTAGTAAATAAAAGAAATATTTCTTGCTAAATCAAAACATGAATTCCAGTTCTAGAGATAGGACATGAATAAGGCGAGACAGAACTAGTACACAAAGCAATGCTACGTTTAGTTCTAGAGAAGAAAATGAAAGGAACTAAGAAGTGCTTGCACTTTTATTTGATATCAGGTTCAGTAATATTTAAGATATCATTTTAGTCAAAGTTTTCTAGCCATTTTTTCGAGGTTAGAATGCCACCTGGTAGGCGTATGCACCATTGAACCAGATTGATTTTTTACTCCATCAATCCTGACAGGTGTGGGCTGATCAGGTAGCAAATTCGAGTTGAGCTTCTGATATATTGAATCAGAGGGCCATGAATTGAATTTTAAAGGCTCAACTTCTTCCATTGGAGCTGACAGGTCTTTGCATTTCATTGAGAAGTTCCGAATTTCAGCAGGCGTCTCCGGTAAGGTTCCACAAGCTTTGAGAAACTTGGCCTGAAAAATTAAAAATTGGATAAACTATGTAATCCAGAAATTTTAAACAATATGAGCTACCACAAGTTAAAATTAGTCTGGACTTGAAAGTTAATAACTTACGAAAGAGGCATTAATTTTCACCTCCCAAAGACAAAAAGAAAGTTTACGAGGTCCTTGTATAGATAGTAACTATTGACAAATCAAGAAGTACAACTATGGTACAATACACAGGAATTCATATGACTTTTAGTACCGCAATTTGGGAATGTCAAAATAATTCATGCAGTCAACTTAGTTTCAGTTTCAATTGGTATGAAAAATTACTACAGGAGCTTTTAGTGCACTTTCATCTTCAGATAAGAGAAAAACACAAAACACAATGTTTTATACATAAATTTCTTTATTCTTCTGCTTATAATCCCTCAACACTTTCTCTTTTGCAGTTCCAAATCGAAATTTGAAGGCATTTTACTACTTCCATCAAACATATCCTCCTTTCTGCACATCTCAAAATTTATAAATGCATATCATAACCATATTTCCAAGAAAACCAACCTGATTCCTGAGCTCATTTTTGTCCAACTGTGTCATTGGTGTATCCACACTTTTATTCTCCATTTCTTTGCAGCCCAAAGTGTTGGTCTCATCATTTTCTAAAAATCAGCATTGTAAACAAGATATTGAACTTGAGTATAACTAATTTCCATTCACTGAACAAAACTCTAATTTAATTGTCAATAATGTGATAAATTCAAAAGCTACCTTCAGTAATAAGTGAAGATAATGGACTTCTATTGCGAGACACCAAATGTTCCTGATCAAGCAACAAAAACAGTCAAAATTTAGAAAAGAAAACTCAAGCTCGCCAACTATTTGCTTATTTCAGTAGAAAGATGAGAAGTGACTGCAGATTAATCTTCTTTCTACAAACTATTAATTAGGTGGAGTACTTATTAATCAAATGTCACAGAGAACGACGAGAAGTGACAGTAAATAGCTTCTTCGTTCTCTCTTTCTCTTCACAGATATTTCATCAGCAATAAACAGAACTTCAAGCTAAAAGCAAAAAGAAAAATAAATAAAAACAAATACTAGTAATAAGAATGAGCAAACAACGAATCAGGAAATTCCGTTGGAATTGAGTAACACAGCTGCTTCTTTGCTCTCTTATAGCGAACTGCTTCTCTTAATTGATAGAAATATGAAGTAATCGAAATATCAAATGGAGTAGTGATTTTCTGAATCATTTCATAGTTCATTGAAACCTACCAGATTAAACTACAATTTCATTGTTAATTTGGTACTTTTGCCACTTTATCAGCAAACAAAGAGAATCAGAACCTAATACAAGCAAACAATCTATAAATTTATAGCTAAGTACTATTCTGAATTGACAGAATTTGAAGTAATCGAATTGTCAAATAGTGATTTTCTGAATCATTACACAGTTCATTGAAATCTACCAGATTAAACTACAATTTCTCTAAGGTAAAACAACAATTTGTCGCTCTATCTGATAACATTAGTCACTCCATCAGCAATACAATATGAATATGAAGTAATCCGAATGTCAAATTGTTAGTTTCTGAATCATTTCATAGTTCATTGAAATCTACTATATTAAACTACAATTTATCAGTATATCTGATAACATTTGTCACTTCATCAGCAATACAATATGAATACGAAGTAATCGAAATGTCAAATAGTGATTTCCTGAATCATTTCCATAGTTCATTGAAATCTACCAGAGTAAACTACAACTACCGCTACATCAAATATTTAAACTTTTATTCATAAACTCTAAATCTTTTGAACGCTCTCTAAAGTCTCCACTATGCGAAAATAGCTAGCAACACACTACGTATTTATAATACCTAAAAAATGAAAACTCTATTGCTATATAAATTTGACTATAAATCATGACTAAACATGAATTAAAAAGTACGAAATCCTAACCAAAAGAGAATTCAAAACTTATACACACAGAAAATATTATACTATAATGAGAAGACCTTAGTAGGAGTAGATTGCGAGACACGATTCGATTGAGGAAGAGTAACATCCTTGATTTTGAAACAACCAAAAAGACAAGCCATGACCACCACTACAACGGCGTTACAATTGTTCGATTGATCACCAATCAACATACCTCATATCTCATACTATTAATAATAAGAAAAAATTCATTAATTTATTGATTGCGAATGGTTCTCTGTTATCTAAGATTTATATTCAATTTAATTGAAATTATTATTATTATTGGAGAGTTTTAAGGGGGTGAAGTGAGTAGTTACTGTATGTAAAATTGGCTCTAATGGTTTTGAATTTTGAAATCGGGAATTTAAACGAGGGAAATAAAGTGTTTGGGTTTTCTTTTTATATGACACATGTCTGTATGTGATTGGTGACATAACGAGCTGTTTTTAATTAAAAATTAGCTGGATTAAGAGAGTCATTAATTGGTTTTGAATGTTTGTAACTGTAATTGTCTGGTGTCTACTGGTTTTTGGCGTAAAAATATATGAAATTTTCAAAAGTTAGAAGATAACTCTTTTTCTTGACACCTTCAATATTTACATCAAATTATATTATTTTATCATGATTAGACTATGTTTGGATTAGCATTTTGGCAGAACTGATTTATGTTTGAATGCAACAATGTAAAAGTGATTGTTATAATTGATTTATGTTTGAATAATTTTGATCAAAATTATTTTTGAATGTAGAATTATCAAAATGGACATTTAGTCAATACATATAAATAAAAATTACTAAAAAATGGAAGTATGTAAATAAAAATTATAAATAGATAATAGAAATTAAAGTGCAATATAGTACTTAAATATTAGTAGAATATTATTACAATACTAATATAAAGTGCAAATAGTATTTAAATATTATTACAATACTAATTTTGCATGTACTCTATAATTTGATTGTGGACTAAGTCTCGAACGTGATCCATCTCTGATGAAGAAGTTACATTAAAAACATGTGATTGATCCAAGTTAGATGATCTATGATAATCATCATGGTGAATGATTGTGCTTTCATCTTCAGGAATTCTTCAAAAATAATAAAACTTTTTGATACTCCAACTTGGGTATATTTATTTCTTGTTTGTTCAAAATATAATATATTATAGTAATAATATTCGGAGTATTTGAAAGAAGACAATAGGAAAAAGAGAAGGATAATCCTCGTATAATCGGACAACGTTAGGATGTTTGAGGAGTTTAAAGTTCCAATCTGCAATTACACATGAACAAATATCAACTTTAGTAGTATATTTGATTATTTTTTTAATTAAAACAGAACGTTGAGTAGTATATTTGATTTTTTTAGTAATTATTTCTAGATATTTAAAGAGGGGTAATCAAAGTGTATATTTGAATTTTTTTAGTAATTATTTTTAGATATTTAAAGAGGGTAATGAAAGTTATATATTTGAATTTTTTTTTAGTAATTATTTCTAGATATTTAAAGAGAGTAATGAAAGTGAGTAGAGTTGTTGATGAAAATTAAAGAGGGTAATAAAGAAAAGGGTAAAATTCAAATTGAAATAAATGGCAAAATTGATTATGCGAGAATCAATTCTGGCAGCTTCTACCATAATCAATTCTAGAAACCAGAATTGATTCTGGCAATCCAAACATGTCAATTTTCTGATTTTTTCACGAAAGTAGGTATCCAGAATCTTCTGGGTACCCAAAAGTCAATCCAAACATGCACTAAGTTGTTGCCATGTAACCAGGAGGTCATGAGTAGGGATGTCAATGGGGCGGGGGAACGGTACCCCGTACCCGTACCCACCACCTAAAACACACCTCCACCGCCGCCCCACCACTCATCACGGGTAGTAATTCCCGCCGTCCCGCCCCTTACTCGCGCGGTACCAGCTTACCCAGGGTAACCATTAATCTCATTCTCTTTTACGGCGGTCCGAAAAATGATTAACTAGTTTCGAATTTGTCTTGTCAAAAAGACAAACCCAACTATACATGAGCTCTCGGGTTGACTTTTGAATCTCTCAGTTAACCATCTTTCCACTGCAAGATCAAGGTTTTAACTTAGCATAAATGCTCGCTGAAAAGTTGGCAACATTAAAACACAAATGATGGGCATTCCAAGGTTAGAGTTGTTTCATCCACACATGCAAGTCTAACCTAAGCATGCATCCTATTAAACTTACTATTTTCATATACCAGAGATGCAAATGGACAATAAAAGTAGATTAGCCTACTAATATTATTTTCATGATTTCCATAATTAGGAGCATGAAACTCAGTTGTTGACAAAGGGGAAACTAAACAACAAGTAAATGGAAGAGGTACTTTCATGATTAGTACAAAGCCATTTTATAAACAAAGGGGCGAGGTACATTCAGGATCAGTACACTACTGTTTATGTAAAAAAAAATGGAAAGAGGTACTTTCATGATTTCAGGACACGGTGCGGGTTGGCTCAAGTCATATTTTAAATCAAAGGGCCAAATAAATTCATAAATAGCCTAATTAAACTAATAAACGATACAGATATGGGCGGTGCGGGTACGGTCGGTGTGGGTACGGTGCGGGTAGCGGGGCGGGGCGGGTGCGGGGCGGGTCTTATATGAAATCCACCCCCGCCCCACTACCCATGGCGGGTAGCACTTTTGATACCCATACCCGCCCCACCACCCACCAAACCATCCCCCATACCCGCCCCAATTAGAGCGGATGCGGGGCGGTACCCGTATTTACCCGCCCCACTGACATTCCTAGTCATGAGTTCAAGCCGTGGAAACAGCATCTTACAGAAATGTGAGATAAGATTGCGTACAATAGACCTTTGTGGTCTGGCCCTTCCCCGAACCCCGCGCATAGCGGGAGCTTAGTATATCGAGCTACCTTTTTTTATAATTAAGTTATAAGTAAGAAGATAGTGTGTGTTAATTAATTATGATCTTGTGATAAAAGTAATATATTAAAACATGTATTGTACTATGTATTCATTGAATTAATATAAATATTAAAGCCGGATAAGTTTTTATCGAAAAATATTCCTGGTATCTATAAGGGAAGTTTAATTGTTTAATTTTATGAAAATATTGGATATTATTTCTCAACTTTTCATAAGTAGATAGATATACAGAAACAAATAAATAAAGTACAACCGCACATTTTTATAAAAGGTGGTATGAAAAAAATGTACTCCCATCTGTTTTATTTTACGTTAGTTTAATATTTGCAAATTAAACAATTTTTTCTGATTACAATTTTTAAATCTTAATGCAGGCAAGCAAACATCCTTTTTCCATTATTATTTGGGGCAGAATACAAAATGATAGCTTCAGCCGAGAGAAAGTTGAGACTCTTTTTGAAGGATGAACCTAATCTAGCTATGCTTGCTTACCTGAATTGCTTAACAGAAGTGACTGAAGCTTTAGAGAACATAGCAGAGGAATTCAAATTAGGACAAATCCATTTCGCTATCAATTTCTCCTGCACTGTTATAATGCTAGTGCTACACACTTGGCGGCCAATCCTGTGTTCCAATACGAATTCGAGGAAATAAAAGAAAAGTATGTGGTAATTGATTGGATAGCGGCTCAATTCCTAAGGCATTGCACATTTTTTAGAGAACTGTACACTTCGATGAAAGGACCCACAAACATTTTCACTTTTTTGGCATTTTTTTCTTTGCTTTGACCGCGACTTTGTTTGGTTTTCCTCTTTCCTTCGACCCATGTTTCAAAGCTAGCAAAAAGTTCGAGCCTTCGCGATTAAGCCCGTTTTTTATCCTGAATGAATGGACGAAGGGTATCACATTAGGGACCCCTCTCAACTAGGTATTCGGCCTAAGGAGTTGCGTTTTTTACTTTCTTGCTTGCCTTTGTCAGTTCCTACTTCGCCTTCCTCTTTTTGTTGTGAAGGCTACGCGGTATTCTTTCTTTCGAGTGCGCCAGAGGTAAATCGGTCGACGCAATAACTTGCAAATCACGTCAGCCGATTAACCACACTTGGCAAGCCATGTGTGACAGACTCAACCAAGAAAATTTATGCAGGGGATCGAACTCGTGACCTTGCGATCCCGCGCTCTACTGCTACACCAACTTGGATACCCCTACTCATGGTGTGAGGAGTTCTAGGTTTTGTTGAAGTTTCGTTTCCCTCATCTACTTGTCTTTCAGGTCTTAGACTAGGCTTACTCGACGCCTTTCTAAGTTTCGATCTCGCCTTTTTTCACAGTGAGTTTTGTGATGAGCAACTCGTCTTCTGAGACAATCAGCCCACTTGGACCAGGTTGAGATACCTATTCTATTGGAGTATCTAGCTCCATTGTTGAAACAAGTGTCGCACCTGAAACATGAATGTTGACATTATATGATTCACCTTGAACATTCTCACTGGTTAACTCATTTGTTCTCTCATCACCCTCACCCATGCTTCCCAGTACATCTGCACAGATAGTCGGATGCATCATACTATTACGTTGTTCATCACGGGGCTATTGCACAGATAGTCGAATTGAGGATCGTTATTTATGTTGCAATCAAAGTTTATAAATTTTTATAAGTTTACCTGTAATGGTTGTACCTCACGAGTTGTTTGAAGAAGTGGACCAATAATTTTGCTGAAACAGGGATAAGGATGAACAGATCCAGACATATGAATAATAAGATGGATAATAACCATAGCCTAATATATATATTAATATATGATTTGGCAGGTGGCTTTATGTAATGATTGTGTAAGAATATTAACACAATTAGATCATTTCTATGATAATCACATATACATTTTTGTGATAAACATTTATTAGTAACTAGATAATTTCAATATTTCAGATAATTTTTCGAATTGTTTTTCAGCTTTTTGGCAATACTTACAATTTCCTATAATGACTTATCATCCTCTCAAGTCTCAACTATTGGTCCATGGTGATCTTCCGTTTTGTTACGATACCGCTAGATACTAATATAAATAATGTTTCAATATAAAAAGAAAGATAATTTTAGTAATTAATTTGTTGTGGCACATTAAATTATATTAATATTATACAAAGTCATTACTACTACAACAACAACAACAACAATAATAACATATCAGTGTAATTTCATAAATGAAATTTGAAGAAATAGGATAGAATATACACATACCTTATTTCTATCTTTGGAGTGCAAAGAAGTTATTTTCGATAGACATACATTATTAATTATATAACTCGAATTGTATGTATTATAAATGTCATGAATGAGTCATAATCATAGGTGAGTTATATGTTAGGGTTTGTCCTGAATTTTCTATCTTATTTGAATTTTATCATAATTGTATTACTTCAAAAATATTTTCTTGGTAGAAAATATTTTCTTTGTGAAAAAGAATTCTACTATATTTATCATTTGCTTGGAGGAGAAGTTTTAGACTTCTATAAATAGGTGATCATTTCTTCTCATAGATAACACAATATCATCCACAATGTAGTCATTTAGAGTGTTTTGCTTAGGGTTTTTTCTCTCTCTCGATAGTTTCTTATTATTTTATATTAGTTTTTCATATGTAGATCAATTGATCAAATAATATTAAAAAATTATGCATTTTCAGTATATATTTTTTATCGTCTGATTTATCGTCATTCGAGGTTTACAAATATTAGCTTCCGCATGATGCCCTGATTAATTTTGATTTCAACAAGTGGTATCAGAGTCGATGGTTCAACGAGTTGAAGACGGGTTCAAGGCGGCCGATTCAAATCAAGTTGCAAACAAAATTCACGATAATGGAGATTTTATCCAGCGTACTACATGTGGTGATGAATTTTCAATCATATTTTAAACATCCCTGTTGATGCATCTTTAAAAATAAAGCAAATATTTTTAAACCAAATTTTAACCATATTATTTTTAACTTTATATTTAACCATGGCAAACAGCAGTGATAAAGACTATGCGAACAAGAAAAATCAAAATTAATCTGTCAGAAAATTTAGGACAAGGGGAGATTTGTCCTGAATTTCCTATCTTATTTTAATTTTACCATAATTGTGTTTTACTTCAAAAAGATTTTTTTGGTGGAAAAGAATTTTACCATATTTATCTTTTTCTTAGAGGAGAAGTTTTGGACTTCTATAAATAGGATATCCTTTCTTTTCATAGATAACATAATATCATCCAATATGTAGGAGTGTTTTGTTTAGGAGTTTTTTTTTCTCTCGATAGTTTCTTATGATTTTATATTAGTTTTTCATATGTAGATCAATTGATCAGATCATATTAGAATATTATGCATTTTTATTATATATTTTTTATCGTCTGATTTATCGTCGTTCGAGGTTTGCAATAATTAGCTTTCGCATGATGCCCTAATTAATTTTGATCTCAACAAGTGGTATCAGAGTCGATGGTTCAACGGGTTGAAGACGAGTTCACGGCGGCCGATTCAAATCAAGTTGCAAACAAAATTCATGATAATGAAGATTTTATCCAGCGTACTACATGTGGTGATGAATTTTCAATCATATTTTAAGCATCCCTGTTGATGCATCTTTAAAAATAAAGCAAATATTTTTAAACCAATGTTTAACCATATTATTTTTTAACTTTATATTTAATTATGACAAGCATCAGTGATGAAGACTATGCGAAGAAGAATAATCAAAATTAATGAAAATTTAGGCCAAGGGAGATTTGTTAGGATTTGTCCTGAATTTCCTATCTTATTTAAATTTTACCATAATTGTGTTTTACTTAAAAATGTTTTCTTGGTGGAAAAAAATTCTACCATATTTATCTTTTTTTTGGAGGAAAAGTTTTGGACTTCTATAAATAGGATATCATTTCTTCTCATAGATAACACAATAGAATCTACAATGTAGTCGTTTAGTGTTTCGTGTAGGGGGGGGGGGGGGATTTTCTCTTAATAGTTTCTTATGATTTTGTATTAACTTTTCATATGTATATCAATTGATCAAATAATATTAGAATATTATGCATTTTTAGTATATTTTCTTTGTTGTCTGATTTATGTTCGTTCGAGGTTTGCAATTATTAGCTTCCGCATGACACCCTGATTATTTCGATCTCACAACTGGTATCAGAATCAATAATTCAATGGGTTGAAGATGTTGTATTTTGCATCTACTACTGCTATAAGTTTCTAGAATAATTAGTTGTTTAGTTATAGGAGGAGTCTAATAGTTGATTTAATAGAATAATTAGTTTTTAATTTTAGTAAGAGTCTAATATTTTAGTTGTAGGAGGAGTCTACTACTTTAATTATACGCTTATATAAAGACTTATGATTAATAAAATTCATCTGACACAAAATATTTTCTACCTCTTTGTTTTCATCTCTCTCCAAAAATCCATAATAGTGGTATCAATGCCTTCATTGATCTTAATGTGTTTGTGCATTCATTGAAAAAGAAATATTTTTACCCACTTTTAAATCATATGTTACACCCCATAAGTTTCGCGTTTCGTTGTGTCGTCAATGGGTAACCGAAGCCCCGGGAGGGTATTGTAGGGATTTGTTGGATGTAAAACACACAAGTAAGGCACATCGGAAGTTTAAAATTTGTTTACTTACTTGCCCCCAACAAACGTTTCTGGTATGATTATGCGATAATTCAAATCTGCAAAGACACAAAGAAAACTTACAGTTTAAGCTTTGTTAGATTTTACTAAAGGGAGCGCACGCGATTGTCAATTCGGGTGAAAGTCTTGCTTCGGTATATTCCTTTGCCCAAGAAAGCTAGAAAATCTTGGCAGAGGTTTGAGAGAATTTTATTTTCTGAACTCTGAGTTCAGAAAGTGGAAAGTGTGTGCAACTTAAAATTATAGGTTAAGTGCCAAATATATAGTGGAGAAAACCCTAAACCAAATCAGATTTGGATCAGGATTCAAGACCTGACCCAAATCCAAATTGCAGCGGGCCAGTCGAACTGGTCCCACTGCTGCGTGGCTCCTTCATTTATTTTCTGCACGTTTTAGTTCTAATTAAATCCAAGATTTAATTTTGACTTAATTATATAATTTCCATCAAATGAAAATTATCCCATAATTTATTATTAAATAAAATATCTTGATTCTAATTAGTCGACAACTAGACCATATCCTAGATGTGTCTCTTGCATTGGTCAATGACTTGGTAGACTTAACATCTCTGAGAAGCTGAGTGTTCTCTCGAAATTTCAATCGAGGAATGAATCTTATTCTTGGCTCAAATACCACCTTTAATCTACTTCGTAATGCACACAATACAAGACGCGTCTCAACCTATAAGGCATTTGATCTTAGGACAGGATCAAAGTGCATTACTCCGTAAACAATGTGATATTGACCTCAAGTCTAAGGACCTCTATCTCTCACATGCTGATAATACTCTAGACATGTATAACAAATAGTTTATCAGATGGGTATGCCAATACTCCTCTAAGAGTATCCATGTGTCCATCACTAGCAACTATTGCTAGTAGTAAGTGAGATATACTACATTCTCTAAGAATGTGATGCAGACCACATGTCGACTTATAACATATCATTGATATCTCATTCTCAATGATCATCAGTCTAGGCTATTTTAAGAACTACACTCTATCATTAATACTTCACACTATTAATGACAATGTAAGTTCAAGGGATGCACATTAATAAATAATATAAACAATCAAATAATAATTCAATAATTGCAAAATGTCAAATATATTAATCTCATTAATAATATGAATGTGTTCAAGTACATTTGCTCCTAAAATGATTGTTTCTAGGACATATATATTTTCAATCTCCCACTTGGCCTAGAGTCAATCACCAACGTAGCTAATGCCCATATTCTCAAAATGACCATTATGCTTGACTAAGCTTAAAGGTTTAGTAAATGGGTCTGCTAGATTTCATCTGTGGGAATATAGTCTATCTTTATTTCTTCAGTCTCCATCATCACTCTAAGTATGTGGTATTTTCTTGGTACATGCTTATTTCTGTTTGTTGATCTTGGTTCCTTAGCTTGCGCAATCGCATCAGTGCTGTCACAATAAATTGTTATTGGACAAGTGGCACTTGGAACACCCTTAATTCATTTAGGAACTTTGGATATCGCGACAGCTTCTTTATAAGCTTCCAATCAAGCAGTGTATTTGGTTTCAGTTGTTGAATTACCTGTGTTTGTCATATTAATTGCATAGACCACATCTAGCCCTTTCTTGGAATTTTTCATAGAGAAACGTTTTATCATTTTGTCTATGTATATGGACTGTGACAGCCCCAACAATCTATTAGGTTTATCTCTGTAGATCCTAATTCCAAGAATATAGAAGACTTCACCTAAGTCATTCATCATGAAGGTGCTGGATAACCATTCTTTGACTGATTGCATGAGAGTCTTATTGTCTCTCATTATTAATATGGCATCTACATATATGACAATGAAGACAATGCTCTCATTTGTGCGTTTACTATAAATGCACGGGTCTTCTTTGCTTCTAACAAAGTCAAATGATTTGACTATTTTGTCAAAGAAAATGTTCCAACTCGTTGAGGCTTGATTAAGTCCATAAATGGACTTTTGTAGCTTGCATATTGCTTTGGGTTGAGTCTTGGATGTAAAATCCTCTGGCAGTATCATATACACCTCCTCAATTAGGTTACTATTAAGGAAGACAGTTTTAACATTCATTTGCCAAATATTATAATCATAGTATGCAGCTATTGCAAGCAAAATCCGAATGGAGTTAATCTTTGCAACAAGTGAAAAGGTTTCATTATAATCGACCCCAGGCCGTTGATTATAACCTTTAGCCACCAGTATTGCTTTATAAGTCTGTACTTTGCCATATGCATCAATCTTCTTCTTGAAGACTCATTTGCATCATATGGGTCTAACCCATGTTGGCAAGTCAACCATGTTCCATACTTGATTTATGTACATAGACTCCATTTCAAATTTCATGGATTCTTGTCATCTCTATGAATCAATGTCCAACATTGATTCGTTGTAGGTAGTAGACTCATCATCATCAGGAATATCTATCTCATTATATGTTTCAACAAGGAGATTAAGTCTTTCAGGTGCACGATGAGTCCTCGTGGTCCTACGGAGTTGAACATTCTATGTTTCAGTGTTTGCTGTTTTTTATTTTGAGAAGATGTTTGTGTGTTGGGCAATCTACCACCTTGAGAACTTTCAGGAATATCATTTTGAATAGGATGATGCACAACTATTGTGTCATCTACCATTGGTTGTGCATGAGAGTCTTGCATTTCTGCAATATCCCTCACAACACTCTCACTGGCTGAAGGGTGAACTCTAAGTACCCAATTATCATCAAATACTCCCACCGAATCCCTGCCTAGGTCATTTGACAAGGGGACATTCTCTACATTATTTTGTACTTCTTGAATTTCTTCAAGTTCTATCTTGTTGCAACTCTGTTCTTTGTAGACATAGTCTTGTTCAAGGAAAGTTGCATTTCAGGAAACAATTACTTTATGTTCCTCAGGAAGATAGAAGTACTACCCTCTTGTTTCCTTAGGATACCCTACAAAATATTACTTCTCACTTTTAGATTCCAATTTGTCAGTGAGCAACTTCTTTACATATGCAGGGCACCCCAGGGTCGCATGTCTCTAAGTGCTGGCTTCTTGCCATTCCATATCTCATATGGAGTTTTCTCTACTGACTTTGATGGAACTCTATTCAAAATATAGATTGAGCTTTACAATGCATATCCCCATAGGTATGTTGGTAGAGCTGAGAAGCTCGTCATGGATCTAACCATATCTAATAAGGTCTGATTTCTCCTCTCAGCAACACCATTCATTTGTGGCGTTTCGGGAGGTGTCTATTGTGATTGAACTCCGTGAAGCTTCAAGTAATCTAGAAATTCTTTACTCAAGTATTCAGCTCTTCGATCTGATCGAAGAGTTTTAATACTTGTTTCAAGTTGCTTCTCTACTTCTGACTTGTACTCCATAAATTTCTCAAAAGCTTCAGACTTATGTTTCATAAGATACGCATGTCCAAACCTTGAGAAATCGTCTGTAAAAGTGATGAAATAAAGAAATTCTCCCTTAGCTTGAGTTGAAAAAGGCTCACATACATCGGTATGGACTAACTTAAGCACCTCTTTGACACATATACCTTTCCCAGAAAGTGATTTGGTTGTCATCTTTCCTCTTAAGCAAGATTCGCAATTACCATATGACTCTAAGTCAAATGGTTCTAGGTAATCTAATTTCCTCAATCTTGCTATCCTTGTTTCATTGATGTGACCAAGTCTACAATGAAATAAGTAGGTGGGATTTCTTTAATTACTTATTTTAGCTCTTTTATCTTGTACATTGAAAATTTCACGGCTACAGTTTAGAAAATACAATCCATCCACAAGCGGAGCATTTCCACAAATAAAATCATCATAAGATAAAACATAATTTCCATTGGTAATATGTGAGGAAAACCCCTCAATGTCTAACATAGGGATAGAAATAATATTTCTCATCAAAGACGAAACAAAATAACAATTATTAAGTTCTAAACAAAAGTCTGAAGGTAAATCTAGTCTATAAGTCCCAACACGTTCTGCATCAACTCTAGCTCCATTGTCATCGCGTAGATCTACTTCCCAAGGTCCAACCTTTCTGCTGTCAATTAGCCCCTACACATTATTACAAATGTGTGAGCCACAAGCGGTATCTAATACCCAACAGTGAGAATTAGTTATAGATATATTATTTCAATAACAAACATACCTTGTACAGCACGGCCAGCACCTTGTGCTTTGTCTCCCTCTGGGCTATACAATCCTTCTTCTTCCTTTTGCAGTCTATGCGTATATCTTTAGCTGACATTACATTTTCTCTCTTCATACTTTCCTTGAGCTTCATTGTTGTGGGCGCAACGACAACTTTACCCTTCCTCTTCTGAGATTCCTTACCTTTCAGTTTGGAATGACTAGAGGAGCTAACCATAAGCTTAGCTTTGATCTTAGAGATTGAAGATTCAAAAGCTTCAAGCATGTTATGTAATGTCGGCAGTATTGCTTTAGTTCCATCCCTGTTGTTATCAACGATGAATTTCTCAAACAAACCAGGATATGGAATTAGGGTAAGTATGGAAGCAATTCTGTCATGAAACCTAGTATCAACAGAAACCAACCTTTCAACCTTCTCGATCATCTTCAGCGCAAATGGACACACTTGGGCCCCATAGTTCAGCCAACACTTAAAGAGATCTACAAGCAACTCATTCTTCATTGCTTTAGAGTGAGAGTCATAGAGGTTCTTTAGGTGTTCTAGCATCTATTTGGGACTCATGTGCTCACACTGCCTCTGCCAATCTATTGACATGGAAGATAGCATGACATGCTTTGCCGATCTAGCATCATTGAGGTATTTCTGATAGGCTGCCTTGTCAAACAGGGTTGTATCCAATACATACTCAATCTTTTCTAATCGCAACACCAAACACAAATTTCTCAACCAGTCAGGAAAATCTGTTTCAAGCAGCTTGTTCGTTTCAACCAATATTCTAAGTGATAGATTCGATATTGTAACTGAAGAAAGGATAGACATGAAATTAATAATCTAGTATAATTTCTATTGAACACATTCATTAACTAACTAACATGGTCTTTAGTTTAATTAGTTTCCACTATTTTAACATACTCTTTTACCCCATAAAGAATACAGACTCATATCAAATACGGTCATAGTGGGCCAAGATCCAAACTCATGTTGTCTCCGCGTTTGCTGAGGCTGATAACTCAACAACATGATCTGGTAGGTCTCTAAACCAATTGCAACCAATTTGAAACTCTTGGTTGACTGAATGTTCTAAACAATTCGATCTGCGTCCCTCGGCTGTCCGACACTGGGGCACTAAGACAGCCTAGCAAGTCAACTCCGTTATGCGACTGCAATTATGTATCTAAGTGGGCTTAGACTTCATCGAGCAAACACTGGGGTGTAAAATGTAAATACTCACGAAGGTTTATCACCTACTACAACATTTATATGCATATATGAAAGGGTTTGAGTCCTCGTAGACTTAGAGCAAATGCTGGGACATAAATACTCATCTCGGCGAAAAGGATTTTGCACCACAATCAATTATAACGGACGACGCTTTCATTTTAAATGAGATTTGTATTAAATTTGGGGAATATTTTAATTCAGGGTTATATCCAAGATCAACTATTATGCCATACATCATATTGAGCGTCGTCTACCCAGACAGTTAGATGGAATACCATCAAACTCAATAGGCATGATATAAGATCGTTTTAATTACATATTGGGCGCCGTCTACCCAGACAGTTATAACGGTCATTGAAAGTAGACAATTACTAGGCGCCACCTACCCAGAAAATGATTGCGGACTAACAAATACTGGGTGCCGCCTACCCAGACATATATATGCGGACTCTATTCTAATTATTTAAATGACCATCAATTAAACAATTAGGAGAAACAATTAATTTGTGCACACATTATCAAATAATATGCTAAATAACAATAATTGTGGGTTAATTAATATGTTTCAATTTAGAAAATATTTAAATTCAAAATTTAAAACTCAATTTTCAATTTTCAGAATTTTCTGCTCATCCAAACGTCCCTTAATAATTCAGAAATTAAAATTTAATTTTCAGGGGTATTTCTGTAATTTTCAGAACCTTAAAGTATTTATAGATTCACCCATGGACCAAATCTATTTTTTTTGAAATTTACAGATTGACTCAGGGACTGAATCTGCTGATTTTAAAAAACTTTTAAAATTTCAGAAAATATCTCAGGGACTAATTTATAATTTTCAGAACTTAAGATATTTTCAGATTTGTTTAAGGACCAATCTTCAATTTAAAACACCTAATTTTAATTGCAAAGAGGTCCTTAAACTATTTCAAATTTTCAAAACCAATTTCAACCTCAAATCAAATTTGGGATTCAAATTTCGGGGCGAAATTGACGGAATAAAAACCCACCAAACGATGGCACACATCGGGACGAACTCATCCGTGGTTTTCACCACCGATTTGGTGGCCCACGGTGGCCGGAATTTGAGCCGCCACCGGTGGTTTCTAAAAACGTCGGTGGTGCTCCTTTTCCGGTCATCGTTGCCGTGTAACACTACCATCATTAGATTCCTCTCGTCGATACGAACACGGTGGTAGTATTACTTAACGATTTCGTCGCCCGTGTTGGCTGGAAACAGTCCCGTCGACAGCGGTTTTCGGTGACCTTTTCCGGCGTCTACACCGCGTTCCGTCACCTCTTTACACCTTTATCGACCATCTTAAAAAGTGGAGATGATGTTAGAACACATTGAATCGTCGAAAAAATCACCGAAAATAACCATCGCCCACGGAGCGGTGACTACCAAATCGTTCACGTTGGAGCGAAGGATTCTTATTCAATTTTAAAAAAATATTCCGAAAATCAGTTCTAAGTCAAAACAATTAATTATCCCACGTATCGTTATTAAAGATTATCGTATAATTATTAAACTAGTCTGGGCTCTGATACCAGTGTAGGGACTTGTTGGGTGTAAAACACACAAGTAAGACACAACGAAAGTTTAAAATTTGTTTACTTACTTGCCCCCAACAAACGTTTCTGGTATGATTATGCGATAATTCAAATCTGCAAAGACATAAAGATAACTTACAGTTTAAGCTTTGTTAGTCTTTACTAAAGGGAGCGCACGCGATTGTCAATCTGGGTGCAAGTCTTGCTTCGGTATATTCTTTTGCCCAAGAAAGCTATGAAATCTTGACAGAGGTTTGAGAGAATTTTATTTCCTGAACTCTGAGTTCAGAAAGTGGAAAGTGAGTGCAACCTAAAATTATGGGTTAAGTGTCAAATATATAGTGGAGGAAACCCTAAACCAAATCAGATTTGGATCAGGCTTCAAGACGTGACCCAAATCCATATTGCAGTGGGCCAGTCGAACTGGACCCACTTCTGCGTGGCTCCTCTATTTATTTTCTGCACGTTTTAGTTCTAATTAAATCCAAGATTTAATTTTGACTTAATTATATAATTTCCATCAAATGAAAATTATCCCATAATTTATTATTAAATAAAATATCTTGATTCTAAATCCGATATTTTACATTCTCTCAATATACTCTTAGACCGAAAAAGATAATCGACTTAGTGTGACCCTGTAGACCTTCACACATCGGCACTTGATCAAATCAAGGTTCACACGGAACTCCTAGATGGCGTCGGTGATGGACTCAATGCGTGAAGTACGTTTACAAGACTCAAGTAAACAGACCTCTATGTGAGATGATAAATTCTTTTCATTCGCGACACACTCGATCAAGCTTAAGATTTGCCAAGTGTCTATCCAAATGGCTTGATCACTTTATCTCATCTATATTAGTCGACAACTAGACCATATCCTAGATGTGTCTCTTGCATTGGCCAATGACTTGGTCGACTTAACATCTCTGAGAAGCTGAGTGTTCTCTCGAAATTCCAATAGAGGAATGAATCATATTCTTGGCTCAACTACCACCTTTAATCTGCTTCGTAATGCACCCAATACAAGCCGCATCTCAACCTATAAAGCATTTGAGTTTAGGACATGATCAAAGTGCATTCTCCGTAAACAATGTGATATTGACCTCAAGTCTAAGGACCTTTATCTCCCACGTGCTGATAATACTCTAGACATGTATAACAAATAGTTTATCAGAAGGGTATGTCAATACTCCTCTAAGAGTATCCTTGTGTCCATCACTAGCAATTATTGCTAGTAGTAAGTGAGATATACTACATTCTCTAAGAATGTGATGCAGACCACATGTCGACTTATAACATATCATTGATATCTCATTTTCAATGATCATCAGTCTAGGCTATTTTAAGAACTACACTTTATCATCAATATCTCACACTATTAATGACAATGTAAGTTCAAGGGATGCACATTAATGAATATTATAAACAATCAATTAATAATTCAATAATTGCAAAATGTCAAATATATTAATCTCATTAATAATATGATCGTGTTCAAGTACATTTGCTCCTAAAATGATTGTTTCTAGGACATATATACTTTCAGGTATAACCTTAAAGAATAATAATCAAGGTTTACATCGTGGTTATGAGAGTATCTGAGTGTGCGGGTGTTAAACATGCCGAAAAAAATATGTTTCGACGAAAACGGGAAAACTAGAAATTTAATGGGATGAATGATGGACCGTCAAATACTTTGACAGACCATCAAATGTCCAGCCTGAGCCGTCAACATTCCAGGAAGTTTGACGGTAATGATTGATGGACTGTAAGAAGTTTGATGGTCCGTCGAGTGTACCCTCGAAGTACGGCAGTGCAGATCTTTTACGAATTTAAATTGGGAATTCTCAAATTTCAATCTAATTTTTCTGAAACCCCATCCCTAACACTCTCTCCAGATCCTCTCTAATAGACCTCAACATCCCCAAGTGAAATAGAAGCCTATTACACAAAGATAACGTGATTAACATAGTAATATTCTTCTCCATATCAAGTTGAAGTTGGAAGAACCCTTACAAATCAGATTGCTCACTATTTTGGGGAAGTTATGAAGTATTAAGGTAAATTTTATCCTCTCTTATATATGTTTATGGTTAATTGACGATTTGGAAGAAGTTATAAAAAAGTTCATGATCAAAACTTCGCAAAATTGTAAACCATCGTAATGTGAATTAATTGGTTGTTTTACGCTAAATATAAATAAAATTGAATGACAAAATTAATCATATATGTTATGAGTTAATGAACTGGGTGTTTAAAAGGTTTTGAGACTGACTCACATAAAGTTTTCCGTATAAGAAAACTTTAAAGAGTTATTTTTGCTTAAAGGTTATCGGAGAACACCTAATCAAGTTTCTATAGAAGTTGTATTTTGATTGAACTGGGAGATTGATTCACGAAAGCATCCCTTGTAAAGGAGTGTAAGAATCTAAAGTGTTTAAGGATGTCGATAAAATACTTAAGTGAAGTTTCTCTGTGGAATTTGAATTCGATATTGATGTCAACTTGTTACGTGATGTAGATGACCACCCGCAAGAGGAACGAGGGCTTATAGAACGATTGTAGCGACAAAGATCATGTATGTTAAGGCATACTATTCTATTCTTTTGGCATGATCGGTGAATAAGTATTAATGACGTCCATTCAAAAGAAATTCTAGATTTAAAACTGTTACAATTTATAACTCGTGTGGTTCTACTTCGGAAGCATTTTTCCGCTTTGATAATCTCTTTAATCTTATGTTTCTCCTGATTATTGATGACTCTCAGTTAATGATACAAACACAGTTACATAACTATAATCGGAGAATAGCGTCCTTAAGTCACTATGATTGTTTCCATAAAGCCCTCAGAGTCTGTCTTGCATTGCATTTATATATATGTATTTATTTTCATACTGAGTCGCGGTATAATCGGTCGAGTACTTGATCGGTGTATTTTATATACACCTTTTGAGTCTGTTTTAGTTAGTCTTTTGTCCCATTTTGCACATATAAGTGTCGTATTAGGATAGTTTTTCTTTCTATTTAGTCAAAGTGGTTGAAATGACCAAATGGCGGAAAAGGAGCAAAAAGAGGGCAAAAGAGGAGATGCAGGAGAAGAAGAAGTGGCGAACGAGGCTAAAATCCGGACCGCCTTGCGGCGCCTCCTGCAGTGGCCGCGCGCCCATTATTCATGAGGCGAAGACTTCGCGGCGCGCTCGCATGCCAGATGCAGGGCGCGCGCCTAAACATCCGAGGAGCTACAGAAGATCTGTACGCGCGCCTCGCATGCCAGAGATATCGGCCGCGGCGCCAAAACACCGATGGATCGCGAGCTTCCGCCGCGCGCTGTCTGCAGGGCCGCGGCGCCGACGCGTAAAAATTAGGTCTTTTGACGGATTTTTGGGCCAGGCCTGCAGGGAAAAGAAGGGAGGCATTTTAAACCTATAAAAGGAGAATCCTAGGCAGTTTTTTAGGGTTCCCCTTCTTGCACAACTCAAGATTCTTGCTTGGAGATTGGATACCATTTATTTTAGTAATTTCTTTTCCCTTTCTTTACTTTAATTCAGTTTTGTATGATGAATTTTGAATTAGTTCTTGTCATGTCAATGACTAGGAACTAATTCTCTTATAGGGCTTTCTATGTTGAACTTCTTGAAACTTATGTTATAAATTAATGCATGCTTATGGTTATTTTTCTTATTGAGAGATCTATCCAATAATTGAGTTGAATTCTTGGTATCTAATTGACAACTAGTTATCACTATATGATTTCTAATCAGATTCTGAAAAGGGGGGGATTGTGAATATGCTGTAAGTTGGGTAGACAGGCTTGAATTGGGGATGAAAATACCTCAATTAGTTTTATAGCGTTGATGAGAGGCTTAACAACCCTAATTTTGCGCATTGTGCGTGACGGTCAACTAGGTTTTTGTTCTTAATCCTCCTATAGAGTTACCCTTATCAGCGAAAGTTAGGTAAGGAACAATACTGGGGTTGAGTGTTTATATAACCCTAACGGGAGTATAAAACGATTTCGTAAACCTGCTTTCTCCAAAAGAAGAACACCATAAGTAATGCATTAGTAAGTAGCATAAGCGGATAGTAAGGATACATAGAAGCCCTATTCTCATCACATCTGAATTAAATCTTTATATTTAATTAGCTTTCATAACTCTTAGTTACAAACCAAACAATCAATCATTAATTCACCAAATAGATACTAGAAAATAGATAGTTGGTACTTGAACCCTAATCCTAGAGGACGATATTCGGTCTTATCTAAGACTATACTACTTGATACGATAACGTGCACTTGCGTTTAAAAAGTGTGTGCATATTACGCGCATCAAGTTTTTGGCGTCGTTGCCGGGGATTAGGCATAGTTCAATATCAAAATTATCTATTTTTAATTTCTAATTTGGTCTTTAATTTTTATTTTAATTTTTTTTTTACAATTTTTTCGCTATTTTTCGGAAAATCAGGTTGCCGTGATTTGTTTTCTGTTTTTGATCTATTTCAGGCAATCAGTTTATGCGAAGGAGAAGAGGAGCAGACACTCTTGTTCCCTTCAATCCAGAGATCGAGAAAACCTGCAAACAGAACAGAAAGAACCAACGGGCTGCAACTTTGATAGAGATGGACGGTAATCTAAACAATAATAGGATGAGAGAGGGGTTAGGTGAAAATCAACCTAACCCAGAAGATCCTCATCAAGTGCCAATAGATGTAGAGGATAGAGTCCGAATCCAGCCAGAAAGAAGTTTGGGAGATTATGTGCTGTCAAGAGTGAACGGAGCACAGACATGCATTAGGCTCCCTGCAATAGGAGCCAACAACTTCGAGATAAAACCAGCAATTTTGAGCATGGTACAAAGACACTGCAATTCGAGGATCGCCATCGGAGGATCCACACATGCACATAGCTAATTTCTTGAGCTATGTGCCACTTTCAGATATAACGGCGCATCGATGATGTCGGAGTTGAGGCTCTTTCCCTTCTCACTCAGGGATAGAGCAAAAGTATGGTTGAATTCCCTGCCAGCCGATTCGATATTCACATGGCACGAGCTGGCACAGAAATTCCTAGCCAAGTTCTTTCCGCCTTGTAAAGCAGCAAAACTGAGAGGGGAGTTGAACAACTTCTACCAAGCTGATGGAGAGTCTTTATATGAAGCGTGGGAAAGGTTCAAGGATCTACAAAGAAAGTGCCCATACCATTGCATTGAGTTGTGGAACTTGGTCCACATCTTCTACAACGGGCTGAGCAGTACAACCAGGACCATCATAGATGCAGCAGCAGGGGGAGCATTCATGAGGAAAACAGCCCACGATGCTCATGAGTTGTTAGAAGATATGGCCACTAACAACCATGTCACTGAAGAGAGGGCGACAAGTGGGAGAAGAACTGTGGGAGTCCACGAGATAGACGCTATTGCTGCCTTGAATGCCCAAGTGGCTCTTCTAGCGAAACAGCGAAGCAAAGATACGGTCGATGAATGCCGCATGATGCCCAAAAGCTGTGAGATATGTGACGGCCCACATACATTTGATAGGTGTCCTTCAGCGGATACCAACAATGTATCAATGGAGCAGCGAGTGTCCGCGATGAAGTAATTATCGAGGCAACAGAACAACCCCTACTCCAACACTTATAATCCGGTGGAGAATCACCCAAATTTCTCATGGAAAGGAGATCAGGGCCAGCAGAACCGATGATCGAAGCAGAATCATCGATATAGGCGATCGTGAACCGAAGCAGAATCAACACCCTTCACGAAGCCCCACACCTCAAGAACGCGCCGCTCGAAAGAATGCAGACGATCCGAAAGTAGTCAGAATAAAGATTGGTCAACGCCGACGCAGCTTTTGAAGCTAGAGCCTCGCTCGTAAATTTGGAAACACAAGTAGGGCGGTAGCAAAGCGCACAAACATCGAGCCACGGGGACATTGCCAAGCAATACAGAGGTAAATCAGAGGAGCGGTGTAAGGCGATTGAGAAGTGGAAAACGATTGGAGCAGACCACTTCACGATGAGTTGAGGAGAAAGCAGAATTAGAAAAAGAGAAGGTGGCTGCCCCTAGCCCAGTGATAGAGAAAACTCCAGAGAAGGAGTATACAGAAAAGATTCCTTTTCCCCAGAGGTTACAGAGGAAGGTGGTGGATAAACAATTCTCCAAATTTTTGGAAGTATTCAAGAAGCTGCACATCAACATACCCTTCATAGAAGCATTAGAGCAGATGCCATCCTATTTCAAGTTTATGAAGGAGATATTGGGAATTAAGAAGAAGCTGGCGGAATATGAGGTAGTAGCACTAACAGAGGAGTGTAGTGCTATTCTGCAAAAGAAGTTGCCACCAAAGCTTAAGGACCCTGGAAGCTTCACACTACCTTGCACAGTAGGCAGGGTGACTTGCAACAGAGCTCTATGCGATTTGGGGGCGAGTATAAATCTGATGCCCCTATCAGTTTTTAAAAGGTTGGAGTTGGGAGAGGCCAAACCAACCACTGTGAGTCTGCAACTAGCCGACAGGACAGTGGTTCATCCACGAGGCAAGATTGAGGACGTGATTGTGAAGGTAGGAAAATTTTTCTTTCCTGCAGATTTCCTCATTCTTGATATGGAAGAAGATGCAGACATCCCTATCATATTAGGGAGGCCATTCCTAGCAACAGGGAGAGCTTTGATTGATGTTGAAAAAGGGGAATTGACATTAAGGGTGGAGAATGAAGAAATGGTGTTTAAAGTGTTTAAACATGTCATCGAACCACCACCCATGAGTAGGTGTTTTGCAATCAACACCATCAAACCCCATGCGAGCCCTTACAGTGCAACCAAAGAGTGATGAGCCCAAGAAGCGGGCATGGTTTCTTTGAAATGACACTAAATGAGGTAAATGTCGGAACTCCCTACTACCGATAATGCTAAAAGAAAAGAAGAAAAGGAAACGCCAAATGTGGCGGAAATGGATTGGGGACTTAATCCACCCTGAGGCTAGTAAGTCTAAGGATCTTGCGTCCGGCTAAAAGACGTTAAAGACAGCGCTACTTGGGAGGCAACCCAATGTTTTCAATTATGTTATTTTAATTTCTATCATTAGTTTAATTTTATTTTGTCTAAGAACAGTCTCACGGTATTGGATCTTGTTGTTTGTGTGATTGACAGGTACAGGAAATTAAACCGGGGGACGAAAAGCCGAATGAAAGCCAGGATTTCCAGAAAAGCGGGTAGCCATGGCGCGGCTGAGTGGTCGCGCGCAAAAGAGCTGAACAGGCTCGGAAGTTTAAGAGCGCGCGCCAGAGCGAGGCAGCGCGACAAAATCGAAAAATCGCCAATCAGGCGAAGGCACCTAAGTTTGGGTATGAGTTCTGAGAGGATACCCTGATCCGAAGGCCCTATCGCCAAATCAAAACATCAAGAATGATCCTCCCCTCACGATACAAAGCATTATCCACCACCACCACCACCATTTTAGCCAAAGTCTGTAAGTGTCCTTTTTCTTTTACTGTCTTTGAGTCTTACACACATTGGGGACAATGTGTGATTTAAGTTTGGGGGTGTTTTATTTGTGTGTCATGTTATGTTTTAATTAAGTCTTTTTCTTTGTTTTATGTTTATTTTGAGTCACCAAATTTTTTTTTCTTTTTGAGTCATAATTGCCTGTCAAAGATCATATATGCTGTAGTTGCTAGAAACACCTAGTGAAGTAAGGTGGAATAATGTAAAGGAATTGAAGCAACTATCTAAACACTTAGGTTCGATATGCCAAAAACTCACGTAACTGCCTCATTTGGAGTTTCTTACTTGAGTTATGCATGCTAAATGATAAATGCTTATGTGTTATGATTGCTTGCTATTTGAGACGAAATAGTTAGGATATGTATGTTAGGGAGATGACTCAGGCATTTCTTTGATAGTCAATTCTTACCATTCTTTTTTATCCTGTACTTTAAAAATATCCCTAGTCAGCCCCATTGAGCCTAAATTTGAAACTTCTTCTTTGACACCCTATGTTCCCACAAATTGTACCATAAGTGCAAATATGAAATAGTGGAATTAATTGTGTTAAAAAAGAGACAAAAAGAGTGAATGAGTTTGTTGCACCCCAATAAAAAAGTAATAAGAAAGAGGCAAAAGCCTAAGTTTAGGGGTGCCTATTAGTATAATACACTTCACTCTCCCAAAACAAAAAAGGGGAAGGATAGAATTGAAGTGAAGGAAAGAATCAAAAGAAAAAGGGAAAAATTGAAAAGCCAAGGAGCTTATGGTACAGAAAAATGAGCCTAAATGCCTATCTTTACCAATCCCCACCTAAGCCTACATTACAACCCTTAAAGTCCTGAAGATCTCTTTTATGCATATCCAGAATTAGTGGAGAATAGCAAGTAAGCATGCCATAGGAATTCTTGAATTTATATGCATGATTTAGTATATGGACTTCCATTTAAGCATGATAAATATGAGTTTGCGAAATATCTAGCTCAATGTGTTGAAATTCCATGCTATATGTTCATGCATATTATTCTGCTAACTTCATGTTTTTCTAGTTAACATCTATGCAACAAAAGTGATTAATGACAGTGAGTCCTTTATTTTTCATTCTTTTGAGTCTTTTATTGTATTTCTTTCTATCTTTGCTCGAGGGCGAGCAAAGGTTAAGTTTGGGGGTATTTGATCGGTGTATTTTATATACACCTTTTGAGTCTGTTTTAGTTAGTCTTTTGTCCCATTTTGCACATATAAGTGTCGTATTAGGATAGTTTTTCTTTCTATTGAGTCAAAGTGGTTGAAATGGTCAAATGGCGGAAAAGGAGCAAAAAGAGGGCAAAAGAGGAGATGCCAGAGCTGAAAACAGAGAAAGTGGCGAACGAGGCTAAAATCCATCAGCCGCGGCCTCGCAGCCTAAAAGCGAGGCCGCGCGCCATTATTCATAGGCGAAGACTGGTACGCGGCGCCTCGCAGCCAGATGGGGCGCGGCGCTAAACATCCGGCGAGCTACAGAAGATCTGGCCGCGGGCGCTCGCAGCCAGATATCGGGCCGCGGCGCAAAACACCCGATGGATCGCAGAACTTCCGGCCGGCGCGCTGTCGCATGCGCGCGCGCCGACGCGTAAAAATTAGGTCTTTTGACGGATTTTTGGGCCAGGCCTGCAGGGAAAAGAAGGGAGGCGTTTTAAACCTATAAAAGGAGAATCCTAGGCAGTTTTTTAGGGTTCCCCTTCTTGCACAACTCAAGATTCTTGCTTGGAGATTGGATACCATTTATTTTAGTAATTTCTTTTCCCTTTCTTTACTTTAATTCAGTTTTGTATGATGAATTTTGAATTAGTTCTTGTCATGTCAATGACTAGGAACTAATTCTCTTATAGGGCTTTCTATGTTGAACTTCTTGAAACTTATGTTATAAATTAATGCATGCTTATGGTTATTTTTCTTATTGAGAGATCTATCCAATAATTGAGTTGAATTCTTGGTATCTAATTGACAACTAGTTATCACTATATGATTTCTAATCGATTACAAAGGGGATTGTGAATATCTTTGTAAGTTGGGTAGACAGGCTTGAATTGGGGATGAAAATACCTCAATTAGTTTTATAGCGTTGATGAGAGGCTTAACAACCCTAATTTTGCGCATTGTGCGTGACGGTCAACTAGGTTTTTGTTCTTAATCCTCCTATAGAGTTACCCTTATCAGCGAAAGTTAGGTAAGGAACAATACTGGGGTTGAGTGTTTATATAACCCTAACGGGAGTATAAAACGATTTCGTAAACCTGCTTTCTCCAAAAGAAGAACACCATAAGTAATGCATTAGTAAGTAGCATAAGCGGATAGTAAGGATATATAGAAGCCCTATTCTCATCACATCTGAATTAAATCTTTATATTTAATTAGCTTTCATAACTCTTAGTTACAAACCAAACAATTAATCATTAATTCACCAAATAGATACTAGAAAATAGATAGTTGGTACTTGAACCCTAATCCTAGAGGACGATATTCGGTCTTATCTAAGACTATACTACTTGATACGATAACGTGCACTTGCGTTTAAAAAGTGTGTGCATATTACGCGCATCAGTACTGCACATAGATATACATCTAGCTGTAGTTGGTTTTGATATTACCAGGTTTTACATTTGGCCCGGGTACGACTGAGTCCTCATCGAGGCCGGGTATGATATATATGTATTATGACATGATTTGCCCCACAGAGATGTTGGATATTACTTTACATGGCCCCACTGAGCGACTTGATTTTTACATATGATCGGTGTATTTTATATACACCTTTTGAGTCATTTTTAGTTAGTATTTTACTCATTTTGTTGATGTTTAGTATAGTATTAGGGTCGTTTTTCTTCCTTTTGTGTCACAGCGGTCAGAAATGGAGAAAAGAAGAGGAAATGAGCTTAATTGAGATGAAATTGCACACTAAAAAGGGCCAATAAATGAAGTCTAAGAAGTCTCGGGAAGTATAGACAAGATCGATGGCTTGATGAAAATCGGACGGTTAAGAACCGCCTAAAACGCCACCGGCCATGGGCGTCGGGCAGCCAGCGACGCTGAATGTTCCAAAAGTTGATTTCGCTGCAGGTCTTTCAGCGCCGTGGCGCCTGTCTGCAGGTCCACGGCGCCGACGCGAGATTTCTGAGTTTTGGGCCGAATTTGTCTCGTTTTCAGGGTGCAAAAGGGATAACTTTTCCTACCTACATATTCCTTAACCCTTTACCTAAAGGATTCCATAACTTTTCTTTAACCCTTTACCTAAAAGATTCCATAACTTTTCCTACCTACATAATCTCTAACCCTTTACCTAAAGGATTCTTGGGCTATAAATAGTCTCTACATCATTAGAAGAATTCATTTCATCCATCATTCCATTCCATTCTCCATCCACCATTCCATTCTCCATTCATCATTCCATTATATTCCATCATTGTAAATATTCCACAACACAATCCTTGGATGCTAGAAGGCTTGAAGACTTGTTCTTGAGTATTTTTCTTTTCTTTCTTTTGCTTTGTTTATTTCAGTTCATGTATGGAGATTGTATTAGTTCTTAGCGTGACTATGGCTAGGAGCTAATTACTTTATTAGGGATTTCCTTGTGATTCTCTTGAAACTCTTATTCATGAATTAATACATTAATTGATTTCTTCTTCACTTGCTTAAGATTTATTCAATAATTGCTTTGATTGCTTGATAATTAATTGATCACTAGTTATCATCACTTATATGAGTTCTAATCGAAATTCGAAAGGGGGGGTTGTGAATATGCTATAGTTGAATAAACATAGGTTTAAATCGTGGACGAAAGTACCCTGATACTTGTGTAGCTTAATAGGTTATTGCTCTTAATTCTCCTTTGTAGTCAATCTTGTCACCGAAAGGTAGAAGGGTTCTCCATTGGGGTTGAGTGTTTATATTACCTTAACAGGAGTATAAAACGGTCTAGTTAACCTGCTATCTTAACGTAGTAGAAGAAGTTAGTCTAATTGTATTAAGGATTGAATAGAGTGGATAGTTGATGATCTTGGAAGCCCTAATGCTCCATCATAACTGATTTAAATCAAAGTATTTTCATAATTAGTTTATTTCCTGCATTATTAGTTTAGAATTTCAACTCAATTAACGTTAACCAAATAGAAACTAAAGCATAGATAATCGGTACTTGAAAACCAGTCCCTGAGGACGATATTCGGTCTTACCTAGACTATATTACTTGTCACGATACGTGCACTTGCGTTTAGCGTGTGTATAAATCGCACATCAAGTTTTTGGCGCCGTTGCCGGGGATTGGCGTACTTTCAATATCGATTTATATATTCTTATTTCTAATTTGGTTGCTCTAAGAACAAGTTTATAACTTGTTCTGCGAGCATCTTTTTATCACCTTTTGTTGTTTTCTTATTTTGCAGGTTAAATTCGGGGAAAAAATCGGAAAAAAAATATTAAAATTCAGGACACATGGACTACTACTATCAGAGACAGTTGAGTCATCAACATCAGCTTAACCCACATGTTCTAGAGGAAGATCTAGATGAGTTGTAGGCAGGCATACTCAGGCTCACCAAGTGCCAGACTCAGTTTATGGCTGAGACAAGGGAGTCCCTCAAAAATTTGGAGACCCACATAGGGCAACTGATGGATAAGATGAGCAATACACCTCAAACAAATCTTCCTAGCGACATCATTATGGCAGGTGGTAAGCAAATTGAGGAGCCTGAACCACACCCAGCTAGTGAGGAATTTGGAGAGATAATTGGTGTAGAGAAGGAAAAGGTTACTGAGATCCAATCATTCATCTTTTTGGATTCCTTGGAAAATCTTTTTCTTGTACCTATTGCAGAAGAAACACCACCAGCTGTCACTGTTGATCCCCAAATAGAAAGTCCATACCTTCAAGGGCACCCCCTAGAGTTGAGATATGTTGAGAATCTCACTGATCTCTACATTATAGAGAGCTTAGAAGACAAGCATGTCTTGTGTACTTGGGGGATAATCTTATATCTGAAGCCCTTAGTTGAAAAGAGTGTTGTAGGAAAAGTGAGACCTGCAACAATAACTATGCGAATTGCAAGCAGTTCGCAGAAGGATCCAATGGGCACTCGTAAAGGTTAACTACGTCCGGCTAAAAGACGTTAAAGACAGCGCTTGTTGGGAGGCAACCCAATATTTTTAATTATGTAATTTTAACTTCTGTCTTTAGTTTATTTTGTCTTGAACAGTCCCACGGTCTTGGGTTCTTGTTTTGTGTTGTTGGATGACAGGTTGACTAGAGCGGACTCAACGTAAAAGGAGCAAAACGCTGTAAAAAAAGGAAAAGTCGTTGCAGCGCCACGGCGCCAGAATCAGCGTGGCGCCGAACCAGAGCCGCGATTGGCGCCACGGCGCCGAATCTCAGGGCCGTGGCGCCGAAGGTTCAGAGGCACAGACGCGTGCAAATTCCACATTTTTTTCTCCCAGACCTCCGTTATGACCGTTGTATTGTGTCAGTAAGTTGTCCCTATTTTTAGTCTTCACACATTGGGGACAATGTGTCGATTAAGTTTGGGGGGTGTCTTATATTTTGTTTTATTGTTTTGAGTCTTTGTGATTTGTTTTGTGTGTTTTTGAGTATTTTTGAGTCATAATTTTTGTTTTAAGATCATGCATGTTGTAGTTACTTGAAACGACTAATGAAGTAAAGTGGGATAATGTAATGGAATTAGAAGCAGAAAATCTGAACACATAGGATAGATATGCAAAAAATTCATGAAATCGAACTATTTGAGGTATCTTGCTTGATTTATGAATTGTTAGTGATTAAAACTATGTGTCTGCTTGCTTGCTATTTGAGGCGAAATAGTTAGGATATGTATGTTAGAGAGATGACTCAGACATTTCTTTGTTAGCCCTTTCTTACCATTCTTTGTCTATCCTTGACATTCAAATTGTATCCCTAGTCAGCCCCTTTGAGCCTAAAAATAAGATATTTTCTTTGACACCCTATAATTCGATATTTGTGTCATAAGTGAAAAATTGAGATGATTGGAATATAAAGTGTTGAAAAAGAGACAAAAGAGATTGAACAATTTTGAAGCACCCCAGTGGAAAAAAAAAATAATCAATAGGCAAAAAGTCTAAGTTTGGGGGTGTCTGTTATTCATCATACACCTCATTCTCTCAAAACAAAAGAGGGGAAAGATAGGTATGAAGTTAAAAAGAGAATCAAAAGAAAAGGGAAGAATTTAAAGCAAAAAAACTTATGGTACGTAAATTGAGCCTAAATGCCTATTTTTACCTACCCCTGTCTAAGCCTACATTACAATCCTGAAAAGCCCTGAAGATCTCTAATATGTGTATCCATGATTAGTGGAGAATAGCAAGTAAACATGCCATAAGATTTTGAAATTGACATGCATAATTAGGTATTCTTACTTCCATTGAGCATGGTTACATTGAATTTGCGAAATATCTGACTTGATGTGTTTAGAATGTTAAATATCCGTGCTATATGTTCCTGCATATTATCCTACTAACCTTTATGATTTTCTAAGTGATAATTGTGCAGCAAATTGATCAGTGTCTTTGATTCATTTTATTTTCTTTTCTTTCGTGTCATTCATTCTATTTTTGATCTTTACTCGAGGGCGAGCAAAGGTTAAGTTTGGGGGTATTTGATCGGTGTATTTTATATACACCTTTTGAGTCATTTTTAGTTAGTATTTTACTCATTTTGTTGATGTTTAGTATAGTATTAGGGTCATTTTTCTTCCTTTTGTGTCACAGCGGTCAGAAATGGAGAAATGACGAAAAGAAGAGGAAATGAGCTTAATTGAGATGAAATTGCACACTAAAAAGGGTCAATAAATGAAGTCTAAGAAGTCTCGGGAAGTATAGACAAGATCAGATGAAGCCCGGATGAAAACTGGACGACGAAGCGAAGAACCGCCTAAAAAACGCCACCGGCGTCGCGGCGCCTGGCAGCAGCGCCGCGGCGCTGAATGTTCCAAAAGTTGATTTCGCTACGGCGCCGACGCAGGATTTCTGAGTTTTGGGCCGAATTTGTCACGTTTTCAGGGTGCAAAAGGGATAATTTTTCCTACCTACATATTCCTTAACCCTTTACCTAAAGGATTCCATAACTTTTCCTTAACCCTTTACCTAAAAGATTCCATAACTTTTCCTACCTACATAATCCCTAACCCTTTACCTAAAGGATTCTTGGGCTATAAATAGTCTCTACATCATTAGAAGAATTCATTCCATCCATCATTCCATTCCATTCTCCATCCACCATTCCATTCTCCATCCATCATTCCATTCTATTCCATCATTGTAAATATTCCACAACACAATCCTTGGATGCTAGAAGGCTTGAAGACTTGTTCTTGAGTATTTTTCTTTTCTTTCTTTTGCTTTGTTTATTTCAGTTCATGTATGGAGATTGTATTAGTTCTTAGCGTGACTATGGCTAGGAGCTAATTACTTTATTAGGGATTTCCTTGTGATTCTCTTGAAACTTTTATTCATGAATTAATACATTAGTTGATTTCTTCTTCACTTGCTTAAGATTTATTCAATAATTGCTTTGATTGCTTGATAATTAATTGATCACTAGTTATCATCACTTATATGAGTTCTAATCGAAATCCGAAAGGGGAGATTGTGAATATGCTATAGTTGAATAAACATAGGTTTAAATCGTGGACGAAAGTACCCCGATACTTGTGTAGCTTAATAGGTTATTGCTCTTAATCCTCCTTTGTAGTCAATCTTGTCACCGAAAGGTAGAAGGGTTCTCCATTGGGGTTGAGTGTTTATATTACCTTAACAGGAGTATAAAACGATCTAGTTAACCTGCTATCTTAACGTATAAGAAGAAGTTAGTCTAATTGTATTAAGGATTGAATAGAGTGGATAGTTGATGATCTTGGAAGCCCTAATTCTCCATCATAACTGATTTAAATCAAAGTATTTTCATAATTAGTTTATTTCTTGCATTATTAGTTTAGAATTCCAACTCAATTAACGTTAACCAAATAGAAACTAAAGCATAGATAATCGGTACTTGAAAACCAGTCCCTGAGGACGATATTCGGTCTTACCTAGACTATATTACTTGTCACGATACGTGCACTTGCATTTAGCGTGTGTATAAATCGCACATTAACAGACATGCATACATTTTCATGATTGTGTCAAGTAGGCCCTCACAAGCTTGTTATGAGTTTCAGGTTGACTTCTGTACTCTTATCTCATATGTTGCACCTTCTGTTTATATTGGTTATTTGCCTTACATATTCAGTACATCTTTCGTATTGATGTCCCTTTCCGGGGACACTGCGTTTCATGTCCGCATGTACAGAGTGGGATACAAATGCTTTCCACATAATAGAACTTGACTCAGCTGGAGTGTGTCACACTCCTTTCCTCCGGACCTGTGTAGAGAGTTGATAGATATGACAATTATGCATATGTATACAGTTGAGTATGGTAGAACCCTATCCCGATCAATTATTGTCAGTTTATTTCCAACCCATGCTTATTTTTAACGCTCAGGGCTATTTCAATCCATTTTAATCCGTGCTTATTTTTTAACATTTAGGGCATTTTTAACCAATACCAATTAATTCATACTACCTTTAAACCTTATTTTTTCAACCATGACAAGCAATAGTCTCTCTTTGAATGTCTCACAAACCTTCACTATTGAAAACTATCATAGTATTTGGTTAGTGAAGATGAAGTTAGAAATCAATTTTACAATGTGTAAGCATAATTCTTTTTCGTTTGAAAATAAAAGTTACACAACTACTTTCAATCGACGGAATAAAAAAACTGTCACTGAAAAATACTTGAAGCATGTGATGAAAAAATACAAGAAAATTGAGTTCAAGAAGAAGGAAAAAGAAATGATCATATTACCGATGTGTGCAAGTTCAACCTTACTCAAAAACAATTCACAAGTATAAATTGCTAGAGTGGAAATAAAGGAGGAGCAACTTTTTAATAGAATATTCAGTTTTTTATTTTAGTCGTAGGAGTCTATTACTTTAATTATGTGCCTATATAAAGGCTTATGATTAATAAAATTCACATGACACAATTTTCATCAATATTTTATACCTTGTTATTTTCATCTCTCTCCCAAAATCCATAACAACCATATAATTTATTAATCAAAGCCAATGATTCAACATCTTCAACCCATTGAATCGTTGTTTCTGATATATATACATTATTAGTTATAGAGAAAATACAAAAAATCACTTTTATACCTGTCTCTAAAATTCACTTTAGTAATTTAACTTTACGGGTAATTCTTTACCCCCTAAAAAAAATTAAGTGAATTTTGTGTCACGTCAAAGTTGGGTGTTGTTGATCCACGCGTGTTGTAATGACGTCACGCCATTAATGAGTTTTTATTTTTATTTTTATTTTCTATATTTACCATTTGTTCCAAACTTAAATAACAATATAAAATGAACAAAACCCGATCGACCCAAAATTAAACCTGACCCGATTGAAATATTGTTTTTAAGTTCCTAACCCGACCTGGAAATGTAGAAATTCAGAGCGACGATAATGGTACGTTATCAACGGTGTAGAAATCGGCCGGTCCCCTCCCCACGATGCAAACACGTAATGGCTCCGTTAGATAATGTGTAAAATCTTCTCCTCAAACTTCTGAGTGCTCTTGAAATAACAATTTCCCCAAATTTCTCTAGAATAATAAAAGTATTAAATATATGTTGGCCAATTAAAAAATAGCATAGTGTATGATTTGTCAGATTTCAAAATAAAATTTTATTTTTTAATTGCTTCTTGGAAGGTGAGTGCACTCTCTCTGTCATGTCACGTCTTCAGGGATAGTTAATACGCTACAGATAAGAATATGAGGTATCTAAATTGTCTGTAAAGTTAAATTAGTAAAGTGAGTTCCGAAAAACAAATTTGGGAGAATTGTATGTATTTTCCCTTAGTTATATAACTCGAATTGTATGTATCATACATGCCATGAATGAGCATAGTCATAGGTGAGCTATCAACGTAATTTTGCCTTTTAGAGATTATTTAATTCTCTTGTCACTTTCATAATGAAGCTGGCTTCAAGCCCCCTAATTGCACTGCCTTTTCCACTCTAGTTCTATCTAATTCCAGCCGCAACTATTGTACCTAATCTTTATTATTTTCGTTTTTTCGTCTTTATTACTTGCATGGGATTTCTACGTAAGTTCATTCAAAAAGGTGTTTGAAAATAGGAAATTGACACATGTTGTATAATTTAAGAATTAAGACACTTTCACATTAACAAGTTGTAGTAACTCTTTGTGTCGTTTTATGTGTTTTATTTGACGAGATAGTTTTATAAAGTAATAGTGGTTTTTTGGATATTGCGATATTAAATTAAAGATGTATAAGATGATATTAATCTCTTTTGGAGAGTCTTTCATTAATATCAAAGTATATATAGAGTACAATGTTCATCCCTTATATAATCGGAATCCTAAGCCTATACAAAAGAGGAATCCTAGTCTTACCATAATTATATTTAAACAATATATGAAAATATTCTAATTATGGGTAGGGAATAATATTGTCTCTATTTACACGTTTACACATCTCCTCAGTCGGAGCGGGAGGAGGTCGGACGCTGAGACTGGATCAGAAGTCAAGAAATAATTGTCTGGAAGTCCTTTGATAAATATATCTGCATACTGATAGAATGATGGAACATGTAAACATGGCCTAGCGCAACTTTCTCACGAACGAAGTGTAGGTCTATCTCAATATGCTTGGTTCGTTGATGTTGAACCGGATTATGAGAAAGATAGATGGCAGAGATGTGTTATACCCCGTGGTTCGCCCGACCGCGGCTGTGGTCTCAGTAGCGCGCAAGCGCGGTGATTGTAGGCCGCGCGCCGGAGTCGGCCGCGCGCCAAAAGATCGCGGTCGTTGAAGTTTCAGCCGCGCACCGGAAGCAGGCCGCGCTCGAAGATCAGGGTTCGCAGGAGCCGCGCGCCGCGCCCGAAGCGAGGCGCGCCGAGGCGGAAATCAGCAAAAACTTAGGAAAAGTCGATTTTTATTTTGAAAGGGCCTGAGTGGGGGACAAGTGTTCCCCCCCATCTGCTTTTTACATGCATATATTGACCAAGTCTTAAAGACTTGGTCATTTGTCATCTCTCTTTGAAAAACCTCTTCCTTCTCTCTAACATTTCAAGCTCCTCCTTCTCTAAATCCAAGAGGATTCTAGCCTTAAGAAAAATCAAAAAATTAAAAGACAAGAAGGAAGCTTGTGGCTAGCTTGTGAAGGTGGTGGTGGTGGTATTCTTGGTAGAAGGCTAGCAAATTGTTGGATAAAATTTGGCTAAAGCTCTAATGTAATGATTCTTCCTCTATTATTAGTTTATAGAGTTGCATGTTAAGAAGAAAATACTTATGGTGGTAAATAATGCTCTTAGAGTCATCAGATGCTAGAAATGTGGGTTGAATATGAAGGATTTGGCTAAAGAAATATTATGAGCATGTTGTAGCCTAAAAATCACCTTAGAATTGTTAAAGTGTACTATTATGACTTATGGGCAGAATTTTACACACCCAAGATTAGTGTGTAATCCCCTTTGTGTTGGTTTGGTTGTTGGGCCTTAATAAGGCGTTTGAATGTGAAAATCGCCTTTGAAAAGGTGGCAAAGTGAGTAGAAACAAAGGAAATGCTGCCCAATTTTCCTTAGGAATTGATAACTTGAATTTGGAATTTCTACATTGAAATTAGAGGTTAATAAACACACTATGGTTATTATAGGTTGACATATTACTTGCGGTAGTTGGACTTATGCGGATTGACCAGGAGAGGTATGTAGAGCTTTCCTATCTCTTGAGCATGAATAGTTGTATCTATGTAGTACGGTATCGCACAAGATTTGATAATCTACACTTGTTCTAAAGTATATGATACTTGTTTCATTTCAAAAGTATAAGTCCTTTGGTTTGAGGAAAATGTTTTGACAAAGGGATAACACTAATATAATGACTTTATGGGAGTTGGTTATATTAGTTTACTTGAAAGGTTCACAAAGAAAGGTTTACTCTAATTAAAACAAGTGCGGTAAAGGATTTGAAACTAAGAAAGGTGAATTGATTTTTAGGCATTGTTGCCTAAGGTTTTAAAGGAAATGAGTCACTTGATTTAGAAGCCTATTATATTTCTAAAAGGAAATGTGACTTGTCTTGAAAAGAAATCGTAACTTGATACTATGGTGATTAGTATCTTGGAATCTTTGTATAAAAAGAGTTTTCTTAAAAGCTAGAAGTACGGTACTTGGGTTGAATTCTGATTTTCTATTAAAAGACATGTTAGTGCCTTAGGATACTAAAATGAGAGGATATATTAATAATGTTAATAAGAAGTTAGGGATTTTTAACTTGCTTATGTTATGATAAGCGGTAGTGCTTATGTATGATATGATAGGCGGTAGTGCTTATGTTGTGATATGATAGGTAGTGCTTATGTATGATATGATAGGCGGTAGTGCTTATGTTATGTATGATAGCGGATGAGCTATGTTATATATTTGTATTATTACGGTAAACCGGGTTATTATCTATGCCATGGATTCGCTACCCATGACGCGAGCGCGACGCTTGCACTCACGCGGATCGGACCACGTGATCCACGCGGTGAAATAGTCTCACGCGAGTACGGCGATGGTACTCATGCGGGTCCACAGGATCCATGCGGTGAAATAGTCCCACGCGGGTGAAATAGTCTCACGACGAGGCGGATGACCTCACGCGGGTCCACAGACCCACGCGGTGAAATAGTCCTGCGAGTAGGATTGCTTAACGATACTACGCGAGGTACTCGCTTTGATCGTGAGCCTCCTATTTTTGATGCTATAAGTTTTATACTCGTTACTCTCATTGTTAGTAAGGCACAGTGCAAGGAAATTGATTTTTATCTATGACTCTAACTTATCCTTGACTTGTGATATTACTACAGTATTTTCCAGTTTTACATACTGCACGTTGTGTCGACCCTTCTGGGCCGCGTTCATGCCGCAGGTAAGGGAAAGCAGGTGGTAGATCCTCATTCCTAGGATCTCTTACTCAGGTGTCAGGAGCTCCATTTCTTCGGAAGCTCGACTTTTGGTATGGTTCTCCCCGGTGTTGTGATATTTTGTACATTCAGGGGCATGACGGGGCCCTGTCCCGTCATAGTGTTACTTATTCTTAGAGGTCTGTAGTCTTGTCATAACTTGGGTTGTTTAAGGATATAGCTGTTCGATTTGATGTACTTTTGGGGTAGCCATTTTGGGCTAGACTGTTTATACTATTATAGTTGTTTTACCTTGAGTTTATTTCCACTGGTTTTCTCTGATGTTGGGTCACGAGGGTGCCCGGGTCAAGGCACCGGTCACGGACCCGGGGTCGGGTCGTGACAAGATGTTATCACAATACACAATAGATGTCTGACGCAAAGGACACTGAAGTTCTAACAGTAAATTTCTGAGCCAACAAATCTCAGCTACTACATTTGCAACGCCTCTGTACTCAGCCTCGGCACTGGAGCGAGATAGGGTAGTCTGTCGCTTGGCAGACCAAGAAATCAGATTATCCCCTAAAAAAATACAAAAGCCGGAGGTGGAGCGTCGCGTGTCCGGACACCCTGCCCAATCTGCATCCGTATATAAAAGCAACTTGTTTGGTGCAGAGGGGTATATGTGCAAATCATAATCAAGAGTGCCCTTAATGTATCGAATGATACGCTTAAGAGCAGTGAAATGAGACTCTCTGGGGGCATGCATGAATAAGCACACCTGCTGAACAACATAAGCTATGTCTGTCCTGGTGAATTTGAGATACTGAAGTGCACCCGCAAAGCTCCTATACAGAGTAGGATCAGAGAATGGAGCAATATCCATGACACTGAGCTTAGATTTGGAATCAACTAGAGTAGGCACCTCTTTGCAATTCGTCATCTTAGCCCTGTACACAATCTCTTCTGCATACTTACGCTGACACAAGAATATATGATTGACAGACTTGGTCACTGATATCCCCAAAAAGTAACTCAGCTTTCCCAAATCAGTCATTGCAAATTCGGACTTAAGCAAGGCAATAATCTCATTTTTCAATCCGTCGGAGGATGCAGTAAGAAAAATGTCATCCACGTAAAGTAATAAGTAAGCAGTGCTATGAAAAATGAAAAGTGATGTATCACTCTTGCTGCATACAAACCAAATCTGCAAGATATATCTGGCAAAACGATCATACCACGTATGAGGGGCCTGTTTCAGGCCATATAATGACTTACAGAGAGATACACATAGTGAGGGACTGCTGGATGGGTGAATCCTAGCGGCTGATGCATGTATACTGTCTCTCTCAGATCCCCATATAAGAATGCATTCTTCACATCAAGCTGATGGATCGGCCAGTGTTTGCCCATGGCAATGCTCAAAACGGCGCGGATGGTAGCCGGTTTGACAACCGGGCTGAAGGTCTCACCATAAACAATGCCCTCCTGCTGATTTGTGCCATTAGCTACAAGTTTTGCCTTATACCTCTCAAGATCTCCACTGTCTTTGAATTTGTGATGAAATAGCCACAGACAACGAATTACATTCACCCCCTCAAGTCTATGTACTAGACCACATGTGTACTGTTTAGTTAAAGCATGGAATTCCTCAGTCATAGTCACATTCCAATTAGGATCTTGTTTAGCCAATATAGGGTTCTTGGGAATTGGCGAAATAGTTTGGGCTGACAAGTTAAATTGTACTTTGGGTTTGAAGATTCATGCTTTGCACGAGTTTCCATTTGGTGAGTGGGGATAGTGGGAGGTTCGAAGGTGGAGGTATTTGTTGGATACGGAGAAGGAGGGACAGTCGCTGAAGTAGGCACCGCGGCACTGGAGGGAACCGTCGACGGCGTCGTGGCGCCGTGATCAAGTGTCGCGGCGCTGGAGGACTGACAGACCTTTCTGATGTTTTGGCACCGTGGCGCCTCAGCAATGGACCGCGGCGCTGTCGACGGTGAATCAGTGACCTGTTCGCAGGAGTTTTGGCACCGCGATGCTGGCGCTGAAGAAGAACTACTATGCTCTAGTTGACTTAGGATGATGGGAGAGATGGCAGGCTCGTCAAAAAAAGAGTAATCCGATTTTTGGAACTTTTTAAGATTCGAAAACGGGAATGTGGTCTCGTCGAATGTGAGTGACGAGAGATGTGGATCTGACGAGTGGATAAGTCATATCATAGATAGCCCATATGGTTCGGCAGAAAGTCTAGGTAGACAAGGAGTGGACTGTGGGGCTAGTTTGTGAGGGGTAGTAGAGGCAAGGTTAGGATAGCATAGACAACCGAATATTCGGAGATGATCATAAGAGGGGACTCTATGATAGAGAATTTTGATAGGGGTCATATTGTGAAGAGTGTTAGTTGGGAGAATATTTAGAATGTATTCTGACATTTTACCAGCATAGACCTAGAAAGATGGAGGTAGGGAGACATGAATCAAAAGAGTACGAATCATATTGTTAATGGTGCAGATGATTCTTTCAACTTTACCGTTTTGTGAGGAGGTGTGGGGGCAGGAGAAGCGAAAGACCATGCCATTATTGGTACAAAACCGGTGAAACATATAGTGATTGAATTCACGACCATTATCGCACTGAAAAGATTTTATGTCTTTTTCAAACTATGTTTGAATGAGTTTACGAAACTCAAGAAATTTGGCAAATATTTTCGATTTAAATTTGAGAGGATACAACCAAATAAATTGAGAAAAATCATCTAGTAAGATAAGATAGTATTTATGACCGAGAGAACTAGCAACATGTGATGTCCATAAATCGGCATGTATAATATCAAAAGGTGCAAAAGTAACACTAGTAGATGATTTAAATGGAAGACGAGTATGTTTGCCTAAAGAACAAGAAACGCAGTTTTGGGCAAACTTCCCATTACAAGTAATGAAATTATTGCCTCTAAGAAAACTAAAAACTGGAGCTCCTGGATGACCAAGCCTATTATGCCATGCTGAAGAAGAAATGACCGCTAGAGAGACGGGAGAGCTAGATATGGCAGCGGAGGTAGGAGTGAATGGATATAGATCCCCCGTGCTATTGCATCTCGTAAGAGGTGTCCCCATATGAAGATCATTTACAGTGAAACCAAAAGGGTCAAAATCAACAGAGACAGAATTATTACGAGTGAATTTGCGGATAGAGATTAGATTCTTAATTACATGTGGGGCATATAGGGTATTTTGAAGTGGGAATAGATTAGGAGGTGGTGTATCTGATGTACCAAAACCCTTTACTGGAATGCGATGACCACTACCAACTGTCACAAATTGAGGATGCTTTAAACCAAACAGTTTGGAAATATTACCTGCAGTCCGAGTAAGGTGAGAAGTGGCTCCGGAGTCCATGTACCAGTTGTTGTCAGACTGTTGCATGTTGAGATCGGCCAAGGCGACCTAGCTCGATGGGTGTCATCTTTGGATGAGGGTCTGGATCGGACGTGCATGAAGTGGGCCTGCTGCGGGTACTGGACTTGCCGAGGGGCTGGAGCAGGGCCCAACACACCGTGATGGGAGAACTGGTGGAAGGGTTGCTGGTACTGAAACGGCGGCGGCGCCGCGGCGCTGTATGGATACTGCTGGGGCGCCGCGGCGCTGAACTGATTCTGCGGATACTGTTGTTGCTGCTGCTGACTATGATGTCTGCGACCCCTGTCGCTGACCTTGCCACCCTTGCCACCGCGTCCCTGTTGCGGTTGAGAGTTTTCTGGTGGTGTTGGATCTTGAGGGCGCGTTTCGACAGCTAACGCCTTCTGATTTTGCTCATCCTGCTTAGCACGTCGAATTTCTTCGAGCAACAACTGCGAGCGAGCTTTGTAAAACTAGAAAGTGGATCTGCCTGTTGAATTGTCGGCTAACGTATCATAGTCACCTTTGGGGAGACCTGCAATCAATTGCAACACCAATTTAGTGTCCGAGACAGGCGTGTCAACGTTGGAAAGTTGATCCGCCATGAGTTTCAACTGTCTGCAGTACTCGGTCATGTTGGAGAAATTTTCAAGGCGTGTATTGTTAAACTGTTCCTCCAAATACACTGCACGAGTGTGCTTGTTATCTTGAAAGATTTCCTCCAAGTGGTTCCATAACTCAGGGGTTGTGGCTCCATATTTCATGATAGTAAGAAGAAGATCCGGAGAAATACTACCATAAATCCACTGTTTGACGCTGACGTCTAGACGAAGCCAAGTAGACTCATCAACCTCCGAGGTGCGCGGAATGGTGTCATCGATGTGATCAAGCACGTTATAGAGACATGCATGATTACGAAACATTTCAACCCAGAGAGAATACTGACTGTTTTCTTGATCAAGAAGAATGGGAATAAAGTTATGATGTTTGTAATAGTTAGGGCTGGATGAAAAGAGGATGACAACGTGGAGGTGGGATTTGTGGAGGTTGAAGATTCAGAAAGTGTGGAATATTCAGGGGTAGCCATTTAGAGAAGAGATGAATGAAGAAGAAAACCTAGAATTTGGAGGAGGGTCGCGGCGGGTTCCGAGGGGGGTGGGGTTCTCGACGGCGGTAAGAAGAAAAAGTTCTAGGGTTTTGGGTGTTTGGCTCTTGATACCATGTAAGATGATATTAATCTCCCTTGACGAGTCTTTCATTAATATCAAAGTATATGTAGAGTACAATGTTCATCCCTTATACAATAGGAATCTTAAGCCTACATAAAAGAGGAATCCTAGTCTTACCATAATTATATTTACACAATATATGAAAATATTCTAATTATGGATAGAAAATAATATTGTCTTTATTTACACGTTTACAAGATGTGCATAATGTATTAAAATGTTTGTTGGATCTTTTGGTTCTAAACATGTCACATGAAATGCCGAAAAGTAAAGAGTTATTAAATTACATAAAGGACATTATTTTTTAAACATACTATAAAACAAAATACAACTAAATTGTAACATATGGAGTAATATTTGAAGTTTGAAATTAATTAAATCATCAATCTTAGGTAAGTGACGGATTCAGAATTTAAAATTTATGAGTTATGATCTAATCTTTTTGAGTTACGCGTTCTAAAGTAAAATTTTTATACATATAAAATATTTTTATCAAAACAAATGCATAACTTGAATTTGTGAAACTCTGCCGAACTCATACCTTCAATTCTACCTTGGTCTCTGCCCTTTTGCTATACATAGCTTTGCCCTGTTGCCAACTTCTTTGACTTAATATATTCTAAGTTATACTTCAATGACATTTGTTGATCATTGCAAATTTCAGTGTTTGCATTTGATTACCTATATTATATAGTTTGCCCCTATGATAATTATTCACGAAGGTACGACGATATCTTACATATTATATATTATTTTAAAATATATATTCATGACCGTCCAAAGCCTTTACAACCCATAATTTATAGTAACCCATAACATATAGTAACATGACCGGCCAAATAACGCGAGTTTGGTCGCCTTATTTGGCCTTAGCAAATGGGGCTACATGAGAAAATCGTCCTTCTTGATATAAGAATTATAATTTTTGTTCAATTTGAAATCTATTTATAAAGATTAAAAATATCAATTAATATTAATAGTTTTTCAAATAATATATACAACACATTTATGGGCAGTGGAATAAAAGTTTAGAAATAAATTAAAATTTCAAAAGTAAGAAAAATATATATTTTTTATACAACATAGATGAAATTCGACCTCTTTTGTTAAATAAACTTAAATAGAAATACAAAATCGACCGTCACTATTTTATAAGACATTAATGAAATTCTTATAACGTTGATATGAGTCAAAGAATGTGATAGTTAAGAAAGACATTTAAAGAATTTGTAGGACTCGTTTGGTGTGAGAGATAAGAAATAATTAATTCTGAATTAATCTCTAAATAAATTTATCTCAAATTTGGTCTATAATATTTGTCACTTTGGAAAATAAAAAAATATTAATTTCATATTTCAATTCAACTTTTACTACTGTAAGAAGATATGTAATTATTAATCATAATTGAAGTAACACATAAAAGTTATTTAATTTCATTTTTTGTTGTACTCAAAGAGGGCGACTCTTTTAGATCGATATCCAACAAGGGCGACTGTAGTCGCCCTTTTTGGTGGATATAAAAAGAGCGACCGTAGTCGCCCTTTTTTATCGATGTCCAATAAGGGCGACTACTTTTTGATGTGGTTAAAAATAGAGTGGAATTTTGTCAATGTGTTTTGAGAATTATACCAATGATAAATGTCCTTTATTTTGTGTTATTTAAGCTTTAACTGAGTGGAGAATATTTAACTTTTGTAGTAATTTGATTTTTTAAATAAAATATGATAGATAAATTTAAACATCGAAACATTTATGGGCAGTGGAATAAAAGTTTAGAAATAAATTAAAATTTCAAAAGAAAGAAAAATGCATATTTATTTATACAACATAGATGAAATCGACCTCTTTTGTTATATAAACTTAAATAGAAATACAAAATCGATCGTCACTATTTTATAAGACAATAATGAAATTCTTATAACGTTGATATGAGTAAAAAAATAGTTAAGAAAGACATTTAAAGAATTTGTAGGACTCGTTTGGTGTGAGAGATAAGAAATAATTAATTCGGGATTAATCTCTAAATAAATTTATCTCAAATTTGGTCTATAATATTGTCACTTTGGAAAATAAAAAAACATTAATTTCATATTTTAATTCAACTTTTACTACTTTAAGAAGACATGTAATTATTAATCAATAATTGAAGTAACAAATAAAAGTTATTTAATCCCATTTTTTGTTGTACTCAAAGAGGGCGACAGTAGTCGCCCTTTTTGATCGATATCTTTTTGATCGATATCCAACAAGGGCGACCGTAGTCACCCTTTTTGATCGATATCCAACAAGGGCGACCGTAGTCACCCTTTTTGATCGATACCCAACAAGGGCGACCGTAGTTGCCCTTTTTGATGTGGTTAAAAATAGAGTGGAATTTTTTCACTAAAGTATATATATATATATATATATATATATATATATATATATATATATATATATATATATATATATATATATGTGTGTGTGTGTGTGTGTGTGTGTGTGTTTTGAGAATTATACCAATGATAAATGTCCTTTATTTTGTGTTATTTAAGATTTAACTGAGTGGAGAATATTCAACTTTTGTAGTAATTTGATTTTTTAAATAAAATATGATAGATAAATATAAACATCAAAACATTTATGTGCAGTGGAATAAAAGTTTAGAAATAAATTAAAATTTCAAAAGAAAGAAAAATGCATATTTATTTATACAACATAGATGAAATCGACCTCTTTTGTTATATAAACTTAAATAGAAATACAAAATCGATCGTTGTTAGCGATATTTCGAATGCTCACGCAAGCGTACGCATCGTTGACAAGTAATATAGTCTGATAAGACCGAATATCGTCCTCACAGACTGGTTTCTAATTACCGTTCATCTATTTTATGTTATCTATTTGACAATCGATATTTGAGTTGAGTTTTTGTTTAACTACTAGAACAATTGCCAGAATTACTGAACTATTTAAGTTGTAATCAGTTATGAATGAATTAGGGCTTCCAAAATCTTCAACTATCCACTTTATTTAATCATTAATGCAACTAGAATGACTTATTCTTCTACGTTAAGATAGCAGTTAACTAAATTGTCTTATATTTCGGTTAGGACATATGATCACTCAACCCCAGTGCAGAACCCTTCAATATTTCTATGATATGATTTACCACATAGGAAGATTAAGAACAGTAACCTCTAATGCTACACAAGTATCGGGGTACTGTCGTCCGCGATTTAACTTATGTCTAGTCAATTACAGCATATCCAAATCTCTCCTCTCGGTTCTTGAATCGAAATCATATATATTATGATAATTAGTGATCAATTAATTATCAAACATTCATACCAATTATTGACTAAATCTTAATCAAGTGAAGAAAAAATCAAACTACTGCATTAATTCATAAATAGAAGTTTCAAGTGATACATAAGGAAAACCCTAATAAAGTGTTTAACTCCTAGCCATAGTCACGTTAAGAACTAATATAAAATTCATACATAAACTGAATTAAAAACGAAAGAAAAGAAATTATTGCGAACTAAGTCTCCAATTGTAGTCTTCCTTGTTGTCTTGTGTTGTGCTATGTTGTAGAATGACCAACTCCCCATAGCATTAATTCCTAGGGCTTAAATATGTTCCAAATTTGGTGCCCTATGGACCAATCTGCCCTTAGCCAATTCTTCTTCGGAACTGAGATTTTTCGTAACGGCACCGCGGTGTCGAAACTCCTGCACTTTCTCAGCAACTATGGCACTGCGGTTCAGCATAGTGGTGCTGAAAGTCCCGTGGCTTCTCAGTAAATATGGCACCGCGGGTCTGCATAGTGGCACCACGGTGCTGAAAATCCTTCGTCCTGATGTGCCAATTTACGTCCTTTTTGCCTCGGAAACACCTTTTCTGCCCAATTCTCGCTCCTTTTCACCATTTTGCCTTTTGGAACCGCTGTGACTCAAAAGAAAGAAAAATAAACTTAATACTATACTAAACACAACAAAAACGAGTAAAATACTAACTAAAAATGACTGAAAAGGCATATACAAAATACGTCTAACAAACACCCCCAAACTTAACCTTTGCTCGCCCTCGAGCCAAGATCAAAACAAAACAAAACAAAACAAAACAAAGACACAAAAACAAAAGACTCAAAGACTCAAATCAAGCAGATGCACAAGTACTTAGAAACACATGAACGTCAGTTGAGATAATATGTAGGAATAGATATAGCATGAATTTAGCAATCTAGAATTTCAAGTCAGATATTTCGCAAATTCATTTCAATCATAAGTAATGGAAACATGAATACCTAACCTATGCATATCAATTTCATTTAGTTCTATGGGTCTGTTTACTTGTTATTCTCCACTAATCATAGACATACATTCTAGAGATCATCAGGACTTTTCAGGGTTGTAATGTAGGCTTAGGCAGGGGTAGGTAAAATTAGGAATTTAGACTCAATTTACGTACTATAAGCATTTTTCTTACTCAACCATTTTGTTCTTTTTGGTATTCTTTTCAGTTCATACCTATATCCCCTTTTTTTTAGAGCATGAAACTATTCACATAGGCACTCCCAAACTTAAGCTTTTACATCTTTTTCATTGGGGTGCATCAAATTTTCACTCTCTTTTTGTATTTCTTTTTCACTTTTTTTCATTCTTTTATTCAACTATTGCTTATGGCACACGAAGGAATCATGGAGTGTCAAAGAAAACAACTTATTTTAGGCTCAACGGGGATGACTAGGGATAAAATTTATTACAAGGTAGGTAATGAATTGTAAGAAGGACTAACAAAGAAATGCCTAAATCATCTCCCTAACATGTACATCTTAACTATTTCGCCTCAAATAACAAGCTTGACATTTTTCAATTGACAGCACATAAGATAAACACCAAATATTCCAAAATAATCAAATTTTCATGAATTATTGGCATATCTAACTTAAGCACACAGATTTTAGCTTCTCATTCCACTACGTCATCCCACTTAGTTCACTAGGCGTTCCAAATAAGCACAGCATGCATGATCATAAAAAAATATTGACTCACATTAAACACAAAAACAAACAAAAGACTCAAAAATAAAATAAAATAAAATAAGAATTCCCCCCAAACTTAAACTACACATTGTCCCAAATGTGTAAAAGACTCAAAAATTAAAAAGGGATGACTTACAGACATACATCGGCTCAAATTGGTGGTGGTGGCGGCGAATACTGCATTGACCATTGGGTGAACATGGAACTCAAATTATCAACACGCTGGGTCAGGTGTTGATGATCTTACATCATTTGCTCTTGATTTTTCAGCATCCTTTGTTGGTTCAAGAGCATCTGCTCCATCATTGACATTGGAGGCTCCAAGGACAGGGAGGTTGATGGTTGATTTCGCCTGCTTCATTGTGTGCCTCTGCCTCAGGCTCTTCATCATCCATGGTTGCTGCGTCTGCTGCTGTTGGGCCCATTCTTGCTGCTGGTCCTGGATTTGGGTCAAGGAAAGAGTGTACTAAATTGTAGGTCACATGAGACTGACTCTTCTCAAGAATTTCCGTGGCGAATGATGGGACTCCATGCCTATAACATAAGGCAGAAATGAGTGACCCATGTCTCAACCCGCCAGTAGTAGTCAGTCTTCTAATCTCCCTTATGCTTTGCACTATTTCTCTCCCAACGTCTATTGTCACGCCCGTCATGATGTCATAGATGAGCTTGATCCTGTCTGTGGGCACATTGGTGAAATAAATTGACGGAATCAAGCGAGCACTTACGAAATATAGCCATCCTCCGCCGCTCATAAATTGGCATCGTGCAAGTCTCCGGATTCGCTATGCAAAATTAAACTCAGCGTCTGGGTAGCACAATGTCTCCGCAACTACATTCCATATGATGTGGTTTATGTTTCTTGACCAACAATTGAAATGGTATGGATTATTGCCTTGGTCCTCGACGTCATAGGTCCTCAGTAGCGCATTCACAACTTCAGAACTCACGGACACATATTTCCCTCTAACAATGCATCTCCCATCCCTTTGCTCGGGATAATTCGTATAGAATTCCCTCACAAGGCTAGAATTCTGAAGTGGGATCCTCTCCGGATTGGTGAACCTTTTCCACCCATTTGCCTCAATCATTGCCCTAATAGGCTCGTAGTCATCATCATCATAAAATGGCATGACCTGGTAGTCCATGCCTCTTTCTGGTATCAATGCCCTAGAATTAATCTTGTTATATCGATCTTTCGCCTTTTTGTTGGTAAATTGAGTAACATCATAGTCTGGGGCTGATGGAGATGAGGTGGTTCGTGCGGTTCTTTTCCTAGAAGTCGTTGTGAAGGTTGTTGGAAACTTTCGGCAGCGTTTCCTTTGTTTTCTCGAGGTGTCCCAACAAATAACACTTCACAAAATCAACAATAACCAATCAAAAACCGGTCCACAGCAGCAATACACAACAACTACACCACAATACGCCACAATCCACACAACTACACAACGAACAACCACCGCAGCAAACACCCACAACTACACAACACCCTACCACCATAGTACGTACCACCCCCGCACTTGCAAGTTACTTTCCCTACTAGCCTTGAAATTGCAAGAACAATGACGAATATTACCTTTTTGAAGAGTCATTCTTCACCAATTTTTTGATCCAAATGGAAAGAATGATGATGGTGTAAGATATGAGGGTTCTTAATGAGGTGGTGTGTAGGAATTTTTGAAGAATTTGGTGGAGTTTGTGGAAATTTTTGTGGATTGAAGGAGAGGAATTTCAGAATTTGTAAAGAGAGGAAGGGTTTGTGTTTGTGTGGGAAAGGATTTTGGGATTTAGGGCTTTTAATTCAGAAATCCCATCCCGGCACCGCTGCGCTGAAAGTACTGTGGCCCCTCTGGTTATTCAACACCACGGTTCTACATAATGGCACCGCGATGCATAAACTTTTGCGACCTCTCTGAACATTAGGCACCGCGGTCCTGCACAATGGCACCGTGGTGCTTCCCGATTCCGTGTTTTCCATCCTTTTTGTCGTGCTTAGTGTCTTATTCCTTCACCTGGCTTCACAACACAACAAAAATATACCAAACGTGAGACTGTTCTAATTAAACTAAATTGCATAATTTAAAAAAATTGGGTTGCCTCCCAAGTAGCATTGTCTTTAACGTCTTGTAGTCGGACACATGTTCTTTATCAAATCATTTGGGGTAAATTAACCCCACAATCTCTCCATTTCAAAATCATTTTCCTCTTTCTCACTCTGTTTCTCTTTTTCTTTTCATTGAGTTCAGTGGGACTTACCTGTTTGTCAGCCTTCATGTCATGAACTTTTGTTGCAGCTTTCAAACTAGTCTGTGGGTTCACAACTGTAGGAATGATCTTCAAAGTTTTTGTATGTGTTTGCTGATCTGTTGTGTCAGTTGTGCTTACTGCTAAGCACTTGTTGCTAGACTGAGACTCAATGGTGGATTTGAACACCCTGAATACCATCTCTTCTTTCTGAACCCTTAGTCTCAATTCCCCCTTCTCCACATCAATTAGAGCTCTGCCCGTTGAAAGGAATGGTCTCCCCAAAATGATGGGTATTTTATCATCTTCCTCCATATCAAGAATGAGGAAGTCTGATGGAAAGAAAAACTTTCCCACCTTGACAAGCACATCTTCAACTATGCCTCTGGGGTGCACCACGGTTCGGTCAGCTAGCTGCAGATTAATTGTGGTTGGTTTGGCTTCCCCCAAACCCAATCTCTTGAATACAGACAGAGGCATGAGATTTATACTAGCCCCTAAGTCACACAGCGTCCGGTTGCATGTTACGTTGCTAATAGTGCAGGACAGGGTGAAGCTTCCTGGATCTTTCAACTTATGAGGCATTTTCATTTGTAGGATGGCGTTGCACTCCGCTGTCAGCGCTACTGTCTCATAATCCGCCAACATTCTTTTCTTCCCAAGTATCCCCTTCATGAATTTGAAGTATGCGGGCATTTGGTCTAACTCCTCAATGAAGGAGATATTGATGTGAAACTTCTTAAACACCTCCAAGAACTTGGAGAACTGCTTGTCGATGGCCTTCTTCTGTAGCCTCTGAGGGTAAGGTATCTATCAGTGTATTCCCTCAAAGGTGCTGGTGGAGCTTTCTCAACTATAGGGTGGTCCTCAGTGACCCCCTCCTTTCCTTCCTCAACTGCTTTATCACCCCCTTTCTCATGAACCACTGCAAGTTGGGGAGCAACCTGCTCCAACTATTTTCCACTCCTTAACAACACTGCTCTCTTGCATTGACCTCTGTATTTCTTGGGAGAGTACCCTGCGGCCTGTTGGTTATCATCTTCGCTAGTTTCCCAACCTGCGTTTCCAGGTTCCTGAGAGATGACCTGGTTTCACACATGAACTGATTCTGCGAATTAGTAAGTGTAAGCAATGCAACCCTCAGCTCATCAAGATTCTCCTTCTGTGTAGGTGGTCTAAACTGCTGGGATGAGGTAGCCTGATTCTGTCCATGCTGGTTCTGGTAACTACCTTGATATGATTGATGTTGGGCCTGATCGTTCCTCCACGAAAAGTTATGGTGATTCTTCCACCTTGGATTGTATGTGTTGCAATTATAAGGCCGCAGAAAGTTCCCAATTGCCTGAACCTGCTCCATTGGCTCATTATTAGGGTCCACCGCTGTGCATATGTCAAAGGAATGCGGTCCACCACAAATCTCACAATTTACAGGCATCTGTACTGCATTCACATACATGGTGTTCTGCTGCAGTTGCTTCGTCAGAAGGGTCACCTGTGCATTCAGGGCAGTGATAGCATCTCATTCATGTATGCCCATAGTATTCCTGTTATTCACTGACCTGTCATCTGCTCCTTGATGATTGTTGACAGCCATGTCTTCGAGTAACTCATGTGCCTCATTGACACTCTTTCTCATAAAGGCTCCCTCTGCTGCAACATTAATGATGGTATGAATAGTACCACTCAGCCCATTATAAAAAATGTGGACTAACATCCACTTCTCTATGCCATGATGGGGGCATTTCCTTTGCAGGTCCTTAAATCGCTCCCATGCATCATAGAGCGACTCACCATCCACCTGGTATAAATTGTTTAACTCTCCCATTAACTTTGCCGCTTTTGAGGGTGGGAAGAACTTTGCAAGAAACTTTTGGGTTATGTCCTGCCAGGTAGTGACAGAGTTGGCAGGTATTGAGTTCAACCAGCTCTTGGCTCTGTCCCTAAGTGAGAACGAGAAGATCCTCAGTTTAATGGCATCATCAGTAACGCCATTATACTTGAAAGTGACACACAGCTTCAAATATTCATACCAATTATTGACTAAATCTTAATCAAGTGAAGAAGAAATCAAACTACTGCATTAATTCATGAATAGAAGTTTCAAGAGATTCATAAGGAAAGCCCTAATAAAGTGTTTAGCTCCTAGCCATAGTCACGCTAAGAACTAACACAAAATCCATACATAAACTGAATTAAAAACGAAAGAAAAAAATTACTGCGAATTAAGTCTCCAAATTGTAGCCTCCCTTGTTTTCTTGTGTTGTTCTATGTTGTAGAATGACCAACTCCTCATAGCATTAGTCCCTAGGGCTTAAATATGTTGCGAATTTCGTGCCCTATGGACCAATCTTCCCTTAGTCAATTCTTCTTCGGAACTGAGATTTTCCGCACCGGCACCGCGGTTCTGCATAACGGCACTGCGGTGCCGAAACTCCTACACCTTCTCAGCAACTATGGCACCGCGGTTCTGCATAGTGGTATCGCGGTGCTGAAAGTCCTGTGACTTCTCAGTAAATATGGCACCGCGGTTCTCTATAGTGGCACCGCGATGTTGAAAATTCTTCGTCCTGATGTGCCAACTTTCGTCCTTTTTGCCTCGGGAGCACCTTTTCTGCCCAATTCTTGCTCTTTTTCGCTATTTTGCCTTTTGGAACCGCTGTGACTCAAAAGAAAGAAAAACAAACCTAATACTATACTAAACACAACAAAAACGAGTAAAATATTAACTAAAAATGACTGAAAAGACGTATACAAAATACGCCTAACAATCGTCACTATTTTATAAGACATTAATGAAATTCTTATAACGTTGATATGAGTCAAAAGAATGTGATAGCTAAGAAAGACATTTAAAGAATTTGTAGGACTCGTTTGGTGTGAGAGATAAGAAATAATTAATTCCGGATTAATCTCTAAATAAATTTATCTCAAATTTGGTCTATAATATTTGCCACTTTGGAAAATAAAAAAACATTAATTTCATATTTTAATTCAACTTTTACTACTCTAAGAAGACATGTACTTATTAATCACTAATTGAAGTAACAAATAAAAGTTATTTAATCTCATTTTTTTGTAGTAGCCCTTTTTGATCGATATCCAACAACAGTCGCCCTTTTTGTTGAGGACCAAAAAGGGCGACTTTTTAAAGTCGCCCCGTTTGATTCGGACCAAAAGGGGCGACTTCCAGTCGCCTCATTTGGTGTAACCAAAAAGGGCGACTTCAAAAAGTCGCCCCTTTTGGTTAAATTAAAAAGGGCGACTTTGGTAATAACTAATAGATCAACCAATCCCCTATTTCAGGGACATCTGTGTTAGGTAGGCCCAGGGATCACTGATTAGTCGAATGAGCTCATCTCTCTGGCCTATCATTTGTTGGTCGATTCTACCGCGGCTCGTGATCTCCCGCCTCTCATGAGGCCCCTTTATTATACTAGTTTGTCGCAGTGAGTCCCGTCGAATTAATAATCAATAGAAGTCCCAAGTTGAAGTCGACCGACTCTTCAATCTTCAATCGACCATCTCCTCTTAATAGCGGATGCCCATGCTTTGATTCGAAAGCCCTAGCGATGATTTAATCCCGTGTATTCCGTATGCAGTCTGATAGGACCAGGAAGAGAAGACTTTTTTTTCCTCCTCCCTTCAGTCCAGTTTGAACCCGTCCCAACAACGAACACCTTCCTACTGCAAGGTGGGGCTCTACCCTTCCCCTAGAATCCACTCCGGGTCGGAGGAGCTACTAGTCAAACTTCTTGAGGGAATTAAAAAGTCGCTTTTTTTTGTTTAAAAAAATCGCCCTCTTTGAGGCGTTTTATTGTAGTTTTCGCATAAGGTAAATCTTCAATGATTGAGCCATAATTAATCTTGAAGAGTTGCTTTAATGGTTCACTAGTACAAGGAAATGGGGAGTTGCTTTAATGGTTCACTAGTACTCTCTACCTCAAGGTAGGGGTAAGGTCTAAGTACACGTTATCCTCCTTAAATCTCAATTTGAGGGAGTTCACTGGTTTGTTGTTGTTGTTGTTTATTGAAAGTCAACGTTTGATCATGAAAATTCCAAATATAATTTGGACTTGTATTTAGAATTCGAAAAATGCCTAAAACATTGTTTTCACTTTTTTAGTTATAATACATTCTAACAACCAAATATTCTTTACAAAAACTATAACCAAACATAACTCCGACTTCAAAATTCCAAAAACAATATATTTGATTTTCATGGACAAACGCCTAATGAGATAATAAAAGGAAGATTTGAAGGAGAGAGACCATAACCGTAGTGCTTATTTTAGGAAAAGAAAAAAATAGTTGGAAAGAATCGCAGGTATTTTATCTGATGGTGTAAAGAATTTTGTACACTGTAACTAATAAAAACTTGTGTTGGATATGCCCACCAAGGGAGTGAAGCGGTTCCTAACTAAAAAAACACAAATTTTAGTCGAAAATTAATTGAAAATTTACTCTGAAACGTTTCTAAAAGAAAGTGTCGGAAAACGGAGAAACATGAAATTTCGATGGAATTATTGTTTGAAATAGTCGGAAATTTACTCGTTCAAAATGTTCTCGACAAACTTTTTGTCGGAAATCTAGATAACCAAAAGATATAAAGTTGCAACGAATTTTTATCGGAAATTTTCTCGTCGAAAATTCTGATTTTTTTAAAATACTTCTATTTATTCTGAATATTTAAACTTAAAAATGTCGCGACAAAGACCTTCTTGTACACGTCCTCGAGGGCGAGGCCTCACAAAAGGAGTGTTTGGGAGTTAATTAAGAGTGAAGGAATTCCGACCATCTCAAGGTACAATTTGATCACTTAGAATGTACTTCACATCAACCCAAGGGTAGAGATAATATATAGTATGTCGGTTCATTAAATTTAATAATTTAAAAATCACTAAACATGTCAAAAGTTAAATATATAACGTAACCTAGTCACTAACAGTTGAGGTCGTGTCCAACAATCCAGAACTCATAAGATTTAGATTTCTTTTCCAAAAAAACTAAAGGGAAAGCAAATGTGAAAGTGAAACTCAATGTTAGGTTAATTATGTGTTGGAAACCTAAACAGCCTAGCTAAGTATCCTTTATGGGGTGGACAATTATGCACAATGAAGTTAACTTTATTTTTATCTCTGTTCTTATTTTTAGCAAATATAATATATGTTGCTTTCATGAAATTCTAGGGTTACTTGCTCACTTTCTTTCTTTCATGCACATTGAAGAGATGGGGTCCAAAAGTAGGCACCCCCTTTTTTTGACATGATAATTTTGAGACTTTAGCTTAGGTTATATATTATATAATAGGAAGAGAAAAAGAAGGAATATCTTTCTTGGTTCAAACCTTTGACTTTCCATGTTAGATATATATATGCATTAGAATTAGTGATACTAATTATTCCTAGGTTTCTAAAGGCAATGGTCTTGGTCTATATGCAATCATTTATTAATCATCGTGACTAAACTGTACGATACATTACAAAGGAGTAAGGGTTGTTTGGTTGGATGCATTAGATAAAATAATGCATGTTTTAGTTTTGTATATTAATAATATCTTGTTTGATACACTTTTTGAATCTATGTAAATATAACTAATGTAAGAATTAGTGATACACCCTATTTAGTATTATCTTATACATAACTAATGCATAGAAAATCATGGTATTAACAATACAATGAGTTCTAATGCATAAGCATGGTAAAAGACACAATTGTCGTGAAGTCCCCTCACATAGTATAATATGGAGGGTATTTTTGTGAACAACCAATTATTTTTAGAAATTATGCAATGTATGTTATTTCTAATACACCAAACCAAACAGTGGATAAAAAATAATTCATGCATAACTAATGTCAGTATTACTAATACCATCATTACTAATATCAACATTACGCCTGGCCTGCCTTCGCCTCTTGGGGGGAGTCTGTCACACCTGGTTTGCCAAGTGTGGTTTAACTGGCTGACGTGGTTTGCAGGCTATTACGCGTCCCGGTTTACCTCAGGCGCACTCGAAAGAAGCAATGGCCAGTTCCTTCACAACAAAAAAACATTACTAATACATTATATTCAGCATTATTTTTATACACTCTACCAAACGACCCCTAATACTTTTAAGCCAATGAAATATAAATTACTCCTATAGTTTTACTTTTTTGATGTTTTTTACACAAATTAATTAGACCATAACCAATCCTTAAATACCATATTTCAAGTTAGTATAGTTTGGACCCAAATGTCATTATTTTATATCATTTTTTATTCTCGCACTAAAATTGTTTAATTAGCACGCTATTTTACCAAGTTAAAGTGAAGAATAAAATTACTAAATACTTTAGGAGATTCAATTGAAATAAAGACGGCTTATTCGTTGAATAGAAAGTTTCAAAGATGAACAAGCTTCCCTTCTTAATTAATTAAATGTATAGGTTAAGGGTTAATATTAGATATTTGTGACGATGTAAAAACTTATTGACCAACAATGCATTAAACTCAACTCAAATAGTAACTAAATAGGGTTTAAAAGTGGTTATACGTACAAACCACCAAGGTTTGTGCTGTGATGAATAGAAATATCTCTCGACCCTTAATTAAAGATGTCAGGTATGAGTTATGTGAATGAAAAAAACTACTCCGAAGTGCTTTCCCCCTTTAATTAATTCATCTTATGCAACTGCGAATCCATGTTTAATCAAAGTTCCAAAACAGATATTGAACATCGAGTGAAAAACAAAAAAGGGTTATACATACAAGTCTTGCAACCCTTATAAATGACCATGTACCAAAGTCACTTTACAAAGAATATTTTTTTCTACCCATTCTAGGGCATCATTATATATGATTTTTCTTTCATTTCCAATTTTTCTCTTTTTCCCTTGTGAGGGAAATTCAAGGAGGAAATGACAAGGAATTAGAGGATGTTTCCTAAAGTCCACACAAACCAAGAAAAGTCCATAATCTCAGACTCCTCCTATATCTATATTTGTCAATTCTTGGAACCACACAACATATGATATAAACTCAAGTTTTAATAAGCTTTATGCACAAGAAAAGATGAGAAGATCTAAGAAAATGAAGGAAGTTAGGAAATACAAGAAATCATCAGCTCCACGTCTAAGATGGACTCCACAACTTCATGAATTCTTCATTCAAACTGCTGAACATCTTGGTGGAAGAAACAGTAAGTTTCTCTCAACAAAATATCAAAAATATGTCATATAGTTTTTTCAAGAGAATTAACTTAACTCGAAGGGTATTGTCATGTAGTTGTAGACGCAGATCAAAAATTTGAAGTTTATGAATTTTGAATTTCAAGTTTATGGTATTGTGAAGTTTATGAGCATATGTACATAATCAATTATTTTGTCAACAAATACGTAGTAGCCCTACGATGCAGCTTCATGAGTCATTTCTTTTTTCCTTTTTATAATTTTTTATTTTCATTTTTTCTCTTCTTGATTCAACTTTTGATGCTCTCTCTTGGGTTTCAAAGATATCATAAAAAAAAACGAGGCGAATTCAGAATTTAAATTTAATGCATTCATTTTTTTATAATTTTTAACACTAGAGAAACTCGTTGCATGTTTGAATTTTTAGGTTTAGAAACTAATAGGAGTATTTGACGAAATTTGGATCTTTTCACATATATTAATATATATACCTGTATTTCGTATAAAAAATACTGAGTTTAGTTGAACAATAACTCAAAAGTTCCATCCGCCAAGTAATTGAGGTGAGCTCGGAATTGAGGTGAATTCAAGATTAAGATAGAGTATTCAATGCTTCAGAATCATGAGTACTACTATGGGTTATTATTATATGCATATATAATTTGAACACGTGAAGTATTTAAACTTTAATATAGAGGAGAGGAAAAAGGAATGATTGTTTCTTTGTGTATTGACAGAAGCAACACCAAAGAGAATTCTGCAGATGATGGCCATAAAAGGATTGGAGATATCTCATGTTAAAAGCCATCTCCAGGTACTATACTATTCAATTTGACCTAACTAGATAATAATATTCATCTTTGCAGTAATACAATATTTAACCATCATCATAGGAAGTTTTCTTTCACATACTTTCTCCTTTTTTTTCACTCGATATTTGGTATCCGCATTAAAACCTAACTATATCTAGATTTGCGCCGCATATGGCTCATTTGGGGAAAGCGCTCCTACCAAGAATTTATTCATACCCAACTCTGAAACCTTTTACTACGGGAGAAACAACTCCATTTGTTGCACCACATCCTTTGGTGGTTCACAAGCTTTCTCTTAGTTGTAATTGGGAATTCATGTTTCTCTTTTTTTATTTTTATTTTTATTTTTATCCTTTGATATAGAGTAATCAACAACAACAATAACATATCCAGTGAAATATCACAATGTGGGGTATGGGGAGGGTAGAGTGTACACAGACATTACATCTACCTTCGTTGGTAGATCGGATGTTTCAGAAAGACCCTCGGCTCAAGATAAAATATAAGCACAAGAAATAAACGGTCAGACCCGGACGAGAAATTTAAAGCAGTATGAAAATGATGGTAACAAAATTGATATAGAGTAATATGTAAGATGATATTAATCTCCCTTGGGGAGTCTTTCATTAATATCAAAGTATATATATAGTACAATGTTCATCGTATACAATAGGAATTCGAAACCTATACAAAAGAGGAATCATAGACTTACCATAATTATATTTACACAATATATGGAAATATTCTAATTATGGGTAGGAATACAATTATTTCTATAATATACATGTTTACACACCCCCTCAGTCGGAGCGGGAGGAGGCCGGACGCTGGGACTGGATCTGAAGTCAAGAAATAACTGTCTGGAAAGTCCTTTGGTAAATATATCTGCATACTGATAGGATGATGGAACATGTAACACTCTGACATGGCCTAGTGCAACTTTCTCACGAACAAAGTGTAGGTCTATCTCAATGTGTTTGGTTCGCTGATGTTGAACCAGATTTGAGACAAATAGATGGCAGAGATGTTATCACAGTACACAATAGATGCCTGACGCAAAGGACACTGAAGTTCTAACAGTAAATTTCTGAGCCAACAAATCTCAGCTACTACATTTGCAACGCCTCAGATCAAATTTCTAAGATCGAGCGAGATAGGGTAGTCTGTCGCTTGGCAGACCAAGAAATCAGATTATCCCCTAAAAAAACACAAGCCGGAGGTGGAGCATCGCGTGTCCGGACAAACTACCCAATCTGCATCCGTATATGAAAGCAACCTGTTTAGAGCAGAGGGGTATAGGTGCAAACCATAATCAAGAGTGCCCTTAATGTATCAAATGATACGCTTAAGAGCATTGAAATGAGACTCTCTGGGGGCATGCATGAATAAGCACACCTGCTGAACAACATAAGCTATGTCTGGCCTGGTGAAGGTGAGATACTGAAGTGCACCTGCAAGGCTCCTATACAGAGTAGGATCAGAGACTGGAGCACCATCCATGACATTGAGCTTAGATTTAGAATCAACTGAAGTAGACACCTCTTTGCAGTTCGCCATCTTAGCCCTGTACACAATCTCCTCTGCATACTTACGCTGACATAAGAACATATGATTGACAGACCTGGTCACTGATATCCCCAAAAAATAACTCAGCTTCCCCAAATCAGTCATTGCAAATTCGGACTTAAGCAAGACAATAATCTCATTTTTCAATCATTTATGAGGCAAGAAGAACAATATCATCCACGTAAAGTAATAAATAAGCAGTTCTACTACCTCAATGAAAAATGAAAAGTGATGTATCACTCTTGCTGCATACAAACCCAATCTACAAGATATACCTGGCAAAGCGATCGTACCACGCACGGGGGGCCTGTTTCAGGCCATATAGTGACTTACGGAGACGTCACATGTAGTGAGGAACTTCTGGATGAGTGAATCCCGGCGGCTGATGCATGTAGACTGTCTCTCTCAGATCCACATGTAAGAATGCATTCTTCACATCAAGCTGATGGATCGGTCAGTGTTTTCCCATGACAATACTCAAAACTGTGTGGATGGTAGCCGGTTTGACAACCAGGCTGAAGGTCTCACCACAATAAATGCCCCTGCTGATTTGTTCCATTAGCCACAAGTCTTGCCTTATACCTCTCAAGATCTCCACTGTCTCTGAATTTGTGACAAAATAGGCACAGACAATGAATCATATTCACCCCCTCAGGTCTAGGTACTAGATCTCATGTGTGCTGTTTAGTTAAAGCATTGAATTCCTCAGTCATAGCCGCATTCCAATTAGGGTCTTGTTTGGTCAATATAAGGTTCTTGGGAATTGGTAGAATGGTTTGGACAGACAAGTTAAATTGGACTTTGGGTTTGAAGATTCCATTCTTTGCACGAGTTTTCATTTGGTGAGTGGGGATAGTAGGAGGTTCAAAGGCAGAGAGATTTGTTGGATACAGTGAAGGAGGTACATATACCGGAGTAGGCACCGCGGCGCTGGAGGGAACCGTCGGCGGTGCCGTGATCAAGTACCGCGGCGCTGGAGGACTAACAGACCTCTCTGATATTTTGGCGCCGTGGTGCCTCAGCACAGGACCGCGGCGCTGTCGACGGTGAATCAGGGACCTATTCGCAGGAGTTTTGGCGTCGCGACGCTGATGCTGAAGAAGAAATGTTATGCTCTAGTTGACTTAGGATGATGGGAGAGATGGCAGACTCGTCAAGAAAAGAATAATCTGGTTTTTGGAACTTTTTAAGATTTGAAAACGGGAATGTGGTCTCGTCGAATGTGACGTGACGAGAGATATGGATCTGACGAGTGGACAAGTCATAGCATAGATAGCCCCTATGGTTCGGCGAGAAGCCTAGGTAGACACAAGGAGTGGACCGGAGGCTAGTTTGTGAGGGGCAGTAGAGGCAAGGTTAGGATAGCATAGACAACCAAATATTTGGAGATGATCATAAGAGGGGACTCCATGATAGAGAATTTCGGTAGGGGTCATATTGTGAAGGGTGCTAGTTGGGAGAATATTTAGAACGTATTCTGATATTTTAGCAGCATAGACCCATAAAGATGGAGGTAGGGAGGCATGAATCAAAATAGTGTGAATCATATTATTAATGGTGCAGATGATTCTTTCAGCTTTACCGTTTTGTGAGGAGGTGTGGGAGTAGGAGAAGCGAAACATCATGCTATTATTAGTACAAAAATAGTGAAACATAGAGTAGTTGAATTTACGATCAAATTGTGTTTGAATGAATGTTCGAAACTCAAGAAATTTGACAAACACTTCCGATTTAAATTTGAGAGGATACAACCAAACAAAGTGAGAAAAGTCATCTAGTAGGATAAGATAGTATTTATGACCGAGAGAACTAGCAACATGTGATGTTCATAAATCGGCATGTATAATATTAAAGGGTGCAAAAGTAACACTAGTGGATGACTTAAACGGAAGACGAGTATGTTTGCCTAAAGAACAAGAAACACAGTTCTGGGCAAGCTTCCCATTACAAGTAATGAAATTATTGCCTCTAAGAAAATTAAAAACTGGGGCTCCTGGATGACTAAGCCTATTATGCCATGTGGAAGAAGAAATGGTCGCTAGAGAGACGGAGAGCTAGATCTGGCAGCGGAGGTGGGAGTGAATGGATAGAGATCCCCCGTGCTATTTCATCTCGTAAGAGGTGTCCCCGTGTGAAGATCCTTCACAGTGAAACCATAAGGGTCAAAATCAACGGAGACAAAGTTATTATGAGTGAATTTGCGGATAGAGATTAGATTCTTAATCATATGTGGGGCATATAGGGTATTTTGAAGGGGGAATGGATGAGGAGGTGATGTGTAGGATGTACCATAACCCTTTACTAGAATGCAGTGACCACTATCAACTGTCACAAATTGAAGATGCTTTAAACCAAACAGTTTGAGAATATTACCTGCAGACCGGGTGAGGTGAGAAGTGGCTCTGGAGTCCATGTACCAGTTGTTTTTAGGTTGTTTCATATTGAGATACCAAGTGAATCGACCCAACTCGGTGGTGTCACGCCGACGGTTGGTCTGGTGCCGAATCGCGCGCCGCCACGTCAGTATGGTATTGTTGGGGTGCCACAACGCTGAACCGAATCTGTGGGCCTTGTTGTTGCTGCTGCTGATTCTGCTTCCGCGACCCCTACCACGGCCACGGCCTCCTCTGCCGCGACCTTTGCCACCTCGTCCCTGTTGCGATTGAGAGTTTTCTGGCGGTGTTGAATCTTGAGGGCGTGTTTCGACAGATAACGCCTTCTGAGTGTGCTCATCCTGCTTAGCACGACGAGTCACTTCGAGCTACAATTGCGAACGAGCTTTGTTAAAACTGGAAAGCGGATCTGTCTGTTGAATTATGGCAGCTAATGTATCATAGTCGCCTTTGGGAATGCCTGCAATCAATTGCAACACCATCTTAGTGTCTGAGACAGGCGTGTCGACATTGGAGAGTTGATCCTTCAGTAGTTTCAACTGTCTGCAATATTCAGTCATGTTGGAGAAATTTGCAAGGCGTGTATTGTTAAATTGTTCCTTCAAATACACCGCACGAGTGTGCTTGTTATCTTGAAAGATTTCCTCCAAGTGGTTCCATAAATCTCTGGCTGTGGCACCAGATTTCATGATAGTAAGAAGAAGATCCTGAGAAATACTACTATAAATCCATTGTTTGACGCCGACGTCTAGACGGCGCCAAGTAGACTCATCAACATCCGGAGGGTGCGGAATAGTGTCGTCGATGTGGTCAAGCACGTTATAGAGACATGCATGATTACGGAACAGTTAACCCAAGGAGAATACTGACTGTTTTCTTGATCAAGAAGAATGAGAATATAATTCTTGATATTGGTAACAACAGTGAGGGCGGGATGAAAAGAGGATGACGACGTGGTGGTGGGATTTGTGGAGGTAGATGGGTCAGAATCAGAAGCGTAATACTGAGTATCCATTTAGAGAAGAGAGAAAAGAAGAAGAAAACCAAGAATTTTGGGAGGATAGGGGGGAGGAACCGCGGCGGAACTGCCCAGGGGGGGGGGGGGCTGGTCGGCGGCTCACACAATGAAAAAATTCTAGGGTTTTGTGTTAGACTTTTGATACCATGTAAGATGGTATTAATCTCCCTTGGGGAGTCTTTCATTAATATCAAAGTATATATAAAGTACAATGTTTCATCCCTTATACAATAGGAATTCTAAACATATACAAAAGATGAATCATAGTTTTACCATAATATATTTACACAATATATGAAAATATTCTAATTATGGATAGGGATACAATTGTTTCTATAATATACATGTTTATATAATCAAGAATAAATATTTATTCGCATCAATGTTTACGTCAAATCAAGTAGTACATTATTTAATTTTAACACTAAAAAATTAAATGAAAATACATATCACTTACATGTCGATGTGAAGGACATCTATCTTTCATTCATTCAATAGGTGAGGGATCAAAATATAAGAACTTTAATTTGGTTTCATTTAAGACTTACCTAGTTTGGTTCATGGGAAAAAAGATAACTACTGTATGTGGTGATAATATCACGAGTATTTCTTATATAATAATATTTGAATTACAAATATATTCTAATGTCCTTATAAGGAATAATATGGTATGAGTATTTTTTGTTATATAATATTATTTTTATATGGTAATATTTGAATTGCAAATATTCCAATGTCAATATAAGGAATAATATCATGTGAATGTTCTTAAAATTATATGATATGATTCCCTATATTGTAATATTTGAACTGCAAATAATATTTTTTTTTATAAAATTCATACAAATAGAGTTTGTTGTGAAGTGGCTTGTTCATATTATACCACTTGAGCTAGACTACGCTCCTTTCAATTAACCTCTGTATTATTCCATTTTTAATCTAAAAATGAATATAGAACCTATGGTGTTTTAGGACCGTGGTGTTCGAGCTATCTTACAGGGTCGGAGCCAAGAAGAGTACGGGGGTTCATCCGAACCCCTCGGCGGAAAATTACACTGTTTATACATGGTTAAAATTAATTTTTATGTATATATAGTATATGTTGAACCTTTTTGTCTTGTATTTACTTATTTATATTTTGAACCCCATTATTGAAAATTATGGATCCACCACTGACATCTTATGCATATTAAAAGATATTATATGTTCTCGGTTTTATTTGATATTTAACTCAAGTTAATAAAAGTTTACTAGTTACTGATTTGATTTTTATCGATTTGAATTTGTGAAAACCAGATGTATAGAAACATGAAGGAGCATCGCAGCGTCCATGTTATGATGCCAGATTTCAATTTGTCTTCACCACTGTAAGTCTAACATCTCTATTCCGTTTCAATTTATGTAGCATTGTTTGACGCACATAAAATTTATGGAAGAAACTTTTTTTTTGAAACTTGTGATTGTAAGCATTTTATGGATTTTTATGGCTATAAAACATGTCATAAAAATAAAAAACAATTTTTTTAGTTATTTCGTCTCCCGGCCTCTTCTCTTTTTAGTGGGTGAGGAGCTCTATAGTCCAGGTGCACTTCTTCGTAGAATTTCCAGTATCTCTCGACGTATCACCAGTATATCCTTCCGGTGATTCATCGATTGTATCTCTGAGGCATATCGCTACTATATTTCTATTTAATAGGATAATGAAGAAAATAATTTTGTTTCCATCGAACTAAAATAATATGTTGATGTCTTCAATGTCAAAAATATATATAAATATATAGTATCATTTTTTTACAGACTAATAAACAAATAATGTCCTATAAAATGAAACAAAGAGAATAATAGTTATATGAAATGCATATATATGTTTGTAACTTCAATTTGCTAGACAAACTGCAGTTATTAAGCTAAAGTTTTTGCTAAATACAAATTTAATTATCTTAGCAACTAAAATAGCTCTAATTACATTTATCATTTTCCTTTTTGTCTAAAAGGTTAAGAGAACATGCTCCACCGAGCAGCAAGCAGAAAGAATCTGGAAGCCAAGATGGCGAAAATATCTATTACAATGACTATCAGGTATAATGATCTGAATATCTTTCTCTTAAGCCGAGGATTTCCCGAAAATAATCGTTTTACCTACCAAGGTGGAGATGAGGTCTGTGTGTACATTTTAGTCTCCATAGATCCCATATTATGAGATTTCACTGAGTATGTTATTGTTGTTGTTTATTTTATTTTGTTACAATAGATTAGTTATCATTTTTATTTGATTACTTGTTAATGTTTATCATTGAAATTGCTAGCTAGTCATGCATATAGCCTAACAAGTGACCTCATTAAATAAGTGTTTTTTTCTACATAGAACAACTAACTCTTTATTTTATCCTTTTTAATAGAAATTGTATTAGGGGGTTACCTGATTTTTTTGTCATATTTGATTTTTTTTTTCTTTGAATTGGAGAAAGGATAAAATATTTTATTATTTACTTTTTTTTTTATCGAATGAACACATTTTATTTCATAACTTGCAACACCAACAACACAATAATCTACATCTACCAGAAAAAAATCAAAGCAAAAAAGAAATCGACCACCTATCTGTCAGTCCTTCCCATACACATCGGAAATTAAATGAAAACATGGTGAGGATTGTCCATATATCCATATTCAATGTGCCGGCATGTACAGATCTTGTTAACTGAAGCGTGGATAATATAATTTGGAGTCCAACATTAGTGAACAAAGAATTGGAATTGGTCTAACTCTGATGACATGTAAAGAATGAATTTTAGGTCTAAGTCAACCCCAAAAACTAGCTTATAGGATGAGGATTGTCCAAGTACATATTATCATTACATATCCGATGTGGGCTCCTTTAGAATATCCTGTCAACTCACAAATGTCAGCAACCGCATGGCTTTCCATAATAGCAGTGAAGATCTTTGATTTTGCAGCATTAGTAGTCAGCCCAGAAGCATCAGAGAATTTTCAGTGCTCTTTAACATAAGTACCACATATGTGAATGTTCCTTTATTAAACACCAACATATCATCTGCAAAGCCTAGGGATTAAGCTTCAGGCCCTTACACTTGGTATGATATTCAAACTCTGCATGATTAGCCACCCACTGCATCATCCTTGTGAAATATTCAATACAAATCACAAAGAATAAAGGGGATAGGATTATCTTGCCTCAACCCTCTCCTTCCTTTGATTGTACCATGTAGCCCACCATTTAGTGCTATTGAAAACTGAGTTGTAGTCACATATTCCATCTCCCATTTTATAAATTTGCAGGAAAGTTCAGCCCATATAACATCTCTACAAATTCTCATTCAACAGAGTCATAGGCTTTCCTCAAGTCTATTTTGATTAGACAGCTTTTTGTGCTGTGTTTTCTATTATACAACTTGACCAATTCTTGACAAATCAATACATTTTGCATAATAGTCCTGCCTGCAACAAATGCACTTTTATTTTCAGCATTGATATCTGGTAACACCAGGCCACTTTCAATCTAGAGCATAACATTTTAGATATCACTTAAAAAAGAAAATAAAAACATTTCATAAATGGCGAATCATTTTCTTGGTATTACCGTAATGTAGTTATTTAGAGTTGAGTCTTGTTTAGAGGGAGAATTTTTTTCTCGATATATTTTGTACTCTCTTTTTATTGGTGATGTACGATCATATATACGTAGGTCAATTGACCAAACCATCTTAATTTATTATGTCTGATGTGGTATATTTTTTCTTGTTATCTTATTTATTGACGTTTAAGATTTACTTTGTTAGTTTTTACATGACACCTAATTATTTAATGTAGGCATATCTAAACTTTCTTTTTCTTTGGTGGTTTTCCAGGAAGCAGAAGGAAGTATAAGTAGTGGAATGACAAAGGAGGAAGTGGAAGATAATGCTGGTGGTCCAAGTCATGAAATATATGAACTACCAAAAGCAAATGATGGATGTGAAAAAGAGAGAAAATTTTGGCCTAATCTGGATAATCATCAAAAATCCCAATTTAATAATGCCTCAAGCAGCTTTTTTGACTCCACTAGGGAAAACAGTAATCACATTAACCTAGATTTATCTCTTTCTTGATCATGTTCTATTGTTAATTAATTATTTGAGTATAGAATAGACTAGTCCCCTAGCTAGTTTTTACCATTCTTCTTATGTTTATGTACATTACGTTAATAATAACACTACAACTATTCATATACGGGCTCCAATTATTTAACTAGTTGTTGTACGAATGGATAAAAGAGAAATGCTACGACGATTATTTGATTATTACCTTATACTTGTCATTAGTGTTTTATCCATTGACAAGTATAAAAATCCTGAAATTTTCGCTTATTTGTCCCTTTTTGAAACAACTATTTAATTAATAATTTTTTATCTTGCAGTTTATGAACTTTTTAAATTGCGGTCCGAAGATCTCCTTTGAACAAACTGAAAATCTTATGAAAAATATTTAATTATAATTCACGGTCTAAAATTTTGCAAGTTATTATAAATGTTAGATAATATTATAATATTTTATCTATAAAGTTGAGCAATATATTAACAAACATCTTATCAAGGAAGGAGAATTTCCCAAGAGCTGTATTTGCATAACTCTTGAAAAAGGTAACAAAATCTAAATGGTGGGCTGACAAATGACATTTGCTTAAATCAGCCACAAAAATCTACTTTTACAATATTGGTGGCCTAATAATATATTATTTTGTATGAAATACAACATCGAATAAGAAGATGTATATTAGCAATATACGGATCGAAGTATTTAGAGAGAAAATTGGCCTAAAAAAGTAAGTAATCCCTACATAATATTCCTAGTTGTATTCTGTACTGCTTAATAATCCATACATTTGGAAGTTCTTGTATTATCAAACTAGAGCAATCGAAAGGGAAACAAGAATGTTGAAAATGTAATATAGCCAGAGAGTTACAATATTGCAAAAGCTCATGTGCCATTCCAAATTACCAATGCAACACATACAAGTTCTTCAAGAAAAAAAACCATCCATACTTTTCCAAATTTACTTACTTGCGGCAACCTTCAAACAGCCCAACGACCTATAACGATAGTCACTACTCCCACTGGGGCTAGAAAGTAGGAAGTAAGTCTCACAACCCAAAGCGGCGAAGAACAAATAGAATTTGCTACAAAAGCCGGCTAACAGGGATATTCCTTGGTATGAAAACATAGTAATGGAGAAGGTAATAGCCAAAATAAAATTCGTTTTGGCTAGAGCGCCCAAATCAGCTATATATTTGACACGGATATGCTCTAAAACTATGGAGAATGCATCTATCATCATTTGATGCATAAATAAAGATACCAATTAGTAGAAACTCAATTTATTTTCAAATGTCAAATATCAATCAAAGTACATACAGCATTTACACAAGGTAACCTACGGTTCAATACGCTTTTCTTTCAATACCTCTCGATTAATCCTAAGCATACATACGGCAATTTGTTGCCTAAGCACAAAACGAGTTTCATAATATTCTCTGCATACAAGCTGGTTTTTTTCTTCCACAAGATAATGTTGAGTAATTAAAGATCGATCTATTCGACCTTCTTTCCCCTAAAGCTGCCTCGTGGTATTCTGCTGAGGACACCAGAATCCAGCTTCTTGTAATGGCCTTGAAGCTTATCGAGGGCATTATATACAAAACCATCAACTTCATCTTCATATCTTTCATATAGAACTGGAAGTGTGTGTGCAGCAATGAAACCTTATACACAGTCAAAATTCAAAGTTTAGTCAAGACGACATGTCCTTTGATATTTGCAACAAAAAACATATATCAAGACCGTACTAATATACAATCACTGAAATAAGACCAACGCCAGTAGCGTATTTCCTCCTCTTTTGAGTGGAAGTATATCAAACACAGTCCAATATCTTGGAAATGCAATTTCGACTATATAAGGCCATACCAGTTAGTTGGGATCAAGTTCTATTCATGTTAGTACATTTACTTTAGGTCCTATGTTTTCTAAGAGTCTTTTAGTCCTGTTAGAGATTTAAATGCTTTTGCTGATGAAGAGAAGTCAAAGAGGCTTCAGATCCTTCTACATCTATATATAAACGATGATTTATCAAGAATACGCAAAAAAAAGAGCTTTGAATTGTTGATTAATCGTCGGAGATGGCTTAGAACCAATAATTTGTTATCTAAAGGATCTTTCCATTCTAATACTATATCTGAGAGTTATCGATATTTATGAAATCTGTTTCCTATCTAACTGAATTCTATTGGATCAAATGACAAAGACATTGTTTAGAAGGATTGAGTTTTAAAAGCGTGGTTATGGCGGATGTGCCCAATCCTGTCAAGGAGAGGAACCTTAAATGTAAGGAATTTAGGTCAAACCTAGTTGAAATATTTAAAACTTCTAGTACTTTTTTATTTTATTTTGGGTAGTATTGGACTGAGATAAGCTTAAAATGGAGCGACATTGTCAACAAAGATTCATATAGACATACAAACATGCATGAGATTGAGGCTAGTATTAGTTGTTAAAATTTCAACCGTACAACTATATAACTAATTAGTATTACCTTTAAAACATCTGATCCAGTTTGTATTAAACCTAGGCCTAGCAACACAGCCATTCTAAAGTCAGCCAATAAAGTTATTCAAAGGAAATTCTACTTCTTGGAATCTTATACGTGCCAGATAACGAGTTTAAGGCAATATCATAGGACACACCTAAAGGCAGAGAAAATTAATTCAATATTTGATGATGTTGATACTTATACATTAGACAGCTTTATATCGGTATGAAATTGCTATATGGAAAATGACAAGATCTCGTATTTAATACTCGAAGCATAAACAATAGTACATGACTACAAAATCGCTATCATGGAAATGAGGGATCTCTTACCAATATATAGAACAGTCAAAAAGTTGCACCAGCTTCCTATCATACCAGCAGCCCACAAGCTCAGTACAACCTAGGACAAAGTCGAAGACATTAGCTTCGTAGTAAGCAAGAGTACTTTAAAGTAACAGAAATTTTCAGCCACAAGATTAAGGGATTAGATAAATTTTTCAGGTTTGCAAGTTTGACATCATAGCAAGGAGAGATGATGTCAATATAGAAGAATCTTGTCTATAACTGAATATAAGGGTAACAGATAGGATATGACAAGAAAGAAAATGAAGACCAAAAAGATAGGGAGGGGCAGGCAACCATCTTTTGGGAGGAGGGGAGGGGGGGTATTGAGTTGAATGTCCAAAAGATACAAGAAAATTTAGTGACCAGAGCATCTTCAACAATTTAAATGCAGCAAGTTCAATAGACATTCCAATCAGAGCTTAGAAAATATTAAAAAAGCACGACACATAAAGACAGGCTGCAAGAATTTGATGCCAAAACTCATAATTCAAATCAAGTACTTGACACCTTGTAATGGAAATTGGAAAGAAGTACACTGGGTACGTTGTTGTTGTTAAAAATAAGGAAGTATCATTTTATTGTAAGCACATCCCTTTGAAAAGAATTGAGGATAGATATGAATGGTTAATGACTTTTAGCATACCACTGCGAATTGTTTCAGATTACCCCCCGCGGAAACATCTTGAAGGAAGCTCAAACCATGGTTTATTTCAGCGCCTATTCTCTTGGCAATATTGATGAAGAGGTCATCCGGTAAGACAAGACGAGGAACCTTAGATTGAGACCTGTTGCCATAAGAATTTAACCGCCATTAGCTTGATTTTAAAATGTTATAATAGTACACAAATTAGAACGACAAAGGAGAGAAAATGACAAAAACGGTCCCTTATGTTTGAGGGTAAGTTTCCCTTAAGTATGCACTTAACATTTCTGGTCCTTTAAGTTTGTCAAAAGTTAACATGTTTAGTCTCCGTCAAATATTTACCGAACACCGTCAGATGGATTTGACGGGAACTATAAAAAAAGATTTAACTATAAATACCAAGAAAGTCCAATCAAATCCTAAAATATGCAACGCAGAAAACTACCTAGACACTAAAAAGATATAAAAGAATAGCAAAAATTACACCTTAAAAAGCTGCACCACTCTAAAAATAAATTAAAAATAGCATAAACTACAAAAATTGTATCTCTAAATGTGACTTCCAGCTGATTTCCTTTTCTTTCATAGTTCCTGTCACATCTAACTGACAAAGAGACTAAAAGCGTTAACTTTTGACAAACTTAAAGGACCAAAACAGTTCAATGCATATTTAAGGGACCATTTTTGTCATTTTCTCCAAATTAGAATAATAAAGGACAAGAAAAGGACATTGCTTTCAAAAACAAAGGATAGGTTATACCACCTGTTTATCACCCCAGAAGCATTTGCCCACAGAAACTGAGCGATCATACCAAAGGACAGAGCAAAGCACAAAAGTGAAAGAAAATTGTAGTTAAGCCATTCGAATAGCACCCATATGGCTGTAGCACTGACTAAAACACCGGCTGAGATTTTCTTGTTTCTCCACAACATGCTATCAGCAGCTAAAAATATCCAAGGAAGCGTATTGAGTATTGATATACAGTCATTATGAGATAATTAAAGGCAAGAATGTTATAAAAAGTATCGTACATTTGCCTCCACCCAAACAATGGTGGATCGGTTTCTGACGGTTAAATAGCCTACTGAATTGAGCACTAACGGAGCTTTCACTTTCCTCTTGAAAGAACGATGCAGATTTATGTTTCTGTCCACCATCATGAAGAGATTCCATGATGTTGTTCAAAAGATTCTCAGCTGTTACTCCTTCCGGCATTTTGTCCTTTATTTTTTTTGTAGACACATAAGAAGCTAAGTCAGTCATCAAAAGAATAGCACAAGGTACAAAGTCATTACAGACAGCTGCAAGATTCATGTAGACAAATTGTAAAACATAAACAGCCAAAGAAATAAGCTTTTGATAAGTAATATCTCGAAGTAGAAGAATATTGGACGAGGACACAAATCATAAAAATTAGCATTACCAATAAAAAGGGATAAAAAGGAAATAATGAAGCAGGCAACAACTCTGATTAAATTAGAATATAATATCTACTCTCTCTGTCCCAATTTATGTGACACTTTTCACTTTACGAGATTCAAACTATGTAAACCGTGACCAACATTTTAAAGTATATTTTTTCATCATATTGACACAAATCATAAATTAGCATTACCAATGAAAAAGGACCTCAGAAGAAATAATGAAACAAGGTAGAACTTAAATTAGAACATAAGTCTACAACCTAACCTCTCATCAATATGGCTTACAGTATTAAAGAATGGAGCAATCGGAAAGGGGACTAATAGCATGTTTGGCCAAGCTTCTGGGAAGCCAAAAGTACTTATACTAGAGAGTAGAGGTGAGGTCAAACTTTTAGGAAAAAGATAAGTGCTTTTGAGTAGTAGCATAAGCTGAAGCTAGAAAATATATAGCGTTTCCCCATAAGCACTTTTGAAACCTTAGCTGAGCACAAATTACTGCTACAATATTGGCAAATATTTTTTCCAAATTGATTAGTCAAACACAAATTACTACTCTCCAACATTACTTTTTAAAAAAAACACTTCTGACAAAGAGCACTTCTCAAAATAAGTTGATTTTGAAAGTTTGGGCAAACAGGCTATAAGAAGTTTGCACAAAAACACACAAACAGCAAGGAGAGAAGCCTAAATGTCAACAGAAAAATCCGAGTCTTCCAATGAAGCAACAAGGCACACAAGATTAATCCCCAAAAATGACACAAGAAATCTATTGATTGTATGAAATCACACGACTAGTCACATTCCAAAAGCATTCAATGGTCAATGTTTATTACTAAGCTTAGATAGCATGAATATCCTATTTGCTATGGTAAAAGGTACATCTCCATCTCAAAAAGAATGCGAAAATTCTGACATGGTACTAATATAGTTAACAATACAATCAAAACACCATGTATACACTTAAAAGTTATCAACAATTACTAAGATGAATATGCTAGAAAAGCCAGGAGTTAGTTACAAACCATAAAGATCAACAGATGATTACTTCAGAGACTAAAAAGAAACAAGTTTTCATAAAAAAGAACCAAGATCCATAGGACCCACAAAGAAAGTGTAAAGAAGAAAATATATCTGACCAAGTTTATGCATTACCAAAAAGCTCAAACCTTTACAGGAACATGAACTTGAATTAGAAGATTTCTAGCAAAACATTTCATCATTAAGTCCAGATAAAACTTCTATACACACAAATAAATCACAGATATCAACCAAATTATCACTCAACCCCCAAAATTAGTTGGAGTAACTATACCAATCTACTTAGATTGGTTCTATTTTCTTCATAACTAAACTTCTAATGGGCAATTCTTGATTAGTCTCTAGTTTTTCTAAGGACCATAATAAAAAAAGTCTTATTTTTCCTGTCTATCTAACATAAATAATTAATCTCCATCAAAAATGTTAAAACATTTTAAAGAATCTTGATGGTACCCACTAATTTTTTTTCAATTTTCTTGGTACCTGTTATACTTTTACACACAAATGGAACAAACAAATCACATCAATGAAACCACAAAATCAAAACCGAAAAAGGGGAAATGAAGAGATTATGGAAAAAGGACTAACCTTTTATCAAGAATAATAAACCCAAGAACTGAGAAACTCAGCAAGATATTTCTGTTTTTGGGTTTTTGGTCCTTTTTGAAGTTTATTCACCTCACCCACCCACCCCCAAAAGACTCTCCCCCCCCCCATCCCACCCCACCATGTGTTTGAAATTTATCAAAAGATTTCAAAAGAGAAAAATGCATATCAAGTTTATGCATTATCAAAATGCTCAAAGCTTTGCAGGTTCATGAACTTGAACTAGAATAGTTCTAGCAAAACATTGCATTGTTAAGTTCAAATAAAACTTCTTAAGACTAAACACAAACAAATCACATATATCAACCAAATTACCCCTACAACAACATACCTAATGGGTCTGGGCCAAAATGTAGGCAGACCTTACTTCTACATTTGTGGGATAGATAGGTTGTTTCCGATAACCAAATTACCCCTCAACCCCCAAATTAGTTGGAGTGAACTACACTAATCTACTTAGATTGGTTCCATTTTCTTCATAACTAGACTTTTCTTGGGGCAATTCTAGATTAGTCACTAGTTTTCTAAGGATCGTAATAAAAAAGGTCTTGTCTTTTCTGTCTAAAAAAGAATAGCTCGGTGCACTAAGCTCACGCTATGAATGGCTCAAGTAAAAATGAAAGCAACACTAATAATAACCACTAACAACAGCAAGAAAATAAGATAACTAAGAATTAATAATCATTTCAAAGAATCTTGATGGTACCCCACTAATCTTTATTCAATTTTCTTGATACCTGTTATGTACACTTTGCACACAAATGGAATGAACAAATCATATCAATGGAACCATAAAATAAAAACCCAAAAGGAAGAGACTATGTTAAAAGGACTAACCTTTATCAAGAATAATAATAAACCTAAGAACTCAAACTAAAGCAATGAAATTTCTGTTTTTGGGGGTGTTTGGTCCTTTTTGAAGTTTATTTATTCACCCCACCCCCACCCCTAAAAGACCACCCCACCCCCACCCCCACCCCCACTTTGATTGTTTGTTGAGGATTGGTCCTATATGGGCAAGTTGTCTGATAGCAGTTTGCATTGGGAAAGAGCCAAATATATGAGGAAACGTGAGAAAATTAAACAGAGATTAAGGGGTCTTTTGGTTGGAAATATGTTATTCCATAATTAATTATTTTGGATTAGTTATTTCACTCTGGATGAAAATAACATTATAATCCCAAAATAACTAATTTCAGGATTAGTTATATCGTAATTTTATCTCAATCAAACGTGGGATAAACTCATTTGACATTATTTAATTTGGAGATTAACTGTGTCTTATTACTCGTATCAAACGAGCCTGCGTTCGTTGACTGAAGATATAAATATAGAGGTATCTGTGAGATAATTTGATTGTGATTTGTGTGATTAATAGCACCAACAACCCCTCCTCAATTCTTGTTTTATTCTCATTGATATGCTAAACTAATTTTTTTCTTTTTTTGGAGTTACTTTATTTTTGGAAATTTTGAGAATCTGAGTTTGAAATTTTAAAAATGAAAAAAAAATCGAATTATAGTTCAAACAATTCTTTTTCTTTTTTGCGTAAAACCAAAAATTGAATTTGCAAATTCAAAAACTCCAAATTTTCAAACAATAATGTCGACTTTGCTCTCTAGACGAAGATTCTCATTTGTGTATATTGAGTGTGCGAATAAAGTCTTATATTGGTAGGTAAATGCTTACTTACTCAGGTGTCTACAGTAAATCAATGAAATTAACTTAGTAATTAAAAGTTAAAGTGAAAAGTATATTACTTGACCATGATCTAGTGATAAATGTGTTTGTAAAAAGCAATTGTTTTAGATTCAGTGATTTGATGTTAACATACCTTGTGGACAAGTTTTTATTCATACTGGTAGTTGAAATGGGAAGTTTTAAGCCGTCGTGAAAACAGCGCCTTGCAGACATACAGCGTAAGACTGCGTATAATAGCCTTTGTGGCTCAGCATTTTCCCGAAACTCGCACATAGCGGAACTTAGTGCACCGGGCTGCCCTTTTAAAGTGTTTTGAAGATAAAATCGTGTGAATTTAGACCGAAGCACATAATCTCATATCATATTAAGAGTTTAAGACTAGTTTTGAATTAGCTGAGTCGAACTATTGATATTAAAGTTGGTTCAACAAGATGAATATGGAGATTGCACGCATAAGAAAAAGCTAGTTATAGACTTCAATGCCATAAATACTCAGTCATATAGCACACAATGAATTTCAAAAATTGACTTGTAGATCGTGGTAATCAATCACGTAGAATTTAGTTCAAATAGGAGATATGTGTACCGTGGTGATAGACCACATGAAACTTAGTTCAAGTGGGTCTATTGTTGTGAGTACAAACAAAATCTTATCAAAGATTGTGAAGCTACATATTATATATATCGTGTAAGCTTAACGTAAACACAGACTACATAACATTTTGTTAAGAATTGTTGATGTTTGATGGATGTTGTGACAACATCTGTAAATGCTCAAGACAACATCTTATGTAAATAAGGATGTTGCCTGCGATGTTGTGACAACATTCCTCACAACATCTTTATAACGATTTTGCCTATTCTTCCGGCCAAAACAGGTTGTGTTACTGTGAGTTAAAAATGGCCTAGGCAAGCTTACGATGATGCTGTGTTTAAAACGTGGTAAAAGAAACAGTCAAAGCTTGGAGAAGAAGCATCGTGAAGACCAAGTCAAGAACGTTGAGCTTTTTAAGGAGAAAGAATCGGTCCAAGCTGAAGCCTTCTTTTACTCAACCTCCGCAGCCAATCAGTGAGGATTTCAATGGAAGTTCCACACTATAAATAGAGGGGAGATTCATAGTATCGATATCCAGAATTGAACGAGAAGAATCACCAAGAGAGCTCTCGGATATTCACCTTAGAAACTGGATCAACACACTTAGACTAAAGTAGTATAACAACATCTAATCTCACATTACTATTGTTGTCCAGATTCTAGATCAAGCTTATAGTTCAAACAATTGTAATGAAGATGTTGTATTTGTCTTTTTAGATCTTTTAACTTTAGGCTGAAGTCATCTGCGACTTCACTTTTGTTTGTAATTTCTTTTTTCGCATTTATTGCTCAATCTTGCAAAAAGAAATTCATTTGTAATTGTATATAATATATACAATACTTTGGCCATTGACCATCAAATGATATATTAATATATACCCTTGAAAATATAAACTTTGTGTCTCTTTATTTTTCTGCTGCATTTACTCTATAAAGGTTTATAACTGTTTTATCACAATGTTGCCTCAGATGTTGACACAACATTGAAGGCAACATCCAGAAACTGTTTTTAGTTGTTCTAGCTGTTACGATTTTATTCTTACATATTCTTGCTTATCCGTAGCCCCGGACCCAACAAGTGGTATCAGAGTCAACACTTGATACAATAAGTGTTTGATTATGAATATTACGGCTTTGGACTCAGCTATACAAAACGTTGGTAGGCTTTCAATTCTTGACGGAACTAACTATGCCTATTGGAAAATTCGACTATGTTCGCACATCAAATTCATTGATGTTCGAGCATGGAGATCAGTCTCTGAAGGCTATGTGATTCCCAAGTACCCAGCAGACGAGTATGGTGATGTACTCACCAAACCCGAGTCTGAATGGACCGCTGAAGAGATCAACAGTGCGAGCTTTAATGAAAAGACCCTAAATGCTATATTTGGATGTGTAGATCTCTATATGTTTAAACTCATCCAGAATTGTACAACAGCTAAGGACACTTGGGAGACCTTACAAACCCATTGTGAAGGTACCTCGAGTGTACGATGTACAAAGTTTCGCATGATTTTGAGTCAATATGAACGCTTAAGGACGGAAGAATCTGAAGACATAAAATCCTATTTTGAAAAGTTAATTGACATTGTTAATCAATGCCAAGTGTTTGGTTCTCCTTTAACCAACACACAACTTGTGGATAAAGCTCTCAAATCTCTTCCTGAAATATTTAATACTAAGATATGTGCTATTGAAGAGGCCCATAATCTTGCTACTATGGATCTACATGCCTTGATAAGCATCTTTCAAACTTATGAGATGAACATAAAGAGCCAAAGAGATATGTATAAAGACAAAACTTTGGCACTCCAAGGACAAACCTCGAAAACTGAATTGGAAAATGAGAAAGAAAACCTGGAGGAACTAGGAAGTGGTGCAACTATTTCCTTACTCACTCGTCGATTCAATTCGATGGTGAGAAAGATCATCAATGATCGCAATAAAGCCAAATGTACAGTATCAAAACCCACTCTTCAATAAACAGTCGAATAGGTCACCTTCTAAGCAAAGAAATCACAATCCACTGAGGAATCCAACTCCGACAGTATGAGTTTCAATCCCAAACAAATCGAGGGAGTGCAGTGTCATGCACGCTCGGGTTGGGGACACTACGCTAATGAGTGTGCAAACACCCTTAGAAAAATTAGTAAGGTTATGTGGGTAACCCTCAGTGATGATGATAACGAAGAGGAGGAAGGAGACCAAGAAGAAGAACCACATGCAATGCTGGCAACCATGTTCGAACACTCACTGACCGACGATGAAGATGTTGTTGACAATATGCGACAACATCAGGAACAACATCGGACTCTACATCTGGAATGCCTGCAACATCAGAGAGGTATGTATACTTTGATTATTATGATATAAATTGTTTTAGTGGATTTATTTCTTCATCTGATGCTGTAAATTTGGATCTAGTTGACTCCAAAGACAACATTTTGATAAAGGAATTACAAAATCTTTGTAAAGCCTTAATCACTGAATCTGAGCAACTAGACTCAAAAGTAAAATCATTGGCTCTTGAGAATAACAATCTGAAAGACACAATAAACCGATTAGAGGTGACACTTACCAAGAAGGATCTAGAGCTTGGTAAGATTCATGCACGATTGAACTTAGCTGAGACCACCTTTCAAAGGCTCAACACGGAAACCTCCAAACTGGATGAAATATCGAACTTCAGTAATCCTACAAGGGCAGGGCTTGGGTACCAATCTCTTAGCAAAACAAATACTTCCAGAATCCATAGTCAAACTGAGAGGATAAAATTTGTCAAAGAAAATGCAAGTAACTCTCAGATCACTAAGAATGGATCGAAGTTTGTATGTAGCTTCTGTAAAAGGTCAGGACATCTTATGCCCTACTGCTACAAACTTCAAAACTCTGCACTCAGATTATTGTCTAAAATGTCATCAGCAATATTGTCCAACATCACTGACAACATTCAAAGCAACCAGCCTGAGAGCAGAAGGAAGAAAATATTTGAAAAAGAATGGGTACCTAAGCTAAATCTGAGATGTAATGTGTGCATAACTGTTTTGCGTACTGACATTACAGGTTCATGGTATTTCGATAGTGGTTGTTCACGTCATATGACAGGTACCAAAAGTCTATTAAAGGAGTATGGAACATTCAATGTAGGGTATGTGACCTTTGGAGGAGGAAGTAAGAGTAAGATAATTGGTAAAAGAACTCTTAATGTTCCGGATGCACCAGCCTTGAAAAATGTTCTTCATGTAGAAGGTTTTGTTGCTAATCTTCTTAGCATAAGCCAACTATATGATGATGATCTCGAGGTGAAATTCAACAAGCTTGGATGCAAGGTTACAAATTCTGCAGATAAATGTGTCATGTCAAGAACTCGGACTGGAGATAATTGCTATCTAGTCGGTGGACAAGAGTTTTGCAATTCGGCGAAGGTAAGTGACTTGACACTTTGACACCAGAAGTTGGGACATGTCAACTATGACACCTTGTAGAAGTTGATCTCGTTTGAAGCTGTCAGAGGCATTCCCAGACTGGATCCAAAAGATAAAACACTATGCGAAGATTGTTTGAAAGGAAAGCATACCAGAGTCTCTCATAATGTTGTCCAACATGACGGACAACATTCAGGTACGTCTCATTGTTTCCAATTATTGCATATGGATCATATGGGTCCAATTGAGGTTGACAGTCTAGGAGGGATGAGATATTCTTATGTGATAGTAGATGATTTTTCCAGGTTTACTTGGATTTATTTTCTAAAGAAAAAATCACAAGCCTTTGACATGTTTAGAACACTCTACTCGAGAATTATGAATCTGTTTTGTTCTTCGATTTTCAGAATTAGATCTGATCATGGAAAGGAATTTGAAAATCTAACTTTTGCAATTTTTTGTGAAAAGAAAGGCATATTTCATGAATTTTCGACACCAAAAACACCACAACAAAATGGGGTTGCCGAGAGAAAGAACAAAACTTTACAAGAAATGGCTCGAGTTATGTTAAGTTCTAAGCAATTGTCAAAAAGGTTTTGGGCAGAAGCCTTGAACACGGCATGTCACATAACTAATAGAGTCTATCTAAGGTCATGGACCAAGATGACACCCTATGAACTGTTAAATGGAAAGAAACCTACATTGCGGTATTTTTCATGTCTTTGGGTGTGTGTGCTATATTCTTAATGACAGGGATCAACTGGCTAAATTTGACTCTAAGAGTGACAAGAGAATATTCGTTGGCTACTCTCAGAATAGCCATACGTACCGAATATACAATCTTCGGACAAAGACCATACAGGAGTCAGTTAATGTTATTTTTTTATGACCTGCTGTATATAACTGGTAGATCTTCAGAAAACAACATTGTGGTTGCAGTTGAAGAGGAGCAACCCACTGAAGAAACAGATGTTGTCCCATATGTTGTCCCAACATCAGAAGAAACATCTGAACATGATCGGTATATTTTATATACACTTTTAGAGTCATTTTTAGTTAGTATTTTGCTCATTTTTGTGTAAATATGTGTCGTGTCAGGGTAGTTTTTCTTCCTTTTGAGTCAAAACGGTCAAAAATGAAGAAATGGCGAAAAGAAGAGAAAATGAGCTTATTTGAGATGGAATTGCACACTTAAAGGGCCAATAAATGAAGCCTAAGAAGTCCCGGGAAAAATAGAAGAAATCAGACGAAGTCCGGACGAAAACAGGACACCGAACCAAAAAACTGGCAAATTAACGCCTCAGGCGCCGCGGCGCTTAAAATGTTGAAAGTTGGATTCGGCGCAGGAGTTTCGGCGCCGTGGCGCCAGCCTGCGGGGCCGCGGCGCCGACGCGGGATTTTTGAATTTCTGGGCCGAATTTGACACGTTTTCAAGGCCCAAGAGGACAACTTTTCCTACCTATATAATCCCTAAACCCTGTTGATTCTATACATTATCCATACCACCATTCTAACATCTTCCATCTTGTAAATACTCAACAACACAACTCTTGGAGGCTAGAAGGCTTTGAGACCTAGTTCAAGTATTTTCTTTTTCTTTTTCTTTTTCTTTTTCTTTGTTTTATTTCGGTTCATGTTGGAGATTGTATTAGTTCTTAGCGTGACTATGGCTAGGAGCTAATTACTTTAATTAGGGATTTCCATTCGTATCACTTGAACCTCGTTTTATAATTTAATGCATCTTTTTGGTTTCTTCTTTATATAGTTGAGATTTATTTAATAATTGTTTTGATTGCTTGGTAATTAACTGATCACTAGTTATCATCACATATATGATATCGAATCGAAATCCGAAAGGGGAGATTCTGAATATGTTGTAGTTGAATAAACATAGGTTAAAATCGTGGACGAAAGTACCCCGATACTTGTGTATTTTAATAGGTTATTGTTCTTAATCCTCCTTTGTGGTAAATCCTATCATAGGAAAATAGAAGGGTTCTGCATCGGGGTTTAGTGTTTATATATCCTAACCGGAATATAAAACGATCTAGTTAACCTGCTATCTCAACATAGAAGAAGAACCTTTATTATTACATTAAGGATTAAGGCGAGTGGATAGTTGAGGATCTTGGAAGCCCTAATTCTCCATCATAACTGATTTAAACTAAATTATTTTCATAATTAGTTTATTTTCTGCAGTTGTTTTAATTATTAGTCTAAAAACTCAAACCAATTTACGTTCACCAAATAGAAACTAAAGCTTAGATAATCGGTAATTGAAAACCAGTCTCTGAGGACGATATTCGGTCTTACCTAGACTATATTACCTGTAATGATACGTACACTTGCGTTAAGCGTGTGGATAAATCGCTATCAAGTTTTTGGCGCCGTTGCCGGGGACTGGCGTACTTTCAATATCGATTTATCTATTCTTATTTCTAATTTGGTTGCTCCAAGAACAAATTTCTAACTTGTTCTGCGAGCATCTTGTTATCACTTTTTGTTGTTTTTCTTATTTTATAGGTAAAAAAAAGGGCACATCCACTTCTACTACTATCAGGGGCAGCAGTACTACGACTACTATCCACAGCAGCAATATCATCAACAGCAAGTTAACCCACAGGCTCCACAGGAAGATCGAAATGAGCTGCAGGAAGCCTTACTCAGGCTCACCCAGTGCCAGAATCCTCAAGGGCAATTTCAACAGCCACAAATTCAGGCCCATCCGAGGCGAGGCAATTGATAAATGCGTTGTTGGCACTCACAACCGCCCAAACTCAATTCATGGTGGAAGTAAGACCTCTCTTGAACTTGGAAACTCGATGGAGCAGTTACGAATTAGGAACCACAAATCGGGCAACTGATGGACATGGTAACCATTACACCTCAAGAAAGTCCACCAAGTGACCCAGTTACGAGGAATGGTGAGCAGATTGTGGAACCTGAACCACAACAAGCTGTTAAAGAATTTGGAGAGATAGTTGGTGTAGATAAAGAAGAGGTCACTGAGGACCACATTATTGCGGAAAAGACTACACCAAAGGTCATTGCTGACCCTCAACCAGAAAGTTCATACCCTCAAGGACACCCCCAAGAGTTGAGAGATGTAGGGAATTTCACTGATCCCTACATTATAGAGAGCCTTGAAGACAAGTCTGCCTTGTGTGAATGAGGGATAATCTTACATCTGAAGCCCTTGTTTGGAAAGATGGTTGTAGTTGAAGTGACACCTACAAAAATGACTGTGCGGATTGCGAGCAGTTCGCAGAAGGATCCACCGGGCACTAGTAAATGTTAATTGCGTCCGGCTACAAGACGTTAAAGACATCGCTACTTGGAAGGCAGCCCAAGGTTTTTAATTATGTTAGTTTGATTTTCTATTTTTTAGTTTATTTTATTTTGTCTTGAACAGTCTCACGGTCTTGGATTCGTGTCTTGTGTTGTTGGATTACAGGTGGACTGGAAGCTAACTCTGAGGAAAAAGGGACAAAAACGCTGAAAATGGAAAAATTAGCGTGCCATGGCGCTAACATGTAGGGCGCACGTAAATTCAGAAAATACCAAGACTGTGCAATTCCCAGAAATTCCTCCCATACCTCCGTTATGACCATTATATTATGTCAGTAAGTTGTCCCTTATTTTTAGTCTTCACACATTGGGGACAATGTGTCGATTAAGTTTGGGGGGGGGGGTGTCTTATATTTTGTTTTTTTGGTATTTGGTTTTGAGTCTTTTGTTGTCTTTTGTTTGTGTTGTTTGTTGTGTTTTTGAGTCATAAATTTATTTTTAATAATCAGGCATGCTATAGTTACTTGAAACGCCTAAGTGAAGTAAGTGGGATAATGTAATGGAATTAGAAGCAAAAATCTGAATGCTTAAGTGAGATATGCCAAGAATTCATGAAATCAAATTATTTGGGGTACATGTGCTTAACTTCTGCATTGTTAATGATAAAGTATATGTGTTTGCTTGCTTGTTATTTGAGGCGAAATAGTTAGGATGTACATGTTAGGGAGATGACTCAGACAATTCTTTGTTAGCCCTTCTTACCATTCACTGCCTATCCCTGACAATAAAATTTATCACTAGTCAGCCTCTTTGAGCCTAAAATAAGATATTTCTTGGACACCCTATAATTCCATGTTTGTGCCATAAGAAAAAAAAAATTAAAGACTCTGGGAATGAAAAGTGTTGAAGAAGAAAAACAAAAAGAGAGTGAAAAATTGATGCACCCCAATGAAAAATAGGCAAAAACCTAAGTTTGGGAGTACCTGTTATTCATAATGCACCTCACTCTCTCAAAACAAAAGAGGGAAAATATAGGGATGAGATTAAAAGGGAAATCAAAAAGAAGGAAAATGAGTTGAATGAAAATAGCTTATGGTGCGTGATTTGAGCCTAAAATGCCTATTGTTACCTACCCCTGCCTAAGCCTACATTACAACTCTGAAAAGTCCTGAAGATATCTAGTATGTATGTCCATGATTAGTGGAGAATAGTAAGTGAACAAGCCATAGAATTTTGAAATTAACATGCATAGGTTAGGTGCTCTTACTTCCATTGAACATGATTGAAATGAATTTGCGATATATCTGACTTGAAAGTTTAGAATGCTAAAAATTCATGATATACATGTTCCTGTATATTATCCCAACTAACCTTCATGATTTTCTAGTGACTATTGTGCAACAGATTGATCAGAGTCTTTGAGTCTTTATTTTCTTTTCTTTTGTGTCTTTGATTTTATTTTGATCTTTACTCGAGGGCGAGCAAAGGTTAAGTTTGGGGGTATTTGATCGGTATATTTTATATACACTTTTTTCGCGGTGCCTGAGGCGTTAATCTGCCAGTTTTTCGGTTCGGTGTCCTGTTTTCGTCCGGACTTCGTCTGATTTCTTCTATACTTTCCGGGACTTCTTAGGCTTCATTTATTGGTCCTTTAAGTGTGAAATTCCACCTCAAATAAGCTCATTTTCTCTTCTTTTCGCCATTTCTCCATTTTTGACCGCTTTGACTCAAAAGGAAGAAAAACTACCCTGACACGACACATATTTACACAAAAATGGGCAAAATACTAACTAAAAATGACTCTAAAAATGTATATAAAATATACCGATCAGAACCTCAAAGAGAGAACACAGGACGAAGTCGAGGAGGAGTCTGCTACTGAACTGAATGATCAAGTGAGAAGAAACCCTCTATTAAGGATTAGAAGGAATCATCCACCCAACCAGATGATAGGGGGAGTTTTCAAGAAAAGGCGTACAAGAGAGAAAGAACCAGTTAATTATCGTGAAATGGTAAGGTATGTGTGCATGTCCACCATATACCAACATGTTAGTCTTTCTTGTCTTACATCTACTTTGGAACCTAAAAATATTGGGGAGACGTTAAAAGATAATTTTTGGATTCAAGCCATGCAAGAAGAGCTTGAATAATTTACCCGAAATGAGGTTTGGGAGTACCACGACCCAATAACACAAATATTATTGGGACCAAGTGGATATTCAAAAATAAATCAGATGAGTTAGGGAAAATTGTTAGAAACAAAGCTCGACTTGTTGCTCAAGGATATACACAAGTAGAAGGTATTGACTATGACGAGTCCTTCGCTCTTGTGGCTAGAATTGAGTCAATAAGATTGCTTCTTGCTATTTCCTACTATTTAAAGATTACCTTGCACCAAATGGACGTTAAATGTGTCTTCATCAATGGATACTTGGAAAGAAGTATACGTTGAACAACCAAAAGGATTTGAGGATCCTCACCATCCATATCATGTGTACAAGCTCAAGAAAGTTTTGTATGGACTAAAACAATCACCATGTGGATGGTATGGTCGTCCAACTAACTTCCTTGTTGAGTTTGGTTTTACCCGTGGAGAAGCTGACAGAACTTTATTCATTTAAAGACACGGTATAGATATAATAATATCTCAAATCTATGTTGATGATATTGTCTTTAGTTCGACTACAGAACCATTCTTGAAGTCATTTGTCGAAGCAATGTCGACAACATTTGAGATGGGCATGATTGGAGAACTGACGTTTTTCTTAGGCTTGAAGATTAAACAGAATGAAAATGGGATCTTTGTATCTCAAAACAAATACGCCAAGAATCTTGGTCTGGAAAATGCTAAACACATGAAGACTCCAATGGGCTCTACGCAACAAGTATGTAAAGACGATGTTGGATAAGATGTTAACCCAACATTGTACCGATCTATGATATGTAGCCTTTTATACCTTACTACCAGTCGCCCCGATATCATTTTTAGCGTGTGTGTTTGCGCCAGGTTCCAAGCCAGTCCCAAGGTGTCTTATCTTAACGCTGTGAAAAGTATCATTCGATATGTTGCCGGTACAAGTGACTTGGGGAATTTGGTACTCTAAAGACACTAATCCTAATCTAATAGGATATAGTGACTCGGATTGGGCCGGTGATGTAGACGATAGAAAGAGTACTAGTGGTGGGTGTTTCTATCTTGGCAATAATCTAGTCTCATGGTACAGTCGTAAAAGTGTGGCTTAGACTAGTAGAAGGCGTAAAGATGCTAGACCCGACTCATTCTTTCAACCTTAGGGGACTCAAAGAAAAGAAGTGTACCTGGTCTTTCAGCTCCTTTCCCTGCGGTCAAGTGGCTTCGCTTCTCGCGCCTCTCCTTCCTTATAGTCAAGCGAGTGAAAATGGCAAAACTCCTCCGACACGAGTCCTAGTCGTTGCGCTGCGGTCCGTTTCCCAGCTCAGTTTGTCTTGTGCAGGAGATGGAATTTTCACAAAGCACGTGCATCCGAATACTCTGAGGTTTGAATAATCATCTCTTTGAAAGAGAGTAAAACGCCCAAAGATAATGTGTAGAGGAGATCGCTCACCAATAATACTTTTCAAAGAATACAGGACTGAAATGAAAATGAAAGTAAAGAGGGGCGAAAAGCAACTCGACTATACTCTCGACTGCCGAATCTGAATAGGTGGCAGCCGGAAGTTGTTGTGCTCAACTGATTTGGTTACGACATATGCTAGATGACTATGACTTATCTAACAACTCCATGATTTTGTACTGTGATAATCTGAGTGCTATTAATATTTCTAAGAATCTTGTTCAGCATTCACGTACAAAACACATAGACATAAGACATCATTTTTTGAGAGACTTAGTGGAAAAACAGCTAGTCCAAATTGAACATGTTGATACTCTTTTTTAACTAGCTGACATTTTTACCAAACCCCTAGATCATGAGAGATTTTCTAGCCTGAAGAAATCTCTTGGTCTCTGTTTTCTTTGAAAATAAGATAGGCTAGGTAAATGTTGTCCAAAATATTGTCCTAACATTTTGGGTAACATTTACTGTTGAGTAATATACAGGATAAGTGTTGTGGTGATGTTGCACTGTTTTCAAAGGATTCAAGAATGACTCTAAAAGGACAAGATATGAATGTGATACCGTTCTCTGCGATGATATATATATATATATATATATATATATATATATATAAAACAATTATGTATATCCTAAAAAGGGAGTATCATAAGAAGGCGAAGCCTCTTCTAAAGATTTGGATGTATACAAAAAGAGCAAAGCTCTAAGATTGGTATCGTTCTTATTCTATAGGAGTACCACGTGCTTCAAAGAAGGTTGAAAATTCCTCAATTTTTTTTTTAAACTGTATGTGTTCAACTAAATTGATTAAGGACAACGGTAAAATTTTACATTAGTCCATCGATCAATCTCATAGGGAACATAGAAAAAAAATTAATTGTCAAATCAGAAAATCCGTGGAGTCTCATAATGCTTGTTTAACTTTAAAATGTTGTCAACATCATTAACAACATCGTGTTCCAGTACATTGATCAATTTTGCTATATTATTTTGTTCTTGTTTTTTATATTTAACACGTCTAGGATTCTAACGAAAAATCCAAAAAATCTGGATAATCGTTTTATTTTTATTTTTAAATGATGTTATGTGCTATGTAAACCCTTTGTTTTAGGTGTGTAAAGAGTTTTTATTCTTCTACACAATCTAAATTTAAGGAAAATGAGTTTGAGTGTATCTATATTTTTCCATAATGAAACCTCTTATTTTTGTCTTGGAATTGTCACATCACCAGATTTTCAATCCATCAAATCATGGAAGCCCAAACACCTCAATCAATTTTTCAAACCCAAAGCTTCTTCAACACGCCCAATTCTTCAAAACTCTCTCCCATGTCCATTTTCCCAAAGTCCTCGAACATCAAAGATTATTCCCCAATGTCGACTAGTCCATCAAATAGCAACAAGGTTTACAACCATTATGTTCTCATCAATGCCTTGAAAGCGGTCGAAGAGGACTGCACACATGCTATGATCCTGCTTGGTTCGGAGGAACCATTACATGTGAGTTATCCAGGTGACTTAGAAAACCCCATAGATATTGATATAACATCAGATTTTTTGAACCTTGCTTCAAGACGGTCAACATCGACAATGTCGAGTACCGATGAGAAGGACAAAAAGGGTTTTCGAGAACCAATTCGGTGACAACCAATCTGCCAAAAGATCCAGGAAAGAGTCGACTTTCCCTGTTGACACTACCACTAGCTGCAACACTGACACCGATTTCAGTGTGCCTAGTTCTTCCAGAACTCCCTCAACTTCCATTCCACAAGCAGAACCTGAGAAGGAATAAGAAGAAGAGATGTCAGATGACATACATCTAAGGAACTTCATTCCTAAAGGGGTCCATAGAACATACTGGAATTTTGATAAAAGTGTTGCCTCAACATCAAAGGAAACATACGAGAAAATGGATCCGGACTATGTTGCCCCAACATTCTAGGCACCACCTGCACCCACCTCATCCGAACAAGAAAATACAGAATCTGAAACAAATTCTGAGGTAATGCCCTACTCTCATATATTTCAAACAAAATAATGCTATAGTAACTGAAATTGGTTTAAAAATAGAGGAGTTATAGGGGAGAATGTGATTGACCTAACTTCATTCTCCACTTATGGCTTAGTTGATTTCTTAAGTAGCCAAAAGATCTTAAGCTCTGTATCTGGTAAGAATCCTTATTGTGAGAATGTGATTAGGTTGTTTTATGAAAATCTGACGCTTGCTGTTAGGGAAACAAACTCGAAGAAATTTGGGAAAGTGTACCTATACAACAAGGTATATAATTTTACACATGATATCATTAACTCCACTCTTGGGATAATTGTTAGTGAAAGAGAACCTCAATCAAACCTCACTATGGAGGAACTCAATTCGATGATCAAGTACCTTACGGGGAATTTGATCACTGTTTGGGCTCCTCACAATCCTGTGTCAAAACTCACTGCCTTGTTTGTCACATTGCACAAACTTGTTATATACAACTGGTTACCCTCCCTCAACGAGAAAGTAGTGACTCTTGATCAAGCATCTCTGTTTTTTAAGATTGGAAGAAATCAGAAAGTTGACTTTGGAACCCTCATATTCAACCATGTTGCCAACTTGGCAGAAAGACAAAGCAACTCTGCCCTTCCATACCTGTTGACATCTAATTTTGATCCGTTTTTCGGTCATTTCTTGCAATTTTAAGTATTTTAGCACACCACATTTTAATCGTTATTATTGACAGTCAATTTTGACCCGTTTTTTGTATATTTGTTGCAATTTTATGTGTTTTAGGACACCGCATTTTAATCAGCATTTTTTGCATTTTTTATCTTTTTATTTTAAATTAAGCATTATGTCTTTGTTAATATTATGTTTTATTATTGTTACACCGTCGTTTTATTTTAATAATATTTGCATGTTTTTAAATAATTAATTGACATCCCGTTTTTACTTTTAATTAGGCATTAAACATGTCTTAAATATTGCATTTTAGTATTATTGCGTCGGCATTTGCATTTTAATAATTTTACATCTTTTTAAATAATTTTCTTTTAAATAATTAACCCGCCTTGCATTTTGTCAAAACAGTCCAGTCCAGTCCAAGACACAATTTGAATCAGTCCAAGACAACACCATTTTTTAATTTTTCCCAAACACCAAACCTAGTCCCATCATATCTTTTATCATTTTCAACACACTACCCATACTTTTCTTACCTTTTGCAGCACACCAAGCTCATCCCCCTATTCCCCTACCCTATCTCTCTCATTTATTAAAATCAGCCCTCCTTAACATCAGCAGCCCACATCAACTTCTCATCCCCCACCCCACTATCTCACTCTCCCGCACCCTCTCACCCCTGCCCTCTCCCTCACTCTCCCGTCGACTACCCTCTCCCCTGTCCCCTCAACCACTCGCTGTTACACCCCGTATTTACAGGACATGTTTTAAGAACGTACGTGAGAACTCATAAGCGTCAAGATTTGAGACTTGTAAAAATTTAGCGGAATTAAGGAATTGTCGGAAAACGTATTATTGTGACGAATGGGAGGGCGACACGTGTCACCCCCCTTAGAGTACCTTGGACGAAATTGATCATGGACACAAGGGTCATTTGACCCTTGTTAGGAAGACAAATCTTGCTAGCCTTAGAGCTTGACAACATTGACCAAGTCAATGACCCCACATTAGCCTTGATATTTGTTAAGACCTCATCCAAATCACCCATTTGTTTAGATCTTAACCCTCCATTACACTATATAATACTAGTAGTGCAATACAAGCTTAATACTTAGCCAAAATTTCACCTGATTTGAAGACTCCACATTGATAAGCTCTCGGGTTCATGGCACTTTGAAGAGCAAAAATTTTCGTTTCTTGTTCTTTAAGCCCCACACTTTAAACCAAGGTTCCTAAGTGTATTGTGAGTGTATATCAATAGAAAAATCTCGGAAAAGATAGTTTTGGGTTAGTCGCAAAAGTGAAAACCTAGTGGCTTTCTAGGTTTTGGATTGAAGGTTTGAAGGAAAGTTGTTGGTATTGTTCTAAGGGTCTCAGTAGCGGATTGAAGTGTCTTGAAGAGTCTCTAAGTTGCTAGGGAAGCGACTTGGTTGGAATTGGATTAATAATCGTTGAGGTATAATCTTGTTCTTTGAAAGTATTACAAGATTATTTGTTTTGTTGTTAGCTTTACTTGTTGCTAGCATGAAGTATGTGTTGAAGTTTATAAGGATTATAGATCGATTGTAGTCTTGGAAATTCGAAATGAAATGTAGGCCATATTAAGATGGATTACAATTTGATCGTTATTAGAAATCGCATGTTACTTACTTAAAGATTTTGGTTGTTATAATCAAATGCGACTTGATATCATGTTATGCTACCAATTTGGATTGAAATGGAAATTGGATAAGAATTGGTATTGTTGAACTCAAGGTGGCCGAAATTGTACTTATAGTTGTAATAGTTTGTTTTTCATTTGTATTGGACTACCTTCTATATTTGTGGTGAGCCAATTGGGGTTGTTTGGTTATTGTATTCGCTTGAAAAGGTGGCATTGTAGTAGAAACAAAGGAGGTGCTGTCCGATTTTCCGTAGAAATTGGCGACTTAGCACTTAGAATATTCTACGTTTGAAGTAAGAGGTTAATGGACGTATTGTGACCATGATAGGTTGAAGAACTAAGTATAGCGTATACTACTTGAAGAATGGGATAACTCAAGGTTGAAGTACTTTGGAGCATTTTGCTACTTGTCGACAATCGTCGCGAGGTATGTGAACCTCTTCCTTCCTTGGAATGATTCTATGTATGGAATATACGTGGTATCACTTCATGTTTCCTTATACTCTTAGAAGTTAAGAGGTAGTTGTGTGACCTACATATAGAACTTTTCCTATCTTTAAGCATGACTAGTTGCACGTATGTAATACGGTAGGCGTCTGAACTTTGACATTCTTTGTTAGCCTTATAAAATGCCAAGTCGGGTGAGTTAGGAAGTTAACTCACTTCTTTGAAAATATTAAGGATGTCTTAAGTCTTAGTAAAGTTAAGGGACTTGAAGATTTTAGAAGTATGTGATACTTGTTCCGTTTTAAACGTATAAGTCCTTGGATAGGAAATTGTTTTTGGCTAAGGCATAAAGTGAATATAACGGCTTTATGGGAAGTTAGTTATATTTTCTTTATGGAAAGATAAATGACTTGTTTTAAATGAAAAGGCAACTTGATTTTAAGGCATCAATTGCCTAAGGTTTTATAATAAAAGAGTCACTTGAGTTCAAAAGGTTAAGAGACTAATTGTATTTTTTGAAAGTTAAGAGAATTGATTTGAAAGTATTTAATACTTGGTTTCAAAAAGTAGAAGTCTCTACTCTCTTGGTTAAAAAAGGAATGAGTTGGTCTAAAACCATAAAGGGTTATAACGGCTTTATGGGAAGTTGGTTATAACGGCTTTATGAAAGGTTAAAAGAATGGTTTTCTTCAGTAATGTAAGTAATGAAATGATTTGAAATAAAGAAGGGCAAACTGTTTTTAAGGTACCAGTTGCTTAGGGTTTTTAAGAAAGAAGTCACTTGTTTTAGAAGCCGGTAATTGTATTTCTAAAAAGGTATTGTGACTTGTCTTGAAAGGTGGATAGGACTTGATACTATAGTCGTTAGTATCCGGGCAGTATACCTTTACGGGCAGACTATATGACATTATCGACCCAGGAATGGGCCGGCGATACCTACGGGCGAATATATGACATTATCGACCGAGAATGGGTAGGCGGTATACCTTTACGGGCAGACTATATGACATTATCGACCGAGATTGGGCGGGCGGTATACCTGCAGGCGGACTATATGACATTATCGACCGAGTTGGGCAGGCGATATACGCTACAGGCGGACTATGTGACCTTGATCGCGTCGGTTTGGGCGGGTAGTGTAGGTGCCCCTAAAAGGGCGGATTATACTTATGAAAGATAAGTAAGTTATCTGATAATGAACTTAATGATTTTTTCCTAATCCTGTACGTAAGAATGTGGCTATAGCTTTTTATTAAGAATGGAAAAGATAATAAGGTGCGATTAAGTTCATAAGTGGTAATGACACTGCAGGATCTGGTATGTATTTTTATACGTGTCCTTGTCATTCTTTTATCTGATTATGATCACATTTCTTGTCGTCATTTACATTCCATATTAAATTTTTGTTATCGACCCGCCCGAAGTGCGTTAAATGCCGCGAGTTTAGGTACCAGGTTGGCGACCACTTGCTCTTAGGATCTCGGTTGATTGTTGAGAAAGCTCCATTTGCTCGGAGGCTTAGCTCTTGATGCGGTGTTCCCAAGTAGTAGATTCATGTATATTCAGGGTATGGCGGGGCCTGTCCGCGCGATTGTTACGTTAAAACTCTTAGAAGTGCTGTAGTCACATTTGTGGAGTGTTTGTAAAGAAATGAGGCAAGCTTGGTTGTACATATTTATGCCGGGGAAGGTAGCCTATCGGCTAACTTTGTTATTTTACTGTTGTTTTACTTTATAAGGTTCATGTATGTTCGTGATTATCTCGATGTATACTGTAAGGGTGCCTGGGTAGGGCACGATCGCGATCGAGGTGTCGTGACAAAAGTGGTATCGAGCGATTAGTCCTCGGAAAGTGTCTGGTGTGTCTAGTAGAGTCTTGATTATCGGTGTGTTGTGCACCACATCTATAATAGGAGGCTGCAGGACATTTAGGATTGGTTTCCATTCTTCTCTTTCTAAGATCGTGCAGTAGAGCTGTCTTATTAGGTTGAATCCTCTCTGACCTATTCTTATGAAATAGTTATGCCTCCTCGGAGCGACCGGGGCCAGAAGGGCAAAGCGGCGGAGGCGTTAGAGTGCTGTGAGGGTTACGGGACTCGGGCACGAGACTATGCACAGGGTAGTAGGCGGGCGGCGAGTTCAACCACCAGCGATATTAGAGGCCGAGGCGGCGGTAGCTCGAAGGTTCGTGCGGGCCCCGATTCGCGGCGAGGCGGTCTGAAGATTATGGAGAAGCGGTCGGACTATTGGCCGACATAGTGGTGGGCGCGCCAGCGAGCAGTAGCTAACCTAGGCCAAGCGGTTTGCGGATCCGGGATTTTACAGGTTGTCATCCGCCCGAGTTTTATGGTTCGAGTGCGAGGAGGATCCGGGGAGTTCGTTCGGCACTACGGACTATGCAGGTTCTTAAGGCTTGGAGGCAGTGCATTATACTAGCCTCTACTGGGTTCTGCGATATTGCGTTGAACTGGTTTGAGTCGTAGGTCGACGAGAGGGATGATGCTCTTCCGGTGTTTGGGAGGAGTTCACGAGGCCTTTATGGATCACTTTTTGCCTCACGAGATGAGGAGGGCCGCGTGATAGATTTTTGACCTTGAGGCAGAATGGGAGGACTATCAGGGAGTATAGCCTGGAGTTTGACTGCTTGGCCAGGCATGCGCACACCATTGTAGCTGACATGGCGGATAGAGTTCATCGTTATGTGATGGGGCTAGACAGTCATATGATTACTGCATGCTTGGGGGTGGCTCTTCACCCGGTATGGACATTGCTAGGATGCGAGCCTATCGCGAGGATAGAGGATAGAGAGGTAGGATCAATTTGACTCGAGGCCGGCCAAGAGGGCGAAGACATCGTGGTCTCGTGAGCGGTTTAGAGGCGGACGGTCTGTGGCAGACTAGGTCTACATTGCAACCAGCGAGTGCTCCTCGCGATTTCCGGCGAGGTTTTCACGACCACGGGAATGCGAGAGCGGTCAGGTCTCTAGAGCTTTAGAGTCTCGGGGAGATGGGGTTCTGAGACGATCGAGGCCACCTTTGCCTCGTCGCCCGGTGTGGTAGGTTACATTACAGGGTATGTCGGCGCGTGCGGTGCTTGTTTTTCTTGTGGTCGTCTAGGCCATATGTTAAGAAGAATGTCCTTATAGAGGGTCTGGTGGGACAACACAATCTTGGATCGATTGCGGGTTCTTCGCCTTGATAGCTAGACAGGATATCCATACACCAGTGCGTGGAGGTCGTGGTGGAAGTTCCAGACTTTAGCGGTCCTTTGAACCGCCTATATGGTTTCGGTATGTCCTTGACCCTTTAGAAACTTGTATGCATGATAAAGTTGTGGTATGTTTAAGTTTTATGAGCAGTTATATTGAGACTATGTATATGTTAGAAGGAGTTGGAAATGCGAAAAGATAATCTCTTTTGGGGCTTATGATGGACGGATAAGCATGCGAGTCTTAGGGCCATGTGTGGCATTATTAGTATGTCGTGTTTGTGAAAGGAAATTTTGTCGCCAATTATAAGTTTGACTCCGAAAGAACATTCGGGGACGAATGTTTCTAAGGGGGGAAGAATGTTACACCCCGTATTTACAGGACATGTTTTAAGAACGTACGTGAGAACTCATAAGCGTCAAGATTTGAGACTTGTAAAAATTTAGCGGAATTAAGGAATTGTCGGAAAACGTATTATTGTGACGAATGGGAGGGCGACACGTGTCACCCCCCTTAGAGTACCTTGGACGAAATTGATCATGGACACAAGGGTCATTTGACCCTTGTTAGGAAGACAAGTCTTGCTAGCCTTAGAGCTTGACAACATTGACCAAGTCAATGACCGCCCATTAGCCTTGATATTTGTTAAGACCTCATCCAAATCACCCATTTGTTTAGATCTTAACCCTCATTACACTATATAATACTAGTAGTGCAATACAAGCTTAATAATTAGCCAAAATTTCACCTGATTTGAAGACTCCATTGATAATCTCTAGGGTTCATGTCACTTTGAAGAGCAAATATTTTAGTTTCTTGTTCTTTAAGCCCCCCACTTTAAACCAAGGTTCCTAAGTGTATTGTGAGTGTATATCAATAGAAAAATCTCGGAAAAAGATAGTTTTGGGTTAGTCATGAAAGTGAAAACCTAGTGGCTTTCTAGGTTTTGGATTGAAGGTTTGAAGGAAAGTTGTTGGTATTGTTCTAAGGGTCTCAGTAGCGGATTGAAGTGTCTTGAAGAGTCTCTAAGTTGCTAGGGGCGACTTGGTTGGAATTGGATTAAGAATCGTTGAGGTATAATCTTGTTCTTTGAAAGTATTACAAGATTATTTGTTTTGTTGTTAGCTTTACTTGTTGCTAGCATGAAGTATGTGTTGAAGTTTATAAGGATTATAGATCGATTGTAGTCTTGGAAATTCGAAATGAAATGTAGGCCATATTAAGATGGATTACAATTTGATCGTTATTAGAAATCGTCGCATGTTACTTACTTAAAGATTTTGGTTGTTATAATCAAATGCGACTTGATATCATGTTATGCTACCAATTTGGATTGAAATGGAAATTGGATAAGAATTGGTATTGTTGAACTCAAGGTGGCCGAAATTGTACTTATAGTTGTAATAGTTTGTTTTTCATTTGTATTGGACTACCTTCTATATTTGTGGTGAGCCAATTGGGGCTGTTTGGTTATTGTATTCGGCCTTGAAAAAGGTGGCATTGTAGTAGAAACAAAGGAGGTGCTGTCCGATTTTCCGTAGAAATTGGCGACTTAGCACTTAGAATATTCTACGTTTGAAGTAAGAGGTTAATGGACGTATTGTGACCATGATAGGTTGAAGAACTAAGTATAGCGTATACTACTTGAAGAATGGGATAGCTCAAGGTTGAAGTACTTTGGAGCATTTTGCTACTTGTCGACAATCGTCGCGAGGTATGTGAACCTCTTCCTTCCTTTGGCATGATTCTATGTATGGAATATACCTGTGGTATCACTTCATGTTTCCTTATACTCTTAGAAGTTAAGAGGTAGTTGTGTGACCTACTCTATATAGAACTTTTCCTATCTTTAAGCATGACTAGTTGCACGTATGTAATACGGTAGACGTACAAGACTTTGACATTCTTTGTTAGCCTTATAAAATGCCAAGTCGGGTGAGTTAGGAAGTTAACTCACTTCTTTGAAAATATTAAGGATGTCTTAAGTCTTAGTAAAGTTAAGGGACTTGAAGAGTTTAGAAGTATGTGATACTTGTTCCGTTTTAAACGTATAAGTCCCTTGGATAGGAAATTGTTTTTGGCTAAGGCATAAAGTGAATATAACGGCTTTATGGGAAGTTAGTTATATTTTCTTTATGGAAAGATAAATGACTTGTTTTAAATGAAAAGGCAACTTGATTTTAAGGCATCAATTGCCTAAGGTTTTATAATAAAAGGAGTCACTTGAGTTCAAAAGGTTAAGAGACTAATTGTATTTTTTGAAAGTTAAGAGAATTGATTTGAAAGTATTTAATACTTGGTTTCAAAAAGTAGAAGTCTCTACTCTCTTGGTTAAAAAAGGAATGAGTTGGTCTAAAACCATAAAGGGTTATAACGGCTTTATGGGAAGTTGGTTATAACGGCTTTATGAAAGGTTAAAAGAATGGTTTTCTTCAGTAATGTAAGTAATGAAATGATTTGAAATAAAGAAGGGCAAACTGTTTTTAAGGTACCAGTTGCTTAGGGTTTTTAAGAAAGAAGTCACTTGTTTTAGAAGCCGGTAATTGTATTTCTAAAAAAGGTATTGTGACTTGTCTTGAAAGGTGGATAGGACTTGATACTATAGTCGTTAGTATACGGGCAGTATACCTTTACGGGCAGACTATATGACATTATCGACCCAGGAATGGGCCGGGCAGTATACCTTTACGGGCAGACTATATGACATTATCGACCCAGAATGGGCGGCGGTATACCTGCACGCGGACTATATGACATTATCGACCGAGATTGGGCGGGCGATATACCTTACGCGGACTATATGACATTATCGACCCGTGTTGGGCGGGAAGTATACCTTACGCGGACTATGTGACCTTGATCGCGTCCCATTTGGGCGGGTAGTGTAGTGCCCTCACAAAAGGGCGGATTATACTTATGAAAGATAAGTAAGTTATACTGAGAATGAACTTAATGATTTTTTTCCTAATCATGTACGTAAGAATGTGGCTATAGCTTTTTTATTAAGAATGGAAAAGATAATAAGGTGCGATTAAGTTCATAAGTGGTAATGACACGGCAGGATCTGGTATGTATTTTTATACGTGTCCTTGTCATTCTTTTGTCTGATTATGATCATTTCTTGTCGTCATTTACATTCCATATATTAAATTTTTGTTATCGACCCCGCCGGGCTGCGTTAAATGCCCGCAGTTTAGGTACCAGTTGGCGACCACTTGCTCTTAGGATCTCGGTTGATTGTTGAGAAAGCTCCATTTGCTCCGGAGGCTTAGCTCTTGGTACGGTGTTCCCTGAAGTAGTAGATTCATGTATATTCAGGGGTATGGCGGGGCCCTGTCCCGCCACAGTTGTTACGTTAAAACTCTTAGAGGTCTGTAGTCACATTTTGTGGGTCTGTTTGTAAAGAAATGAGGCAACTGCTTCGGTTGTACATATTTATGCCCAGGAAGGTAGCCCTATCGGCTAACCTGTTGTTTTACTTCTGTTGTTTTACTTTATAAGGTTCATGTATGTTCCGCTGATTATCTCTGATGTATACCTGTAAGGGTGCCCAGGTAGGGCACCAGTCGCGGTCCCGGGGTCGGGTCGTGACACTCGCCCACTGCCTAGACACCACGCACCGCCGTCACCCCCATTCCCGGCGAACCCCAGCCCTCGTCTACCACAACATCATCTTCGCCGCCATCAAGACACCTCGACCCACTTCGTTCCGTCATTTGGTGAAACCGCCGGCGAACCTCCCCTAGCAACACCCTCAGCCGCCAACACTCCCTCATCCCTCACCCGTCACCTCGTCGCCATCACAACCACTGCTTTCCCACACCCGTATCCCGTCGAAACACCCACTGTTACAGTGGCGTTGCTCCGGCGACCTTACCGTAGGAGCGACGCCACCGTCTTCTCGCTCCTATTTGTTTTCGATTTTGATGCTATTATATTATTGTTGTTTGTTGGACTGATTTAATCTCTCTAATAGATTTTCCGGTGACGTTCTAAGTTTTCCGGTGACCTTGCCCGGATTTATCGCTGTCTCCGATGGTTTCGTGCGACCCACTATTTTTTTTTTCATTGTTGGGATCATTTTGGCTGCAGATTGTTGTATCCACTGTCTCACACTGATTCTCACTGTTTTTTGCTATTAGTGGACTGTTTGTGGGTGTTGGGCTGTGTTCTGGACTGGGTTTTTGTTTGTTTTACCACTGTTACGTTGTTCTTATTTTGGGGACTGATTTTGGCAATTTTACCCTGTTGTTAAGCTGATTTGGAATAGATACTGCACTTGGTATTAAACTGATTTAGAACAAATACTACACTCTTGGTATTGACTGATTTGAACAAAATGCTACACTTGTCTGGCCGATGAAGGAATCTCCGTCTGATTTCCAAGGCCTCCTCTGTGCAAAAGACGAATTTATTTATTTTTTGGCTTTACTTATTAAATTCCTGTCATTGCTTTTAAAATTATTTATTTTATTACTAACACTTTTACTGAGTGTTTATGCAGGTACCCGGAGATCATCTTGCGCAGAAGGTCTAAAAAGGACTAAAAGATGTCCTAGAGTTTTATTTTATGTCGCATTTAATTTTAGTTTTATTATTCTGTATTGCACTTTATTTTAATTATAAATTATGAAAAATGCTTAGAATACGTAGAATAAAAAAGGGCAATAAATAATTAACATAGGTTTGAATGAATAACCGCAAGTTAGCGAATCTTAAAGGATGTCTAACCCCTTCCATTTAGGATAATAAAGAACCCTGATTCAGAATCTCATTAATTTCGCAGACCATTAAATGAAGATTAATTGCAGTATTTTTATTGCAATAAATCAAGTGTCCTAATTCACTTAACTAATTAGGTGGCGACTCCTTAAAATCAGCATTATTGCTCCATTCAGGGACCGCGCCAAAGAGCAACGTTGCGGATACCGTTCAGACCCCCGAGGTCAAAAACGGGCGCGACAGCATGGCGACTCCGTTGGGGATATCAGGTTATTGATCATAGCAAACTCAAGTTAATTAAATATTGCACCTTATTTTGCTTTTATATTTGTTGTAAATGTTTTATATTGTTTGTTTTTATTTTATAATTAACTACTTTAATTGCTACATTCTTTTACTGTTTTCCTTAAATTGTCATTCCGCTCATATTTCCTCCATTCTGGAAAATTGACACTATCACACACTTCACGCGAGGTGTGCTTTGCACACCCGCAAATTTCTTTCAAATATCCAAATTTAGGAGAGTTGGCATTTTACGCGGAGAATCCGGTCCAACCGGTGGCCGCGTAGCCTTCTCACTCGAGTAGTCCGCTCGGGAACCATTGTGTCTAGTAAGCCAAATTTTAGAACGCCCTCTTTATTTTAAGTCATGCATGCATACACCCTAGGTGGGTCGATCCTTGGTATCGTCTCCACGATTAGAAAATCCACCAAATTGTCGTTGGGTTTCACAACCCGACGACCAATAAGCATATATGTGTAGCGTGATAATGATAGACGGATCCAAGCCTGGTCATGACACGCCGAAATTAGAAAAAGTGCACCGTTATTTGGTCGTCATTTCCAACAAAACATTGCAGTTTAACGGCTTGGACTTATTTATCATAATCTCGCATATTTGGCGTTTAGGCCGACCTCTGGCATAAGAGAGGTCTCATGCATATTAGGGCGCGCGCTTGATTTGCATGCTTTTGTTTACTATTGTTGTCGCTAGCAATTATGTACACATTATTTAATGCAATAATTACCCTTTTGTGATTCCGGGCTCGAGCATTTGCATTTTTGCACTTTTTTTTGCTGTCACATTGCAATCAGGACTCCTACTTCGTAAATCCCTTTTGAATAGCGCGACTTGGACTTTGTGAAGCATCAACCACCAGTTCGGTCAAACCAATCAGGGGAGTCTTTAACTACTTGGTCACACCTCCGCATTTTTATTATTTTGTCATTTTCCTACTCACGTATTTCTTATATTTTTTGCAGGAAGGTCGTCCTCGCAAACAACCGAGGGCGGGAATTATGTTGACTAATAGAAGTCAGTTTATACCAGATACAACGAGACATCGCTCTCAATTCTTCTTTACTTTGTATTTTTATTTATATTTGCAAATTCAATTAATATGTTTAGCGTTGATTACATAGTTCTTTCATATCATGCATTTTACATCATAATCATTCCGAACTATGCGTGTCTGATTCTCACCACACGGTGTGATACGTAGGCAACTCATTTTGGGTTCGACACCACAAAAATAAAAACCACAAAAAAAACATATTTTTTCTCACTCATGCATCTCATTCATCATGTTCTCGAGCATTCATTTTTCGTTACATTCATTTTTACTTTGCATTCGTCCACAGTGGACAATCATTTTCTTTTGCATAGCTTTACATTGTCATCCTTTCATTGATAAATTCTTTTCAAGCATACATTTTATAACATATTTGAATGAACTACGCGCACCTGATTCCCTCGACGGGATACGTAGGCAGCCCTATTCGGGTTCGGTACCCTTTATTCAGAAAAAAAAAATTGTTCATAAATACAAAAAAAAACGTTATTCAAAAATACAAAAACACTTTTTAAGTATTATTGTTTGACTTTGTTGATACCAACACAATTACAAATTTGCATAAAAAAACAGTATGGGTTGACTTTGTGGTAAACCATAAATTCTTTTGGTACCTCTTATTCACACCCGTAAATGACATTGTCTTGCGTGTTTTCAAGATAAGAATGAAACCGACATCATCGTTTCATATGCATTGTGTGGTGAGTTATTTGAATAAGTTCAATTGTGTTGCATTGTGATCTAGAACTTGGCCTGAATGTTTGTTGAGGCGAAATCCTGAGTAACACTCGGTGTGGGAAATGATCGTAGGATTTCTTTGACCCGTTTGAGCCTTTTCAGCCTACCAAATAACATTATCCCTAGTACACCCCTTTGAGCCTAAAACCTATTTTTTGACAACCGCATATTACACCTATACCCTTTCTGAGTGCGTACGCACTATCCCTCTCTTGGCCCGACCTCCTTGAGTGCTTTAGAAATGTGCAAGTGACTGACAAAATTCTAGCTGAAGTTTGCAAAGACAAAAATTATCAAAGTATCAAAAAACAAAAGCAGAGACGACTTCACACAAAGAGGAAATCAAAAGCCCCGATAAAAAAAAAGGATATATGACCCCGAAAAAAGGGGCTTGAAATGAAATATTCAAAAGAAGTCAGTACAGAAAAACTGAGACAAAAAGAAAGCAAATCAGCATTAAAGCGCACAAATATCAAACACGGACGTAGTCCAACTCTCGAGGAATGATTAGTCACTTTTACCCAAAAGATATCCATTCATTTCCCCAAGCCTACATTACAAGCCCGTGATAAGCTCTACATGATCTTATACTGAGGGTTCTCACATTAGTGGATACTTACATGACGGCCAAGCCTATGGTATCGCAATTGCATGCATTGAACAACTTTTTGAGTGTGAACGTAATTTTCTCAACGTCCCAAAATTTAAAATACTGGAATATATGTGAGAACGGGACTTTCTTTCTGTGAGGGCATTTGAAACGTGAGATTACGTGTAGTTCGAAACCTTGGATGCAAGCAGGTGTGTCGACACTCAGGTATGTCAGTCTTATCTGAAGTGTGAATTACACCAGAGTCAATCTCGGTTAGACTGAAAGCAATAAAAGAATATCCTTATGCACAATACTAATTGCTGGTATCAACTAGAGTCAGAACGTAATGTTGTCTTCCATTTTTTCAGGAAAAAAAAAACAACACCAAAATGCATATTACATTAAAATCCTTATTTTGCATCATGAACTACGTCTTGACCTGATTCCCTCAGTGGAATACGTAGGCGGCCACATCGGATTCGGTCCCGCATCATTTTAAAATCATAAAAAAATCTTATTTTACAGCATGAACTACGTCTTGAACTAATTCCCTCGGGGGGATACGTAGGCAGCCATATCAGCTTCGGTCATACCATTAGAAATATTTCTTCCTTGCTTCGCACATGACTCGATTTTGTCCATTGGAGAGTTTAGCATCCTCATATATTTTGCATCCATGACTACCTACACATGACTGGGGCATATTTTGAGGGTTGCATTCTCATCTACTCAATTGTACATTGTCCATATTCTCGCATTAACTTCTTTTTTTAAAAAAAAAAATTGCTTACCTCATCGCCTTGATAGCATCAAGAGTTAACCTTACCCAGTTCATCATCTTCATTTATCAGAAACTGAGACATTTTAAGAATTCACTGCAAGACAATGACAATAGACGGGAAAAAAACAGGCCAAACCAGTGTGAGCATGAAAGCGTCAAGGCCAAAGCTACAAAGTCGACGCTAATCAACCACTCCTTTCCTAAAACTCACAAATTTTCTTTGAGTGCAGGATTTTCATATCAGCAAAGGCAGGAGCACAACAATAAGCCCATGCGGGTTACAAACGCACAAGGTCTATGCAATGAAGCTATCTCAATCCAGACGGGTCACAAAGCAGGTACGCTCATAAACCAACGCATTTCATTAAGCATATGCAACGGCTTCATCTGTGTTTCGTCTATGCAATGACGAACATTTGCATCGCGTCTATGCAACGACGTCATTTCATATAAGCATATGCAACGACTTCATCCATGTTTCGTCTATGCAACGACGAACATCTGCATTGCGTCCGAAAACGACGTCATTTCATATAAGCCTATGCAACGGCTTTATCCATGTTTCGTCTATGCAACGACGAGCATCTGCATCGCGTCTATGCAACGACGCCATTTCATTTAAGCCTATGCAGCAGCTTCATCTATGTTTCGTCTATGCAACGACGAGCATCTGCATCGCGTCTATGCAACGACGTCATTTCATTTAAGCCTATGCAACGGCTTCATTCATGTTTCGTCTATGCAACGACGAGCATCTGCATCGCGTCTATGCAACGACGCATTTTCATTTAAGCTTATGCAACGGCTTTATCTATGTTTCGTCTATGCAACGACGAACATTTGCATCGCGTCTATGCAACGACGTCATTTCATTTAAGCCTATCTGGCGACTTCATTCATGTTCGTCTGTCTGACGAGCATCTGCATCGCGTCTATGCAACGACGCCATTTCATTTAAGCCTATGCAACGACTTCATCTATGTTTCGTCTATGCAACGACGAACATTTGCATCGCGTCTATGCAACGACGTCATTTCATTTAAGCCTATGCAACAGCCTCATTCATGTTCCGTCTATGCAACGACGAGCATCTGCATCGCGTCTATGCAACGACGTCATTTCATTTAAGCCTATGCAACGGCTTCATCTATGTTTCGTCTATGCAACGACGAGCATCTGCATCGCGTCTATGCAACGACGTTATTTCATTTAAGCCTATGCAACGGCTTCATTCATGTTTCGTCTATGCAACGACGAGCATCTGTATCGCGTCTATGCAACGACACATTTTCATTTAAGTCTATGCAACGGCTTCATCTATGTTTCGTCTATGCAACGACGAACATTTGCATCGCGTCTATGCAACGACGTCATTTCATTTAAGCATATGCAACGACTTCATTCATGTTTCGTCTATGCAACGATGAGCATCTGCATCGCGTCTATGCAACGACGCCATTTCATTTAAGTCTATGCAACAGCTTCATCTATGTTTCGTCTATGCAACGACGAACATTTGCATCGCGTCTATGCAACGACGCCATTTCATTTAAGCCTATGCAACGGCTTCATCTATGTTTCATCTATGCAATGACGAATATTTACATCGCGTCTATGCAACGACGCTATTTCATTTAAGCCTATGCAACGACTTCAACTATGTTTCTTCTATGCAACGACGAACATTTGCATCGCGTCTATGCAACGACGTCATTTTATTTAAGCCTATGAAACGGCTTCATTCATGTTCCGTCTATCTGACGAGCATGCATCGCGTCATGCAACGACGTCATTTCATTTAAGCCTATCTGGCGACTTCATCTATGTTTCGTCTATCTGACGGCGAATATTTGCATCACGCCTATCTGACGCCATTTTATTTAAGCCTGTCTGGCGGCCGTTCATGTTTCGATCCATGAAACGACGAGGATCTGCATCGCGTCATCTGCAACGTCATTTCATTTAAGCCTATGCAATACTTCATCTATGTTTCGTCTGCAACGCAACGAACATTTGCATCAGCGTCTATGCAACGACGCCATTTCATTTAAGCCTATCTGTGACCGTTCATGTTTCGCTATGCAACGACGAGCATCTGCATCGCTTCTATGCAACGACGTCATTTCATTTAAGCATATGCAACAGCTTCATTCATGTTTTGTCTATGCAACGACGAACATCTGCATCACGTCTATGCAACGACGTCATTTCATTTAAGCCTATGCAACAACGTTCATGTTCGTCCTGCAACGACGCATCTGCGTCAGCGTTTATGCTGCGGCGTCATTTCATTTAAGTCTATGCACAGCATCTATGTTTCGTCTGTCTGGCGAGCATCTGCGTCGCGTCTATGCAACGACGCCCTTTCATCTAAGCCTATGCAACGGCTTCATCCATGTTTCGTCTATGCAACGACGAACCTCTGCATCGCGTCTATGCAATGACGTCATCAACATCTACAAGCACTCTGTCTGTTACAGCACCACATCACCTGCAACCCAGTGTCAATCATACTTCGACACTGGAATATTTTTTAAATCAACATCTTTGTCCGAAGACTCTTCCATCATCTCCGTACAAAGAGGGACATGCTGTTGACAGTCAATTTTGACCCATTTTTTGCATATTTGTTTCAATTTTATGTGTTTTAGGACACCACATTTTAATCAATATTTTTTGCATTTTTTATCTTTTTATTTTAAATTAAGCATTATGTCTTTGTTAATATTATATTTTATTATTGTTACACCGTCGTTTTATTTTAATAATATTTGTATCTTTTAAAATAATTAATTGGCATCCCGTTTTTACCTTTAATCAGGCATTAAACATGTCTTAAATATTGCATTTTAGTATTATTGCGTCGGCATTTCCATTTTAATAATTTTACATCTTTTTAAATAATTTTCTTTTAAATAATTAACCCGCCTTGCATTTTGTCAAAACAGTCCAGTCCAGTCCAGTCCAAGACACAATTTGAATCAGTCCAATCCAACACCATTTTTTAAATTTTCCCAAACACCAAACCTAGTCCCATCATATCTTTTATCATTTTCAACAAACTACCCATACTTTTCTTACCTTTTGCAGCACACCAAGCCCATCCCCCTATTCCCATACCCTATCTCTCTCATTTATTAAAATCAGCCCTCCTTAACATCAGCAGCCCACATCAACTTCTCATCCCCCACCCCACTCTCTCACTCTCCCGCACCCTCTCACCCCTGCCCTCTCCCTCAATCTCCCGTCGACCACCCTCTCCCCTGTCCCCTCAACCACTCGCTCACTGCCCAGACACCACGCACCGCCGTCACCCCCATTCCCGGCGAACCCCAGCCCTCGTCTACCACAACATCATCTTCCTCACCATCAGCAACACCCTCGACCCACTATTCCCGTCGCCGGTGAAACCGCCGGCGAACCTCCCCTAGCAACACCCTCAGCCGCCAACACTCTCTCATCCCTCACCCGTCACCTCGTCGCCATCACAACCACTGCTTTCCCACACCCGTATCCCGTCGACACACCCACCGATACAGTGGCGTTGCTCCGGCGACCTTACCGTAGAAGCGACGCCACCGTCTCCTCGCTCCTATTTGTTTTCGATTTTGCTGCTATTATATTATTGTTGTTTGTTGGACTGATTTAATCTCTCTAATAGATTTTCCGGCGACGTTCTAAGTTTTCCGGTGACCTTGCCCGGATTTATCGTTGTCTCCGATGGTTTCGTGCGACCCACTGTTTTTTTTCCCATTGTTGGGATCATTTTGGCTGCAGATTGTTGTATCCACTGTCTCACACTGATTCTCACTGTTTTTTTGCTATTAGTGGACTGTTTGTGGGTGTTGGGCTGTGTTCTGGACTGGGTTTTTGTTTGTTTTACCACTGTTATGCTGTTCTTATTTTGGGGACTGATTTTGGCAATTTTACCCTGTTGTTAAGCTGATTTGGAATAGATACTGCACTTGGTATTAAACTGATTTAGAACAAATACTACACTGTTGGTATTGACTGATTTGAACAAAATGCTACACTTGTCTGGCCGATGAAGGAATCTCCGTCTGATTTCCAAGGCCTCCTCTGTGCAAAAGACTGATTTATTTTTTTTGGCTTTACTTATTAAATTCCTGTCATTGCTTTTAAAATTATTTATTTTATTACTAACACTTTTACTGAGTGTTTATGCAGGTACCCGGAGATCATCTTGCGCAGAAGGCCTAAAAAGGGCTAAAAGATGTCCCGAAGTTTTATTTTATGTCGCATTTAATTTTAGTTTTATTATTCTGTATTGCACTTTATTTTAATTATAAATTATGAAAAATGCTTAGAATACGTAGAATAAAAAAGGGCAATAAATAATTAACATAGGTTTGAACGAATAACCGCAAGTTAACGGATCTTAAAGGATGTCTAACCCCTTCCCTTTAGGATAATAAAGAACCCTGATTCAGAATCTCATTAATTTCGCAGACCATTAAATGAAGATTAATTGCAGTATTTTTATTGCAATAAATCAAGTGTCCTAATTCACTTAACTAATTAGGTGACGACTCCTTAAAATCAGCATTATTGCTCCATCCAGGGAACCGTGCCAAAGAGCAGCGTTGCGGATACCGTTCAGACCCCCGAGGTCAAAAACGGGCGCGACAGTTATTTTGCATATTTTTACCTAATATTCTGTATTTTATTTTTCACAAAATGGCATTGCATCTTTTATTAAGCATTAAGTCTATGTTAATATCATGTTTTATTACTATTACTCCGTTATTTTATTTTAATAGTTTTGCATCTCTTTAAATATTTTTATTTTTAAATAATAAACACTGTTGTATTTTTTACTCAAGCCAAGTTCGTCAAATCAGTCCAGTCTGAGGCCCAATTTGGATCAGTCCAATCCAACACCATTTTTAATTTCATCCAAACACCCCCTTTTATTTTTTCCCCTAAAATCAAAACCCACTTTTTATCTTTCCCCCAAAAAGCCAAACCCTAAAAAATTCTATAAAATCAAACTTTCCATTCTCATTTTGGAAAAAAAACCTTCAGCCGCACTACCCCTAAAATACTCACCCCATTTCAGTTTTTTACTCTCTCTCTCTCCTCTCTCGAACCACCACTTCCTGAACCAGCGTCCACCAACAGCACCGGCGAACTCCCTTCTCCTCCAGTGATCCACCAGGAGAACACCGCGTACTGCGTGCACTGTACTCTCCCTTTTATTTGCTTCATCTCACTCCATCGCTTCCGTGAAACCCCATCGATCGATCTTAGCTCCGACAACCCCAATTGTTTTGGCTCTATTTCGGTCGGCGTCGCTCCAGTGTGGAATCGTTGAAGTGACGCCACCGCTGCCCGCTGCCTCTTTGTGTTGTTGAAACCTACCGGAGTTTGAACTCCGGCGATGACACTGTTCGTTTCTCTTTCGTTGCTATTATATATTTGTTTGTTTGGACTGATTTCTTATTGTGAATCTCTCATGAGTTTAAAACTCTGGCGACCTGTTTGGTCTTTATTTTTGGTATTCGTTGTCGACTTTGGTTAAAGGACTGATTTTCACGATTTTGGGACTTTGGGTTTGGTTCTAAGTTTTGGAAATGTTGTTGGTTGTTAATGGGTTGATTTCTTGTTGTTTTGGTATTCTGCGACCTTCATTTTGGCCTTATTTTTTGGAATTGCTGGCTGATTTGGTTAATGGACTGATTTGGCACTATTTTGTATCTGCCGGAGTTTTTCAAAACTCCGGCAATATTCTGAGTTTTACAGCGATCCATTGGTCAATACTTCTATTTGTTTCGCAGACCATTTGTTTGATGTGTTGCTGATGTGTTACGATTGCTCCGTCGTTCTATATTGATTTTGGCGTTTTGCCCCTTTTCATTTTATTAAATTGATTTTGAAACAGATACTACATTGGCCGATGAAGGAATCTCCGTCTGATTTCCAAGGCCTCCCCTGTACAAAACACGGGTTTATTTTTTGCTTTACTTATTAATTCTTGTCATTGCTTTAGAATTATTCATTCTATTACCAACACTTTTACTAAGTGTTTATACAGGTATCCGGTGATGCATCTTGTGCAGAATGCCTAAAAAGGGCTAAAAAAGATGTATCGGAGTCTTATTTTATGTCGTTGCATTTAATTTTAGTTTTATTATTCTGTGTTGCATTTTATTTTAATTGTAAATTATAAAAAAAATGTTTAGAATAGGTAGATTAAAAAGCCAATATATAATTAACCTTGGTTTGATCGGATAGCCTCAAGTTAGCGGATCTTAAAGGTTGCCTAACCCCTTCCATTTAGGATAATAAAGAACCCTGATCCAGAATCTCATTAATTTTGCAGACCATTAAATGGAGATCAATTGCAGTATTTTATTGCAATAGTTCAAGTGTCCTAATTCACTTAATTAATTAGGTGACGACTCCTCAATACAAGCATTTTGCTCCATCCAGGGAACCGTGCCAAAGAGCAACGTTGCGTATATCGTTCAGACCCCGAGGTCAAAAACGGGCGCGACAGCATGACGACTCCACTGGGAATATCAGATTCTTGACCATAGCAAATCCAGGTTAATTAAATATTGCGCTTTATTTTACTTTTATTTTTGTAAATGCTTTATATTGTTTGCTTTTCATTTTTTTTGTAAATAACTACTTTAATTGCTGCTTTTCCTAAATTGACATTCCGCTCATATTCCTTCCATTCTGGAAAATTGACACTATCACACACTACACGCGATGGTGTGCTTCGTGCACCCGTAAATTTCTTTCAACTACCCAAGTTTTAGAAGAGTTGGCGCATGCACGGATTTAGATCGGTTCGTCTGGTCGGTCGCGTAGCCTTATCGCTCGAGTAGTCCGCTCGAAAACCTTGCGTCTAGTCAGTCAAATCTTAGCAAAATTAGGATAGAGCTATACCACCATTTATTTTAAGTCATGCATGCATACATCTTAGGTGGATCGGACCTTGGTATCGTCTCCACAATTAGGGAATCCATTAAATTATCGACGGGTTTCACAACCCAACGACCAATAAGCATATATGTGTAGCGGATACTGATAGACGGATCCAAGCCTGACCATGACACGTCGAAATTGGAAAAAGTGCACCGTTATTTGGTCGTCATTTCCAACAAAACATTACAGTTTAACAGCTTGGACCTATTTATCATAATCTCGCATATTTGACGTTTAGGCCCACCTCTGGCATAAGAGAGGTTCCATGCATATTAGGGTGCGCGCTGATTTGCCTGCCTTTTTGTTTACTATTGTTTGTCGCTAGCAACGTTGTATATATTATTTAAAGCACTAATTATATGTACATATCATGTGCTTGCAACTCCGGACACGAGCATTTGCATTTTGCACCTTTTGTTGTCACACTGCAATCATGACTGCTACTGGTAAATCGCTCTTGAACAGCACGACTCGAAACTTGTGAATTATCAACCTCCAGTTCGATCGAACCAGTCAGGGGAGTTTCTGACTATATTTTCACATCCCTACATTTTATTATTTTTGTGACTTTCCTACTTTCACACATTTCTCGCATTTTTCGCAGGAAGACCGTCATCACAAACAGTCGTGACGGTCATTCAAAAACATTATCCCTGGAGATACTCCTTGAAAGAACAAAACAAAAACGTCATAAAGATGACTGGGAGTTATGTTGACCGAAAGTAGTCGGCCAATATCATATTCAACGAGGCATCACTTTGAGTTTTTCTATACCTTTGTATTTTTATACATATTTGCAAATTCAATTGATATGTTTAGCTTTAATTATGTAATACATTCATATCATACATTGGATAACATATCTTCTCGAACTACGCGTGTCTGATTCTCATCATACGGTGTGATACGTAGGCAACCCGTATTGGGTTCGGCACCACAAAAAATAAAAATAAATAAAGAAGCATATTTTACTCACTCATGCATCTCATTCATCAAATTTCAGGCATTCATTTTTTCATTACATTCATTTTATCACAAACGTTCATTTTTTCATTACATTCAACATAACTCTCGCTTATTCAGTTATGTTGACTGAAAGAAGTCAGTTTGTATCAGATTCAACGAAGCATCGCTCTGAGTCCTTCTATATTTTATATTTTTATACATATTTAAAAATTCAATTGATATGTCTAGTGTTAATTACATAATTATTTCATATCATGCATTTTACAACATAAATTCTCGAACTACGCGTGTCTTATTCTCATCATAAGGTGTGATACGTAGGCAATCCGTATTGGGTTCGGCACCACAAAAAATAAAAATAAATAAAGAAGCATATTTTGCTCACTCATGCATCTCATTCATCATATTTCGGACATACATTTTTTCATTACATTCATTTTATCACATACGTTCATTTTTTCATTACATCCATCTTATCACGTACATTCATTTTTTATTGTATTCATTTCACTTTGCATTCGTCCCACAGTGGACAATCATTTGTTTTGCACATCTTTACTACTGTTATTCTATCATGGATAAATTCTTTTAAAGCATATATTTTATAACCAATCTGAATGAACTACACGCACCTGATTCCCTCGGTGGGATACGTATGCAGCCCTATTCGGGTTCGATACCCTTTATTCAAAAAATACAAAAAAAACGTTATCCAAAAATACAAAAATGTCATTTTTTAAGTATCATTGTTTGACTTGGTTGATACCAACACAGCTAGGAGTGTGCATAGGAAAGAACGAGTAATAATCAGTATGGGTTGACTTCGTGATAAACCATAGATTCTTTTGGTACATCTCACGCACACCTGTAATGACATTGTCTTGCATGCATTTAATATAAGAACGAAATCAACCTCATCGTTTCATGTGCATTGTATGGTGAGTTTTAGAATAAGTTCAATTACATTGCATTGTGATCTAGAACTTGGCCGGAATGTTTGTTGAGGCGAAATCCTGAGTAACACTCGGTATAGAAAATGGTCGTAGGCTTTCTTTGACCCGTTGAGCCTTTTCTGCCTACCAAATAGCATTATCCCTAAGTACACCCCTTTGAGCCTAAAACATATTCTTTCGACAATCACATATTACACATATACCCTTTCTTAGGGCATACGCAATATCACTCTCTTGGCCCGACCTCCTTGAGCGCTTTACAAATGTGCATATTGCTGACAAAATTCGAGTTGAAGTTTTCAAAGACAAAAATTGTCAAAGTCCGGAAAAAAATACAAAGGACGGTTTCACAAAAAAGAAGAAATCAAAAGCCCCGATATTATAAAAAAATGATGAATAAAATGAGAGAATAATTCTGAAGGCTTCAAACAAAAGATTCAAAAAGAAGTCAGTACAAAAAACTGGGACAAAAAAAAAGCAGGTCAGCATTAAAACACACAAATATCAAGCACGGACTTAGTCCAACGCTCGAGGAAGGATTAGTCATTTTTTACCCAAATGATATCCATCCCTTCCCCCAAACCTACATTACCCGTGACAAGCCCTACATGATCTTATACTGAGGGTTCTCACATTAGTGGATACTTACATGACCGCCAAGACTATGGTATCACAATTGCATGCATTGAACATCTTTCTGAGTGTGAGTGTGTTTCTCTAAATGTCTCAAAATTTAAAATACTGAAATATATGTGAGGATGAGACTTTCTTTCAGTGAGGACATTTGAAACATGAGGATGCGTATAGTTTAAAACCTTGGTCGCAAGCAAGTGTGTCGATACTTAGGTATACCTGAGGTACCATCTGAAGCTGTATGAATTACACTGGAGTCAGTCTCGGTTAGACTGAAAGCAATTAACAGAAATCCTTATGCACAATACTAATTGTTGGTATCAACTGAAGTCAGAACGTGATGTTGTCTTCCCACTTTTTCAGAAAAAAAAAATACATATATTGAAAATCTTATCTTTTACTTATTACGAACTACGTCTTGACCTGATTCCCTCGGAGGATACGTAGGCGGCCACATTGGCTTCGGTCCATATTGCTCGAAAACCATAAAAATCTTTAGTTTTGCATCACGAACTACGTCTTGACCTGATTCCCTCTGCGGGATACGTAGGCGGCCACATTGGCTTCGATTCCACATCATTTTAAAATCATAAAAATCCTTAACTTTACATCATGAACTACGTCTTTACCCGATTCCCTCAGCGGGATACGTAGGCAGCCACATCGGCTTCGATCACACCATTAGAAATATTTCTCCCTTGTTTTGCACAGGACTCGATTTTTTTCATTGGAGAGTTTAGCATCCTCATATGTGTTGCATCCATGACTACCTACACATGACTGGGGCATATTTTGAGGGTCGCATTCTCATCTACTCATTGTACATAGCCCATGTCTTCACATTAGCTTTGCATCCATGTTTGATAAAAAAAAATAAAAAAAATGTGCCACCTGATCACCTTGATAACATCAAGACTCGACTTGGTCTGGTTGAAAGCTCAGCATCTTCATCCACCTGAAACTGGGGCATATTAAAGATTCACTGCAAGAAGACGACAATAGACAGGAAAAAAGTCGGTCAACTAAGTCTTCAGTCTAAACCAATCTGTGAATGCAAGAGTCAAGAGCCAAAGCTACAAAGTCGACGCTAATCAACCACTTCTTTCCTAAAACTCACAAGTTTTCTTTGAGTGTAGGATATTCATATCAACAAATGCGGGAGCACAACAATAAGCCCATTCGATTTACAAACGCACAACGTCTATGCAATAACGTTATCTCAACCCAGGCGGGTCACAAAGCAGGTATGTCCAAAAAACGATGTCTTTTTATTTTAGTCTATGCAACGGCTTCATATATGTTTCGTCTATGCAATGGCAAAAATCTTCATCGTGTCTGTGTAACGACGTTATTTCATTTAAACTATGCAACGACTTCATCTATGTTTCGCCAACGCAACGATGAACATTTGTATCGCGTCTATGCAACGACGCCATTTCATTTAAGCCTATGCAACGACTTCATCTGTGTTTTGTCTACGCAACGATGAACATCTACATCGCGGCTATGCAACGACGTTATTTCATGTAAGTCTATGCAACGGCTTCATCCATGTTCCGTCTATGCAACGACGAACATCTGCATCGCGTCTATGCAACAACGTCATTTAATGTAAGCATGTGCAACGACTTCATCTATGTTTCGTCTGTGCAACGATGAATATCTGCATCACGTCTGTGCAAAGACGACCTTTCATTTAAGCTTATGCAACGACTTCATCTATGTTTCGTCTACGCAACGAGGACATTTGCATCGCGTCTATGCAATGACGTCATTTTATGTATATCTATGCAACAGCTTCATTTATGTTTCGTCTATGCAACGGCGAACATCTGCATCGCGTCTATGCAACGACGTTATTTCTTGTAAGCCTGTGCAACGACTTCATCTATGTTTCGTCTGTGCAACGACGAGCATCTGCATCGCGTCTGTGCAACGACGCTCTTTTCTTTAAGCCTATGCAATGACTTCATCTATGTTTCGTCTATGCAACGACGAACATCTACATCACGTCTGTGCAACGACGCCCTTTCATTTAAGCCTATGCAACTGCTTCATTTATGTTTCGTCTGTGCAATGACGAGCATCTGCATCACGTCTGTGCAACGACGCTCTTTCATTTAAGCCTATGCAACGGCTTCATCTATGTTTCGTCTGTGCAACGACGAGCATATGCATCGCATCTGTGCAGCGACACCTTTTCATTTAAGTCTATGCAACGACTTCATTCATGTTTCATCTACGCAATGACAAATATCTGCATCGCGTCTGTGTAACGACATTTTTTCATTTAAGCCTATGCAACGACTTCATCTATATTTCGTCTATGCAACGACGAACATCTGCATCGCGTCTATGAAACGACATCATTTCATGTAAGGCTATGCAACAACTTCATCTATGTTTCGTCTATGCAATGACGAGCATCTGAATCGCGTCTATGCAACGACGCAATTTTATGTAAGCCTATGCAATAACTTCATCTATATTTCGTCTATGCAATGACGAGCATCTGCATCACGTCTGTGCAATGACGCCCTTTCATTTAAGCCTATGCAACGGCTTTATCTTTGTTTCGTATGTGCAACGACGAGCATCTGCATCGCGTTTGTGCTACGACACCCTTTTATTTAAGCCTATGCAACAACTTCATTTATGTTTCGTCTGTGCAACGACGATCATCTGCATCACGTCAACACAATGACGCCATCAACATCATCAACACAATGACGACATCATCATCGTCAACACAATAATGTCATCATCATCATCTGCACACGCTTTTGCACCGGCGTCATATGCATATTCAATCTGACACCCGCCTTCTAATGCGGGTATTTTAAATTCAGTCAACGTCTTTGCATCGGCATCATCTGCACCGCATCAACACAGTGACGCCATCCATTCGTCAACCCAATGACAACATCTGCACCGCGTCAACACAATGACATCATCCTTTCGTCAATACAATGACGACATCTGCATCGCGTCAACACGATGCCGCCATCAGCATCCTGATCACGCATCTCAGCATCTGTAAATACCTTTTGCATCTTGACCTCAAGAACAAACACCATAGAGACATTCCAGGGAATAAACACCCTGTGTCTTTCAGCACCCCGCCGCTCTTGTAACCCAGTGTCATCATAATTCGACACTGGGGCATAATTTTGAATCTGCATCAGCTCCGCTTTTTATTTTCTAGTTATAAAATTGGACAAAATTGGCTACCAGTTAACATCTTTGTCCGGAGACTCTTCCATCATCTCCATATAAAGAGGGGCATGCTGTTGACACCCAAATTTGTCCAATTTTTCGGTCATTTCTTACAATTTTAAGAATTTTAGCACACCACATTTTAATCGTTATTTTGCATATTTTTACCTGATATTCTGTGTTTTATTTTTCACAAAATGGCATTGCATCTTTTATTAAGCATTAAGTCTTTGTTAATATCATATTTTATTATTATTACTCCGTTATTTTATTTTAATAGTTTTGCATCTCTTCAAATATTTTTATTTTTAAATAATAAACACGGTTGTATTTTTTACTCATTCAAGTTCATCATATCAGTCTAGTCTGAGGCCCAATTTGGATCAGTCCAATCCAACACCATTTTTAATTTCATCCAAACACCCCCCTTTTATTTTTTCCCCCTAAAATCAAAACCCACTTTTAATCTTTCCCCCCAAAAGTCAAACCCTAATAAAATTCTATAAAACCAAACTTTCCATTCTCATTTTGGAAAAAAAACTTCAAGCTGCACTACCCCTAAAATACTCACCCCGTTTCAATTTTTTACTCTCTACCTCTCCTCTCTCGAACCACCATCGCTCGAACTGGGTCCACCAACAAAGATCGAACTCCCTTCTCCGGTGACCCACTAGGAGAACACCGGCGGCTGCACGCACACACACCCTCTCCCCTTTTATTTGCTTCATCTCACCCCCACTGATTCTCGTCGAAACCCCCATCGCCGACCAGTCTTAGCTCCGGCAACCCCAATTGTTTTGGCTCTGTTTCGGTCAGCGTCGCTCCGGTGTGGCAACGTTGAAGTGACTCCACCGTTGCCCGTTGCCTCTTTGTGTTGTTGAATCCTACCGGAGTTTGAACTCCGGCGATGACACTGTTCGTTTCACTTTCATTGTTATTATATATTTGTTTGTTTGGACTGATTTCTTATTGTGAATCTCTCATGAGTTTAAAACTCCGGCGATCTGTTTGGTCTTTATTTTTGGTATTCGCTGTCGACTTTGGTTGAAGGACTGATTTTCTCGATTTTGCGACTTTGGGTTTAGTTCTAAGTTTTGGAAATGTTGTTGGTTGTTAATAGGCTGATTTCTTGTTGTTTTGGTATTCTGCGACCTTCATTTTGGCCTTATTTTTTGGAATTGTTGGCTGATTTAGTTATTGGACTGATTTGGCACTATTTTGTATCTGGCCGGAGTTTTGAAAAACTCCGACAATATTCTGAGTTTTCCAGCGATCCATTGGTCACTGCTTCTGTTTGTTTCGCTGTCCATTTGTTTGATGTGTTGTTGCTGTGTTACGACTGCTTCGTCGTTCTATACTGATTTTGGCATTTTGCCCCCTTTCATTTTATTAAATTGATTTTGAAACAGATACTACATTGGTCGATGAAAGAATCTCCGCCTGATTTCCAAGGCCTCCCCTGTACAAAACACGAGTTTATTTTTTGTTTTACTTATTAATTCTTGTCATTGCTTTAGGACAAACACTTTTACTAAGTGTTTATACAGGTACCCGGAGATGCATCTTGTGCAGAATGCCTAAAAAGGGCTAAAAAGATGTACCGGAGTCTTATTTTATATCGTTGCATTTAATTTTAGTTTTATTATTCTGTATTGCATTTTATTTTAATTGTAAATTATAAAAAAAATGCTTAAAATAGGTAGATTAAAAATCCAATATATAATTAACCTTGGTTTGATCGGATAGCCGCAAGTTAGCGGATCTTAAAGGATGCCTAACTCATTCCCTTTAGAATAATAAAGAACTCTGATCCAGAATCTCATTACTTTTGCAGACCATTAAATGAAGATCAATTACAATATTTTATTGCAATAGTTCAAGTGTCCTAATTCACTTAATTAATTAGGTGGCAACTGCTCAATACAAGCATTTTGCTCCATCCAGGAAACCGCGCCAAAGAGCAACGTTGCAGATATCGTTCAGACCCCGAGGTAAAAAACGGGCGCGACAATACCCCTCCTTGATTTTTTAAATTCTGCTCAACCAAGTTTTTAAGACTCCAAAAGGAGAAAAGTTGAGTCCAACCTTAGAGGTATACTCAGTACAGTGAGCAGTTGTGAACAACAGGGACATGATTATTGACCTGCCCTGAAAGAAAGATGAATGGGACACTAACACATCAAAGGATGTTGCCAACATTCCTGGCAACATTGATCAAGGAAAGGTCTCAACGTCCAAGGAATGGCTTCGAAGGCACATTGCTGAACTTGACAGGCAAATTCAAGACCTAGTGAGAGCCAGGAACTATTATGTGGGCTTACTTTCTTCACAAAAATGGGAAGAAGATGATGTTGATGATGTTGCTACTGGAAGCAGACAGACAGGGGGAGTTGCTACTAATGATGATGCAGGGCCAAACAAGCCAAGCTATGATGCATGGGGAGAGGAGTTGAGATGATGATTGATGACGACTACTGCTGCTAGGAGATGAAGATGGTGATGCACAGAGTGATCGATCGTAGAAAGCGACTGGAAGCTACTGTGACTCGATTATCTAGTCAAGGATATTCATGCTGATGGAATGGAGTGTTGACTCAATGATGGATGGAATGCTGATAATCTATGAGAACCTGTTTATTTGGATGTTTGATATACTGACATTTGGAATATTTTTTTTTGTTTGTAATATTTTACTTTGGGATATCTGGTCTGTTCGTGCAGACATTGTGACTGCTTTTTAAGTTGTTTATATATGTTTGTCTGATGTGGAATGTTTACTATAGACTGATTACGCATTTGTTGTAAGTAAGTCACGACTGACAGAACATAATTCCTATCTAATCAAATCATCGATACAACACTGCTTGAAATTTACTACTGCAGGTTAAGGGGGAGCACAACACCGACACTACTGATTCTTAGATTGTTAAGAACTACATCAAGAATCAGTATCCTAGTTATTTTTGTTTTGAAAGGAGTTTTGTGAAGAAAGACAAAAAGGGGGAGATTGTTGATGTTGGATGGATGTTGTGAAAACATACGTAAATGCTCAGGACAACATATTATGTAAATAAGGATGTTGCCTGCGATGTTGTGACAACATTCCTGACAACATCTCTGTAACGATTTTGCCTATTCTTCCGGCCAAAACAGGTTGTGTTACTGTGAGTTAAAAATGACATAGACAAGCTTACGATGATGTTGTGTTTAAAACGTGGTAAAAGAAACAATCAAAGCTTGGAGAAGAAGCAACGTGAAGACCAAATCCAGAACGTTAAGCTTTTTAAGGAGAAAGAACCGGTCCAAGCTGAAGCCTTGTTTTACTCAACCTCCGCAATCAATCGGTGAGAATTTCAAGGGGAGCTTCAGAGTATCGATATCTATAATCGAACGAGAAGAATCACCAAGAGAGCTCTCGGATATTCACCTTAGAAACTGGATCAACACATTTAGCCTAAAGTAGTATAACAACATCTAGTCCCACATTACTATTGCTGCCCAGATTCTAGATCAAACTTATAGTTCAAGCAATTATAATGAAGATGTTGTATTCTCTTTTTAGATCTTTTAACTTTAGGCTGAAGTCATCTGCGACTTCACTTTTGTTTGTAATTTTTTTTTCCGCATTTATTGCTCAATCTTATAAAAAGAAATTCATTTGTAATTGTATATAATATATACAATACTTTGGTCATTGATCATCAAGGGATATATTAATATATACACTTGAAAATATAAACTTTGTGTCTCTTTACTTTTTCGCTGCATTTACTCTATAACGGTTTATAACTGTTTTATCACAATGTTGCCTCAGATGTTGAAACAACATTTAAGACAACATTCAGAAATTGTTTTTAGTTGTTCTAGCTGTTACGGTTTTATTCTTACATATTCTTGCTTATCCGTAGCCCCGGACCCAACAAGAATATTTTTACTTCTAATATATTATTGTTGTATCGGTTGAAAAATGAAAATTCTTTTATCGGATGTTCTCAGACATGACTTCACTTGTAAATACTGAAATCACTAGTAGTATGTTGAATTTGACTGGAAGTGGCAAAGATAAGCCCAATCCGCTTGAATATAAAAGAGTTGGATTATTAGTTTACTCACAGAAAATTACATTGTAGGTCAAGTTTTTAAATTTAAGCACATAATTAACACAACTTTTAAAGTCCTTCAAAAATAGCAAATTTTATTATATGAAAAAAAAGATCCCCCTAAATTAAGGATTCAATTGTTTATTTGTATTACTATCCCTAGTGAAATTGTCAGCGATTCGCGCGCTCATTAAATTAAAACTGAAATAATACTGAATAATTATTGTTAGTTTTTCTAGTTAAAATATCAATATTGACTTATCGATCAGTTTTTTTTAATTCTTTAATTATAGAACTATTATTATTTTGATATATTTTAAAGGTGATATCAAATGAAAAAAGAAAATTCAGTTCAACAAATTTAATATCAAGCAAATGACCTCCTTAGTTTTGATTATATTCGCATTCCCTTCTTAAAATTTTGACCCTTTTTCTTCTTTTTATCATTTTTCTTGATTATCTACTCTTTTATTTCTTTCTGTTTTTTTTAATATATTCATTACAATAATTTTCTTATGTAATCCTATCATAAAATTAATTTGATTATTGTAAAGAAGAATAACAATACTTACTGATTTTTCAGAGGAATTGAATAAATAAAATTAAAAAATGAAAGAGAGAGTTGGTAATGAAAGCCGGAAATAATGTTAGGATAAGTATAAAGAAGGTTAGGGTTACATACTTACTGAATTTTCAGACGAATTGAATAAATAAATAAAAAGAAAAAAAAAAGAGTTGGTAATGAGAGCCGCAAATAATGTTAGGATAAGTAAGAAGAATGATAGCCAAAGCGAGGGAGAGGAGGACCCGTGACTTGGATCATGTAAGGTGCATCAAGGATGATGACGACAAAATACTGGTGGAGGACGCACATATTAGACGGATGTGACAGTCTTACTTCCATAAACTCTTGAACGAAGAAGGAGATAAAGACATTGTGCTGGGAGATCTGGAGCAATCTGAAAGGTACCGAGATTTTGGATATTGTAGAAGTATCAAAGTTGAAGGGTGTTGTTAGTAGGATGCGCATGTGTTGTGATAATTCTCTATGCTTACGCAAGTGTACGTATCGTTCAAGTAATAAAGATTTGTAAGACCGAGTTATCGTCCACAGAGACTGATTTATCAAGTACCGAATATCTAATCTAGGGTATTTATTTGGCTAACGTTCTTTTGTTTGGTTTATGAACTAAGAATTAAGATTAAATAAAGTGCATAAAATAAACTAAGATTGGCAATACTTTGGGTTTAAACAGTTATGAAGGAAATAGGGCTTCCAATCTCCTCAACTATCCACTATTTCACGTGTTAATGCAATGATAATGATTCTTCTTCTTATTAAGATAGCAGGTTAACTAATTTGTTCTATATTCCGGGTTGGACATATAAAAATTCAACATTGTGCAGAAACCTTCTATATTTCTATGATATATTTTACAACACATGAGGATTAAGAACAATAACCTTAAACACTACACAAGTATCGGGGTATTTTCGTCCACGGTTTTAACCTATGTCTAAACAACTACAACATATTCAAATCTCCCATCTCGGATCTTGATTCGAAATCATATAAGTTATAACAATTAATGACCAGTTAATTATCAAGCAATACAAACAATATTGAATAGATCTTAATATGCTGAAGAAGAAATCAATAACTATGCATTAACTGTATGAAAGAGTTTCAAGCGATTTGTCGGAAAATCCTAATAAAGAGATTAGCTCCTAGATATTGTCATGCTAAGAACTAATACAAAATCCAACATAAACTAAAATTAAAATAAAGGAAAGAAAAGAACTTGAACAAGAGTAGTCTTCAATTTTGTGTCTTGCCTCCTTCTTTGCCTCCACGAAGTATGATATGAATAATGACAGAGTTTAGGGTTTTATATCTGAGTAAAACCTTATTTCGAACCCTTTTACCCTTCAGCAGATTCGGCCCAACTTTTCTGAAAATACGCTGCAAGACCGCAGTGCCGATGTCAAGCCATGACCCGACCAAATTAAAAACAACTGGTAGTCACTGTAATTTCTGCGCCACAGTGCTTCAATCCTAGCACCGTGGTCCTTCTACCCGGGCGTCGTGTCTCCAACTCCGAGCAACTTCTGCAAATTAGCCTTGTAGACCCCGTACGGTTGACAGTGCAAGTTTGTTTAAATTGCTTCCCGATATTCTCAAGGCTTCTTTGATTGATTTCTTGGGCCTTGATTGTGTAATTTCATCCTCAAACTCAGCTCATTTCATCCTCAATTCGGTATTTCCTCCTTTAGGACCACTGTGACTCAAAGAAAAGAAAAACAACCTAATACTATACTAAACACAAACGAAAAGAGAACAATACTTAACTAAAAAGAACTCAAAAGAACTCAAAAGAGTGTATAAAATACACTCAACAGCAGGGGACGAGCGATCAGGCCTGGTAAGATCGTAGTTGAATTTTGGAAGAGCGCATGCATGACAGGTTTGGAGTGGCTGATTTAGTTATTTAATGTCATTTTTAAGATGACAAGAATGCTCGAAGAATAGAGGTAGAGTATAATGATTCCTTTGTACAAGAACATAGGTAACATTCAGAGTTGCAACAACTATAGGGGTATCAAGCTGCTAAACCACACTATGAAAATTTGAGAAAGGGTCGTGGAGATGAAGGTGAGAAGAGATGTATCTATTTCTGAGAACAAGTTTGGTTTCATGTCAGGACATTCGACTACAAAAGTCATTCATCTTATTAGGATGTTGGTGGAGCAGTATAGGGAGATGAAGAGAGAATTACATATGGTTTTTATCGACCTTGAGAAGGCATATAACAAAGTCCCTAGAGAGGTTTAATGGAGATATTTGGATGTTAGATGTGTACCTGTTGAGTACAGTAGGGCGATCAATGATACGTATAATGGAGCCAAGACAAGGGTACGGATAGTAGGATGAGACTCATAACAATTTTCAGTATTGATGGGGCTGCACTAGGGATCAGCTCTCAACCCATTCTTATTTATCTTGGTGATGGATGTACTGATGCGAAATATTCAAGGAGAGTTGTCATGGTGTATGTTATTCATAGATGACATAGTCCTGATTGATGAGACTCGTAGAGGAGTGAACGTTAAGTTGGAGGTTTGGAGACAGACTCTGGAATCTAAAGGATTCAAGCTAAGTAGGACCAAGACATAATACTTAGAGTGCAAGTTCAGTAGCGGGAGCGACTATGAGACATGTGTGAAGGTGAGGCTTGGTACTTCGGTCATTCCAAAGAAAGCTTCAAGTATCTCGGATCTATTATCCAAGGGAATAGGGAGATTGATGATGATGTCACACATCGTATTGGTGTAGGGTGGATGAAATGGAGGCTCGAATCTGGAGTCTTGTGCGATAAAAATGTACCACCAAAACTTAAAGGCTAGTTTTATATGGTGGTGGTTAGATATACTATATTGTATGAGTGGAGTGTTGGCCAGTCAAAACTTCGCACATCCAAAAGATGAAAGTTGCGAAGATGAGGATGTTGAGATTGATGTGTGGGCATACAAGGAGAGATAAGATTAGAAATGATGATATCTGGGACAGAGTGAAAGTGGCATCGATGGAGGATAAGATGCAGGAAGCGAAGTTGAGATGGTTTGAACATGTGCAGAGGAGAGGCATAAATGTCTTAGTGCGAAGGTGTGAGAGGTTGACTATGAACGGGTTCTAGAGGGGTAGAGATAGGTCAAAGAAGTATTGAGCAGAGGTAATTATATGGGATATGACGCATGTGCAACTTACTGAGGACAGACCTTAGATAGGGGTTGTGGAGGGGGGTTGTAGAGGACACGAATTAGAGTAGTAGGTAGTTGAGTGTAGTCATACTTACACTTACATACTGGTAGTTGCAGTGTTATTATTGTAGCTTTATTTAGTCTATCATACTAGTAGACGCGGTATTGTTGTATAGTCCCCTGTCATTTCATTTCTTCTGTTGTATGTTCTTTCATGTACTTTGTTTATCTTATTTACATGCGTTAATTACTGCTTTTTTTAGAATGCTTTATCATGACTTATTCGTTTTTGTTACCAGCATTTTCATACTGCTTTAAATTTCTTGTCCGGGTCTGACCGTTTCTCTTGCTTTGTTTGTGCTTATGCTTTGTCTGGAGTTGATGATCTTTCGAAAACAGACTCTCTACTTACCAATGTAGAAATAAGGTATGCGTACACTCTACTCTCCCCAGACCCCACGTTGTGAGACTTCACTGAATATGTTCTTGTTGTTGTTGTAATATAGCTACTATATTTAGGTACTATTATATAGTGCCCAAATAATTAACTTGCTTAAAAAGTAATTAAACTTTTATTAGATTATTATTACCCTAATTTATAACTATAAAAGCTTAATATCTGGTGAGGATAATGCACTACTTAGGGTATGTTCGGCAAGAAGGAAAACATATTCCGAAAATTGCTTTTCTACACCACTCACCCACTCAACCCCTCCCACCAACCCTAAAAGAATTTAATTATATACCCCACCCTCCGAATTTTCTACATCATACATTTTATTTTACTTTTATAAAAAATTAAAAGTTGTGTGGTTAAATTTGGTGTGAAGTGGATGATGGGGTTGTGGTCGGGGGTGGCGAGAGGACATGATGGGGGTAAGAAATAATATCCCATTTTAAAAAAAAGTAAAATAAAATATATGAAATAAAAATTTTCTTGAGGGTGGGGGAGCGGTGGTGTCGGTTGGGGTAGGTAAAGATGAAGTGCATTTGAGGGTGGTGGTTGAATGGGGTGGAATTTGGTTGGGGTGGGTGGGGTGAGTGTTTGAGGTGGGTGGTGGGGTGGTGTAGTATTAGATGGCAATGGTTTGCTTTTGTTAGCTTGTTACGACTCTTAAATCAATGTTTGTCCACGAGTATAAGTGAGGGAATGTTTTGGTTAAGTTGGTCGGGTTGAATTATACTCTACTTTTTAACTCAACTTGACTCAAACCATTTTGACTCAAGTATATATGGATTGGATTGGGTTTTGACTCATTCATTGAATTAACCCGTTTTGACCCAACACAGTTTGACCCAATCCGCCCATTTGCCATCTCTAAATTTGACCATCATTATATATAGATATTACTAAAGTATTGATAAATTTATTTGAAAAGTATTTTAAGTAAAATGTCGTTTAGTTGAAAAGTTCTCTTAATAAGAAATCTAAAAAAAACAAAAAAATCACCTACTTTTGAAACAAACGTACACGTTTGGTAGCTTGTAAAATATAAGTTTTCCAATGTACCAAATTTGTTATTTTTTGTAAAATATAAATATCTTAACCAACCAATTTAGTAAAACAATAATCCTTCACTATGTTAATTACATATCGTCGTAGTTTCACAAACAGACGCAAATTCACCAAACCCTATCATCATCTTCTTATTATTTTATCTATATGTTATCACATTCGAAAATCAGAACAACGAATATATATATGTTATAGTAAAAGATTATTAAATATTTCACTGTGTATGGTGCACCCAATTAGTTTTACATATTAATTTTAAGATATTATAAAAATTTATAAATTTTAAATCTTAAATCCGTCTAAATTTCTAATTAGATTGACGTGCAAATATTTCATTTCACAAAGGGACAGAAAGTTATTTTCATATTGTTCATGTGTGAATCTCGTGGAATTGTGGATATTTTTGTGAGAAATAGTGTTTAATAATAAGAAAATGGGAAAGTAATAATAACAACAAGGAGGTTAGAAATCTGGAAATTAATAAAGTAATTGGCTTGCTGAGTCGATTGTTTGTTCAATTTATCCTTAAGATAATCGTGCCCCGTATATTTCTTTAAACGGTGTAATGACAACTTATCTCCCAAGATAAAATAGCAATCAAACAAGTGAGCAAAGGAGACTCAAGTGTTCGCTTAGGAAAGAAAGATCTTGACTGTATTGTTAATTGCAAGAGAGGAAGAAGATTGACAAAAATCTGAAGTTTTTTGTGTTGTGAATTGAGTCAAAGGTCTCAATTTATAGCAAGATGAATGTGTCTTCCTAAATAGCCTAATAAATGCCTTCAATGCCATGTATGATCATTGATTTAGGGGTTACAATTCAGCCAAGTAATGACTGAATTCATGAGGCAAATAATGGAGACTTAATGCTACAAAATCAGCCCAAACGTCAGGTGAAATTCGCATCCAACGGTAACACTGGAGTCGAAGCGTCGCGGCCCTTCGGGATGGCGCCGCGGCCCTTCGGAAAGGCGTCGGGGCGCTTGAATTCCAGTAGCTCTAGTGACTTTTTACCGTGATTAGGGCCGCGGCCCTTCCGGGAGGCGTCGCCCTTCACCAATTTCCTGACTCGTTTCATCTTTTACACATCGTATACTTCTTCCTTCATTTACTAACGTGAAATCATTGTCATTTTGGCCAATAACTGTCTATCATCTTATGTCTCAAACAATTCGAATACGTACCAATATCTCTTCCATTACGGAAATTACGATCATTGACACTTTATGTGCACGTGTGTGGAAACTGTGTTTTCGACGTGCGGGACCCCAATTATTCGAGTCATAATTAATAGGATTAACTTTATTTCACGTTTAATAAATATTTCCAACAATCCCCTATTGGAAGAGATTTTGGCGCACACACATGGTGCCTTTCTAGCAATCATCCGACGGAACGATGTTGCATCTGGAGAGGTAGTCGTAGCTTTGAACTTTCTATAGTAGAATACCATCGGACTTATTTATTGTGCGGTGAACGTGATGTCTTGAACCGTCAGTGTTTAGTATAAGCCAAGACAATGATATCAACACAACATTTTCCTTATTCTATCTTCCTTAAATGTTTTGTCCGTCGTGGGCCGTGGACACCCTTGAATTCTTAAGTGCGTTCATTTGAGGCAGCATGTCCTCGCACTTAAATAGGTGGTTGTTGGGCGACTTCCACGTGCTCACGCAAGTGTACGTATCGTTCAAAAGTAGTATAGTCTGATAAGACCGAATATCGTCCTCAGAGACTGGTTTCTAATTATCGTTCATATATTTTATGTTATCTATTTAGCAATCGATAATAGAGTTGAGTTTTTTGTTTAACTACTAGAATAATTGCAAGAATTAACTAAACTATTGAAGTTGTAATCAGTTATGAAGGAATTATGGCTTCCAAAATCCTCGACTATCCACTCTATTCAATCCTTAATGCAACTAGAATGACTTTTTCTTCTACGTTAAGATAGCGGTTAACTAGACTGTCTTATATTTCGATTAGGATATATAATCGCTCAACCCCAGTGCAGAACCCTTCTATATTTCTATGATAAGATTTATCACATAAGAGGATTAAGAACAATAACCTATAATGCTACACAAGTATCGGGGTACTTTCGTCTGCAATTTTAGCCTATGTATATTCAATTACAACATATCCAAATCTCTCATCTCGGTTCTTGATTCGAACTCATATAGATTATGATAATTAGTGATCAATTAACTATCAAACATTCATACCAATTATTGAATAAATCTTAATCAAGTGAAGAAGAAATCAACTAATGCATTAAGTCTTGAAATAAAGTTTCAAGCAATTCAAAAGGAAAACCCTAATAAAGTGTTTAGCTCCTAGCCATAGTCACGCTAAGAACTAATACAATTCCAAACATAAACTGAATTAAAAAGAAAGAAAGAAAAGTACTGCGAACTAAAGTCTCCAATTGTAGCTTCCAATTCTTGCCCTGTGATCTGTTGTGTGTTAGAATGACCCCGCTCCTCATAGAATAATCTCTATGGCTTTTAGTATGTTGCAATTTTCGTGCCCTATGAACCCTTCTGCCCCTGGCCAAATTAACTTCGGAGTCTCGATTTCCGTACCGACGCCGCGACCCAGTAGACTGGCGCCACGGCGCCCAAAGTTCTGTGGCTTCTCTAATGTTCCGGTGCCGCGGCGCTGCCTGGATTTCATTCGGGTCTTCAATTTATGTCCTTTCCGGCCTCGAATTCTTCCTTTTATGCCCATTTTTCATTCCCTTTCGTCATTTTGTCGTTTTGAACCGCTGTGACTCAAAAGAAAGAAAAACAAACCTAATACTATACTAAACACAACAAAAACGAGTAAAATACTAACTAAAAATGACTCAAAAAAGCGTATACAAAATACGCTTAACAGTGGTCTCCTATAAGGTATCCTGCAATACCCCACTACACAAGTGTCAGGAACCATTAAAAGTTTCCTTAACCTAACCTCTATATTGAGGATCATTAAAGGTTTGGAAACTTATCATTTACCCCTCTACAGGTAGCACTTTATGTCTATCACGGGAACGACCTTGGATTATGTTTCTTAATAAGAAATCATTATCTGAAGTGCTCTTGCTTCCTCCGAAGCACTCAACTGAATCATTACGATTTAATTTTTCCATTGAACCTTGATTGAGTTTTAAGCTCATTCCCCTAGACAGACAGTACATCTGATCTCTGGTCATTCCCTTCGTCAAGGGATCAGTGATATTTTCCTTAGATTTAACTTAATCAATTGAAATAACACCCGAGGTGATCAGCTGTCTAACAGACTCATGTATCCGTCGAATATGACGAGCCTTGCCATTGTACATAGAACTTCGGGCTCTTCCTAGAGCCGACTGAATGTCGCAGTGGATCATTACAGAAGGTACGGCTCCACAACCGATTGTAAAAATATATCCGCTGGTGGACTTGATGTCTTCGCTATCATATATTCAGTTTGCATCACTGTACCCCTCTAGTACCGCTGGATATCTAGAATAGTGTAACTCAAACTTTAGCGTGAACTTCAGGAACCGTAGTACCCTATTCAACGATTTCCAATGATAATCACTTGGATTACGGGTGAACCTAGCCAATTTATTGACTACATAAGCGATATCAGGTCGAGTGCAGTTTGTGAAATACATCAGACTACCAATCACATGCGCATATCGCTCATGGCGTACGGGTACACCAAGATATTTGTCAATCTTTTGACTTCTATCCAATGGTGTCGTTACCGGTGTACTGTTGAACATCTCAAATTTCTTCAGCACATTCTCAATGTAGTGAGATTGAGACAAGACCAGTCCGTTAGACATCTTAGTGATCTTGATCCCTAAGATGACATCTGCGACACCCATATCTTTCATGTCAAAACATTGTTTTAGCATGTTCTTAGTCTCTAGGATTATCCTAGGACTGCTTCCAGTGATCAACAAATCATCTACATAGAGGCATATTATGACGAATGAATCGGCATTTCCTTTCATGTAAACACATTTGTCACACTTGTTAATGGAGAACCCTTTCGATAGTAGAGTACTATCAAATTTCTCGTGTCATTGTTTAGGGGCCTGTTTCAGCCCGTACAATGATTTGACGAGCTGACACACTTTTGTCTCTTGTCCTGGAACCACATACCCCTCGGGTTGGTCCATATATATTTCTTCTTTCAAATCACCATTCAGGAAGGCTGTCTTGACATTCATTTGATGTATTTCAAGATCCTGCAAGGCGGCAATAGCTATGAACATACGTATGGATGTCATTCTAGACACCGGCGAGTAGGTATCAAAGTAGTCAAGGCCCTCCTTTTGGCGATAGCCCTTGACTACCAACCTTGTCTTGTATTTGTCGATAGATCCATCTGCTTTTAACTTACATTTAAGGATCCACTTACAACCTAAAAGTTTGTGTCCCGGAGGGAGTTCAGCCAATTCCCAGGGTGGTTGTGCAAGATGAATTCTATCTCACTTTCTATAGCTTCTTTCCAAAGCGGTGCTTCTAGAGTTGACAACGCTTCGGCGATTGTCTGAACGAACCAGATAAACTGTCACGACCCGAACCCGGGCCCGTGACTGGTGCCTTACCCCGGGCACCCAAGTAGACATACATCAGAGTAATCAGCGGAACATAAAGACAATACATGAAACCAGTGTAATAAGACAGTGAAATTAAGAAGACAGGCTAACCAAAAACGGTTACCTTCAGTATATATAGAAACAACAACTCTTTCAACTCGAATGCTTTAATCCTTTTACAAACCCCGCCACAACAAGATTATGCACTTCTACGAATGATATGACAACAACGACGGACAGGCCCCGCCATACCTCGAATGTAAGCACTACAACAAATACGGGACTATACCAAGATAAGCCTCCGAGGAACGGAGCTTCCAAACGCCGAATCGTGACCCTAAGAGCGAGGATCAACGATCGTGTACCTTTACTGCGCAGATGAACGCAGCTTCAAGGAGGTCGATAACAGTACCAAGTATGTGAAATCAAAAATACGTAAATGAAATCATAGTAGTCTATATAAAGCGGAGACATGTATGATAACCAAACTACAGTTCACAATAAATAAACAGTCATATCAAGTCAGGGACTCACGCCCTCAAGTCATCACTCAAACATAGCAATGGGTCTCACGCCCACAACATCAATCGTGTCCGTGGAATACCTTCCTCACTGCCGGCAGTTTATGATATAAAATTACCAAGGAACACATACGAACACGTGTCCCACCTGTGCTATAATAAAACCGTGCACGGGTAAGGCATAGCCGACTACTAACACCTACGCACCAACAAGGTCATGAATCAGATTATAAGATCTGTCTGCATCGCCACATGATCAAAGCCGCCACTTGCCCGCAGATCTAATGCGCGATCTAGCCCCGAACTTCCCGCACCCGCGATAGGCCAATCTCATCGCCCGCATGAGGTATTCTCGCATCGAGGGTAGCTACTCCGGCAAGATCGCCCCGACTTCGCAGCATGGCCACACGGACCGCATGCCCATAAAGGACGACACTAACACGAACTCGTAGCTCCGCATGGATCACCTGGATCCGCATGAGGTATTCTCGAATCATAGGTCACTAGACCCGCCTGAGTCTACCCCGCATCGGAGGGCAGCTTAACCTCCGGAAATAAGTCAAGATGAATGGTACAATACTATCATAACGACTGATAGGAACCCTTTACACAATCACAAGATACCTTTAACACACGTAGCATCCTAGCACATTTACTTATCAATCAACAAGAAAGTATTACAAGGCTATCACAAACCAACACAATCAAGTTATACACACAAGGTACTTTCTACTCTATGTCAACATGTTCGGGTTTCTATCCCCAAAGTACTTCATACATTAACTTTTTAAAAGATATGTTACTTTCCCAAAAGTCACACAATACCCGTAGTATATGAAAATCGAGTGATTATCTTTTGAGGTAAATCCAAACACTTATCTTTGTAAAATCAAGTAACAACATTATTATCCAAACGTCCAGGTTTGCCTAATTTCAAATGTTCACGTTTCTTATCTTAGAAGGGTTTCGTAGTTCATAGTCTTATTCATTTAAGAATATAATTCTCTTTTACACTATCTGAGAAACATAACCCTTATATGTGAGTAGGATATTCTTGTTTATAACAATCTTATTACAACAGCCATGATCTAGGAAATATCATTTTGTCTCATCTTAGCTTCTATGCATATGGAAGTTTCTACCGTTTTAATAATACTTAATCACAAAACATTTCCTTTTATTAACGCCGCATGGTTTGTTTGCACACATTCGATTTCCAAATCAAGAAACATTCTTAAGCCGTTATACCTAACTTCCCATAACGCTAGTATAACTCTTAAGTTTTCAAAAACCAAGTATTACTTCTTCTTTCAAAATGATTCAAAAATCTTTTGAAATACTTCAAGTTCTTTATTAACACATAACAAGCCAGTTATAGTTCAAATCAGTTACCTTTTAAAAACCACAAGTATATTCTACCAACATAAAGTCATATAACCAACTTCCCATAAAGCCGTTATAACACTTTATGTTTTAAACCAATCAAATACATTTAGCACATGACGTCTACCGCACTACATAGTTCACACATATCATGCTAGAAGAGATAGGAAGAGGTTCACATACCTCGCGACGAGTATCGACTAATAGCAAACGCTCCAAGTACTTCCAACCGTCGCTACTCCTTAAGCCAAGTAGATCGCGCCACACGCAGATTTCAACCTATAAGGCCACAAGGCGCTTATTAACATCTAGATCTTATCGTAGAACATTCTACGTAAAATTCGGCAAAGACACCTCCCCAACAACAGTAAATCTCCTCCTCTAACGAGGCGCTACCAAGCCAACTGGGGTTAACACGCCTAACCTGGACGCGGTACAATTCTACAACACAAGAATGCTACAAGTCTACCGTAATACACCCCATGTAATTACGATTCAGCTTCTTCTTTAAATTCAGCTTAAGTCGCAAGACATTGCTGTAAGTATTATTCGAGCTTAAGTCAAAAGACATTGCCGCACAACTATGTTCATTCAATATATAGTATACTTAACTATATACTCCTACAACATGTAATTTCCAATTACAATGTAAGGTCAAGAATGTTTACCTCGATAAGCCCATAATTATCCGAGTTTAAATGTCGATCCCGAGCAAGGTTTAGCTCCTACTCCGTGCGCCCGACCGCCCAAACAACCCTTAGAAGTTCTAACCAACTTCTACTTATTACTCCAACTAACTATGGAGATTTTCCTGTGGTTTCGGTTTTGTGACTGGAAAGTATAATAATATAACTGGCTTTTGTATAAGTATAACCTTAGAATACTACAAGGTATATGGCTAAGGTAATTGGGCATTATAACAATACTTTGAGAGTATTTCTACCATGGGGTATTATACGAAAACAACTAGGCTAGTGGGTGTATACCCTCGCCTACCCCACTGTGGAACTCTCGCATGTGGGGAAACTCTGGCTAAGGCCTCATGGGGAGGGGACGAGAACTATACAACAAGGAGGGAGGAATTTTAGACTTAGAAAATTATTTGGATGAAGAAGTCTTCAAAGGGAGAGGTATTTATAGGATGCAAGGCCAACCAATGGCCAAGATCTTGCCAAGTGCAAGGCAAGTGTAGGCCAAGATCTTGCCAAGTGCACCCTAACCAACTAACACACAAAATATCCTACCAACCCTTGACCACAAAGGCCTCACTTTCGCCACCTTTACCGCCCACACTCCACCAATGAGAGTGCCAAGTGGCGCCTCTTGTTGGTCCAATATGTTTCGCCTCTAAAAATCCGCAAAAATTAAAATGACATAGCCGAATTTTCCCTACGAAAGTCGTGGAAAACGCTTTCGTTAAAAACGACTCTAACCGGGTCAGTGCACAAAATAAATCGCCAAGCCAAATTCTCAAGTTCAAATTTTCTACGCACGCCCCACGCATACTCTGGAAATACGGGTATAACATTCTCCTCCTTAGAAACATTCGCCCGAATGTTCCTTCTAAGTCTCAAACAAACGCGGCGCCAAGATAGTCTTCACTACCATACTTACGAAACAATCCGCCACAATGGCCACGTAAACAATCACAAGAAAATACTTACATCCAAGTCCACGAGGAATCACCTCTAACATCACCACAAACACCTCTCTCCGGGGTCTAAAATATACTTCCTCCACACTTTTTCCAAACAAAAGAAATGGTCACATCTCTGCTCGCAATACATGCTCGCTTCTCCCTTAACTCGTCGTGATACCACTTTTGTCACTTTGCCGCGAGGTTCTAGTGTCACTCCGGCGACCCAACAGATGGTATCGGGCGGTATGCGATCCCTGAGGCTATCGTACACTCGAACTCTTACCACATTTCTGATACTGCTTCAGTTTCCAAAACTCTGGGTTACTATCTCTAACGTGGTCATCATTAACTGGGAACACTCTGGATGGATCTCCGATACTTTCCCGATCATAACAATACGAAAGACCGGACGTATTGTCTCCTAAGTCGGACGGCAAAAACTAACTTATAGGCAACCTGGCCTATTCTTCACATGAACTCAAAAGGCCCAAAGTAACTCGGGCTAAGTTTCCTCTTACCCCCTATCCAGGGTGGTACCTTCAAGAAGACCGACCGTCAACCTGAACTCTAAGCGTCGTCGCCGATTATCCGCACGATTCCTCCGAGCTACCAAAAACCTCTTCTGGATAAGCTTTACCCTATCCACAGTCTGCTGGAACAAACCTGAACCAACTATCTGAATCTTGCCAACATCGAACCAATCGACCGGTGACTTACACATCCGACCCTACCAGGCTTCATAAGGCGACATCCGAACACTGAAATGGTAAATTAAACTCTCCCTCCACAGGAGACAACAATCCCCACAACTACCCCTGAATTCCACACACTGGCCCGATGGCGAATGCGATTCTGAGACTCACCTGAGTTCTTAACCCTGCTTGGTAAAACTTCCAGAAACAAAAACAACCGCACTGGCTCCACTGTCACATAAGGTGAAGGTAGGCACCTGCAGCCTTACAACCTTCGATAAAACAACACCGCCGAGTAAACGGCCTTTGCTAGAAAACAAGACGGTGACCTCTCGGCCCGACCATCGGTCGAATCGATCCACGACCAGACGTGTTGGTTAACTAAACTTGGGCCTAACACCTCATAACCCCAACCCAAAGCGGGACCACCACAACCGACCCACCACCAAACCTGCCGCGGTTGACCCGCAACGTGGCCTCAACCCGACCCGGCAACGCGCACCATACTAGCTCCCCGAACCGGAACAATCTCACTAATCACGTTACGAAAACCTAGCGGTCTTCTTAGCTCAACTACCCTCTTTCATTCCACACTACTCAGGGACTAATCCCACAAACATAACTCACGTGCACTATGCACTCCTATAAGGGTCAAACATAAACAATACATCTTTTACTCGACGGCCTTACCTCTAAGGTCTCTACGTATAAAACTCTAAGGCTCACACCTTCTCTATCCCCCAAAATCTTACTCGGTTAACCCACCATGATTTCTAATCACAACTAACACACTGCTATCAGAACATAGCACTTAAGGTATACTCACCTTATCACACATACGCATCTCTGCAGGTTAAGGATATATCTATATCTCGCTTCACTCCCCTTAGTCGTTCTAATCAAACTCGCCTGTAGGCGATAGCTAAGGAAGATGACAAACTACCCACCGATCACGGGCGCTAAGTCCTCCCGCAAGGACACTCTTTCGACATCGCACCGAGGTCATAGGTACAACACGCATCAACTAAAAGACGACATTCTCGGATGACGCGCACATCGTGAACACCGAAAAATCGAATCCGGATGGTTGGAACCTACGCAGAGCCGTGAACCTAAGCTCGAGCTCGACCAACTCCTGCATACCCCGAACGCCCCGAACCTGGAGGACCTTTCGCACCGATGGATGCGCATAATCTAATCTCACGCGAGGCGACTCGCCGCAAGTTACCAAAGGACCTTGCTACTCGCCTCTTCTCGTCGCCCTTCGTTAACCCGCCGATCTCTACGTTTCTCGGCTGCCGCGCATAAGCCCGCATACGTGCCATGCTCGCTTCAATCAAGAACTTACTTTGCACAACCTTCTCGTTGATATTCATCAAGACTCGCGCAGACATCGGTATACTCTCGGTAGCCAAATCCATGCTAGTAATGCGGTCGCCTCTTGGCGATCTATATTCTCTGCTCCTGGCCGTGGAAGGTTCAAATATCATGGCCGCAGTAGGAATCGCCGCTGCAGCTAAACTCTGCTGGGGCTAGTGACGCCGCAAAACTCCCGAATGAAGCACCACCTGGTGATGATTGGGCTGTGCTCACGTAACCTCTCAGATTTACTCGCATCTCCTCGGCCGCTTGTCCTCCCGGGTTGCCGCTCACGCGAGGCATAACGGTAAGGGAAAGAAATACGTTAGAGGTCCAACTTACAACACGCCTCTAAGGCACGATCTCGAGTGAGAAGAATAGAAACCAATCCTAAATATCCTATAGCCTCACGATTATTGGTGTGGTGCACAACACACCGATAATCAAGACTTCATCGGATACGGTCTGTAGACACCTTCCGAGGATTAATCGCTCGATACCACTTTTGTCACGACCAACCGGGCGTGATCGTGCCTTACCCCGGGCACCCAAGTAGACATACATCAGAGTAATCAGCGGAACATAAAGACAATACATGAAACCAGTGTAATAAGACAGTGAAATTAAGAAGACAGGCTAACCAAAAACGGTTACCTTCAGTATATATAGAAACAACAACTCTTTCAACACAACAGCTTTAATCCTTTTACAAACTCCGCCACAACAAGATTACATGCACCTCTACGAATGATATGACAACAACGACGGGACAGGGCCCCGTCATACCCCTGAATATAAGCACCTACAACAACAGGGGACTATACCAAGATAAGCCTCCGGAGGAACGGAGCTTCCCAAACGCTGAACTGTGACCCTAAGAGCGAGGATCAACGACTGGTGTACCTTTACCTGCGGCATGAACGCAGCCCCCCGAAGGAGGTCAGTACAACAGGTACCAAGTATGTGAAACTGAAAAATACTGTAAATGAAATCATAGTAGTCTATATAAAGCAGGAGACATGTATGATAACCAAACTACAGTCTGGACCAAAATGACTTGTCCTTCCGGGCCCTTTTACCTCGTCTTGGTTCCATCTATGAATTTTCCAAGTCCTGAGAACTTGGAATACTGGATTCTAGATACTCAGCCCCTTCAGAATTCACTAGATTTGAACCGTTTGGATCCGGGCAGTAGTCAACTCCTGGATCCTCAGAGGGTTGCTCATAACTTCATTTGTGAGAGGTTATATCCCTTTCCTTGATAGGAAATGAGTTTTCAAAGAAACTAGCATTTCTTGATTCCATAATTGTACCTTCATGAATGTCCGGTACATCTGTCTTGTGCATATGAAGCGATAAGCACTACTGTTAGTGGCATATCTGATGAATATGCAATCCACAGTCTTAGGTCTAATCTTGACCTGCTTTGGCGTGGGTACTTTAACCTTGGCCAGACAACCTCATACCTTCAAGTATTTATAGGTGGGTTTCATTCCTTTCTATAATTCATAAGGAGTCTTGTCCTTACCCTTGTGAGGAACTCTATTAAGAATTTTATTTGCGGTAAGAACAGTTTTTCCCCACATGTATTGGCCTGAATTGATAAGTAAAGCATTCATCATTTCCTTTAGTGTTCGGTTCTTGTGTTCAGCAACACCGTTTGATTGAGGTGAGTAAGGAGCCGTCATTTTATGAACTATACCCGATTGGGTACAAAACTTTTCAAAAGGCACTACATATTCTCCCCCTCTATCGCTACGGATTATTTTTAATTCGTCCGCTTAGTTGGTTCTCAATTTCTGCTTTGTAGCGTTTGAATACTTCAAAGGCTTCATCTTTACTCTTAAGTAAGTAAAGGTAGCAAAACTTTGTGCTATCATCTATGAAAGTCACAAAATACTTGTTCCCCCCTCGTGTTTGAGCGAACTTTAAATCACATATATCGGTGTGTATGAGTTCTAGAGGAATAGTTTCCCTTTCGATGGATCTAAAGGGACTCTTTGAAAGTTTTGCCTCTACGCACGCCTCACACTTACGTTGAGGGTTTACATCGATAGACGACAACAATTCCAACTTTACCACTCTTTGGATAGATTGATAGTTTACATGTCCTAATTTATGATGCCATAAATTAGAAGACTCAATCAAGTAAATGAAAGGCTCAATTTTATTGATAGTTGAAATAGAAGGCATTACCGGTGTACCATCAAACTTAAGGAGGCCTTCACATGCGAAGCCCACTCCTACAAGTGTTTCGTTTTTAGTGATTACAAACTTATTAGCCTCTAACACTAGCCTAAAACCAGCATTAGCTAATAAATTTCCAGAAATTAAGTTTCTTCGAATTTCTGGGACATGTATCACTTCTTTCAGAATCAGTTCTCTTCCGGACATCACCTTGAGGATTACCTTTCCTACCCCCAACACCTCTGAAGAAGAATTGTTGCCCATAAATAACTTATTATCTGTGACTGGTGTATATGTGGAGAAGACGTCTTTATTGGAACAAATGTGACGGGTAGCACCCGTGTCCAACCACCATTGCGTTGGATTCTCAACAAGGTTGGCTTCCAGCACCATTGCTGTGAATTCTTCAACCATATCGTCTCGGAATGTGTCCTTGATGATATTTGCCTTAGTCTTTCCTCCTTGGTTAAGCTTGTGGCAGTATTTAGCTATGTGACCAATTTTACCACACTGGTTGCATTTCTTACGGACTGCCTTCACATCGTCATAGACATGGATACCTCGGTTCCCTCCCGCCATATCACTTGGCTGAGGGTCCGCATCTTCTCCAACTCGTGGAGGATCTTCAGTTAGAAAATGTGATATTCCTATAACCGTCAGGAAGAGTAATATAGAAGCAAAGATGTTTGAAACATCTTGAGCAGCGGGGTTGAAGGCATTGGGAATACCTTGAGCAGTGAGGTTCATAGCGTTGACTTGATCTTCAGTGGACATGTTGTTGAGATAGGAAAGATTATCTTAAACTTGTGAGAAATAATGTGTAATAATAAGAAAATGGGAAAGTAACAACAACAACAACAACAAGGAGGAGGTTAGAAATATGGAAATTAACAAAGTAATTGGCTTGCTGAGTCGATTGTTTGTTCAATATATCCTTAAGATAATCTTGCCCCGTATATTCCTTTAGATGGTTTAATGAAAACTTATCTCCCAAGATAAAACAACAATCAAACAAGTGAGCAAAGGAGACTCAAGTGTTCGCTTAGAAAATAAAGATCTTGAGTGTATTGTTAATTGCAAGAGAGGAAGAAGATTGACAAAAATCTGAAGTTTTGTGTGTTGTGAATTGAGCCAAAGATCTCAATTTATAGCAAGATGAATGTGTCTTCCTAAATAGCCTAATAAAGGCCTTCAATGCCATGTAATGGTCATTGATTTAGGGGTTACAATTCAACCAAGTAATGACTGAATTCATGAGGCAAATAATGGAGACTTAATGCTACAAAATTAGCCCAAACGTCAGGTGAAATTCGCATCCAACCAGAACATCGAGTCGGCGCGCGCCTCCGGGATGAGCCAAGGCTGTGCCTTGAAGACGAGGCGCCGCGGCCCTATGGGAAGGCACTGGGGCGCCTAAATTCCAGTAGCTCCAGTGACTTTTTACCGTGATTAGGGCCGCGGCCCTTCCGGGAGGCGCCGCAGCGCTTCAGGTGCCGCGGCCCTTCACCCATTTTCTTACTCGTTTCATCTTTTACATATCGTATACTTCTTCCTTCATTTATCAACGTGAAATCATTGTCATTTTGGCCAATAATCGTCTATCATCTTATGTCTCAAACAATTCGTATACGTACCAATATCTCTTCCATTACGGAAATTACGATCTTTGGCACTTTATGTGCACGTGTGTGGAAACCGTATTTCCGACGTGCGGAGCCTCAATTATTCGAGTCATAATCAATAGGATTAACTTTATTTCACGTTTAATAAATATTTCTAATAATTTTATCCATAAGGGTTTGGATGAAAAATCAATCTAATCTTGCCGCGACTCATTTCTCTTTCTTTTTAATTAAGTTTTTTTGTATACTGTATTCTCATTAAATTAGCATTTAATAATATCTATAGTCTTACCTCTCATCAATTTGACTTAATTAGAGACTTTAGTAGGAAAAGTACATTTTTTGGCGTCAATATGAATTATTAGAGAGACTTTAATATCGAATGATTACATGAAAAATATAAATATATATTCCAATCAATGCGTATGTGGAAAAAATCTCATAATATAAAGGTGAATTTTATTTTTCTAATTCAACCAGTTGGTCTTGAAGGCATAGGGTATCCTCATTGGGTGGTGTGGAGAGCTTGGTCACAAGTTCGAAACCCCAGTGTAACGCCTAGCCTGTCTTCGCCTCTTGGGGGGAGTCTGTCACACCTGGCTTGTCAAGTGTGGTTTAACTGGCTGACGTGGTTTGCAGGCTATTGCGTCAGTCCGGAGTTTACCCTGTGCGCACTCGAAAGAGCAGCGACTGCGGATTCCTTCGTCAACAAAAAAAAAAAAAAAAAAGTGTACAGCTTGGTTAATTACTCACAACTGTACAATTTCCTCTGCATCTTGCCTAGTAGACAAGTCCAATGCAAGCTAAGGAAAAAAAAAGGAAATTCCCTAATAATAAAGGGACAAAATTTTGGGAGCTTTCTATATTAAAAGCTCAAGGGGACTAAATTATCAAAATAATTAAAGGCTAAAGAGCCAAATAAACACCTATACTAACACGTGATCGTGTCGATGAAATATAGCCCGCTAGCTATTTTTCGATCATGGAATTTCAAATTCCAAAGATAAAACTCCATGTTAATGTATCGAAGTTTCGCATGTGAAATTTCAAACTCCATGCATTATAGTAGCTATTTTTTACTACAGATGTTGAAAAGCAGCTTTCATCCAAACACCTGAACATGTTCAAGAAGACTGAGCAGTAGTGCTACAAACTGGTGGGTTCTTCAAATATTTACGGTATGTATTGTATTTATTAGTATCATGTATTTAAGGTAATTTAGGATTCTTATTGTACTAGGAATCACCTTTGTACAACTATATATATTGTGCTTAATGAAAGAAATTCCTAAGGGAAATTATTCCACAGTCGTACATGGTATCAATAGCCTAAACTCCCTAAACCCTAGAAATTCTCTATTGTTTCCGTCGCCGCCCCCCCCTCCTCCTCTCGGTAGTGGCTTCTTTTCTCTTTGAATTTCCAACCCTGTGGCTATCATGTCTTCACCTACCTCTCCTAAATTCACTGGTTCTACCTCCGGATTAATTGACCCCCCCCCCCCCCTCCCTTCCTCAAAGTCTTCTTTTCATCCGGTGTTTGCTGTCACAAACATCAAGAATTTTGTTCTTATTATTCGTGATCAAGAAGAATGTCAATATTCTATGTGGGTAGAACTATTTTATATACATGCATGCGCGTATAACGTGCTCGGCCATATTGATGATTAAATCCCTCGTCCCTCTTAGATTGATGATTCGACATGGCGCCGTCTTGACGTCATTGTTAAACAATGGATCTATGGTACCATCTCAAAGGACTTGTTGTGTACTATCCTGAAAACTGGTGCTTCGACACGCGAATTTTGGGTACGCCTGGAAGACATATTTCAGGATAATAAAAATATTCGGGCGTTGTATTTAGAGGAGCAGTTCAACAACACTCATCTTGATAATTTTAACAACATGTCTGACTATTGCAAACAACTGAAACTTGTCGCCGACCAACTCTCTCATGTTGGGACAACGGTTTCAGAGACTAAAATGGTACTACAACTCATTGCAGGATTACCAAAAGGGGAATATGATACTCTTGCAACAATGATTCAACGGGTTGATCCACTTCCAACTTTCAACAAGGCGCGTTCACAATTGTTGTTGTAAGAAACACGACGTGCTAAACAGGATGAGCACAATAAAAAAGCATTAGCCGTTGAAAACTTGCAGTCGCCGACCATCACCACTGCTCCACCGCCGCCGGACAACCAGCAGCAGCAGAGCCGCGGTGGAAGCAGAGGTCGCGGACAAGGAAACAAAGGGAAGAGTCGCGGAAAAGGCAAGGCACAACAACAACAGCAGCCATTGCGCCATCGCTTCAAGGTGGATTTAATGCACAGCGAAGAAGAAGCGGTTGTCACCGCCTCAAGAAGGCCGAATGCACAAAGAAGAAGGCGCGGGCCCCGCAAATCGGGCCAATTTTAGCAGCAGTGGCGGCTCAGTGTTCTCGGTCCAGCACCAATAGGCCAATCTCCTCAACAGGCTCATCTGATGTCGGCCCAACAGTTTCCTTTAGCCCAACAGATACAACTCCATGATTTGGGCCAAGCTTTCAACACTCTCACTCTGCAACCGCCCGACAATAATTGGTATATGGACTCCGGAGCCACATCACACCTGACCAAATTTTCAGGTAATTTTTCCCAACTGCTTCGGTTAAAGTATCCTCAATACATTACTGTTGACAATGGTCACCGCATTCCAATTGCACGTTATGACAATACTCACATTAAAAATCCCCATCCACATTTCTCACTTAACCATGTCCTCTACGCCCCTCAAATTATTAAAACGTTGATATCTGTTAGGAAATTCACTCGTAATAATTGGGTGTCTGTAGATTTTGACCCTTTTGGTTTCTTTGTGAAGTATCTCAATACGAGGAGAATTCTTACGCGCTGCAATAGTGTGGGAGACCTCTACCATTTCACAAACTCTTCCGTTGTCAGAACTCAACAACCAGTCTCTCTTGCTGCATTGTCTCTATCCACCTGGCACAATAGGCTCGGACATCCAGGAGATCATATTTTTTCCTTTCTTAGAAATAATCAGCGTATTAAATGTAATAATGGGAAACTTGCCCAAAATTATCTTTCTTGCCTGCTTGGCAAGCATATTCGTCTTCCTTTTCTGTCTTCAATGAGTATTACAGTTTCACCATTTGACATTGTTCATGCTGACTTGTGGACCTCTCCTGTTGTTAGCTCTCTAAGTCACAAATTCTATCTTGTTTTATTAGATGATTTTTCACATTTTGTATGGATCTATCCACTCAAATTCAAATCTGAGGTTTTTGCTAAATTTCTTGAGTTTCACAGATTTATTAAAACCCAGTTTGAAAAATCAATAAAATACTTTCAATGTGATAACGGACGTAAATTTAATAATTCGGCTTTCCATAATTTTTGCTCTCAACAAGGCATGGTGTTACGCTTCTCTTGTCCTCACACCTCCCCTCAAAATGGTAAAGCTGAACGAATTATTCGCACTGTTAATAACATTGTTTGTACTCTCCTCTTTCATGCATGTCTGACATCATTTTTCTGGGTCTATGCTGTCAAAATGGTAGAATACCTCCTAAATATTTTACCTACTAGCACTCTACAAAACAAGACCCCCACAGATATTCTATATCGTAGGACTCCATCTTATGACCACCTATGGATCTTCGGCTGTTTGTGCTATCCCAATCTTACCTCCACTATCTCTCATAAGTTGGCTCCTAGAACTACACCATGTGTATTCCTCAGTTTCCCACCCAACCATAGGGGTTATCTGTGTTGTGACTTGTCCACTCGTCAGACTCACATTTCTGGTCACATCACGTTCAACGAGACAATATTTCCATTTTCGGACCCTCAGAAATACCGTAAACCAGACTACTCATTTCTTGATGAACCAGTCTTATCTCCCATCATTCTAAGTCAGCTCACTAACATCTCACCTTCACCGCCGCAACCCCTGGAGGATGCGCTACAGCGCCAGTCTTCCAGTGAGCAAGTTGATTTTTCACCGTCAACTAGTCCTCAGACGGAAAATCATCCATCTTCCCCATCTCCATCTGTTTCGGACCCTCCTACTCAACCAATGCAGCCACCCATTGTACCCTGTTGACAGTCAATTTTGACCCGTTTTTTGTATATTTCGTGCGATTTTAAGTATTTTAGCACACCGCATTTTAATCGTTATTTTTGCATATTTTATATAATATTCTATGTTTATTTATTCACAAAATGACATTGCATCTTTTTATTTTTATTTAAGCATTATGTTTTTGTTAATATTATGTTTCTATTATAATAATATTTTTGCATCTCTTTAATTAATTAATTGACGTCCTGCTTTAATTTTAATCAGACATTAAACATGTCTTAAATATTGCATTTTTGCGTCGGCATTTGCATTTTAATAATTTTGCATCTTTTTAAATAATTTTTCTTTAAATAATTAACCCGCGTTGCATTTTGTCAAACCAGTCCAGTACGGAACCCAATCCGAATCAATTCAATCCAACACCATTTTTATTTCATCCAAACACCCCCTTATATTTCCCCCCCATTTTTAAATTTCAAACCCACTTTTCATTCCCCCCTAAAATACCTTACCCCCCTTTATTAAAAGGAGGGGGGCAGCCAACGTTAAAAGAGGGCAACCCACATTCAGCAAAAAAACAAAGGAGAACAAAGACAACCAACGTTCTTTTTTAGAGGAGGAGCCCATTTTTTATTTTGAGAAAAAAGAAAATCCTCTCCACTCCTCTCGCCGCCGCCGCCTTGCCGCTTCTTCGCCGCCGCCTCTTCACGGAGTTTTAGAACTCCGGCGAACTCCCTTTTTAACACCCCGCAGCCTACCCCTGCCCTCTCCCTCTCCACTCGTCGAACCACCCATCACCGTCGCTGCCCTCGCCGGCGACGAACACCACCATCAACACCTCGCCTTTCCCACTCCTCAAAACCCGTCGACACACCCACTGTTTCGACGAACACCTCATTGTGCGAACCGTCAACTGGTTGTCGGCGAACCATTACTTTCCCGTCGCCATCTCCGTCGAACCCACCACTGGGGTGGTGTCGCTCCGGCGATAGCCGTGGAAGTGACGCCACCCATTTCCCCGTTTGTTCGGTTTATACTCTGTTTGGTATGTTGTTGGTTGTGGACTGATTTCTCCCTTTTTCGGGCGAACTTGTTGTTGTTTCCAATTGGTTTCTGGACCATTTTTTGCTGGCATTGCTTCACTGCTTATGATTATTGTTGGGCTGATTCGACCTCATTTCGGTATAATGGCCGGAGTTTGAACTCCGGCGGACACCGGTGTTCTGCTGCGGGCTGCATTTTTCTGTTGGTGTTGTTGCTTACCGTGTTGCTGCTTGCGTTTTCTGTTTGGTATTGTTGTTGCTATATGTCGTCGCGTATTCATTTTTGGGCTATGTTGCATCTTGTTTATTTGTTCGCCATCGTTTTGGGATTCCACGATGATTTGGACCATTTTGCCCTTTTATTACTTTATTAAACCGATTTTTGAATATGATACTACACTTAGTATTTTATCGATTTTTGAACAAGTTATCGTGACTTGCCATTAAACCGATTTTGAACTTGATACTACATCGCCAAAAAGGATTTATCCGTCGATCCGAGGCCTCCGTGGTAGCGAGACGGAATATGTGGGCGAGGAGGAAAGTGAAAAGATTGGACGAGAATGCATAGTATCGCTCACCGTGAGGCGAGTCGACCGCCGTAGCGATATTGGCTTCTCATGTCTTAGTATTCTTGGCATAACACTGGCTGAGCCCACACTATATAAAAATATATCTTTTACAATATATTTTACATATATATCTATATATATACATATATTGTGTTTGTTTGGTAATTTATTTATCATTTACTAACTCTTCTACTAAGTGTCTTTGCAGAAAATTTAGGCACTCCCAAAGTTAAATCATTCGCATAAAAATGAAATAAAAGCAAAATGTTGCTAATTTATCTTCATTACATCTTTTATGTTTATTTGCTTTCATTACTATCTTGTTAAATACAAATCTATATTAAATATTTGCATACCTAGTTTAAATATCTTTTGATTAGTTTAATAATTAGAATACTTTTAGAATTATAGATTGCATGTTAGCACAATAATTTTAAACCTAAGTTTGAACGGACAACCGCAAGTTAGCGGATCCTTTAGGGTGCCTAACCCCTTCCCTTTAGGATAATAAAGAACCCTTACCTAGAATCTCGCATAGCTTTCGCAGACCTTTAAAATGGAGATCATTCGTAGTATTTTATGCTACATTTTCAGTGTCCTAATTCACTATAATAATTAGGTGGCGACTCCTTTAAAATGCATTCAGGAATCGGAACCATATGTAGCGGCACTCCCGTTTCCGGCTCCGGTCGAAAATGGGGCGTTACAGATGGCGACTCCGCTGGGGATATTAGGTTCTTAACCACAACAAACATAGGTTAATTTATTGTGCTTTATTTTCTTTTTGCTTAAATTGCTTCCTTTATGTTTTACACTTATTTGCTTTTATTGTTTTGCCTAAATTATTCTGCTTTACATATAAATATTTGCATATTGTATTAACTGCTATTTGTTACCGCTTTCCTTAAACTGACATTCCGCTCATATTTCTTCCACTCTGGAAAATTCACACAATCACACACTCACGCGTTGGTGTGCTTCGCACACCCGCAAATTTCTTTCAAAATATCCAAATTTTAGGAGAGTTGGCGCCTGCGCGGAGTTAGATCGGTTCGTCTGATCAGCCGCGTAGCCTTCTCACTCGAGTTGTCCGCTCGGGAACTCAAGGCCTAGAAAAGCCAAATCTTAGAAACTTAAGATAGAGCTATACCACCCTTATTTTAGGCATGCATGCATTTACCTTAGGTGAGTCGGTCCTTGGCATCGACGCCACAATTAGACGACACTCAAACTTGTCGACGGGTTTCTTAACCCAACGACCAACCAAAGATATTATGTAGCGTGGCAATGATGCATAAATCCAAGCCTAATCATGACATGCCGAAATTGGGAAAAGTGCACCGTCATTTGGTCGCCATTTCCAACAAAGCCATTATAGTTGGACGACTTGGACAAATCCGTCATAATCTCGCATAAGTGACGTCTAGGCTTACCTCTGGCATAAAGAGGTCCCCTGCATGTTAGGAACGTTTGAATGTGCTATGTGCAATATATCCGCTACATACCCGCAAATTATGTGTTTTATGCTAACACCGCTTGTTGCATTTTCTAAAGGATTTATCATCTCCCAAAGGTCGATTTGTATTTGACTAAGCAAATGACAGAGCATCAATATTTTCCAAGATCAAAGACACGGTCCAAATGACATGACCGATTCAAGGGCATTTGAGCGTAACGAGTCGGAACTCGTTTTAGTTCCTATAGCAAAGCAGGGTCTCGTAAAAGAAAAGCAAGATAGATCCGTCGAGCACCTCGCCAGATTACGCAAAGAATGGCCACCCTACAGCCAAATCAAGGCCCAAACATCACTACATACAAGCAACTACATCGAGATCCACTTTAGGCGGACACCCTTTCAAAATCGGGACAATGTAGGAAACTGCATGTGGCCGCGAATCCAAGCGGACTGTGCACGCAGATGTCAAGGGACAAGGAGGCGAAGTCACATACCAATCGACCCCAAAACTCACAAAATTTTCTTTGAGCGCAGTCTTTTCATATTAAGCGTATAAGAAATGCAATAGCCGAAGCAGAAAATACGGCAAGAAGTTTCTTCGCAAGAAGAAACAACAGAGGCAGAAGATATGACAAAAAATCCCAACGACGTTATCAACATTGCGTCTACGCAACGACGCCAGCAGCAATACGTCCAGGCAACGACGTTATCAACATTGTGGTCAGTAATGACACCATCAAGATGCGTCACGCAATGACGCCCGAAAGAACACGCCCGTGCAACGACGCGTTATCAAGATTGTGTCCAGTAACGACACCATCAAGATTGCGCTACGCGCAACGACGCCAAAGAAAGAATACGCCCAGTAACGACGGCGTTATCGCGATTGTGTCCAGTAACGACACCATCGATTGCGTTCACGCAACGACGCCAAAGCAAAGAACACGTCCAGGCAACGACGTTATCAGCATTGTGTCCAGGCAACGACACCATCAGCATTGCGTCTACGCAACGACGCCAGCAGCAATACGTCCAGGCAACGACGTCATCAGCATTGTGTCCAGGCAACGACGTTATCAGCACAGCAAGTCTACGCAACGACGCCCGAAGAACATCGCCCAGTAACGACGCGGCAAGACAAAGAAGTCTACGCAACGACGCCAAGAAAGAACATTTCCAGTAACGACGGCGTTATCAAGACATCAAGTCTACGCAACGACGCCAAAGAAGAACACGCCCAGTAACGACGTTATCAAGACAAAGAAGTCCGAAAACGACGCCATCATCAGCATATCGCATCTACACAGGGACGACTTTCTCTGTTCTCAAAATTGCATTTCTTACGCTTGCTTTATTATTCTGTCTTAGCAGTTATGCACTAACTCTTTCTTGAGCTTCAGTCTACAGGGACAGTTGCAGCAAGGACAACATATCCGCATTCACAATCGCAACACGTCCGCAAGTGCGGCGAAATCACAAAGATTTGGCGCAGCATCACATTTTCGCAGGATAGCATTTTATACTCAAACAGTTACATTGCATATAAATTCATGCGTTATTATTTGCCTTAACAGTTATGCACTAACCGTTTGTTTAAGTCTTAGCATACAGGAACAGGAGCACAACGTGGAACTACCTCTTACAGCGAACCTAAGCGATTTGTACCTCGAATGTCGATCCGCCCTCCTCCAGCATCCTGCAACGCCAATGACCCCAGTGTCATCATAATTCGACACTGGGATAATTTTTAAATCTACTCCCGCTTTGGTTTTAATTTTTCACCACGTAACCTGGTCATCATAATTCGACATTGTGACAAATTTTGAATCTACGTCTGCCGCCTTAATTTTCAGCATCACAGCAACCAGTGTCATCATAATTCGACACTGGGACATTTTTCAATCTGCGTCAGCTTTACTTTTTACTTTAGCATCGCAACAACCCAGTGTCATCATAATTCGACACTGGGACATTTTTTAAAATCTGCGTCAGCTTTACTTTTTACTTTAGCATCGCAACAATCCAGTGCCATCATAATTCGACATCGACTTTTTAAATCAAGGCTACTTTACTTTTTACTTTAGCATCACAACGACCCAGTGTCATCATAATTCGACACTGGGACAATTCTAAGTCTGCATCAGCCCCACTTTTGAGTTCTAGTTTATAAAACAGGACAAAATTGGCTACGAGTCAACGTCTTTGTCCGAAGACTCTTCCATCATCTCCGTACAAAGAGGGACATACTGTTGACAGTCAATTTTGACCCATTTTTTGTATATTTCGTGCGATTTTAAGTATTTTAGCACACCGCATTTTAATCGTTATTTTTGCATATTTTATATAATATTCTATGTTTATTTATTCACAAAATGACATTGCATCTTTTTATTTTTATTTAAGCATTATGTTTTTGTTAATATTATGTTTCTATTATAATAATATTTTGCATCTCTTTAAATAATTAATTGACGTCCTGCTTTAATTTTAATCAGACATTAAACATGTCTTAAATATTGCATTTTTGCGTCGGCATTTGCATTTTAGTAATTTTGCATCTTTTTAAATAATTTTTCTTTTAAATAATTAACCCGCGTTGCATTTTGTCAAACCAGTCCAGTACGGGACCCAATCCAAATCATTCCAATCCAACACCATTTTTATTTTCATCCAAACACCCCCTCTTATTTTCCCCCTCTTTTTTAAATTTCAAACCCACTTTTCTTTCCCCCCTAAAATACCTTACCCCCCTTTATTAAATAAAGAGGGGCAGCCCACACGTTCAGCAGCAGAAAAAGGGGGAGGGGCAGACAACATTCAGGATTTTTAAAAGGCAGCCCAACGTTCAATTAAAAAAAGGGGCAGCAACGTTCATTTTTTTGGGAGGGCCCATTTTTCATTTCAAAAAAAAGAAGAGAAAGTCTCCCTTCTCTGGCCGCCGCCCTTCGCCGCACTTCGCCGCCCTCCGCCGCCCTTCGCCGGAGCTCCAAGCTCCGGCGAACCCTCCTTTAAAACACCCACGCATGAGCAGCCTTTTAAACATCAGCCCATTTTCCCATTTAAACAAAAAGAGAAAAGGGTGCCTCCTCTCTTGTCGCGCCGCTTCACGGAGTTCTAAAAAACTCCGGCGAACTCCCACACCCCTTTTTATTTTCAGAAAACCAACCCGCAGTCGCACTTCCACCCTCCCCTCTCGCATCACCTCCGTCGCTGACTCCGGCGAACTCACGACGCCGGAGTTCGACAACAACCCCAACCCAGCCGACGAACCCACTGTTCCGGCGAACACCTTTAGCAGCGAACCTCGTCATTGCCTGCATCAAACACCACGGCGGCGTTGCTCCGGCGTTAGCCGTGGTAGTGACGCCGCCATTTTCCTTTTGTGCTACTCAGAATGGCCGGAGTCTGAAACTCCGGCGACGTTGGTTTTTCAACGTTCTGTTGGTATCTGATGTTCATTTGGCTGATGGCTTGACTTTCTGATTTTTTTTTATTATCTGCCGATGTTCTGAAATTTCAGCAACGTTCTTAAAATTTTCCGTGACACCGTGTGTTCTCGGGCCGCATTTTTCATTTGGTGTTGTTGCTTACCTGTCATTGGTTGCGTTTCGCTTGGCGTTGTTGTTTACTATGTCCGCTGCGTTTCGCTTTGGGCTATGTTGCTTCACTGCTCGCCATCTTGCTTTTGGGATTCCACGTGATTTGGACGATTTTGCCCTTTTATTACTTTATTAAACCGATTTTTGAATATGATACTACAATTGGTATTTTATCGATTTTTGAACAAGTTATCGCACTCGCATTAAACCGATTTTGAATTTGATACTACATCGACAAAGAAGGATTTATCCGTCGATCCGAGGCCTCCGTGGTAAGCGAGACTAATATGTGGGCGGAGGAAAGTGAAAAGATTGGACGAGAATGCATAGTATCGCTCACCGTGAGGCGAGTCGACCGTAGCGATATTGGCTTCTCATGTCTTAGTATTCTTGGCATAACACTGGCTGAGCCCACACTATATAAAAATATATCTTTTACAATATATTTTTACATATATATCTATATATCTACACATATTGTGTTTGTTTGGTAATTTATTTATCATTTACTAACTCTTCTACTAAGTGTCTTTTGCAGGTACCCGGAGGCGCGCCCCAAAGTTAAATCATTCGCATAAAATGAAATAAAAGCAAAATGTTGCTAATTTATCTTCATTACATCTTTTATGTTTATTTGCTTTCATTACTATCTTGTTAAATACAAATCTATATTAAATATTTGCATGCCTAGTTTAAATATCTCTTGGTTAGTTTAATAATTAGAACACTTTTAGAATTATAGATTGCATGTTAGCACAATAATTTTAAACCTAAGTTTGAACGGACAACCGCAAGTTAGCGGATCCTTTAGGGTGCCTAACCCCTTCCCTTTAGGATAATAAAGAACCCTTACCTAGAACCTCACATAGCTTTCGCAGACCTTTAAAATGGAGATCATTCGTAGTATTTTATGCTACATTTTCAGTGTCCTAATTCACTATAATAATTAGGTGGCGACTCCTTTAAAATGCATTCAGGAATCGGAACCATATGTAGCGGCACTCCCGTTTCCGGCTCCGGTCGAAAATGGGGCGTTACAGATGACGACTCCACTGGGGATATTAGGTTCTTAACCACAACAAACATAGGTTAATTTATTGTGCTTTATTTTCTTTTTGCTTAAATTGCTTCCTTTATGTTTTACACTTATTTGCTTTTATTGTTTTGCCTAAATTATTCTGCTTTACATATAAATATTTGCATATTGTATTAACTGCTATTTGTTACCGCTTTCCTTAAACTGACATTCCGCTCATATTTCTTCCACTCTGGAAAATTCACACAATCACACACTCACGCGCTGGTGTGCTTCGCGCACCCGCAAATTTCTTTCAAAATATCCAAATTTTAGGAGAGTTGGCGCCTGCGCGGAGTTAGATCGGTTCGTCTGATCAGCCGCGTAGCCTTCTCACTCGAGTTGTCCGCTCGGGAACTCAAGGCCTAGAAAAGCCAAATCTTAGAAACTTAAGATAGAGCTATACCAATTATTTTAGGGCACGATGCATTTACCTTAGGTGAGTCGGTCCTGCATCGACGCCACAATTAGAAGACACCAAACTTGTCGACGGGTTTCTTAACCCAACGACCAACCAGCATATTATGTGTAGCGTGGCAATGACAGACAAATCCAAGCCTAATCATGACATGCCGAAATTGGGAAAAGTGCACCGTCATTTGGTCGCCATTTCCAACAAAGCCATTATAGTTGGACGACTTGGACAAATCCGTCATAATCTCGCATGTTGACGTTTAGGCTTACCTCGCATAAAGAGGTCCCCGCATGTTAGGAAACGTTTGAATGTGCTATGTGCAATATATCTGCTACATACCCGCAAATTATGTGTTTTATGCTAACACCGTTTGTTGCATTTTCTAAAGGATTTATCATCTCCCCAAAGGTCGATTTGTATTTGACTAAGAAATGACAGAGCATCAATATTTTCCAAGATCAAAGACACGGTCCAGCGACATGACCGATTCAAGGGCATTTGAGCAGAACGAGTCGGAACCTGTCTTAGTTCCTAAAGGCAAAGCAGGGGTCTCAGAAAAGAAAAGCAGCATAGATCCGATCGAGCACCTCGCCCGCCATCGCAAAGAAATGGCCACCCTACAGGCCAAAATCAGAAGGCCCAGAAACATCACTACATACAAGCAACTACATTGAGATCCACTTTAGGCCAGACACCCTTTCAAAACTGGGACAATGTAGGAAACTGCATGTGGGCCGCAAATCCAAGCGTACTGTGCACGCAGATGTCAAGGGACAAGCGCTGGTCAAATACAAATCGACCCCCCCCCCCAAAACTCACAAAATTTTCTTTGAGCGCAGGTCTTTTCATATTAATGTATAAAGAAATGCAATAGCCAAGCGTAAAATACGGCAAGAAGTTTCTTCGCAAGAAACAACAGAGGCAGAAGATATGACAAAAAATCCCAAAATTCAAAGTCCGCATCAGAAGCAGCAGCAGCAGAAAGGGGCATCAACAATCGGCAATCAAAGTTCAGAGTTCCGCAACAAAACCTAGCGCATCAACTCGGGCATAAAGTCAAATTGGCAACCCGCGCATCGCACACAGCAAAGGCATCATGACGATTCGCGGCAGATTTAGCATGACCGCGCAAGGGCAACATCTCAGTATTCGTCAGGCATATCAGGGACGACATCTCTATCCATACAATTGCCCTTCTCATATATTTATCATTTTGTTTAAACAGGTATACACTAATGCTTTCTCGAGCTTGCAGGAGCATTTATTCTACAGGAGCAAAGAACACGCCCAGTAACGACGTATCACAAGAAGAATGCGTCACGCAACGACGCCAAGAAGAACATCGCCCAGTAACGACGCGGCGTTATCGACAAAGAAGTCTACGCAATAACGCCAAAGAAGAACATCGCCCAGTAACGACGGCGTTATCGCGCGGCAAGTCCATGCAACGACGCCAAGAAGAACGTCGCCAGTAACGACGTTATCAGCACAACAAGTCTACGCAACGACGCCAGCACATCGCCCAGTAACGACGTTATCAAGACAAAGTCTTCACGCAACGACGCCAATAGAACACGCCCGTGCAACGACGTTATCGCGACAACAAGTCTACGCAACGACGCCAAAGAATATCGCCCGTAACGACGCGACATCAAGTCTACGCACGACGCCAAAGAAGAACGCTCCAGCAACGACGTTATCGCGACAAAGAAGTCCATGAACGACGCCCGGAAAGAACACGTCCATGCAACGACGTTATCAGCACATCAAGTCTACGCAACGACGCCCGGAAGAACACGCCCAGTAACGACGCGTTATCGACAAAGAAGTCCACGCAACGACGCCCGGAAGAATGCGTCTACGCAACGACGCCTGAAGCAACACGTCCAGGCAACGACGTTATCAAGGCGTTCACGCAACGACGCCAAGAAAGAACACGCCCAGTAACGACGCGTCCGACGGCGGCGTTATCGACGCAAGTCTAACGACGCCCGGCAACGACGTCGACAGCGGCGTTATCGCGACATCAAGTCTACGGCGCGACGCCAATATCGCCCGTAACACGGCGTTATCGACGCGACAAAGAAGTCCGAAAACGACGCCATCATCAGCATATCGCATCTACACAGGGACGACTTTCTCTGTTCTCAAAATTGCATTTCTTACGCTTGCTTTATTATTCTGTCTTAGCAGTTATGCACTAACTCTTTAGCAGCAGTGGCGGCCCAGTCCTCATCTTGTAATCATCTCCCTCATTTCCCCTTACACTACCCCTATGTAATAAAAAATATATTTTTTAAAAAATATCCTAAGTTTAAATAGATTAACTTCACTAATGGTCATAAGACTTTTAGTGTATCGCATCAAAGTCGTAGATATTTATTTTCTTAATGAAAATAAATATTCATCTATGCCTATATAACATTAAAAAAATAAACAAAAAGCACCAAAAATTGCAAAATTTAGTCATAGAAAAAACAAGTAATCTAGCAGCCTGCCTTAGTATGTGTTTGGTTCTGCGGTGGACAGAATTGATTCTGAGGAGAATTGATTCTGTCATAATTGATTTTGATAGAATTGATTCTGGTAGAATTGATTTATGTTTGGATGCAACGATGTAAAAGTGATTTGTATCAATTTATGATGTTTGGATAATTTGGATCAAAATTGCTTTTGAACGTAGAATTACCAAAAAAGACATAGTTAAATAGATAATAGAATTAAAAGAAGATTTACATTTATTTTTCGTAATTGAATCAAGATATTGTCCAAATCAAATACCATTATTTGTGAAGTTATGCATTATATATTAAAAATATATTATATTTTAATATAAAACTATACATTGATTGCATTACTACACGTGTGAGGCATATTTTCAGGCCGATTTCCAATTGTTCACGCAAGTGTACGCATCGTTACAAGTAATATAGTCTGGTAAGACCAAATATCGTCCTCAGAGACTGATTTCTAATTACCGAACATCTATTCTAGGTTATCTATTTGGCAAACGATAAGTTGATTTGGTTTTTATCTAACACTAGTAGAGTAATTGCAAGAATTAAACTAAATTATTGAGGTTTAATCAATTATGAAGGAATTAGGGCTTACAATATCCTCAACTATCCACTCTTTTCAATCCTTAATGCAACTAGAATGACTTCTTCTTCTTCTACGTTAAGATAGCGGTTAACTAGACTGTCTTATATTCCGGTTAGGATATATAATCGCTCAACCCCAGTGCAGAAACCTTCTATATTTCTATGATAGGTTTTACCACATAGGAGGATTAAGAACAATAACCTATAATGTACACAAGTATCGGGTACTTTCGTCCGCGATTTTAACTTATGTCTATTCAATTACAACATATCCAAATCTCTCCTCTCGGTTCTTGATTTGAAATCATATAGATTATGATAATTAGTGATCAATTAACTATCAAACATTCATACCAATATTGAATAAATCTTAATCAAGTGAAGAAGAAATCAAACTAATGCATTAATTCATGAAAGAGAGTTTCAAGCGATTCAATAGGAAAGCTCTAATAAAGTGTTTAACTCATAGCCATAGACATTCTAAGAACTAATACAAATTCAAACATTAACTGCATTACAATAGAGAAAAGAAAGAAAAATACTTAGAACTAGGTCTCCAATTGTAGCCGCCAAGCGTTGTGTTGTGTTTTTCCCAAGAGAAGAAGATGTGTGGTAGAATCATCCCTAAAATATGTCCCAAGAATTTATATATGTTGTCAAAAATGTGTGCCTTGGACCCTTTTGCCCCTTGCCAATTCTGTTTCGGATTGGAAATTCCCGCATCGGCACCGCAGTCCTGCAGAATGGCACCGTGGTGCCGAAAATCGCGACTTCTCAAGAATTATGGCATGATCCTGCGATCTTCGCCTAGATTTTTCGTCTTTAATTTTACTCTTTTAACAAAGTGCAATATATAATACTTAAATATTAGAATGTTACTTAATACTTTTTAGAATTAAATAATACTTAATACTTAATATTTGAACTTTTTTAGTAATTATTTTTAAATATTTAAAAAGAGGATAATGAAGTTGAATAGAGTTGTTGATGAAAATTAAAGAAAGTAATAAAGGAAAAAGATAAAATCCGGTAGCACTTACATAATATCCGTGTGGCCTTAATCTGGTAGCACTCATATTATCCATTAGAATGTTCTCCCTGCAAGAGCTCAGTTACCTAATATTAATCTGGTAGCACTCATATCATGTTTGAGTTGGCTTGGATTTGGAGGAGATTTCAATGTGGCATAAATTTGAAGCTCTAATGGGGCCTTGCAATTACCTTCTAATCTTACTTGATTCATCAAAAAATTGCCTTTTGGAATCACCACTTTACTTGGAGTTTTTGAGTTGCATGCCTCCTTAAAAGCACTTAATAGAGCCTATACATAATTGTTTTCAAAATCACCACAAAAAAAAATGTAAATGTGTATATATAGTAATTAACTTTGACTATATGTACAAATAACAATAGAAAGTTCAGCATAGTTATATTTCCAAAGGCGGATTTTGAGCGGTGGTAAGGCTGTAAAGTTGAGTAACTGGTAAAGTTGTTGTCATGTGACCAGGAGGTCATGAGTTCAAGCCGTGGAAATAGCTTCTTGCAGAAATGCAAGGTAAGGTTGTGTATAATAGACCCTTGTGGTTCGGCCCTTCCCCGGACCCTGCGCATAAGCTTAGTACACCAAATTATTTTTTATAAGTAATTACAGATAAATCTCTATGATAAGAAAAATGATATCTAACTTGTTATAAAATGTTAAACTACACTGATCACGTAAAAGAATCTCTATATTAGCATATATATATATATATATATATATATATATATATATATATATATATATATAACTTAAATTCTATGAAAATTGCTTATTTTAGATAGTTGATTAGGTGTTTGACCAAGCTTATAAGAAAAAATAAGTGTTTTTGAGTAATACCAAAAGCTTCTACCTAGAAACACTTTTAGAAATCTTAGCTAAGCACAAATATATTGTTGTTCTACTATTGTAAAAAATGGTCTTCAAATTGATTAATCAAACACAATAAATATTACATCTCCAAAAGTACTTTTTTGAAAAGCGCTTATGACATCAAATATTTTTTTAAAATAAACAGATTTTAGAAGTTTGGCCAAACAAGCTAAATTTTATTTTCAAAGACCTTAAAATCTTGTGCTCGGTTAAATTTAAATCCTGAATACGGCTCTAATATATCAAGTTGTATTATTTGAATGAAATGATAGGGGTAAAATGCTTTGACTTACCTTGCTAATATCTTCATCGCTATCAGGCTTTGCACCATATTTAGTCACATCAAAAACTGCAGGTTGAGATTCTCCTAGTTGTGCTAGAAACACAAGAGCAAATGCAAATGGTAACTTGAAGTTCGAATTCATCTTGTTCATACTAATTTCCTTCTATTTCTATATATATGTTTGTATAATTTATTGTGTACTTTTCAAAGGTAATTGATTGTTCAAGGCACTTTTATAGTGTTATAAAGAAGAATTTGACACCATTAAAATTTTCAAACCAGCTTTTAATTAAAATCAACCATTTGTTTGAGATAATTGGTTGTTTTTCAATTTAGTGGTTTATCTTGTTTGTGTTTTGTACTTTTCTTAATTAATACGTTTTTGGGGTTTGTTTTTACTTAGTACCACTTGCAATTTGTTATATTGACCTTAAATATCTCAAGTTTGTGAGTCGTTAGACTATTATGTACTTTCTCTAGTCTCAAATGTTAGTCGTTTGGCAAACCAAATTTTGTTATGGAACATTTTACAATTAAAAAAAATGTTGTGTAGGCAGTGGCGGAGCCAGCAAACAAATTCTAGTGGTGCAGAGATGTTTTTGTGCTGCAAAAGAAAATTTTGATCGAAGAAAATTAAAACGCACCGTTTCATCAAAACGACATCGTTTGATCGAAAATTTCCAAAAAATTGGTGGTGCAGTTGCACCACTTTGCTTCACGTGGCTCCGCCACTGGTTGAGGGGGAACATTATGTAATCATAATAATATGACGAATCCTCTAAATAATGAATTGCTACATCGATATTTGGGTGTCGAATTAAACTAGTAAAGTATATGGAGGTGAATCCAAAATTTAAATTTTATGACTTCAAAGTTCAATGTTTAGAGTTGACTATTAGGTCTAAAAGGTCAAAATATATTGATAGAAAATAATTTCAAAATCCAAAAAGTAAAGGGAGTTAACTGGCATTTATTGAACATTTAATTGGCTAAATCTATAAACGCTCAACTGACTTGCGCATTTTATCTGGTCAATTGACTATTTCCTTTTCTAGTTTTTGAAACATTACTAAAATGTTTGTGACACAAGTATATTCAAACCTAAAATAACAACCAATACAACTTCAAGTTAATCAACACCTATTTTGATTGGGCTAAAACCTGTGAATTATGAGTCTTTACAGTAAATTATAGCTAATACTACTTAATAAAAAATGAAAAAAAGTGGTCCTTAATATTTTTCATTTTTCCAGGGCCCTGTGCGGTAACACATCTCGCACGGACCCAAAGACGGCTCTAGTTAGAATCCATAAACCTAATCGTTCTCAAGTGGAAAATACAAAACATGAGCATGGTAAATCTGTTGTGTTTTTAAACTCACCCATTTTTAAATCCAAAACAGCTAACCTCTATACTTTAGTGTGTTTTCTCAGCTACTTATTTCAGAAGCACTTGTCCAGTAAATCTGTTGACATGATGGTTCAGTTAGTGACACTATGTAAGTCTATGTAAATCAAAGAAACGCGCCCATACTCAACTATAACACCAATATATCCAATATAATTTTACAAGTAGAATTTGGAGAGAGTAGAGTGTACGTAGACCTTATCATTATCTTAAAGAGATAAAAATGATACTTTCAATAGACCTTCACCACGAGTAAAGCATTTCAAAGCAATTTGAAAAAAAAGGAAATACTAAAACGAAAACAGTAACAACAACAAATAAAGTAACAACAACAAATAAATGTGATACGGAGAACAATACATAGCATACAGAAAAGGAACACACGTGATAACCGAAAAAGAAGAACATGACACCATAAACATGATGGTTCAGTTAAACCAAGAATCAGTTCGATCGATAACATATTTTTGGTCGTAACCCTTGATCTCATGTCCAAAAAAAATTACGAAAGTAAAATTTTATCATTGTAACAAATACTAACAACTAATGCATGGCTGTCAATTGAAACGTGACCATTAATCACACGATTAGTCAAATGAATTAAGGAATTCAATTTGTGACAAATTTCAATTATGATCAGGTATACTACCAAGTACCAACAATATTATAATTAAATTATGTTCTACGTACTGGAAATCAGTCCAAGTGATTAATGAAACTTGGACTTGGCAGGACAAGACAAATTTTTTGAAAAATGCTAAATAGGGCTGGACGGATCAAAATCTAAGCAGATCAAGGCTTGACCTGCCCTAACTCTCCCTATTGTCATCTCTATCCAAGATGTAGCTAGATAAGTAGTTCGGAAGACACACTAGAGTATATACGTCAGTGGGGTTTGGGTATAAAAGTGAGCGAGTTTAATTTTTAAATTAAATAATATGATATATATATATATATGTGTGTGTGTGTGGGGCCAACTATAATAAAGCACATGGCTTTTTCTAATTGGCAAGCCCGTAAATTTTGTACTCATCCATCTCTGAAATAATGTCATACTCCACCGAGACTTACAATCTAATGGTACCGTTAGGATACACTATATTTCTTGGGGGCAAAAATAAAAAGGCGAAATTTCTTGCCCATAAGGACTTCTCCTGGGTCCGATTGCAGATGGATGAGGAATCACGATGATCAATGGCCACCCACCTAGTGTCCACAAGGAGTCATTCCCACAAAGGAGGAATGAAACTTCCACACTGCGACGGCAAGCACGAAATATCAAAAAATTCTGCATTACTTTTTCTTCTTTAGTTTGTAGGAAAACTAGAACAAGTAAAACAAGAAAATTATAGGTACTGAATAACCACAAATCAATTTTTAAAAAGCTACCATGAACAACTAATTCCCAACGTCTTCTCCAAAACTATATTTATGGTTTAAAATAGGTGGAAAGTTTCAATTGTACCATATATTTCACACTATAAAAGGGCTTCAAACACTCATTTTACATTTCATAGACATTGGAAAAAAAAGAAAAAAAAAGAGGTTGGAGGTGTTTGAAAGATGGATTTGGAATTCAAGTTGGTTCATTTTGCATTGGTGGTGTTATTTCTAGCACACCTAGGGGAATCTCAGAATGCAACTTTTGATATAACTAAGTATGGTGCCAATAGCAATGCTGATATTAGTGAGGTAAGTCATGTTTTTTTCCCCTCATTATTTGGTTGATCATACATTCTAACCTATTATGTACCTACTTTCATCCAAGAAAATAATAAAATGGAGTACTATTTTGGGTGAAAAAGGATAGTATTTTAGAGAGATCAGGATTATAATCAAAGCACAAATCATGGGAAACCGACATTACATTCAAATCACATATTATTGGAGACCAGGATAACATTCAAATCACGATAGAAACAAAAAATATTAGCTGATTTCTTTCTATATGTTTAAATCTTGCATGACGTGGAAATTTGAGGTAAGACTGCGTACAATAAACCCTTGTGGTCCGACCCTTCCTCGGACCCTGCACATAATGGGAGTTTAGTACACCTGACTGCCCTTTTTATGTTTAAATCTTGCATGACAAGTTATCTGATATCTGTGTTGGTCGAATGAAGCAGATACCAAGTGAAATAATCGAAACACACACAAGCTAGTCGGACACCACCATGAAGCACGGACACCTCATTTAGGGTGAGGTCCGTGGTGTCGACACTGGGGACACGAAACGCCGGACACGCGGACACGTGTCCGGACGTGTCCGTGGGCCCAAAAAAAAAAAATGTTCGGACACGGCTCGGACACGGCATTTACAAAAAAGTTTAAAACGCCTAAAAAAAAAAACCTAGAAATTCACAAAATCGTTGGTCAGCGGCGATCCGCTTCCCGCGACTTCTTCCGTCGAGCTGTCCCTTCCTGGCGATTCTCTTCCTACGATCGCTTGTATTTTCTTTTTTGCTTTTGATTTTAGGTTTTAGGTTTTAGGTTTGTTTTGTTAGGGGGAAATCTGATTGGGCTAGGGAAATTATTTGGGCTTGGGAAGGTTCTGGAAGAATTAAAAGGGGAAGTTGGGCCTTGCGGGTTTTGGGCTAGGGAATTAAATGGTTTGGGTAGAGTTTTAGCCTTTTAGTTGATTAATAAATGATAGTTGTGGTGTAAAAAAAAAATTACTAAACTATAAATTACTTATGCACTTTTTTATTTTAATTTGAGATTGATAAATTCTAATACTTAGCAAAATTATTATTTATTTTTGAATTTGATATTTTGGTTATTTGGTATATAACAAATTTGAATTAAATTTATAATTTATTTATGAATGTGAAGCTTTAATAATATTAATTTTAGTATATTATATATTATATATTATATTATATATTATATATATATTTTTTAATTTATTTTTACAGCCGTGTTCCTGCCGTGTCGTGTCCCCTATTTTTCAAAATTGCCGTTTCCGCGTGTCCGTGTCCGTGTCCTATCGGACACCTCTCCCGTGTCCGTGCTACATAGCCACCACCTAATAAAACAAAACAAGAAACACGAAAAAGCACCTTACAGATCTTCAAGACTAATTGCAAAAAAAAAAATCTATTTTGGTGCTATAAATAAGTCTCTTCTTTCTTTTCTACTTTTTGTGATGGAAATATTTTTATCTTGTTGTTCAGGCAGTGTTGAATACTTTTAAAGAGGCATGTGCATTAACAAGCCCAAGCACCATTGTGATCCCAAAGGGAACATTCCAAATGAACCAAGTGAAACTAGAAGGCCCATGCAAAGGCCCAATTGAACTTCAAATTCAAGCCACATTGAAAGCTCCTTCAAATCCTGACCAATTCAAGACTGGTGAATGGTTGACTGTCAACAATCTTGATGGGTTCACCATGTCTGGTGGTGGGATTCTTGATGGCCAAGGTAAAGCTGGATGGGAATGCAAGGAATCCAAAAAGTGCACTAAGCTTCCCAATGTAAGTCCAATATTTGCATAGTTTTAACTAAGACATTTTTATTTGGTCAAACTTATAAAATTTGATGATTTGAAAAGTATATTTACATTAAAGGGAGTTTCAGAAAATGTATCTGAGAAAAATACAGTTTGTGTTTGGTCAAACTATTTAAGAATTAGTACTTTTGTTAGTATTAAAATAGATGTTTGTATTTCGTCACTCTTTTCAAAAATAATTTTTCAGTGTCAAATTACAAAATAAGAACATGTTAATTAAGATTTAATATTTTACAATGAGTATTGTTCAAATAGATTATAACATAATTTAATTAAGTTTTTCAACTTCATTTAGCTAAAATATAAAAAATAAAATCACAAAATAGAAAGAGGAAGCAAGTTTGGTAAATTTAAATTTTTAATAACTTCTACTTTCTTAAAAAATAGTTTATGTTGTTACTCGAAAACACTAGCCTCCATATTTTGCTTGAACACTTGGACAAACACTATAACTCTCCAAGATTCCATAAACATAGACAAACAGGTCAGTAGTCCCGTGAGCAAAATTATTTTGCGATTCTAACCACTTTTTGAATCTTTTTTCTCTTTTATTTTTACATGGCGTAGAACTTGAGCTTCAACTCCCTCACAAATTCCATAATCAAGGACATAACTACACTGGACAGCAAATCATTCCACGTGAACGTGAACCAATGCAAGAACTTAACGTTCCTTCACTTCAACGTTAGTGCTCCAGCCAAAAGCCCCAACACCGATGGTATCCACATCTCGAGGTCGAGCTCTGTGAATGTTACAGACTCTACTTTTGCTACTGGAGATGATTGCATTTCCATTGGCGATGAAACGGAACAACTTTACATCACTAAGGTCACTTGTGGACCTGGCCATGGTATTAGTGTTGGTAGCCTTGGTGGAAACCCTGATGAAAAGCCAGTGATTGGTGTTTTTGTTAGGAATTGCACTTTCATTAGCACTGACAATGGTGTCAGGATTAAGACATGGCCTGCTTCTCACCCTGGTGTCGTCTCTGATGTGCACTTTGACGAAATCATTGTGCAAAATGTTAGCAACCCTATTGTCATTGATCAAGTATATTGCCCAGCTGGAAAATGCAACAAAGACGTAAGTATCACACACTTAAAAATATTAATGTGTTGGAATAGTTGGAATGGTTGGAATCCTTTCGCTCTTAATAAAAAATCTCCGCTCCTTGAGAATTTGTTAAAATAACCACTTTTCTGGCAATGTATTTAAAAGTGACCATTTTTCCGAATTTAGACCTTTGGTCTAAAGTTCAAAAAGTGACCACTCACTATGCATGGCCATGGGAAAGGATAGCCACATTGAATCTATTGAGCACGATTTTGCTTGCACTTTTACAAAAGAATGGTTTCACGGCTTGCATCATGGTCTTCTAGTCATGCATAGACAATAAGTTTTCAATCCTAATCATTGTTCTCTTTTTTCCTTATCAATGTGTTGGGATGGTTGCGATCAGTGGCGGAGGGAGGAAGGGCCAAGGGGCTTCGAATCCTTTCGGCGAAAAATTACATTGTTTATATATGGTTAAAATTATTTATTATATATATATATAGTAGACGTTGAACCTCCTTTGATTTATTCGTGTGTTTACTTTTCATATTTTGAACCCTTTAGTGAAAATTCTTGCTCCGCCGGTGATTGCAATCTCTAGGATATTAATGAAAAGTCTCCAGCTCATGCACTGAGAATAGTAAACTTCTTGATAGGAAGTGTTTTACCAGGATAATTTGCAAGAAATCACTTTGCCGCTATGTAATTAGGAGTTGGCCACTTTTTCAAAATTAAACCATTGGTCTAAAGTTTAAAAAGTGATGCACGGATTTTGGAAGGGACATAACTACATCGAATCTACTGTGCACAATCTTACTTGCCTTTTGTAACACCTTCCATGGCTTGCATCGTGGCCTCCTGGTCACACGTACGATGACAATTTTTAAGTTGCACCAAGGTTTTCTCCAAATAATTGTTTTTTTTGTTTGCAGTTGCCTTCAAAAGTGAAGATCAGCAATGTGACTTTCCAAAACATAAAGGGTACATCAAGAACTCAAGATGCAGTATCACTTTTTTGCAGCAAAGATACTCCATGTGAGGGTGTTGAAGTTGGAGACATTGACATCTCATACAGTGGAAAAGAAGGTCCAGCAAAATCAAGTTGTGACAATATTATGCCAAGCTTAAAGGGAAAACAAAGTCCAGCAGTTTGCACCGGTGTTGCTTCCCCTGCTGCTGCTCCTGTTTCGTCTTCTTAATTAATTCTTAGTTAATTGTCTAATTTTGATCATTTGTTTCTCCCACTTTTGTTTAGGATACAAGATGAAGATAAAAAAAGTGTAAAAAGATCTATAATTTGAATAAGATATTCTCAGTGTTGAGATGACTTACTAACATTTATGGATTTTTTATAGGTCTACAATTAGTTGAACATGTCATTGTTATGTTTTATCATAAGTGCGACTTAATTACTCATATGGTCATCAATCAAGATATAACATATTTCCTACACAAACGGACCAAGATCACACATTTTAACTAACTAGTTCTTGGACCACGTGTATTTCGTGTCAATTTGTATTAGACTTCTTACAACAATATACATAATATTGAATCATAAGTATAATGAGTTGAAGGGAAAAATTACAAGCTCAAATTGTTTGAACAATATGTCTAATTGAATGGCTGGATTATTGAACGCCAACTGATAATTAGATATCCTTTGAACCTGAAAAGTTAAACTACTAAACTTTGTTAGGCAAGTATAATGTAATGAGCTATTCTTTTTCTTTTTGCATTATTAGGTGCAAATTTACCATCTAACATGGTCGATCAGGTAGGAGAAGACTTTTTTGTTGAAATAAATTCTTCTTCTTGAGAGGTCCATATAAACGGTTCAAAAGAAAGACCTTTTATACACACTCATCGCATGCTTTGACGAAAAGTTGGGGTCAATCCCTTTATTGAAGACGAATACACTCCGGGAACCTCAAAAAGTGATAGAATATATGCAAATATATTCTTTTGGTATAGTTAGTATTTTTGTGTATTTATAATTATTGTAGTAATATTTTATATTAGTTAGGTGAATATTTAATTTCCGTAATTATAGCCTAGAATTACTATTTTATATCATGTATATATACCATTTGAGTTAATGAAATCAACAAAAGATTATTCTCTTTCATGGTATCAGCAATCTAGAACAAACTTTTTCCTTCTCCACACAGCTTCCGCCGCCCTTGATCTCTCGGCCATCCCTTCCCTTTTTTTCGAAACCCTACTCCTCTAGTTCCTCAAACATGTCTATCACAAAGAATACATTTCATCTTGCCCTTGCAGTCTCCAACATCAAGAACAACATCTCTATCATCCTTGAAATAGAGAACGTCCAATACGCGACGTGGACAGAACTTTTTAAAATTCACGCAAGGTCTCATAGAGTCCTCCATCACATCGTCAAACCGAAAAAAAAAGGAGAAGATTCCTTCCACCGATGATGAAATAGAGTTGTGGGAAACTCTTGATGCTACGGTCCTCCAATGAATTTATTCCACCATATCTACGGAGCTCTTACAGACAATTATCGAACCCGACGCCACAACAATGGAAGCTTGGAATAGGTTTGCGTGATATATTCCAAGATAACAAAAAATTTCGTGTTGTGACCCTTGAGCAAGAATTCTCTCACATAAATATGGAGAATTTTCCAAATGCCTCAGCCTATTGTTAAAGGCTCAAGGAGTTGTCGGATCAACTCAAGAAGGTCAGCGCGCCAGTCACAAATGATCGTCTCGTTCTTCAGATGGTTGTAGGCCTCTCCGAGGCGTATCATGGAGTTGGAACTCTTCTTCTCCAAAGCAATACTCTCTCTCCGTTCTACCAAAATTCTCACTCTATGTCAAAGTTTTACGTTACATTAGGAGTACTAGGATTGAAAGAACTACGTAAGGAGGTGATGTTGTGGTTATTAATTGAACACGTAAATGAAAAATATTAGAGTTAAATGCCAAAATTGAGAAGAAAAAAAATATTACTCCCTCCGTTTCAAAATGTTTATCTGATTTGACTTGACACGAAATTTAAGAAAATAAAAAGGAGTTTTAAATCTTGTGATTGTTAACTAAAGATATGTAGAATGTACCAAAATGTTCTTTAATCTTGAGGTCTTAAACATGTCATGTGAAAAGTTGAGATTAAAGAGTTGTCAAAGAAGGAAATAGGCATTTTTTTAAACTGACAAAAAAAGAAAAGTAAGACAAACATTTTGAAACGGAAGGAGTAAATGTTTTGTGTTTTATTACATTTTAATTAATTTATAGCAATGGCAAAATCGTAATCCAACTTTGAAGGTAGGAGTTTCCCACTTTTAGTATAACTAGTTTTCGGACACGTGTGTTATATATCCCGTACTAATTATTACAAACTTCTTAAAATATTAAAAATAGTATTTGAATAAGTGTAATCAATTGCACAAAATTTGAAAGTTGAATGCATGCTCAAATTGAGAAATAATGAGCTTATACAATCGGTTTTTACACCCGCATACATGTCAAGAAGTTGTCGAATGAAAGTAGTATTTTGTAGAAGTTGTATAAAAATTCAATTAACATATGTCTTCATAATTAGAATGGCTAGTTGATCATTATCAACAATTTCCTGGTGTACACCTACAAAAAGAAAATAATAGTTATTTGTTGTAGATACTTAATAATTATTGACATAAGAAAATTAATTTGATATATATAAATCATAATTGCACGTATAGGTACCCTTTGTCTTATTCAAACTCATGAGTCCTTTTATCTGTGAATTTGACAAAATATATATATTAGTTGAATCATATATATAATATACCACGACAATAAGTCAATCTCAATGTATTTTGTGCGAGCATACACACTGGATTAGATAAAATAAATTCCAATTTTAAATCAAGTCTTCTAGAATACAAGTACATGTAAAATGTACCCGCAAGGATAGCCAAGTTAGTGTAGCAGTAGAGCGCAGGACCGCAAGGTCACGAGTTCGATCCCCTGCATAAACCTTCTTGGTTGAGTCTGTCACACATGGCTTGCCAAGTGTGGTTAATCGGCTGACGTGGTTTGCAGGCTATTGCGTCAGCCCGGAATTTACCCTGTGCGCACTCGAAAGAATAGCGGCTGCGGGTTCCTTCGTCAAAAAAAAAAAATACATGTAAAATGTATCACCATCTCGACTTCTTCTCCACGCAGTCCATCCATCGTCTATTGTTTCATTTTTCTGATATTTCACATTTTCAGTCTTACATAAAAAATAGTTTTGAAAGGTGTGTCAAATAGTGGTAATAACTTATAAAAGATTTTAATAGAGAAAGTGAACTCTATCGTGTTATTGCGGACTATACAAAGAGAGAGCAATAGCTGCAAATCTAAACGAATTATTAAACATAAATTCCTTCTATAAGAAGTGTAACTTAAAAAAAAAATGAGTGCACTAAGCTCCCGCTATGCGCGGAGTCCGGGGAAGAGCCGGAAGAAGTGTAACTTATGACTTCAAAATTTGTAAATTGTTAAAACTGTGCAATTATTTTTCCAATTATCCTCTTGAGAACCAGTTGAGATGTCCATGCGAACAAAACTGTGCAATTGTGAGTCTATAACTAAAGTGAAACACAATGAAATGCAGTTCTACCGAGAAAGGCTTGAAAATAGTTCTTGTAATTCAACATACATGATGAGATTAAAACAGTATCCTCTTCATTTGCTGTCAAGTTTAGCTAGTTGAGCCTTTAGATAACAAAATGAAGTATAATGCCATAAATATAAGGAGAAAAAAGGACTTGAATTTTGCTCTTTCTAATTCCCACTACTACTTCAACATAAATGTTAAGATTGTAACCATTGTCTTTTCATTTGCTCCATGTTATTAACCAGCCATATTTTCTTTAACTTATAATTATGGTAGGTATTGAGGAGACTTAATTGCATCATTATTAGTTGGGAATACTAATAATAGTGTGCCTACTTTAATATGTTTTTTATTATTATTATTTTAATAGAATGTGTAATTCCATCTTTGTACAAAAATGTTTCCATAGTAATTTTTGTTTGCAGGATTAAAAAGTCGTTTTTGTTGGTGTAATAATCTGTATTTGGCTAAATAATGTTTCAAAATAATCTGTTAATCACTTAGTGAAAAATATAACATTAATGAAACAATAAACGAAAACAGAATCTGTTTTTGGAAAATAATTTCAGAATGTAATCGAGCCCACTTAGTTCAAAGTGTGTCCTTAAGAAAATTATTCCCCTCACAGTACTCGAGGTTAACGGAATATCGTCTCCCAAGATAGAACGATTATCTTACCAGAATAGTAGTACTCCAAATTCCGGTAGCAGCGAACCACTCAACGGCAGTATATCACACAGAATGAAAAATATTTTGGACTTGAATATGAAATTCAAAATGAACAAATTGAATTAATAAATTCTTGGAATAATCAAGAATTTATAGGGTTGGAGGTACTGATTCTGAATGGTTGCAACCATTCAGAATAGTCACCGGAAGGAATAAGCAAAAATTCGCTACACCCATGAATATGAAGAAAAATAAGGCATTAAACGCTCCCCCTTTTTTTGGAGGGGAAATTCGAAAAAGAGAGGGAGAGCCGGACGGGTCGGGTCGCGGGTCGATCCGTTTGGATTTGTTTTTAATTAAATAATTAATTAATTAATTTAATTAAAGAAACGTTTGTCCAAAAAGATTATCAATCAATCGATCCAAATCCAAATCCAAAGCCAAATCTGAAGCCGAGCGAGCGACGACGACGGCGCGAGGGGTCCTTTCCCTCTCAACCCTTTTAGCAGCTAGAGAAGGTGTAATGTAATATATACACCTCTCTTTCCTTCTCATTTTTCGATGTGGGACAAAAGAGCATTCTCTCTTTAATTTTCATCCCATCATTTCCCATTCACCAATATCAAAACCCAACAATCCCCCACATGAATGGGGAATGGTTATAAGATAGAAGAATGTACGGACGAGTGTGATATACAAGCGAGAATTGACTGCATCTAGATAAGTAGGTTTCCCTTTGAACTTTCCGTAGTGAACTTATATCGGATATACTCGATCAATCGGTAGATTTGATATCTTTGAACCGTCGAACTTTGTTGTATACCTAGACAACATAAGACACACAATCAACCCTCAACCGTTTATGGTTCTCACGGTTGTGTTCGTTTCAGCCATGAACACCGCCTGGTCTCATGAGTGCATAGAGAATGGGCCTTTACTGTCATTCCCCTTTAAAGCGGCTCACACTTAACACTCACATAGGTGATTTCTAAACATGTGGTCATATAGCCACATTATCTGGTCATACATCGCCAGATTTAGATAACCATTAAAAACCCTTAATGCTTTATTAACTCATTAACAAGTCATAAAGTCTTATTCTTATTTCTGAACATTGTCTTCATCCGAGAATAGGTTGAGTTATTTGACAATGTTGAACCGTCAGTCACAACTTTGTTTGATCTCCTTGAACCTAGCTCTTGAGATCTCCAGTCTGCTAGGTAGAGTTACCGCCATGATGACTTGTCCTTGGCCTTAACCCCATTTCCATTGATGATCTACCAACTCCCTCTCTAGATAAGCCTTTTGTAAGCGGATCCTCCACGTTATCTCTTGACTTTACATAATCAATTGTGATAACGCCACTAGAGAGGAGTTGTCTAACGGTATTGTGTCTCCGTCGTATGTGATGAGATTTTCCGTTATACATTATGCTCCCTGCCCTACCTATTGTTGCTTGACTGTCACAATGTATACATATAGGAGCCAAAGGTTTGGGCCAGAATGGAATATCTTCTAAGAAATTCCGGAACCATTCAGCTTCTTCACCGGCCTTGTCTAAAGCTATAAATTCTGATTCCATTGTAGAGCGGGCGATGCATGTCTGTTTTGATGATTTCCAAGACACTGCTTCTCCGCCAACAGTGAAAACATATCCACTCGTGGATTTAACTTCAAACGATCCGATGATCCAATTTGCATCACTATATCCCTCAAGTACTGCGGGATATTTATTATAATGCAAATCATAGTTTTGGGTGTGTTGTAAATATCCCAAGACTCGTTTCATTGACATCCAATGAGTTTGATTGGGATTACTCGTGAATCGACTCAGCTTGCTTATAGCACATGCTATATCTGGTCGTGTACAATTCATAATGTACATCAGACTTCCCAAAACTCGTGCAAAGTCCAATTGTGAGTCACTTTCACCTTCATTCTTTTGAAGTGCAAAACTTACATCAATTGGAGTCTTTGCAACATTGAAATTTAAATACTTGAACTTGTCAAGTACTTTTTCAATATAATGTGACTGTGATAATGCTAGACCTTGTGGGGTTTTATGGATCATAATTCCTAAGATCAAATCAGCAACCTCTAAGTCTTTCATGTCAAATTTGCTAGCGGGCATACGTTTTGTAGCATTTACATCGACAATATCTTTACTCATTATCAACATGTCATCAACATACAAACAAACAATGACTTCATGATTTGGAGTATTTTTAATGTAAACACATTTGTCACACTCATTAATCTTAAATCCATTTGCCAACATTGTTTGGTCAAATTTTGCATGCCATTGTTTGAGTGCTTGTTTAAGTCCATAAAGTGACTTAACAAGTCTGCACACTTTTCTTTCTTTACCAGGAACCACAAAACCCTCAGGTTGTTCCATGTAAATTTCTTCCTCCAATTCTCCATTTAAGAAAGCTGTCTTGACATCCATTTGATGGATTTCAAGACCATATACGGCCGCCAGTGCCACTAACACCCGAATAGATGTTATTCTTGTCACCGGCGAGTATGTGTCAAAGTAATCAAGACCTTCTTTTTGTCTATAACCTTTGACCACAAGTTTTGCCTTGTATTTGTCAATAGTGCCATCAGCTTTCATTTTCCTTTTAAAGATCCATTTTGATCCCAAAGGTTTATTTCCAGGAGGAAGATCAACTAACTCTCATGTATGGTTGTTTAAAATTGATTCAATCTCACTATTGACTGCTTCTTTCCAAAATGTTGAATCAGAAGATGACATTGCTGCTTTAAATGTTTGAGGCTCATTTTCAAGCAAGAATGTTACAAAATCTGGTCCAAAGGAAGTAGATGTCTTTTGACGTTTGCTACGCCTTAGATCCTCTTTGCTTGGTATACTTTTCTTTGGTTCTTCCCGCGGTCGTTTAGATATTTTACTTGACGACTCACATTCAGTTTTATACGGATAGATGTTTTCAAAGAATTCAGCATTATCTGATTCAATTACCGTATTAACATGAATTTCGGGATTGTCCGATTTGTGAACCAAAAACCGACAAGTTTTGTTGTTTGTAGCATAGCCAATAAAAACACAATCCACAGTTTTTGGTCCGATTTTTACCCTTTTGGGCAAAGGAACTTGGACCTTCGCTAAACACCCCCACACTTTGAAATATTTCAAGTTGGGTTTTCTTCCTTTCCATAGATCATATGGAATAGATTGTGTTTTGCTGTGGTACTCATTGAGTATTCGATTAGTAAGGATAGCTTCCTCACAAGCTCATGCAGAAACCTAACTAATTAGTAAGGCATTCATCATTTCCTTTAATGTTCGGTTTTTCCTTTCCGCAATTCCATTTGATTGGTGTGTAAGGGCGAGTTTGATGAATAATTCCATATTCCAAACATGTCTCTGCAAAAGGAGATTCGTATTCTCCACCCCTATCACTTCTAATCATTTTGATCTTTTTATTCAATTGATTTTCCACTTCGTTCTTGTATTGCTTAAATGCATTAATTGTTTCATCCTTACTATTAAGCAAATGCACATAACAGTATCGAGTGCAATCGTCAATGAAAGTTATAAAATACTTTTTCTCACCACGAGATGGTATTGACTTCATATCACATATATCTGTGTGAATTAAGTCTAAAGGATTTGAATTCCTATCAATTTAATAGACTTATATGGATGTTTAACAAACTTAGATTCAACACAAATTTCACATTTTGATTTGTTACACTCGAATTTAGGCAATACCTCTAAATTGATCAATTTTCGCAAGGTTTTGTAATTGACATGTCCTAAACGAACATGCCATAAATCATTTGACTCCAATAAGTAAGAAGAAGCAGAATTTTCATTAATACTGTCAACAACCATTACATTGAGTTTGAAAAGGCCCTCGGTGAGGTAGCCCTTTCCTATAAACATATCATTCTTACTTATTACAATTTTCTCACTAACCAACACACACTTAAACTCATTTTTGACGAGTAGTCCGGCTGAAACTAAATTCTTCCGAATTGTTGGAACGTGCAGAACATTGTTGAGAGTCATGACCTTGCCGGAAGTCATCTTCAGAAGTATCTTCCCATATCCTTCAACCTCGTCATGCAAAGATTTCCCATAAACAAGACTCTTCTGTCCAATGGAGCATAGGTTGCAAATGCTTCTTTTGCAGCGCAAACATGTCGAGTGGCACCAGAATCCAGCCACCACTCATTTGGGTTTCCAACCAAATTGCACTCTGACAGCATTGCACACAGATCATTCAGATCATCGTTCATTTCCACCATATTGGCTTGTCTTTTTCCCTTGTCCTTTTTCGGGAGACGACAATCTGGGCTTTTGTGGCCAGCTTTCCCACAATTAAAGCAGTTGCCCTTGAACTTTTTCTTGTTAGAACCCTTCTCTTTTCCAGAAGGCCTCTTTCTTTTCTTGTTCATTTTCGGAGCAGCATCTTCAACGATGTTGGCCCCTTCAATTGGTGAACTCTTGCGATACCTCTTTTCAACGGTTTTGTTATCTTCCTCGATCTTGAGACGAATCACAAGATCCTCCAACTTCATTTCCTTTCTTTTGTGGTTAAGATAATTCTTGAAATCTTTCCATGAAGACGGCAATTTCTCAATCATTGCAGTTGTCGCGCCCGTTTTCGACCTCGGGGTCTGAACGGTATCCGCAACGTTGATCTTTGGCGCGGTTCCCTGGATGGAGCAATAATGCTGTTTTGAGGAGTCGCCACCTAATTAGTTAAGTGAATTAGGACACTTGATTTATTGCAATAAAAATACTGCAATTAATCTCCATTTAATGGTCTGCAAAATTAGTGAGATTCTGGATCAGAGTTCTTTATTATCCTAAAGGGAAGGGGTTAGGCACCCTTTAAGATCCGCTAACTTGCGGTTATTCGTTCAAACCTAGGTTAATTATTTATTGCCTTTTTATTCTACGTATTCTAAGCATTTTTCATAATTTATAATTAAAATAAAATGCAATACATAATAAAACTAAAATTAAATGCGACATAAAAATAAAAACTTCGTGACATCTTTTAGTCTTTTTTAGGCCTTCTGCACAAGATGATCTTCGGGTACCTGCATAAACACTTAGTAAAAGTGTTAGTAATAGAGTAAATAATTTTAAAGCAATGGCAGGAATTAATAAGTAAAGCAAAAAAAATAGATAAAGTCGTCTTTTGCACAGAGGAGGCCTTGGAAATCAGACGGGGATTCCTTCATCGGTCAATAAGTTAAAAGCAATAAAATAAATAAAACTTTCAGATCCGCGCCAAAACAGTAATAGTTTTAAACACGGAGGGCTCAGATACAAAAATATATAAAGTGGGACAGCCTAAACAAGTGCGACTGCGAGAATTCGCCCTGCCAGCGCATGTTGGTTATCCGGTGTAAGTGGAAGAAATCATCCTTGCCCAGAAAGCTTCATTTATTTTATTTTCCGTCTTTGCAACTGTGGAGGCCTCAAAAATCGACGGATAACTTTTTCATCGGCCAAACAAGTGTAGCATCTTATTCAAATCAGTAAAATACCAACAGTGTAGTATTTGTTCTAAATCAGTAAACTAAAAGTGTAGTATCCGTTCATTTGGAACAAAATCTGTTCCAATCAATTTAATAAAAATAAGACAAAATTTGCCAGAATCAGCCCACAAAATAGCGTAACAGTGGTACAATACGAAACCAGTCCGGAAAACAACCAAGAACAATAGAAACAGTGAACAACTATCTCCGAAGAACCACCAATATCCAGAATAGATATGAACACGAAAAGGAAACCAATGAGTCGATCAAAATCAGGCAACGGCTTAAGAATTCTAACCCACAGAAAATAAATAAATAAAAAATAAACCCACAGTAAAGAAAAAAAAACAAAGAACAAACTCTTAAGAATTCTAACCAAGTGATCCAAGAACTCAGAACCAGATGTACAATAAAATGATGTCATTTGTTTTTATTTCAAAGCTATTCAACCATAAGACACCCCCAATGCAGGAATGAGAAAAACCCATATCAAAATTCAAGAATTAAAGCTAACTTCTTTTATCAAAGAATAAATCACAAAACAAAAGTCAAAACTTTAAAAGATTGAACAAAACTAAAACACCTAAATGAAGAAATGAGGAAAACCCACATCAGAAATTCAGGATTCGAAAATTAAAGTTAATTTCTTTAATAAAATACTAAATCACAGAATAAAAATGAGAACTTTAACAGATTATACAAGAAAATCAATAATTACCTCAAAGAAGTCGCAAAGAATACGTTAAGAAAATGAAGAACAAGATAATATCCAACAACAATGATCTTTGGATTTTTTGGTCCTTAAAACAAAAGTACAAAGATTAAAATATCAAGTTTCAACCTCTCTTTTTCGATTTTTTTTATTTTTTCTCTTTCGGGTCCGATCTTCTTAAAATGAAGAACAAAAGGAAGATATATAAACATTAATACTCAAAAATTGGACCCCTTTCTTGAAGAACAACGGGGTATTTTATAGCTAAAACATGGCTTGAATTTTGAATTAAAGAAACAAAAAATGATGCTTTGAGCGGATTTTTGGGGTATGTGCGGCGGATTTTTGGGGATAGGGCTAGTGGACGGATTTTAAGGGTGGCGGGTGGTGTGGGCGACGTGATGGACGTGGGGCAGGGGTGTGCGACGGTATGGGGGGTGAGAGAGGAGAGGTTTTTTTTTTTTAGGTTTTGTGTTTTATGTTAGGAGGATTAGGTTTAGGGGAATTAAGGGTGAAGGGAGGGGAGTGGGCTGACAGGGGCGTTGGGCTGAAGGTTGAGGAGTTGGGCTTCGGGTTGGGGTCCGAAAATTAAGAGGGGGTTTGTTATTGGGTTTTTATTTGGGGGGAAAAAATGAAGAGTGGGGTATTGTTTTGGGGGGGGGGGGGAAATGAAAAGTGGGTTTGGGTGAAAAGTGGGTTTGGGGGGGAAATGAAAAGTGGGTTTGGGTTTGGATAGGGCTGATTCAAATTGTGTCTTGAACTGGACTGGTTTGACAAAAATGCAAGGCTGGTTAATTATTTAAAGAAAAAATTATTTAAAAAGATGCAAGATTATTTAAATGCAAATGTTGATGCAATAATACTAAAATGCAATATTTAAGAAATGTTTAATGCCTGATTAAAGTAAAAACGCGGTGCCGATTAATTATTTAAAGAGATGCAAATATTATTAAAATAAAAACATAATATTAACAAAGACATAATGCTTAATTTAAAATAAAATATGCAATGTCATTTTTTTTTTTGAAGAAATAAACATAGAATATTATGCGAAAAATGCAAAAAATGATGATTAAAATGTGAAGTCCTAAAACACATAAAATTGCAATAAATATACGAAAAACGGGTCAAAATTGACTGTCAACAGCAGCCACTTGGAATGTTTCATTCACTACCATACCTTCAGCAATAAGGTCATGGAAGATAAGTTGAAGCTCTTGAACTTGGGTTCCAACAGTTTTTCCATCAACCATTTTGTAGTCTAGGGCAACCACAAACTTCTTCAAGCAAGCATCTTCTGTCTTGTACTTCTTTTCAAGTGCACTCCATAATTCTTTGGAAGTTTTTACTGCACTGTAGACATTGTACAAGTCATCTTCTAAGGCACTTAAAATGTAGCCTTTGCACAAAAATCAGCTTTCAAGCCTCATTAACCATGAACTGGTTGTCGGGCATGTCTACGGCGAGCACGGGAGGTCCTCACCGTGAACTTTTGCAAACCAAGGGTGGTAAGCCAAAAGAACATTCTTTGCCGCCATCCTTTAAAGTTGCACCGTGAACTTCGCAGTTTCTCGCGGCATCATGCAGACGGGTTGTAGTAACCGCCGATGCAAAGATTTGCAGGTAGTTCCGCTTTCAATTGCCATTGTTTGTCATCACAAATCGACAAACTGTTTTAATTAATAAAACCAAAATAGCAATTAATTCACAGACTTCAACGATGAAGATTTTATTTCTTCAAATCGCAGTCGAATTATAAACTTGAACGATGAAGATTTTATTTCTTCAAATCGTAGTATTTTTATGAAACTTTAGTATTTCAACGAAGTTTTTATATCTTCGAGTCAGAATACTAATATTCATATGGAGTAGAAAACTACACAAGTTTTAATCTACTTAAACAGAACGATGAAGTTTTTATATTCTTCAAATCGTTGCAACAAATATCATACACAACGGTGAAGATTTTATTTCTTCAAACCGAATCAATTTTGATAACAACAAATATAATACACAACGGTGAAGATTTTATTTCTTCAAACCGAATCAAAATTGATAGTAACGAAGTGTAGTAGATTGTATGTTGTATACTTGATGAAGTTTTTATATCTTCAAATCAAGTATCCAAATGAGTAGAAAGTTATGAAAACTTTAATCTCAACCGGAGTAGAAAATCCGAAGATTTTAGTCTCCAAACAACATACAAGAAAAACACTTCTTCTTTTTTTCTTTCTGAAAAAAAAACACTTTTTTTTTTCTTTTGGAAAACACTTTTTTCCTGGACTTTTAATATTCCAACGAAGTTTTTATGTCTTCAAGTTAGAATATGAAATCTCATACGGAGTAGAAAACCACACAGGTTTTAATCTCCAAACCAGGATACAGATTAAAATAAAATAAACGTAATTTCCTTAAGATTGTTGGTGTAATAATCTGTATTTGGCTAAATAATGTTTCAAAATAATCTGTTAATCACTTAGTGAAAAATATAACATTAATGAAACAATAAACGAAAACAGAATCTGTTTTTGGAAAATAATTTCAGAATGTAATCGAGCCCACTTAGTTCAAAGTGTGTCCTTAAGAAAATTATTCCCACACAAGATCGAGGTTAACGGAATATCGCCTCCCAGGATAGAACGATTATCTTACCAGAATAGTAGTACTCCAAATTCCGGTAGCAGCGAACCACTCAACGGCAGTATATCACACAGAATGAAAAATATTTTCGACTTGAATATGAAATTCAGAATGAACAAATTGAATTAATAAATTCTTGGAATAATCAAGAATTTATAGTGTTGGAGGTACTGATTCTGAATGGTTGCAACCGGACGGGTCGGGTCGGGTCGCGGGTCGATCCGTTTGGATTTGTTTTTAATTAATTAATTAATTTAATTAAAGAAACGTTTGTCCAAAAATATTATCAATCAATTCGAATCCGAAGCCGAGCGACGACGGCGCGAGGGGTCCTTGCCCTCTCAACCCTTTTAGCAGCTAGAGAAGGTGTAATGTAATATATACACCTCTCTTTCCTTCTCATTTTTTGATGTGGGACAAAAGAGCATTTTCCCTTTAATTTTCATTCCATCATTTCCCATTCACCAATATCAAAACCCAACAGTTTTGAATGGTATTATCGTAATCCATCTTTCAATAAGGGACTTCCCATTTTTAGAATACATAGATAGATATATGATTGAAAACTAAGTATATTAAATCATATACCATAAGAACCAAAATCAGAATTCATCAATAGTTTGACGGACCAAATGAGTTAAAGATTTGGAACCAAACACAGTTAACGGAAACCACTGAATAAGTTTCTTCGACTTGAATAGGATTAAAACCTAAGTCAATAGCAGCAAAAGCAAATGTTGATGGATAATGAACAGGCCACTTTTCTCTAAAAATAAGATGATTTTAATCATCCCAGAGACCCAGACACTGAGCCTACTAAACAAAGCCATAACGAAACCATCTAAAAAAAACTAGAAATACAATTTCTCACACAATTATTGGATATATAACACAAAAACAATGTGAGACCTTGCTTATCAGTAGGTGAAAAAACCTCATAGTTCTCCCATTACCCATGGGCCAAACGATGAGTTTCTCACTCAAGTTTTGGAGATCAAAAACGCTGAGCTAATGTCTACTTTCAAGATTAGTTAAATATCAAACTTTCATAACCCACAAGAAATCAACCAAGAAAATATAAACAGAGATGGAGAAGTTCATGATTTATATTGCTGGACTGAATGCAATTTGCAAGTTCTTGTTTATCGAAAATGTTAAGCTTGATGATGTAAACGAATGTACATAGAAAGAAAATGGTCAATGAAAGAAATCTAGTAATGTTTCACTCGCCCATTCACCTCCGAGACTTCACGATCCACCATTGCAGTACTGCACGCTGTTACGAACAGTTCCATTGCCATTGTGTTTCATGTTTCCATGAGGCAAGCCCCATATGCGAATAGTACGATCATCGCTTGCTGATGCGAGCATATGAGGATTTGCTGGGTTCCAACTAACACAGTTGACCGTCCCAGAATGTCCACCCAACTCCCCAATGACTTGTGATGTGCATTTGTGCCATATATATATCTGAAATATGGTATTAGATCAAGATCAAATTCTCTCTGGGATATAACTTTGAGAAAATATCCTCTCCAGGATAATAAAGATGTCAAAGCACATTAAACAGAGAAATAAAAGCAGGACATTGTCATCTTTGGGAGCAGAAGACAGAGGCCAGAACGACCTTACTTTTTGATCGTTCAAGAAAAGGAACTTGGAGTTGTGTCCAAATAACAAATCTCTAGCAAGATTCATTTCGACCCATCACAGTTCTTAGGGATGTCAAATGGACGGACTGGGCTGGATTTGGACGGGTCAAAAAGGGGCTGAGTTAATAAATAGGCGGGTCATTACTTGGGCTAAAATGGGCTCAAAAGCAGGTCATAACCCAACCTGCCCAATTCTTATTAAGTTCTAATTTCTTTGTTTGTTCTTTTATAATATATTAAACACCTAATAAAACTATGTTTTTCTATATTATAGCTATTTATAACATATCAAACTAAAAAATGTCTTTTTGAAAATATCTTGACAAGCTTTCTATCGATCAATTTGGATTACATATCAATCCAATCAGGGCTACTTATCAGCCCAACTTTTAGATGAGTTGAGCTAATAAATGGGTAGGTCAATAACCGGTCCAAACTTGAATGGGTTGGGCGGATCATGTTTTCATGGGCTAATTTTGCCACCCCTAATAGTTCTCAATCATCTCATGGCACCGCGCGTGGCTGAACCGCCTACTATGGGAGGAAGCTAATTCACATAGAAGAATTAGGGTGTCCTACATCTCTTTGCTGATGCAAATAATGTAAGAACCAAACAAGATATGGGATTGAAAGAAAGAATAGGAAAGAGGGTAGTAAATGTGTTAGTACAAGATCCAGTATATCACTAAGTATTTCTGTGATCTCTGCCCAGTAATCAGGAAAGAAAAAAAACTTTTTACTGGTATATGTTTACATCTGATACAAATTTTCAGTTTTCAGATTTTGTGTTAATAACCAGGCAGCTCATGTGCACCACTGGTATAAAACCTCCATTACAAAATGAGAATAATATGTGGTCATGAAAAAGATGCATTTGTGGTCAAAAGACTATCCGAGTAGAATTGTCAAATTGCCTGAATATGAAAATAAGCATACAAATCATAATAACAAAAAGATTGGGCTAAGTACCTGTGAATTCTCACTCCCACTGGCAATGAAAGATTGATTTATTCCACCAAAGCAAGACCGTACGACGAAGCGTTCTCGTTTATGCCCTTTATATATGGCTAAAAGTCTTATACTCCCATCTATCCTCCAAAGATGTATTTCTTCGTTCCAAAGACTTACCAATATATATCTATTGTCTGCGGACAATACAAATGAAGTTATTGTTTGATCCTCCTGAATTATTTGCTCTTCATTTGATTCCAATCCAAATAATAGTATCATATTATCTCTACAAACAGAGACCATGTGTTTCCCATCACTTGTTATTGCCAAATCTGCTATTCTACTAGTCCGATAGCCTTTCCAACACTCCAGCTCTTTCCCTTCAAGATCCCACATGCTAATGCTTTTGTCAGTCACGCCACAAAATATCCTTTTGCCATCTGGAGCCCATCCACACGAGATCAAACCAAGACCATTTTTCGAGTAAATATGTATACATTCACCGGAGTTTACATCCCACCGTCTAACAACCTCCTCTACTCCACAAGTAAGAAGCTGACTGTCATCAGGGCCCCACGACATATAGGACACAGGTTTCTGGTGACCAGAAAATCGGTGCTTCAAGCAGAACCTCCCATTCAACTTCACCTGCTAAAGGGCAAATAATTGATTGGTGAACTTAAATCTTCATTCAATGAGATAAACAGTCCAATTTCTTTCGGTGGCCAATTTACAAGATAGCCACTAAATGTATAGGTTATGTATATAAAGTATAATTATACATAATATACATATTGTATACATAAATATACATATAATATACATAATCAGTATATGTGTGTGTATATTTTACTAGCACCCGTAATTAATTTCAGCCGACGTGCCAAAAATGAAAAAAGCCCTCATTATCCTATCATAAAAATTATATTTTCAACAATAACAGCTCACCTTTCCCGTACTTACTTTAGCCAGTAAATGTTGGAATCATTTATCTAATACTTATTAGCCGTACTTATTTTAGCATGACTTAGTACTTTTAGATTATGATCATTTTTATTATGGTGGTGGAATGGTACAGTTCAAGAAAAGGTGGAAGCGAAGAAAGTGGCGTATACAAGACTGGCAACAGCGAGGATGAGATGGAGAAGTGGACGAATAGGAAATTGTATAAGATGGCGAGGAAGGAGGCAAAGCTAGCGGTCACGGCGGCGAAAACGGCGGCTTTCGAACGCCTATACGTTGAATTGGAGGAAAAAGGCGGGGAGAAGAAGTTGTACAAACTAGCCAAGGCGAGAGAGAGGAGGCCCGCGACTTAGATCAAGTGAGGTGCATCAAGGACGAGGATGGCAAAGTACTGTGGAGGACGCGCATATTAGGCAGAGGTGGCAGTCCTACTTCCATAAACTCTTGAACGAAAAAGGAGATAGAGACATTGTGTGGGAAGATCTGGAGCATTCGGATAGGTACCGGGATTTCGGGTATTGTATAAGTATTAAGATTGAGGAGGTTAAGGGTGTCGTTCCCAGGATGCACGGGGGAAGAGCGATCGGGCCGGATGAGATCCAGTTGATTTTTGAAAAAGCACAGGCTAGGGCAGGCTTGGAGTGATTGACTGAGTTGTTCAACGTCATTTTAAGACGGCGACAATGCCCGAAGAATGGAGGTGGAGTACCATGGTTCCTATGTACAAGAACAAAGGTGATATCCAAAGTTGCAACAATTATAGAGGTATCAAGCTGCTGAGCCACACTATGAAAGTTTGGAAAAGGGTCGCACGCTGATTCATACAATGCGCCGCCCGCTCTTGTATTTGTAATAACTTGTCTTGAATTCAATTAAATGTTGATGGAAAAGGAGATGAGGGTGTGAAGAGGCGTGTCTATTTTCGAGAACCAGTTTGGATTCATGCCGGAGCGTTCGACTACAGAGTTCATCCATCTCATTAGGAGGTTGGTAGAACTGTATAGGGAAAGGAAGAGAGACTTACATATGATTTTTATCGACCTCGAGAAGGCATACGATAAAGTCCCTAAGAAGGTTCTCTGGAGATTTTGGAGGCTAAAGGTGTACCAGTGACGTACACTAGGGCAATCAAGGATATGTATGATGGAGCTAAGACCAGGGTACGGATAGTAGGAGGGGACTCGGAGCACTTTCCTGTGAGGATGGGGCTACACCAGGGATCAGCCCTTAGTCCATTCTTATTTGTCTTGGTGATGGATGGACTGGCGCGATAAATACAAGGGGAGGTGTCATGGTGTATGTTATTCGCAGACGATATAGTCCTGATTGATGAGACTCGTAGTGGGGTGAACGCTAAACTGGAGGTTTGGAGACAGACCCTGGAGTCTAAAGGGTTTAGGCTGAGTAAACCAAGATAGAATACTTGGAGTGCAAGTTCAGCGGTGAAAGCGACCGTGAGACAGGCGTGGAAGTGAGGCTTGAGACTCAGGTCATCCCGAATCAAGAAAGCTTCAAGTATCTCGGATCTATTATTCAAGGGAATTGAGAGATTGATGATGATGTCACACATCCTATTGGAGCAGGATGGATGAAATGAAGGCTTGCGTCTGGAGTCTTGTGCGACAGAAAACTGACACCAAAGCTAGAAGGCAAATTTTATATGGTAGTGGTTAGACCAACTATGTTGTATGAGGCAGAGTGTTGGTCAGCCAAGATGTCGCACACCCAAAGGATGAGAGTGGCGGAGATGAGGATGTTAAAATGGATGTGTGGGCACACGAGGCAGGATAGAATTAGAAATACAGATATTTGTGCTAGAGTGGAAGTGGCCTCGGTGGAAGATAAGATGCGGGAAGCGAGGTTGAGGTGGTTTGGGCATGTGCGGAGGAGAGACACAAATGCCCCAATGCGGAGGTGTGAGAGATTGGCTATGGACGGGTTCGGAGCGGTAGAGGCAGGCCGAAGAAATATTGAGGAGAGGTGATTAGACGGGACATGGAGCAGGCGAGACTTACTGAGGACATGACCTTAGATATGGGTTTGTGAAGGGCACATATTAGGGTAGAAGGGTAATACATAGTTGAGCGTAGTTCAGCTTACGCCGACAACCTGGTAAGGGTAGGGTTATTACGATAGGCATGTCTAGCATATTATACGAATAGGTGTAGTGTTGCTTTAATAGTCTTATGTAGCCTTATACGCTCCTTAATGTACTTGACTTATTTTATTTATCTGTGTAATTACTGATTACTTTTCAGGATGCGCCACCATGGCGTATTCGAGTTTGCTATTAGCATTGTTTTACTGCTTTAAATCTTTAACTTTTTGATCGGGCCTGACCTTTTTCTGTTTTTGTTTTTGCTTGTCCTGAGCCGGGGTCTCTCGGAAACAGTCGATCTACCTACCAAGATAGAGATAAGGTTTGTGTACACTTCACCCTCTCCATACCCCACGTCGTGAGATTGAACTGGGTATGTTATTGTTGTTGCAGTATTTGTTTTATGTGATTTCATTATCTTTCTTTTTTTTATATTTTAGTACAATATCATCACTCATATCACATTGTGTTATTTTCTTAAAAAACACCTTAGATAATTGTATCTTACTAGGATTAGAGAAATATTTGGAGCACAAGTTATATGATTTATCGAAAAAACCCAACATAATTGGTTTGGTATTTGAAAAACTTGAACCAACCCGGTCTATGTACACCCCTAGTAGTCTGCCCATAGGCTAGCACTTGCCAACTTTGCATAGGTTATCATTGCATTGGTCATCGAGGATGGAGGCAAAAGAATGTGATCGCCTTTGTCCACGAGCTTTTCTATTTTTTGGGCTATATCTTTCCCTGATTGGGAACTTTTCTGGGATGACAATAGTTCTTCTAATCCCTTACAAGGATGCAACTCAAAAGATACTCCATAACCAAATATTTTGTTTATTTATATAGTAGCTCCGTCTTCCACCACCTACGACATACATTACTAGAGTTCGCATAGCTTCATGTAGCACCCGCCGTTGATTCAGAAAGAAAATAGGAAAGCTAGCAAGTGCGATTACGAAAAAGAAAGAACTTGGCATTGTTAAGAGTTCTAGAGAGGAAGAGGAGCTACTCGCTCTATTGATTTATCTGTTACGAAAATCGACGAAGGACTTTCTACTGTCATACTAAAGATACGTCAGGGGAATCTACAAAAAAAAACATTCATTTGCGGCACTGCATGGGAAAGTGAAGCAAAAACAACACTATTTTTTTCTGAAATTATTAGTTAAAGAAAAAAGATAAAAGTCATGCAAGAGAATTATGGCATCAAATGCAGAACAGAGAAGAAATTCAACAGAAAAGAAGTAATATTTTCATTAAAATAAATAAAGGATATAACAAGCAATTGTCAAGAGGACTTTTGATAAAGCAAAAATCTATTGAGCAATATTTAAGAGAACTTAAAGTTACCTCCCATATAATAACGGAACAATCGGCAGATGATGAGGCTAAGTACTTCCCATTATGAGAGAACTGCAAAAACCAGACTTCATCTTTGTGTTCTTGTAATATCTGGTGTATTGCAAACAATGAAGAAATGATTAGAGCTCAACGTGATCAACTAACTCTTCTCTTTTTTCTTTTATTTTCAACTTTTAATAATTGATCTAAACCCCTTCATTCTCAAAAAAAAAAAAAATCTAAGCCCTTCTACCAATCATAGTCAAGTCAATTATATCATTGTTAAAAGAAGAAAACCCCAAATACATGTGCATGCTTTCTTTTTGATATCTATGGAAGAATCAACAATCCACTTTTGCAGGTAACCTTCAAATCTAAAACATCTAAAAGATGAATAAAAAAATGACGGAAAGAAGGGTAAGAACAATGAGTGGATATTGGACTAGGTAGAGGAAAACAAAAACTTAATGAAAATGGAGAGAAGCAAATAAGAGGACGAAGCGTGTCTCGGTCCTAAACTAAGCCTTATAAAAAAAAAAAAAAAAGGGGGCAGCTCAGTGCACTAAGCTCCCGCTATGCACTAAGCCTTATATCACGATAAAATTTGAGAATCTTCAAACCTTATGCTCATGATTCTGAAAGTACTAATATAAATTGACCACTCCCTCCGTTTCAATTTATGTGTCTTACTTTCCTTTTAACTTGCTTCAAAAAGAATGCCACTTTTATTTTTAGTATGTTTTTAATTGCATGGCATGTTCAAGACTCAAAGAATACTCTTGGTATGCATAACACCTCTAGTTTAAGATCAGAAGATTCAAAAGCCTTTACATTCTTAAACTCCGTGCCTAGTCATACTAAGACGCATAGAATGAAACATAAGGAGTATTTTCATGTTGTAACAAAACAAGATATTGTGTAATTTTCATCCTTAGACAATGTACACGTGAAATTCTTGTTTACTGTATGAATCTTAGAGTTTCACATTTATTCCAGCAAAGGCCCAGGACTATCACCGGGAAAAAAAGGGCAGCCCGGTGCACTAAGCTCCCGCTATGCGCAGGGTCCGGAGAAGGGCCGGACCACAAGGGTCTTGATGAAAGGGATATTATAGTATTAAAGAAGAAATATAGGATGATCATAGGGATGACAGCAATATGTCTAGACTTCTATCACAGCCACAAAAAAGAAGTTGAAACTTGATGAATTCTAGTTATTCCTGACTGTAGTAAAATTTTACAATACAAGCTTGAATTTGACCACCACAGTGATAGCCTTATATATATTCTTGTACTTGCTAAACTAGAAAATAGGGAAGACATTGTTGACACAATGACGGCATAATTAAATACGGAATAAACCAAAATTTTACACAATAGAAAGCACAAACTTGGAACTTGATCAACACATCACCTGACACCTATCACTGAAATAAACTTAAACACAGATGGAATAAGTTATCAGGTAACTATTAAGGGTTTTTTCATTTTTGGTCCGCCGGCCAAAATTAATTACAGGAACTAGCCAAAATATACAAAACCTATACTGATTATGTATATTATATGTATAATTTGTGTATAAAATATGTAAATCATGTGTAAAAAAAAAGGGCAGCCGGTGCACTATGCTCCCGCTATGCGCAGGGCCCGGGGAAGGGCCGGAGCACAAGGGTCTGTTGTACGCAGTCTTACCTTGCATTTCTGCAAGAGGTTGTTTTCACGGCTTCAACCCATGACCTCCTAGTCACACGGCAGCAACTTTACCGGTTACTCCAAGGCTCCCCTTCATGTATATCATATGTGTATTTTATACTTAATAGTTAATATACAAAACGTATACATTTGCGGGCTATTATTCTTTTGAGAGGTCCAAAAATGTAGTTATCCTGACTAATAATGCAATTAACTCACAACCAATCCTGAAATGATAGTGCTTGCAGGTTAAACAAGCATCAAGACTCAAATGTGATCTAACCTGCAAAGTTCGAGATGGAATCTGATCTAGTGCACACTCGTGATCAGTGAGCAACGACATTTCAGTGGCTAATGAGTTGTGATACATACAAGATTCTAGTTGCAACTGAAGGGCCTGTTCAACAAGATGGATCAATCTTTTTTCAGGAATCATAACTGAAGTGGGAAGCAGCCTTTGCATTTCTTCTAGTAGCTTTGTCCTTGATTTTATTTTCACAACCTGTTGTGAAGGTGATACAATGCATAACGAAAGCTCGCGTACTCTATTGTTATTTATGCAAAGAGGTGCAATCTCAGTCCTCAATGTCTTCAAAGCATGCATGATTTTTTCTCTGTCTAACAGTTCAAAGAACTTCTGCTCCAGTATCACAAAAGATGCAAACTTCACAATGTTTTCATCCACAAGACCAATTTTATGCAATGTGGCAACACTTTCATCCCATTTCCCGTCAAGGATTTGCTGCATGAATATATTTACTGGAGAGGGGTGCAAAGGTATCCCCGATTCTTCCTCTAGATACGCCCCAGCCTTCTTATAACCAAGAGAATATAATGAGTCAGCTATGATCCGAACAAATTCAACTTTCTTGACTACTCCTTTTGTACCAACAATCCCATCGTCCCCTTGAACTTTCAGAGGACGAGCCATTGAGCAACTTGCAGGATCCCTAAAAAATGTCCCGTTCGAACGATCTGCTGATCCTCCAAATGATATTTTCACACGTTTTGAGAGTGGTTCGTCATCCTCTGCGCCTCCCATGAAATATATATCTCAGTCCATTTGCATAAAACGGATCTGAGAGTTGAGATCCGATCTCAATTCTTCAAAGGAAAAAACACGACTACCTGCATAACACCAGGAAAGGAAAGAACATACAATCAATAAAGTTGGGAAAAGCAAAATAAGTAAAAACTTAAAAGTAGGGGATTACTTGCTTAAATGAATCCAAGATATGAAAAAATGAAATGGAGAGGGAGACGAGGGCGGAGAGGGAGAGGGAGACGGGGCGGAGAGGGAGAGGGAGAGTGGGGCGGAGAGGTAGAGGTGAAAGACACAAACTGAATTTAACAAGAGCATAGGTTTTAAAACATCTCATATTCACATCATCTTTCAATCTAATATATACTAAACAGTTTTGTATACACTCTCAAAACCTAAGTTGCTTGGACTCGGGTACGAGTACCTGATATGGGGTGCGGATCTAAGACGGATTCTCATCACATAAATTCAAGGATTCAGGGATATGGATCCAAGTGTGAATACGGGTGATGGGATACGGCCAATAAATGTATATTACGACATATAAAGTACATATCTCGATTAATTATAGCTATTAAACTAAGACTAAAAAAAAATTATAAACACAAAATAGTTTATTCATAAAATATCTCGTGTAATAGGAAAACATGCTAATACTTTATATAACTATATATATGACATAATCCCAACAACCAAACCAAATACCCAATCAATCTATACTTCTCGGTCATAGATGTAATCAAAGCACCCAAGGTAAGTTGCCCAAATCAGGTGTGGATCCCACACCCATGTCATGTCGACATAAGTGTGGAAAGGATTTTGAAGAGTCCGGGTAACATAGCTCAAAACAGTCCAATGCTGCCAGTTACAAATGGCAAAGAGCCTCCCAACTATCGCCTACCCCCACATAAGTTTGCAATTAAGGAGATTTACTAAATAAAATGCCGTTACAAGACCAAACAACTTTTCTTGACCGTGTGACATACCAGCAATTGTTCCTTATACATAATGGTTCTCCTTGCTTAAGTCAAAATTGAATGAGAGCATTGGAGCTGTGTACAAAGCAATAACAAGAGAAATGGATCCGTATACAAGGTTAAAATATTGTATTCAAACACCTACGAGGGTGAGACGAGAGAAAGAAAGAGGGTGGGAGGAGACTGAATTAAATGCTTAATCAACATAGCCTAAATCGGGCATTCGGATTTCACTATTTAAAAAATAATCCAAATATATATATTTGAACAACTTGCATATTTCTTTCCTTCCACAGATACTGAACAACTTGCATATTTCTTTCCTTCTACAAATCCACGTAAAATGAAAGGCCCACTTTTACTCTCTTTTCTATTTTCTTTTTTTTCTAATTAAATTCGACAACATAGATTATTTTTTCCTTTTTGGGGATAAAGTCTAATACATAGATTCTTTTCTTACTTGAACAAGTTCTCATACATAATTCTTCACTCTTTTTTTGTGTTCATAATCAGCCCTTGGGTTATCAGCCGCAAACAGGTGGCATTCCCATTTATTGCAGTCTCCCAAGCCAGAATAAGAAACTAGATGCAAATAAATAAACCTCAATTCCTTCCCCTAAAAGAGAATACGAAAATAAGGTGTATGTTTGAGTTATCCTTCCATCAAGCTTGGACATCAGTATCTCCTCCTCACTTCCTATCCTCTAAGCAGGGGCTAATGAATTCTTAAGCTACACCATCCAAGATGTTAAACTATCTATCTTAAAATAGTAAAAGAAAACAAAAGCATCCAAAGTTCATTAGCCACTTTCAACTTGTCAGGTCATTGAAAGCTTAACATGTTAGGGAGAGAACATTTTAATTTTTTTCAATAAGGCCTGCAACACGTCACCTCACTTGTAGACATGATTCTTTCCCTTAGGCCAAGCAGGTTACAACAACAACATACCCAGTGTAATCCCACAAGTGGGGTCTGAGGAGGGTAGTGTGTACGCAAACATTACCCCTACCTTGGGAGGTAGAGAGCAGGTAAAAAACATGTTTTATTTATGAGTGCCAGACTCAAACCCATGACCTTTGCTTGCTCCAATAACATGTTGAAATGTGTGTACCACCTCTTTAAGAAAATTGAAATTATTAGAGACGAGGCTTTTGTATGTGTCTATTTATGTTTGCAACAATGACTAAATTCTCAATAATCATGCTCCTCTAGTTTCCAGTTCCATCTAGTATCACATGCTAAATAACTTAACTTTCACTCCACTCGAAGGTCAAAAACAAATCCACACCAGCTACTGCAATGGCTAGTGATCAGACTATAGATATTTGATGAGGAGCTAACCAAACAATCCAACAAAAGATTGGTTTTATTTTTATAACTGTGGTGTCCAGGCCAGCTTACGCGCACCTCGATTAATTTCACGGAATATCTACCACCTCTAACCCAGATACCAGGTAACTTTGCCCACCAAAGCTAGGACGGATGAAAATAAATCACCTAATATTTTTGTCACTGCTGGGATTTGAAACAATCCAACATTCACTTCATCGAACTTCTTAAAATCTATGGTCAGAAAAGGCTCACACATTGTAGTTTCTAGTTCATTAAGGTAAATAAGTTGCCAGAGGCGAAAGCAAGATTTGAAGTTTATGGTTCCTACAACGACCTTAAATTAATACTAAGGTCAAACCTCTCAATAGTAGTCATCCTCTATAACAACGGTTCACTATAACAGCCAAGTTTGTTTTGGAACTTACTTTCATATTATGTTACATTATATGGTCTTTATAACAACATTTCGCTATAGCAGCCAAAAAAATCGGAACAAACTATGTCGTTATAGTGAGGTTTGATTGTATAAATATTTAGTAGAGTTTAATATTTATACAAGGTCTTAGCAACAGCTACCGGATTCACGTGAACCCAGTATCGGCCTCTAGATCCGCTCCTACTCTAATGGACTATTATGCCTCAACTGGGAACTAGAAAGGAATGGCTTTACAAATCCTCAATATCCATTCCGCTCCATTCAATCCCATCTCTATGACATTAATAAGTAAACTTTTTATTGACTATTATGCGTTAATCGGAACTAGAAAGGATCGACTTTACGAATCCTCTATATCCATTCCGCTCCATTCAATCCCATATCTATGACATTAATGAGTTAACTTTTTGTTTCCCATCTAATTCAACTTGAAACACATCTACTCTATACAATCCCCTAAAGTTCCAAATTGGCATAACACAACTAATTTAAGTTCTTAGTCAACAAACAGATTACAGTAATCACACATAATCCAAATTAGTAAAGAGCCAAATTACATATAATCCAATAACAGTTGCACCAAACTCACCCATATCTATAATCAAGAATCAAACAAAACCCAACTCAAAAATTAAAAAAAAAAAATAATAATAATTACCACAAAAAGTATATCAATAGATTTGTGTGATATCTTCAATACCCAGAAATGATTTAAGGTTTCAGATCAAAATGGGTATACAAAAGTAACTGAATTTATAATGGATAAACCCAAATTGAATTATTACTTTTTTTAAATAAAGATTACTTTTTTTCCCTTATTTGAGTATATATTAGATGAGTAACCAAATATGGATTTAAGAGGGAATAAAAAAGATATATTAAAAAAAGGTAAGGAGAAATATGTATGACTAACTGTTGTAACTTGTAAGCTGTGTTGTTAATGGCGGTTTCAGTTGATTGTTGTGAAGAAAATATGGTGGAGAAGATTTGTGTGTGTGTGTGTGTGTGTGTGTGTGGGTATTTATATTGTGCTTACTAAGTATCAAAATGAAAAAAGTATAACCAACAAAGGGTTGAGGTACAATGGCAACTACTCTACTGCTTCACGAGTTGAGGTACAATGGGACTTTTACATTCACAAATTTAATCGGGAAACCAAAAAAAATGAAAAAGTTTACTAGTAATATTGGAATAGTATTTGCGTGGTTCAGTAAACCACCTCTAAGAGGAAACGTATAGTACTGAATTTCTTTAAAAGAAAATTTATATATTAAACATCTAGTAATAAGTTGGAAGACAAGATGGTCGACTCTTCAATCCGAAGGTTGCGAGTTCGAGTCACCAACAAAATAAGGAAAGCTTCTGGGGGAGAGGAGAAAACAAAAAGAAAAGTACAAGTAGGAACAAATTGTGAGAATTAGTGTATAAGCAGTAAAGACGTAAGCTTTGTGAACATTTAAACTTGGTAAATATGTATTTGTATCGGGTGTTTAACATCAAACTCATAGAACTTATTATAATTATTTAATTTAATGAAATGAATATATATATATATATATTATGGTTAAGTGATGTTATTGTATATTGACTATATTCTACATATGGCATGAATACATTGATTTGGTATAAACACTTGGGTGTGCTCGATATGGAAAAAAATATTTTTCACGTTTTTATGGAAATGTGTTCTTGAAAAATAAGTGAATTTCTTACTTATTTTCTCATTTTTGATTGGTTAGCAGAAAATATTTTTTTGAAAATTACCACTCAAGCCCCACCAACTCCACCACCCACCCTCCATCCTCCACCACCAAATCAAATTCCACCCATACCCAACCACCACCCTCGAACGTACTTCATTCTCACCCGCCCCTACCCCACACCATTGTTCCATCTAACCCACCTATTCCCCTCTCAAATTTGTATTTCATATATTTTATTTTACTTTTATAAAAAATAATTTCTTACCCCTACTCCTCTTGCCCCCTCCCCAATAACAACCCACCCACACCAAATTTAATCACGTATTTTTTTTATTTTTTTTATAAAAAATTATAAAAATAAAATAAAATATATGAACTAGAAAATTCGGGAGGGGTAGGGGTGCTGGATGGGGGGTAATTGGTGGGTGGTGTAGAAAATAAAAAAAAAATCTTTTTAAAAACAAAATTAATTTTTTTTTGGAGGGTGTCGGGGTCACGGGAGGGTGGGTGGGTTCGAAGCGGAGGTGTAGAAAGCAAAAAAAATTACAAAAAAAAAAAATTATGGAAGAGGAAGGTTACTCATGACCGGCCAAGAATTAGATGGGGAGGTCTAACTGAGGTCAAAGCCCAAAAGATGAAAGAGAAGTTGGCGGCTATGGGAGCTTGGGGGAGTAGTGGGGATGCATATAGTATGTAGATCAGGACAACGCATCAAGGAAGCGGCTAGAGAGGTACTAGGGGTCTTGAGGGGCAACTCAGGTGGACATAAAATGGACTGGTGGTGGAATGGAGAGGTCAAAGGAAAAGTAGAAGTCAAGAAAGTTGCTTATGCGACGCTAGTGCAAAGTGTTGATGAAGAGGACAAGATGAAGAATAATGAGAGGTATAAGGTAGCGAAGAAGGAAGTTAATCTAGCGATCATGACAACTAAAATAACAGTTTTGAGCACTTGTATGAAGAGCTTGAGTGCAAAGGTGGGGATAAGAAGTTGTATAGACTCGCCAAGATGAGAGAGATAGAGAGAGGAAGTCTCGCGACCTGGATCAAGTAAAGTGTAATGACGAAGTGTTAACAGAAGAAGCACTTATTAGAAGAAGAAGGTATACGTACTTCCATAAGCTTTTGAATGAACAAATGGATAGGAAAGGGAGTTAGATTATTCTGAGAGTCGTATAGACTTTGGATATTGTAGGTTTATAAAGGTTGCAGAGGTTATTGGGTGATTCGTAAGATGAAAAATGGAAGAGCAATCGGGCCAGATGAGATGGAGTACAATGGTCTTGTTGTACAAAAACAAAGACGATATTCAAAATTTCAATAATTATAAGAGTATTAAGTTGCTAAGCTACATTATGAAAGTCTGGGAGAAGGTGGTCGAGATGAGGATGAGGAGGGATGTGTCGATATCCGATAACTGATTCAGATTCATGTCGGGGCGATTAACCACATAAGTTATTCATCTTGTCGAAAGATTATTATAGCAGTATAGGGACAAAAAGAGAGACTCATACATAGTGTTCATTGATTTAGAGAAGGTATATGATAAAGTTCATCGGGAGGTCCTGTGGAGATGTTTGGAGTCTAAAGGTATGTTTGGGCCTACATCAAGGCAATTACGGACATGTATAAGGGTGCCAAGACCAGAGTTAGGACAGTGGGAAAAGACTCTGAAATACTTTCCGGTAGTGATGGAGTTGCATCAAGGATCAGCCCTTAGCCCGTTTCTATTTATTTTGGTGATAGATGAATAGACACGACATACTCAAGATGAGGTGTCGTGGTGCATGAAATTTGTAGATGACATAGTTTTGATTGACAAGACACACAGTGGAGTTAACGATAGGTTGGAAGTTTGGAGAACGGACTTAGAATCTAATGATTTCAGGTTAAGTAAGACTAAGACGGAGTATATGGAGTGCAAGTTCAGTGATGTGTCACATGAAACAAATGTGAAAGAGAATATTGAGGCACAATCTATACCAAGGAGGAAGGTTCATGTATTTTGGTTTCATAATATAAGGTGACGGGGAAATTGACGGTAATTTTGCACATATTGAAGCAGGGTGAATGAAATGAAGGCTCACCTCGGATGTGTTTTGTGATAACAAGGTGTCACCTAATCTAAAAAGTAACTTATACAGAGTGGTGGTTAGACCAACGTTGTTGTATGTGGCAGAATGATGGCCAATCAAGAACATTCACATTCAGAAGATAAAGGTAGCAGAGATGAGGATGCTCAGATGAATATGTGGTCATACTAGGAGAGATATAATTAGAAACGAAGTTATATAGGACAAGGTTGGAGTGACCTCCATGGAGGACAAGATGAGAAAAGCGAGACTAAAATTGTTTGGCCATGTGAAGAAGATGTGTGAGGATGCTCAAGTTATGAGGTGTGAGAGATTGACGATAGCAAGAGTTAGGCGAGGTAGAGGTAGGCCGAAGAAGAATTGGGGGAGATAATTAGACAGAACATGGCACAATCCAACTGACTGGGGATATGACCCTAGATAAAAAGAATTGAAGGTCGAGGATTAGAATATAAGGTTAGTAGGTAGTCTAGTTTTGTCGTACTGCGAGTGAGAGAGGTAGGGTATCACCTCTTCATCTCCTCTTCTTTTATGTGTAGTATTACATAGGTTTCAGTGGATCCATATTCTTATTTGTGTATTACTATGTGTTGTTTCATTTATTTTTTATCGTGATATTTTGTTATCTTATTTTCCTTAAATTTCTGCATTGGCTATGTTTCTTTTGAGCCGATGGTCTATCGGAAACAACCTCTTTACCCCACAAAAATAGAGGTAAAGTCTGCGTAGATCCTACCCTCCCCAGACCCCACTGGTGAAATTACATTGGGTATGTTGTTGGTGTTGGCACGGGGAGTGGGGGTGCATAGGGTGGTGGGAGTGGTTGTGGTTTGGTGGAGTGAATGGTTGGGGGGGGGGGGTGGATGGTGGTAGAATAGTTGGTTGAATGCAGACTTGTTTTCCCTACTTTCATTAGAAAAGTCATTTTTCTCATTTTCAATGAACTTGTTTTCTTAGAAAATATTTTTCAATTTTTTTGACTAAATCAACATAAGAAAATAGAAAAATATTTTTCTCCATATCGGACACACCCTTGGTTTGCATAAATTTGTTTAAGCTTTAAAATTATGATAATATGGCATATTATGTGAGTAATCATATAGGACAATTAGTAAAATCTATTATAAAGTTATACTGAAGTGTCATGACTTGTATTGTGTATGTCATACTTTGAAATATATGTTTCCTGTAGCTTTGAAACAACACTTAGATTGAATATACTATAAAATCATCTCTGATTTGTCATGGTTTGCGCATAACGTTTTTGAAATATATTTTTCTCCTGCTATGTGATTATGAATATCTTATGGGATGTGGGAGTAATCTATAGATACATTATTGCTTTATAATTCACTGTAGTTTGATTTCTGCTGCTATGTATTCTTTAGTGTATTTTGTTTAGCTTATTTAGTTGTATTAGTTAATGCTCCTTTTTGTTCGAATACACTTTATACTGCTTTAATTCTTTATCTGATTCTGACCGTTTCTCTTGCGTTACTATTGCTTTACTCTTGTTTTGCTTCGATTGTCTTGTGATTATGTTTTGTCTTAAGTCGAATGTTCCGGAAACAACCGCTCTACCTATCAAAGTGTAGATTACGAAATTTGACCATTCTATCATAACTTGTATGCCACAATTCATCAGTTTTATTTTAGTTCCTCTTGCTAATGTCTCTTTATCATTTTTTGTCGCTCGACTTAAGAATCTTTTAGTCCGTAATTATTTGATTAAACTTCAAATAGTTAAATCCGCCAATATAAAAAAGGTAGGGATAAACTTGAACATTTTGAAATAGTATTGGGGGGCAAATTTAACCTTTTTCCTAATATAAGTATTGGTTACGTATTAAATATTCCCGTCGTTGTTGTTGTTTTCTCTTATGAGAAGCATCGGAGATCGGAGCCTCGTTTTCCGGGCCCAATTTCTCTCTCTCTTTCTACATTATAGGTACTTTATCTCTCTATAATTTAACACAGTTTTGGACCATTTTGGTTAATCAAATTCATTTTGGTTTGTATATAATTTGTTTCAATTTCGTATAAATAGTCGAAAATCAGCTCACAAAGCCATTTTATTTCCTTAAATTAGGTTTAATTTGAGCAAATTGTTTTATATCGTGATATTTTTCTGTTTTATTTCCTTGAATTCCGGCATTGACTACGTTTCTTTTGAGCCGATGGTCTATCGAAAACAACTTTTTTACATCCTACCCTCCTCATACCCCACTTGTGGATTTACACTGGCTATATTATTGTTGTTGTTGTTGTAGGTTTAATTTGGGCAAATTGACTAGCTAGTTACAATAATGTTACGATTTTAAAAGCAAATTCATTTTGGCTTGTGTATAATTAGTTTCAATTTCATATAAATGATGGATGTTAGCTTTATGAAGTCATTTTATTTCCTAAATTTGGTTTTATTTGAGCAAAATGACTAGCTAGTTACAAATGCTAGGTTTTTTAATGAATTATGATTGATTAGAGCAAAATGTTGTTAATTGATTGATTGATTAATTTCATGTGCTTTTCAACTTTAAGATGTTTAATTTTGGATATATTTGGAACAACATTATCGAATCTCGGAAATAAAGGAGAGAAAAAAATCAAATTCATTATGCTTTTTATGTTTTTTTTAGCCGGGGGTCTTTCGAAAGCGGCCTCTCTACCTCCTAAGGTAGAGGTAAAGTCTGCGTACACTCTACCCTCCCCAGACCCCCACATTGTGGGATTCCACTGGGTATGTTTTTGTTGTTGTATTTTGGCTTGTGTATAATTTGTTTCAATTTCATATAAATGATGGGTGTTAGCTTTATAAAGTCATTTTATTTCCTAAATTTGAGTTTTATTTGAGCAAAATGACTAGCTAGTTACAATAATGTTAGGTTTTTGAATGAATTATGGTTGATTAGAGCAAAATGTTGTTAATTGATTGCTTGATTAATTTGAATTGAGTTTAATTTGAAATGACTATTTAGTTACAAGTAAAGTTGGGATTTTGAATGAATTGTGGTTGATTAGAGCAAAATGTTGTTAATTAATTGATTAATTTCATGTTCTTTTCAACTTTAAGATAAGATGTTTAATTTTGGATATATTTTGAACAGCATATAGAATCTCGGAAATAAAGGAGATAAAAAAATCAAATTCATTTTGGCTTGTGTATAATTTGTTACAATTTCATAATAAATGATGGATGTTAGCGTTATAAACTCATTTTATTTCCTAAATTGGGATTTAATTTGAAATGACTAGTTAGTTACGAATAATGTTAGGATTTTAAATGATATGGGAAAAGAAAATTCATTTTGGCATGTGTATAATGTGTTATAAATGAGGGATATTAGCTTTATAAAGTCATTTTATTTCCTAAATTGGGTTTAGTTTGAAAGGATTTGTTATTTACTAGTAAAGTTAGGATTTTGAATGAATTGTGGTTGATTAGAGCAAAATGTTGTTAATTGATTGCTTGATTGATGGATAAATATGAATATTTTGTGCTTTTCAACTTTAAAATATTTTCAATATGATATATTTGGAACAACATTATCAAATCTTGGATATAAAGGAGAAAAAAATGGGAGTGAACCAAGCACTAAGAGCTATTGATGCATTTGATTTGTTAATTGAATGCTTAATTGATCGATAAATATGAAGGCTTGTGAATTTATTGTGCCTTTTCAACTTTATGATGTTCAACTTTGGATATATTTGGAACAGCCTTATCAAATCTTTGAAATAAAGGAGAAAAAAATGGGAGTGAAGCAAGCACTAAGAGCTATTGATGCATTTCCGCGTGCTGAAGATCACTTGTTGCAGAAAACCAAGTCTGGCGCCTTTGGTATTTGATCTTAATCCTTTTTTACTTCTGTGCTTTTTCTATGTAGGGTATAAAATGGGACCCGCATTGAGAGGAGTAAATACTGAGAATTCTTATAGCTAATCTTAACTAACGTGAGAATGAGGTGTAGTTGATTGATTCTCCGTGTTCTTAATTGTTTTAATGAAATGGGCTCACATCTAGAGTTCATATAGCCGATCCGACCAATTTTTGGGATTGAGGCATAAGTGATCAGAAACGAAATGTCTTGAAAAGTTTCATTTACCCTTGTGAGTGGAATGAATAGAGGGGATTCTTCTAGCCAACCTTAACTAATGTGGGAGTGAGGTATAGTTGATTGATTCTCGGCATTCGTTCTCAATTATTTTTAGTGAAATGGGCTCGCATATAGAATTCATAGTTCTTCTAAATAATTTGGGATTGATGCATAATTGATCAGAAACAAAATGTCTTGAAAAGTTTCATTTACCGTTGTGAGTGGATGAATAGAGAGGATTCTTATAGCCAACCTTAACTAATGTGAGTGTGAGGCATAGTTGAATGGTTCTCGTCATTCGTTCTCAATTGTTTTATGGGCTCGCATCTAGAATTATATAGCTGACCCAACTAATTTGGGATTGAGGCATAATTGGTCAATTCTATGTATTTCATCTTACTCTTCTCTTCTCTTTATGTGGGAACCTAGGAATTGTTTTGTATTTATTGGGATAATCATGATCTAGTTTTGATGTAATCATCCAATTCAGGAAATGATTAATAAAAGATCATTTAAGTCTTCGAATAAAATGGTAACCTTTTCTTTGTATGATCTCTGTTCAGAAACTAAATGCTTGGAAAGAGTCATTAATCCTTGTGAGTGGAACATATAGAGAGGATTCTTATAGCCAACCTTAACTAATGTGAGTGAGGCATAGCTGATTGATTCTCTGCATTCGTTCTTAATTGTTTAGAATGAAATGGGCTCGCATGAAGATTCATATAGCTGACCCAACTTAAGTGTGATTGAGGCATAATTGAAATTCTATTTATTCAGTCTTACCCTTCTCTTCTCTTTATGTGGGAACCTAGGAATTGTTTTGTATTTATTGGGACGATCATGAGCTAGTTTTTATGTAATCATCCAATCAAGGAAATGCCGAAATGACTAATAAAAGATCATTTTAAGGCTTCGAATGAAGTAGCAGCCTTTTCTTTGTATGATTGCTGTTCAGAAACGAAATGTCTTGAAAAGTTTTCTTTACCCTTATGAGTGTTAGTTACATTTTCACCTTTTTGTTTTGTCCATCTTTGATTTCTTTCTATTTGGTTCTTTCATTCTGATAATATAATTCAGAGGACAGGGTTTGTGACTACTCTTATTCTACAAAGTATTCTCATACCAAAACATTAGAATTTTAATCCAACAATTATTTAGTACGCTTTTGGTTCATTGTTAGAGGAGGTTTAGTTCTTAATTACAATCTCCATCTTCATCAAGTATAGGGGTTTTGGTTGATGTTGGCTTGAAGAGGTGCATGCCTGATACTTGTGGAGAATAGGTGAATGATGTGTTCATCAATTGTTCTCTCAATTATCTAGAGTACTGCCTTGAAACTCAGGCACTTCACTTCCTAATTTCTCAGACTCATTTTCCTCCTATTAGAGATTTTATGGCCTCGTCCCACAAGCACCGGGCCTTGTTTTTGCTCTTCCGTCCGTTTGCCTCCACAGATTCCTTGCCAAAGGATTATTCGGTGGATATGGCATAAGGTACCTCTTGCTTCTAAGCTATTGGCTTGATTCTAGTACACAATCCCTGGAACATCAACCGAGGAATCTAATCCCAAAAGAATGAGAAAATCAGTTAGAGATTGGAGATATTTCAGCTGATTTTAGGGGAGATTTATTTTAGCGTAGAATTATTCATCAGATATTGAAACTCATTTGATACGTAAGCTTTCATGTTCTGCAGATGAGAGTATTAGATATTTGAATTACTGGCTTTTTCTTAGTCAGTAAATGACGAATGACACTTGATTGTTGTTGAGCAACAGAACTTCCACTCATCTGCCAGACTGCCACCCTCCCCAATTGTTTTTTCTCTAGATTATCATGATGTTTTGAATGTTAAAAATAGAAAAGATAGCTATTTTGTAAGTAACAGATTAGAAGGATGCAGCCTATCGATGGTGAGTGCCACAATGTTTATGTGGGTGAAAGGTGAAGTTGATCTTTACCTGAACCGCTAAATATTTGTGAGTTATCTGTGTTACCTATACCCAAGTTTTACTGTGAGATGTCATAAACAATTCTCTTTAACGTTTTCACCGATTTAGCATTACTTTTGAATGAACCTGTAGAAGATTTCTTGCTTATTTTGTGTCTGTACTTTACTTGAGTTTGATTCTTTACTAACTTTACTCTTTCTTCCTTTTCATTACCAGTTTCCGTTGTGGGGCTGCTAATCATGGCAACATTGTTTTTGCATGAACTGAGTTACTATCTTAATATATATACTGTTCATCAGGTAGGTTGCATCTCTTTGATGAAATCTTCTTCAGGTTTAGCTTGCTCTAGCTCATTTGAAGTATGTTTGTGCTGACTTTCGTCTGTGCAGATGGCTGTTGACTTGAGACGTGGAGAAAATCTTCCCATTCACATAAATATGACATTCCCCTCTTTACCTTGTGATGGTAAGTCAATATTCACTACTTGCTGTCCGTAATTGTTTATTTTAATTTGAGTTCTGCTTTTCTTTGTTAATATTTTTTTCGCAATGTTTCAGCGGTTGATCAATTTATTCTTTTTGGTAGTTCTAAGTGTGGATGCTATTGATATGTCGGGGAAGCATGAAGTAGATCTTGATACAAACATATGGAAGGTAATTGGTCTACTGTGGCTAACGAAAAATTTCGCTGTCCATCGAACTGAAAACTAAACAAGAGTGTTTTGTAGTTTGTACTACAGGGTAATGCATAACACCGTCTGTTACGTGTCAGTAAATTGTGTTTCTTACTGTTTCAGAAAAAAAAAGACGAGTCATAATGTTAATGTTGTTGGATTCTAGTTAAGGAAACTTTATGCCTTAGACGGAATAAGTTTTATGGGATGAATCAATTTGTTGTCAGACCTACAATCCCCTATTTGTGGGAACTAGGTATGTTGTTGTTTGTTATCAGACCTACAATAGTCAACACAATTATTCTGGTGCCTTTCCAGTCAAAAGTATTGTAAACTTTTGTCATATAGCAATTTTTTCTATAATATAACGAATATAAAATGCCTCGAGTTTTGATGGGTATGACTTGCAACATCGATTATGCCATGGTTAGGTTGTGGTAAGATGCTTTGATGTCCATTCTAGTTTGTCATAATTATGTATCATCCTCCTACCTTCTAAAGTTTTTAGTCTTTAAACACTATTGATTCTATAAGAAAATGCTCCTTATCATAAAAGCCAAAAAGGGAAACCTAACAAACGCAAAAGAGATGTAGGTTAGAAAGATTGACCTTTTTATTTTTCGTGCATTTCCCACTAACAGTTCATAATGGTTTATATTCTGTCAATAGTTTCGTAAGATAGATTGTTCGTAAAAGATTTAAGGATCTTTTAGCAATAGGAGGTTTGTCCCAAAATTCATGTCGGGCGCTCAGCTACAGAAACCAATCATCTTGTAAGGTAACTGGTGGAGCAGTAGCGGGAGAGGAAGAGGGACTTACACATGGTATTCATCGACCAAGAAAAGGCTTACGACAAAGTTCCATGGGAGGTCCTATGGGGATGCTTGGAGGCTAGAGGTGTATCTGTGGCGTACATTAGGGCGACATGTATGATGGAGCCATGACCAGGGTAAGGACAGTAGGAGGAGACTCGGAGCACTTTCCAGTTGTGATGGGTTGCATAAGGATCAACTCTTAGTATATTTTTATTTGCCTTGGTGATGGATTGATTGACGCGATAAATTCAAGGTGAGGTGTCATGGTGTATGTTTTTCGCGGATGACATAATCCTGACCGATGAGACTCGTAGCGGAGTTAACCCTAAGCTGGAGGGTTGGAACTTGGAGACAAACTCTGGAGTGTTCAAGTTAAGTAGGACCAAGACAGAGTACTTAGAGTGCAAGTTCAGTGACGCACCACATGAGACTGACGTGAAAGTGAGGCTTGGTGCCCAAGCCATCTAGAAGAAAAGTAGTTTCAAGTATCTTGGATCTATTATACAAGGCAATAGGGAGATTGACGATGATGTCACACATCGTATTGGTGCAGAATGGATGATGGAGACTCTCTTCTGGAGTGCTATGTGATAAGAAAGTGCCACAAAAACTTAAGGGCAAGTTTTACAAAGTGGTGGTTAGACCGACTATGTTGTATGGGCAGAGTGTTGGCCAGTTAAGATCTCTCACATTCAAAAGATGAAAGTTGCAGGGATGAGAGAGTGTTGCGAGGGAGGTGTGGGCGCACTAGGAGAGACAGGATTAAGAATGAGGCTATCCGAGACAAGGTGGGAGTGGCCTCGGTGGAGGGAAATATGCGAGAAGCGAGACTGAGATGGTTTGGACATGTGAAGAGGAGAGACACAAATGCCCAGTGCGAAGGTGTGAGAGGTTGGCTATGGACGGTTTCAGAAGAGGTATGGGTAGACCAAAGAAGTATTGGGGAAAGGTAATTAGACAGGACATGTCGCAGTTACAGCTTACCGAGGACATGACCTTAGATAGGAGGTTATGGAGGACTCAATTAGGGTAGAAGGCTAGTAGGTAGTCTCGCTTATCCTTTCATATTAGTAGTCGCAATATTGCTCTATAATTTCGTGTGCTTTAATTTATGCTACTATCTGGTATTTTTTGTACTTCGATTTTCTTATTTTATGTGTCGCTTTCGTTATTTCCATTTTCATACTGCTTTGAATTTCTTGTCCTTATTTGACCTCCTTTTATGCTTTCTCTTGAGCTGAGGGTCTGCCTACCTTGGTAGGGGTAAGGTCTGCGTACACTCTACCCTCTCTAGACCCCACATTGTGGGATTTCACTGGGTATGTTGTTGTTGTTGAGGTTTGTCCAAAATACCGATAACTTATAAGGCCCAGAGGTGTAGTGTAGTTACGGAAATGAGAGAGGCGGTACTCGGTAGAGGCTTTGTACTAGTAAATTACAACGCTACTGTAGTTTTCCCAAGAAAATGTGATGCCTCACAATATGTAGGTCAATTATTTTAATTTCCTATCACCTGGTCGTTATAACCCTAAAATTTTAGGAATGTCAGTGTAATTCACCCAACATTTCTCATACTGTCTTAACTTGGTATTAGCAGGCTAGAACTTCTGAATGTCTTTAATCTACACATCTGAATAGCCGAATAGGCGTACCCCGGCATACACACCTTCCCAGTTTCAGTCTGTTAGTCATGCAAATTTGTTTTTCCAATCTCTGTAACACTGAAGCAAATTGTGAAGATATTTGTTATTTGTCTTCTATTTCATGTTTATAGTAGATTTTGCAATTTTGTTTTTCTTCAAATTGGCATTTATTTTCAGATTCACTCTGTAGTGTATGCACGCCCAGGCATATCCTTTTCTTTTTCATGTCCTAAGGTTGAGAGTTTTTGCAGCTTCGCTTGAACAGTGATGGCCATATCACTGGCACTGAGTATTTGTCAGACCTTGTTGAGAAGGAACATGAAGCTCATAAACATGGTAATGTCTTTGGTTCTTCTGCATTTAGGTAGTAGCATTAGTTTAACTTTTGCTTCTTTTTATCCGAGTCCAATTTGTACAGGTATGCTTTTGCCTTGAACCTGCTTAGTCGGCTTGGCCGTTGATCATGTAACATTAATTTCTGTGACAAATATAAAGAACTTTGGTTATACCTTAGTGACTTTTATCAAATTCCCTCTTTCTGGAAGTGGTTAAATGGATTCCAACTTGCAAAAAGCAAATAACTTGAGATATTTTGTTTATATGGATATATCAGTTGATTAGTTTGTGCTCTAACTTGTATAACATAATTGAGTATTAATCTCCTACAAATTGATAACATGGTTTTAACTTTTAAGTAACAATTTTTACCAGATGTGCACAAAGAACATCACGAAGATTCGGACAAAGTCCATATTCAGGGCATTGATGAAGAATCTGAAAATATGATCAAGAAGGTTAAGCAAGCATTGGCTGCTGGGGAAGGATGCAGGGTATGTTTTGGGCGCTTTGTTTTATGCCTGTTCTCGTATTTGTAATTCCCCTCTCTTCACCACCTCCCCTCCCCCACTCATTATCTTTCTCTCTTAGGGCCTAAAATATGCTGCCACTTTGGCTAACTAAGTGATGGTAATGTTTCACCAACTGATGCTGACATTGTTGCATGCAGGTATATGGTGTTTTAGATGTCCAGCGGGTTGCTGGGAATTTCCATATATCCATTCATGGGTTGAACATTTTTGTTGCTCAAATGGTCAGCTCTGTTGATATTTTATAATTTATATATATTTGATGGACATACATGATAACTGTTGGAAATGTTCAGTATCTCATTGAACTTTGTTTATTCTAAGGTATCTATCAGGTTAAATTGTGTGAGCAGTTGTGATCCTTGAAATTAGGGGGCTATAGTTGGAACATGCTAAATAGAGTTTGTTTAAGAAACTAGGGCAATAACCCTCCCAAAGGTGTGAGAGTTGGACAGTTATTTCGTCTGCTTCTGGTGTTCTATCAAGTTATATATATTGGTGGTTTAACTAAAGTGAAAGCTCTGATTCAGTCAAACTTGCTAGTTATTTTGTACTTTTTCATGTCAATAGGAAGATTGTGCTGAAGCTACTTTCCAGATTTTGCTTGTATTTTGATCTATGATACTTCTAGATAGTTTGTGAAACAAGTATAAAGAAATTAGCAATACCATATTTCTCAAGTTGGTGTGAGTGAGTGCAGAAGCTGATTTTTATTTTTATTTCAATCCACGTTCTGAAGTACACCAAGTTCTTCTCAAAGGTTGCATTTTACAGCGGCGTTCAGAGAAATGAGAAATAACCTTTGAAGTAGTATTTCTTTTTTCTCCTCACTTCCAGTGTGTTTGCTCACTCTTTATTTGCATCCTTTGAAAATGCAGATTTTTAAAGGGCCTACTCATGTCAATGTAAGCCATATCATCCATGATTTATCATTTGGGCCCAAATATCCAGGTATTCACAACCCGCTAGACGGAACATCACGAATTTTGCGTGGAGCAAGTGGCACATTCAAATATTACATTAAGGTTTGTGAAGATCTAATTTAGTGTCTAGTTTGAATACATTGCATAGAGTATTTCAACATAGCCTTGACCATTCTTTCTTTCTATCTTCTTTTTAACATAAGGAGCCTTGACTAACATGAACCGAATTAAAGTCCTAACCTTGGACTCTTTTCCTTTAATTTAGAGACCTAATTATCTTATTCTTCACCAAGGCTAAATATCTGCAATAATTGGCCTCCAGCGTGGAAAACATTTAGCGGATTTATACTTCTTTTTGAATCCTGTCCCATGGGCCACCAGTGGTTTTTTCCACTTCTTTGTTCCTTGATGAGTTGGACCAGTAACCTCATGGTTGGAGGTAAAGATCTCCTCCACTAGGCCAACCCCTCTAAACGATTTAGGGGTTTTGTATGTTACGAATCTAAAATAGACAAATGAAGAACCCTTAGATGGGACAATTCACAAAATAAAGAGGGCTTAATTCAAGTCTTACTGCCACTCAACAAAAATATTTCTGTGTTCGGATAAAGGAAAAAAATGAAGACGTGAGGAAGCGTGTTGTAGACTTGAAATCGGTGTGTCTCCTTTATAACAAGATTAGACTTAGATGAGACGGTTCACACAATCTAACAGTGTTGACAAGGAACATTAGTTTAAACATGTATCCAGGTTGGCTTAATTGGATTTCCTTGTGAATCTTTTGGGAAGACAAGTGAGGATTCAAAATGACTTTTTTCTTCTGGATGTGCACTTGTGCTTCCATATTTTGACGTTCTGGTTTTTGTCATGTAGGTTGTTCCAACTGAGTATAGATATATATCAAAAGAAGTTTTACCAACTAATCAATTTTCTGTAACGGAGTACTTTTCTCCCATCCATGAGTTTGAACGGACATGGCCAGGTAAGTCTCAGTTATCCTTCTCCCTTTCCCTCTAGCTGTATTTCATTGTTTACTGAGTGTCTTTTGCCACTATATGCAGCTGTATACTTCTTGTATGATTTGTCACCTATTACCGTGACCATCAGAGAAGAACGTCGCAGTTTTCTGCACTTTATCACTCGGCTCTGTGCAGTTTTGGGTGGAACATTTGCCTTAACAGGTTTGCCTTTAATACTTAGCTATATGATTTAGTTAAGGTGAAAACACTGATAAGCCATAAGTCCCTGTTAATTTTGTACTATTCTATTCGAAATGCTCCTTCATTTAATTGAACTGAAGGCTCATGACTTGAATATTTGTGAAGAAGTGAAAAATCATTTTCCCAGGGGCACGAAATGTGTTGAGCGATGTTTGGTTTGAGAAATTTTGAGTCTTAGACTTTTGTCTTTTTTCTTCCTGATCACCCATATTATCAATAACTGAATGCTAATTCGTAGGGGGAAATCCTTCTCCAATAGTCTCAAGCAAGTGATTGAATCTCTTTTTCCCTGTTCTCATGCAAGGAATCTCTGTTTAAAATTTATTTTTGTTCTGACCATTTACTGATACTTTATAGACTAGTGCATCTGGAACTGGAAGTGACTAGGTTTTGTTATCATTTCCTGTTATCAAGTACACACACTGATGGATTTAGATTGGTATAGTTTCTCTTCACGCTTACAAGATACGAATTTGACAAATCACCTGATGCTTTTGGCTTATATCTACTTTACTTGACTGGCATTTTCCCCGTAAATTGTTTCTTGCAGAAGAACTTTGACTGTTAGCCTCAGTTAGAAGTTTTAGTATGTGGTCAAACGTAATGATATGTTAGTATTTGTTGTGTAATAGGCATGCTAGATGGATGGATGTTCAAATTTCTTGAAGGTGTTACAAAGAAAAACAGCAAAACTATTGTGCGCTAAACGTAGAGACATTGCACTACTGATATGTGCAGCCAAGCTGAATTGCAGAACTGGTGCACTGGGCAGGAGCTTTAGCCAACAAAACAGATCAACAGCAAGTTTATGCACAAGCGATTTCCTGTTTCTTTTTATTCTCTCATTTTGGTAGGCACTAGAACAACAATACCCAAGTTTATTCGTGCTGTTTGAGAAGAAAAAGAATTATTCATTGGTAAATGTAACAAAACTTAGAATTATGCACATTTCAGTGACATTTTTGTTCACTTGCTCTCTTTTATATAATAAAAGAAAAAGTGCTTCCCAAGAATAGCTTTTCCTTCTCAATGTGCATTTTTATTCAATGTTTTTAGTAAGATAATTCTTTTCTTTTGAAAGGGAAGGGCGTTGAAAAGAGAAAGTAAAGTTGCTTCCAGAATAACATTTAACACATAATTAGACATAATAAATTTACAAGTTGTTAGCTTATTTGTTCTAATGATACTGTCCGAGTGTCCAGAATCACACAATAAAGTCTATAATAGTTCACGAGAACCAATATTTTCAAGTGCAAAAGCAAAACTAAATACACTTTCTTCTGTAAGCCCTCTTTCTCCTGTTGATAGAATAATTCAGTACGTTGACATAAAATGAATAAATATTACAAGGTCTAGGCTTGTACACAATTTATACTGAAATCAGAACATTACAACCACTAGGCACTAGCAAGTACCAATATGAGCTCTCACAAAAAAAGGTATTCATTTCAAGCTTGAGCTCAAAAAATTTATAAACATAAATCGAAGAATACAATGCCAGCAATGGAAGAACAACTTGGTAGCTATAGATTACATATAGCATGTAGTGCCTTCTGAGACCAAGTGGATATTGAAGTGTTATTTTATACTGTAACGAACTGTAGCATCATCATCTGCAGCTGCTGGTAATCAACGCATACACTCACATATCGGAGTTCATATGCACCATCCATTGAGTGGCCCACACCTCCTGAACCACCAAAGCCATTACATGAGAACATGTTAAAACCGTTGGGGACTTCCTAGGGGTGTCAAATGGGCGGCTTGGGCTGAATTTGGGCAAGTCAAAATGAGTTGAGTTAATAAATGACCGACCCAAAACTTACTTGGGCTGAAATAAGTTGGTCTAAAATTGGCTAAAAAGCGGGTCATAACCCAACCCGCCTAATTCTTAATTTTTATTTTTGTTTGTTTTTTTATAATATTTTAAGTACCTAATAAAACTTTTTCCCTTTATTTGACTAATATAACATGACAAATTAAAAAATGTCTTTTTGAAAATATTTTGACAAGGTTCTTATGGGTCAATTTGGGCTAACATATAAGCCCAATTAATAGATGGGCTGAGCTAATAAATGGGTCGAACGTGTTTTCGTGGGTTAATTTTGCCACCCCTAGAGCCTCCTTTGATAGAGGCAGCATGATATCACCATAGCTGCCGGTATTATACATCATACAAGAAATATAAACCGCCCATTTACGAGCATAACATCCTAGAGACTTGGCTTTTCTAATCTTCTTTTCAACATTTTGCGTTCAGTGGTTAAAGTGTCTGCATGTATTGGTATGCTTCCGTGGAAATACAAGTCACCAGTAAGCACATCATCCATATAAAGATTATCAAAAAAGAAGAATGAAACTTGCCTTGCAACGGAGTTAGAATAGTTCCTCCCCCGACGCTAATCACCATTCACTACTATCCTTGCCATCTCCGTAGCCATCAAAACGGCTTGAACAGTTATTATTTCGGTCATAATCTGAATCTCCAAATCTTCTAGACCGGCCTGAACCAAACTCTTCCGCAAAATTAGTTGATCGATTTGAACTTTTGGAGCTTCCAAAACTACCAAAATTACGGAAACCACCCAAACGTTTTGAGCCTCGTGTGTCTCCTGAACCACCACCAAACTTTCCTGAGCCTCGTGTGTCTCCTGAGCCACCACCAAACTTTCCTGAGCGGCCCGAGCTAGATCCACCATAGCCACCTCTTGATCTTCCTGAACTAGTTCCACCGTATCCACCTGTTTGAACAGAAGATGAAGTGCCTTCTCCATCAAACCTGCTGCTCTTATTTCCATAGCCACTGGAACGACCTCCACCAAAATCACTAGATCGACTACGCATGATGCCTCCTCCATAGGAGCCAAAGCGGTCGCCACTTTTGCCCATATCACTATACATGTCCGCTGCTGCTCCAGCCTCTACTTTAATTGTTGGAAGCTTTTTTCAGCAAGTACGTGCAGAGAAGAAAATTCTATGAGATAACATTCTGTATAAACAGGGAAAAACTATCAGCATCACAAAGGAGAAAAGTTCAGTCGCCATCAGCTAGCAAATTTTCCTTATTTAAGATTTAAGTTTAGGAGATGAACCATCAAGAACTATTAGAAAGTGAGTATTGAAGAAATGCAAAATATTTCAGAATACTAAAGACCTGCACTTGCAGTAAGAGCCCCAAAAAGCTATGGAGATTCTTTTTTTTCTTTTTAAGGTCTTTTTTTATCAACAAAAGGACAAGAAGGGAAAAAATAAAAAATAGAACACTCAAAGCAAGCAAGCTCCTTGAAGGTAAAAATCACCAAAATCCATATTGTCTCTAAGGTCCAATATAAAATTGGTAAAAAGACTTCAGACCGTCCAGGTAAATAATAGATGCCTAAGCTCATTAAGCAATAGAACTCATATTTAGATACCAGCATACGATACCTGGCCTTACTAGCTCATTCAAAATTTTCCACTAAAACTGTCCCCGACATCTAGGGTGACCTGATTTGCTTACAAACCCAAAAAAAGAACTTTTGTTCTGACATTTCTTGCTCGTAAGAACTCTTTTATGGGTTTTCAAGGGAGATTACATATTCACTTAAGCACATCATCCATATAAAGATTATCAAAAAGAAGAATGAAACTTGCCTTGCAACGGAGTTAGAATAGTTCCTCCCCCGACGCTAATCACCATTCACTACTATCCTTGCCATCTCCGTAGCCATCAAAACGGCTTGAACAGTTATTATTTCGGTCATAATCTGAATCTCCAAATCTTCTAGACCGGCCTGAACCAAACTCTTCCGCAAAATTAGTTGATCGATTTGAACTTTTGGAGCTTCCAAAACTACCAAAATTACGGAAACCACCCAAACGTTTTGAGCCTCGTGTGTCTCCTGAACCACCACCAAACTTTCCTGAGCCTCGTGTGTCTCCTGAGCCACCACCAAACTTTCCTGAGCGGCCCGAGCTAGATCCACCATAGCCACCTCTTGATCTTCCTGAACTAGTTCCACCGTATCCACCTGTTTGAACAGAAGATGAAGTGCCTTCTCCATCAAACCTGCTGCTCTTATTTCCATAGCCACTGGAACGACCTCCACCAAAATCACTAGATCGACTACGCATGATGCCTCCTCCATAGGAGCCAAAGCGGTCGCCACTTTTGCCCATATCACTATACATGTCCGCTGCTGCTCCAGCCTCTACTTTAATTGTTGGAAGCTTTTTTCAGCAAGTACGTGCAGAGAAGAAAATTCTATGAGATAACATTCTGTATAAACAGGGAAAAACTATCAGCATCACAAAGGAGAAAAGTTCAGTCGCCATCAGCTAGCAAATTTTCCTTATTTAAGATTTAAGTTTAGGAGATGAACCATCAAGAACTATTAGAAAGTGAGTATTGAAGAAATGCAAAATATTTCAGAATACTAAAGACCTGCACTTGCAGTAAGAGCCCCAAAAAGCTATGGAGATTCTTTTTTTTCTTTTTAAGGTCTTTTTTTATCAACAAAAGGACAAGAAGGGAAAAAATAAAAAATAGAACACTCAAAGCAAGCAAGCTCCTTGAAGGTAAAAATCACCAAAATCCATATTGTCTCTAAGGTCCAATATAAAATTGGTAAAAAGACTTCAGACCGTCCAGGTAAATAATAGATGCCTAAGCTCATTAAGCAATAGAACTCATATTTAGATACCAGCATACGATACCTGGCCTTACTAGCTCATTCAAAATTTTCCACTAAAACTGTCCCCGACATCTAGGGTGACCTGATTTGCTTACAAACCCAAAAAAAGAACTTTTGTTCTGACATTTCTTGCTCGTAAGAACTCTTTTATGGGTTTTCAAGGGAGATTACATATTCACTTAAGCACTACCAATTCAGTAGCTACTTCAACAAAATGATATATTCACGGGTAGAGGTTTGGAGACCGATTCTGGAGTTTAAAGGGTTCAAGTTGAATAGGACCAAGAAAGTTGAATAGGACCAAGACAGAATATTTGGAGTGCAAGTTCAGCAACGGGAGCGATCCTGAGACAGGCGTAGAGGTGAGACTTGGTACTCGGGTCATTCCGAAGAAAGGAAACATCAAATACCTAGGGTCTATTATCCAAGGGAACGGAGAGATTGATGACGATGTCACACATCGTATTAGGGCAGGGTGGATGAAATGGAGGCTCGCATCTGGAGTTTTGTGTGACAAAAAGGTGTCAACTAAACTTAAAGGCAAGTTCTATAAGGCGGTGGTTAGACCAACTATGTTGTATGGGTCAGAGTGTTGGTCAGTCAAGACTTCGCACATATAAAAGATGAGTGGCGGAGATGAGGATGCTGAGATGGATGTGTGGGCATACAAGGAGAGATAGGATTAGGAATGATGATATCCGGGATAAAATGGGAGTAGCTTCGGTGGAGGATAAGATGCGGGAAGCGAGGTTGAGATGGTTCGGGCATGTGCAGAGGAGAGACACAGATGCCCCAGTGCGGAGGTGTGAGAGGTTGACTATGAACGGGTTCAAGAGGGGTAGAGGTAGGCCAAAGAAGTATTGGGAGAGGTGATTAGACGGGATATGACGCAGGTGCAACTTACTGAGGACATGACCTTAGATAGGGGTTGTGGAGGACACGGATTAGGGTAGAAGGGTAGTAGGTAGTCGAGTGTAGTCCTCTTTACGCTTACAAAATGATAGTGTAGTAGTATTACTATAGGCTCGATTAACTTGTCACACTTATAGGCGCATTATTGCTCTATAGTACTCTGTAGTTTAATTCTTTAGTGTAATTTATTCGTCTTATTTAGTTGTGTTAGCTACTGCTTCTTGTTAGCTAATGCTTCCTTTTTGGTAGAATGCTCTACCATTGCGTATTTAATTTTTACTATCTGCTGTCCAAAATGCTTTAATTTCTCGTCTGAGTGTTTCTCATACTTTATTTTGTTTTGCTTGCTTTGTCTGATTATTCTTTGTCTTGAGCCGAGAGTCTCCGGAAACAGCCGCTCTACCTACCAAGGTGGAGGTGAGGTCTGTGTATATTCTACCCTCCCAGACCCCACATTGTGATATTTTCACTGGGTATGTTGTTGTTGTCGTTACATCCAGTGTGCACAGTTTACAATCCAGAATTACAACTACCTCTATATTAGCATAATTTGTCGCTTAAATAGTAACGAGTCTGTGGCTAGAAACAAATTATTATGCAAGTACCAGAACACAAGTGTAGCATCTACTCTTAACAGCTTTAGTAGCTGAACATGCATCTATTGCATCCTCCCCTGTTTCCATAAGTGAAGATGTCAACAAATCCACATGAGGATTTGAAAAAGTAAAACTGTAAGGTATAAGCATCCTTACCTCAGTAAATCTGCATCCGGCATCATGTTCGATACCTTTTAAATCCCTATGCTGCTTTGAGGAATGCATGAGAATGGCACTTCCTTTCTTCCCAGCACGTCCAGTTCGACCCGATCGATGAACAAAGATCTCTGAATTGTTCGGAAGTTCATAATGTATCACCTGAGCACCAAAATCTCTACTTTAACTTCAGTTAGCAAAAGACAAAAAAGCAATTAAAGGACTCTAAAACTTCAAGCATGAACACGTTTCATTTCTTTCTTTTCGGATAACTGCTTAAAAGACTTTTCTTAGTCATTGAATAATCACCTGATTAAGAATGGATAACTAGGAACTGCTTCCTTCCCTGTTAGCCTTTTGAGTTCACTATACATGCAGCTATTGTAAAGCCATTGTAGTGCTCTTGGTGCACATTTCTCTTATTGATTAAATATTAACTTATATTCTTAAATAAGAGTTTGTTTTTGAAAGGGTGTTCAAAAATGTGTTTTTTGGCTGTATACTCTGTACATGGAGTGAAGTTTGTCTCAAGATACAATACCGCCCAGATGATCCTAAAATTCACAAGTATCTATATGGCACTGATTATATGTTAAAAGAATTTCATTAAAATTGTGTCCTACACTTTCTAAGATTCCATAAACATGTAAGTCTGTTATAGTAACTTGTACCTCAGGTGAGGTATGCAGCCATAACTCTTTCGTAGTACCTAATATGGATTAATAGGCTTATCTTCCCTCCCCAGTTTTTCTTTTCAGAAAGTAGAAACAGAGGGGAAGACAAGGAATAAGAAATGATTGAAACATTGTTAAATAATTAGGCAAATAAAAGCATGAAAGACCAACCAGATCAACATTAGGTACATCAAGTCCTCGAGCAGCAACATCGGTGGCCACCAATACACTGAATTGACCTTGTCGGAAACCAGACAGAGTTCTCTCCCTCTGGATTTGTGTGATATCTCCATGCAAAGCTTCACATCTCAAAGTTTTTTGCATTGCACTCGCCAACCTATCAGCATCACGCTTTGTTTGAGTAAAGACAATACACTTGCCTCCTTTTGCATGCTCCTGAAGAATAAATATATGCTCAGCCTTGAATTTTTTTGGAAAAGAACAAGAAATCACTTTACTCTTTATGGTAGATGGTAGCAACTTATAATGATATTAGTAGCCTGTTTGGCCCAAGCTTTCAAAATCTGCTTATTTTGAAAGTCAGAAGTGTTTTTTAGAAAAGTACTTTTGGAGAGTGGCAGTTCGTGTTTGACTAATCAATTTGAAAAACACTTTTGCCAATATTATAGGCTTTATAGCAGTAATTTGTGCTTGGTATAGGTTCCAAAAGTGCTTCGGGAGAAAAACTACTTTTTTTAGCTTCCGAAAAACAGTTTCTGTTACTACTCAAAAGCACTTAATATTTCTCTAAAAGCTTGGCCGAACACCTCAATTTTCTAAAAGAAGCACTTCAACCTCCCAGAAGCTTGGCCAAACAAGCTATTGGGCTATAGATTCATACCGATATTAAGGGTCCAAGAACTGCTGGTTTCTGACGCATGTCACAAGCAATTGAATACAAGGAAATGCCATCAGCTAACTTCTGGTTAGAGTCTCCCACCTGCACACACGTTTACACAAAATTATTGAGCATAGAAAACCTCTAGGGTATACTCAACAAAAATAAGACAGTAAGTTCCTGTCCAAATAGTGAGAATAGTGGCCTCACAAGATCAACGTGAACTGGCTTCTTCAAGAACTTCTTGGTAAGTTTCAATATCCAACTTGGCATTGTGGCTGAAAACATCATTGTCTGATGTTTCTGCCTAATATTTTCTAGAATGGTTTCAACATCCTCTGCGAAGCCCACATTAAGCATCTGATCAGCTTCATCCAGAACAACAAACTGGATATCTGACAAATTCAAAGACCCTCTCTTCAGCAAATCAATGATTCGACCAGGTGTCCCGACAACAATGTCTGCTCCCCTTTGAAGAGTACTGATTTGGCGTTGAATGGGGACCCCACCATAAACACATAGCGTATCCAAAACAGGAGCAGACTCATAAAATTCTTTATCCACCTGCTTTGCAAGTTCTCTGGTGGGAGCCAAGATCAATGCTAAAGGATTTCTTCCCCTTCTGTATAGTTTAAAATAACCAAACAAAGTTCAATTGTAACAAATTTAACATTATCAACAAATAAGCAGAATCAAATAGAGAGTCGTCAATAACTCTCTTTTGTTTAACGTGAAACCCGCAGCCGCTACCCGAAGGTGCGCACTGGTAAACCACGGACTGACGTAATAGCCTGCAAACCCCGTCAGCCAGTTAAACCACTTGTCAGGTGTGACAGGCTCCCCCAAGAGGCGAAGGCAGGTCACCCAGGGGTTTTGAACTTGTGACCAAGCTCTCCCACACCACCCAATGAGAATACCCTCTGCCTTCAAGACCAACTGGTCTAGGGCTTCGGATTCGTCAATAACTCTCTGACAAGCTTAAGACGAGCTTTTTATTTTTGACAAGGAATAATATTTGGGATAATTACATTTTTGAACTGCTCAAACGAATAATAGCCAGCAAATGTATAGGTTTTGTATATTAAGTATAAACATACATACATATAAATATACATATTGTATACACAAAATATACATATAATATACATAAGCACTAATCAATGTATATGTTTTGTATACTTTGGCTAGCACCCGTAATTAATTTCAGTCGATGTGCCAAAAATGAAAATATCCCATAATATTTTATGCTTCTACCATATCTAACTATTATCAAACAAATCCCAAAAAGGAAACAGAGTGAACAAACCCATTCTTTCTGTTGAAGTTAATGATCTTATCCATAATAGGAATGCCAAAAGCTAGTGTCTTTCCGGTTCCAGTTCTAGCTCGGCCAATCATGTCGGACCCCTTCATTGCTGGTTCCAAAACAGCTTTCTGATACAAACCCAAAAGTAAAAGAATCCATCTTGAATCAGAAACTTTTGTTCATATGCAAACTGCATTACAAGTTGTAATTTACAACTACTATGAACTGAACAAACCCATAAAAACCATGTGCAGAAAACCCTCTATAATTCTAAATTACTCTTTTCATTAAAAAAAAAAAGAAATATCAATAAACACACAAACAGGAAAAATTAGGAGCTACAAATGCTGCTAATTTTCCTGAGATAAATGACCCATGCGCGGAGAACCTCCTATTAAGTCTAAATTACTCTTTCGGTCAAATATATGTTAAAACAATCAATATAACACACAAAACACAGGTAAAAATAGGAGCTAAAATGCTTTTTTTCACAGATGGAAATGACCCATGTGTAGAGAACCCTCTATAAGTCTAAATTACTCTTTCTATCAAAAATCTTGAATACCGTCAATGAATACACAAATAATAGCAAAATTAGGACCTAAATTGCTGTCTTTCTTTTAACAGAGAGAAATTGTAACAGTTTAAAACACCTGATTGGGAAAAGACTAGTCTAAATTACTCTTTCTACCAAAAACCCTGAATACCATCAACAAATACACAAAAATATAGCAAAATTAAGAGCTAAAATTACAGTCTTTTTTAACAGGCACAAATTATAACAGTTTATTTAAAACACCTGAATTGGGAAAAGACTAGTAATTCCCCTTTGTGTCAAATTTGAAACAATTTCCTCACAAATACCAAGCTTTGAAATCTCAAGCCCTTCATCACACTCTTGTTCTAAATCCACCATTGTCGTCGCAGTCGCATCAAACCCCCTTACATTATACCCAAATTTATTAATGTTGCTGGTGCTGATATCGTTAAACAAGTGCTAAATCTGTGAATTTGAGAAACTGTAAGGGCATATCTGGGAGTGAATTCGAGGGACCTCAAAGGTATTTTTGTCATTTTTATTGTTTTATACCCGGATAACTAATAACTAATCCTATTACACCATCGGGTAGGGATAACTTATTCCGGTACTATATAACTTATCCCATGATTAGTAACCAAAGAAGGAATAACGCATTACGTCCTCCGTTCCATAATAAGTGATATGTTTAACTTATGCACACCCCTTAAGAAATTGCTCACTACTAGAAAATTATAAGTGTCTTTACTTACTTACCCCTAATTAATGCCTAGAAAATAAAAGGTACTTAACGATTCTTTAGGGTAATTTTGGAAGAATAAGGGCAATTTCTTCTTGAACCTAAAGCACCACTTATTTTGAAACAAAATGAAAATCCTAAAACAACACTTATTAATTATTATGGAAACGGAGGGAGTACTAATTTTTTATCCACGACTATTTATACTTATCCGGCATACTAAGTGACCCCTAAATTATCCTTTCTATCAAAAATCTTGAATAGCATCAATTAACACACAAAAATATAGCAAAATTATGAGCTAAATATACTGTCTTTTATAGAAATTATAACAGTTTAAAACACCTGAATTGGAAAAAGACTAGTAATTCCCCTTTGTTTCAAAGCCGAAACAATTTCCTCAGAAATACCAAGCTTAGAAATCTCAAGAACTTCATCACATTCCTCTTCTAACTCTACCATTGCAGTTGCAGCAAATCCCCTTACACCATTATATCCAAATTTACCATCAACCCATTTCTTAGTTGGTGTTGATACAGTCAAAGAAGTGGTAAAACTGTGAATTTGAGAAACTGTAAGGGCATTACTGGGACTAAATTTGTCACTAAAGATATGGGAAATGGCATTTATGTATACCCTTTTTGAAGTTAGTGAAGATGAAGACTTTCTTAGTAGAAAAAGACTGTTCATTTTGCTGTATCTTAAGGGACATGGAAGGAATAAAGCCATTTTTTGTGGTGCTAGGGTTTAAGATAGGGTTTAAGGGGAAGTAGAGGGAGTGTTAAAAGGATAAGGTTTTCAAGAAACACACTGAAAACCAAATCGAAGTGAAAATCTAACCTAAAGGGACTATAAAAAATATGGGTAAAAAGATATTTTGGTGTAGTATGTGAAAATGACAAGAATAGTCCCTTGAGTATATTTATAAATTATTTTGGTTATTTAAGTTCGTTAAAAGTTAGTTGCATTTTTATTTTTCGTTAGGGGTGGGCATTCCGATTTTCGCTCGATTTTTCAAACTTCGATTCAATTTTTTGATTTACGGTTGTTTATTAGTGTATATCGAATACCGAAAGAACCGATGCTAATTGGGCTCACTAAGGCAAATAACCAAATGCATATATGTGAGCATTAAAAAGGATTTAAAAAGTTTATGTAATAAGAATTTCGGTTAACTGAAGAGCTGAGATTTTATAATTGAGAATCGAATATCTAAGTTTTAAGAAAATTGAGATGAAATCGACCCGAGTACCGAACTAATTCCGTAAGTCCGCTTTTATGATACCTCGATATTTATGTTCATCCCTAATTTTCATCAAATATTTCATAAATTTTAGTTGTTATATATAAGGAGGACTGTAAAAAGAATGAAGGAAAACTCATATTTGAAGGTACATTTTTTGCAATTTATGTTATTTTTAATCTATTTTTAATATCCGGTATAATTTTTGAGGGGTAGCTTTTGATACGGTTGGTATATGTAGTGTCTACGACAGTTTTTGGTATGCATTTTATGGAATTTGATGGATTTTTCTAGTGCTTCTAGTTAAAATAATTAATAGTTCTCGTTAAATCTAACAACAATGTTTGTTATACATTTGATGGAGATTGAAAGTGCTATTTTTAATAAATTTAAAGGATCAAGGCCCGCGACTGATGCCTTACCTGGGCACCCTTACAAGTAAACATCAGAGGTAACCAGCAGAACATAAATAAAGCTTATAGACATGTAACATGTGAAATAAGAAACAGGTCAGCCGATAAGGCCACCTTTCTACATACATACATACATAACAAAAGAACTTACATTTCTTTTAAAAGTACAACCCACTTACATGACTACAGACCTCTAAGAGTTTGACATAACAACTAGGACGGGACAGGGCCCCGCCATACCCCTGAATGTACATAAATCTACAATAACAGGGATCCATACCAAAAGATAAGCCTCCGAAGTGAATGGAGCTTTTTCCCAAAAATTGATCAGAGATCCTAAGAGCGAGGATCACCAACCTGTGTACCTAATACCTGCGGGCATGAACGCAGCTCCCTAATGGTCGGCTTAATTAGTACCCTTTCGGTATGTGTTGCGAACACTTTCATTTTGAGCCTCTCATCTTCTCTAGAGAAGCAAAACTCGAACTGATAGAATCAATGGTCCAACTACATAACTTTTTCTTTTTCATTACTTTCATGGTCGTGCCTCGTGGCACGGCAGCACCCGTACTATTGAAATGGTTCGTCAGTAGAGATGTTCCCACAAGTGCCTTTTTTCCAATTTTCAAGAGTATATTAAGGGGTTATTTTAAATCTACCATAAAATGTAGGATAATGTTTGTCATTTTCTCAAAATAGTTTGGTATTCAGAACAAATATTTGAACCGAATTGATAAATAATTATATTTTTATGACAAATTAGTCTAGATATATTCGTGATCCTCATGTAATGTTTACAATGACTTTAATGGAAAATCTACTATTATTTATTTAAATACTTGATTTTAAGGTGTGTGATTGTTAAATAATTCACTTTTAAAATTAATTTTAAAAATTCGCATATTACGGGTAAATAATTTAACGCCCACCGTGGGGCCTGGACAATTGTGGTGTCACAAGTGACCCCATATTCACTAATCTAGTCTTTTATTTGAGTTTTGTTTTTGTTTAGAGTAAAACAAATGACAAGAATGAAAGAAATCGAAGGCAACCATAACACTGGGGATAATACTGGCAATGTCCACATCGGATCAGATGGCCTACCGATAGCAAATCAGGTACTAGATAATCTGACGGTTGTAGACGGAACCACCTCCGGAGGTAGACATATCCAAGAGGAGGATGTTCCCAATGATGAGATGCCCGAGGAAGCCATGCAAATCATAAAATGGCACAAAATACCGCGATGAGCGGACAACTGGATAACCTAAAGCAATTTTTCTCCGAGTTCGTGTCCCATAACGCTGGCAGCACGCCAGCGGCCGCAACAACACCACTAGTAAATGTCCCATGTGCTGCAACGAATGATCAGAACAACCCGAGACTTGATAACGCTTCAGAAGTGAAACTGTTCCTGAAAATCCTTTCCAAGAGCAGGTTTTGAAATTCATGAGAGATATGACAAACAAAGTGGATACCAACGCGAATGAGGCGGAGAAAAATGCCAAGGAATTCTAGAACCGGCTAATCAAATATCGGGGGCCCTCTTGTGATTGAAGATTGAAGGACCAGATGCGAGGAAATACATTCAGTTGATGTATAAGCTAGAGGCTACGCCCGAACTGATCCCCAAGAGGCTTAAAATATGAGAGAACATGACACAAAACCAGTCCTAATAAAAAACAATTGTTGAAACGCTCGCTAAGGGAGTCTTGACATGGTATTCACTCCTTCTGAGTATTCTATCAGATCGTTCGATATGTTTGTCGATATATTCATAAAATCCCATGTGGGGGCAAGAAAGGCGAATATTCGCATTGCGCAAGGGAGAAACTGAACTCCTTAAGGACTTTGTTTCACGATTCCAGAAGAAACATATGTTGCTACCCGTGGTCCTAGATGAATGGGATGTAGAGACTGTCTTTGAGTTTTTGATCTATTTCGGAGAAACTCGATATATCTCTTTTTGAAATTATTGAGAATTTGAGAAGATATGCATGTAGAGTTCAAGATTCGGACAAGAGAAGATGACCTCTGGACTTTTAGCCGAGCAATCTTTTTGAAAATTGCGGAGTCGAGTTAGACCGTAACTCATCAAAGAATCGCTTCCAACTTATCCTACACACGGGAAGCAAGGAAATGGATAGGGTTTTTGCTCCCTTGAAAAATGTCCATCGGGTTCCGCCAGGAGAAATAAAACTAGTGTATCCGGAAGAGGAGTTTCCAGATCGGTATCGTATGCCTAGATATTTTCAGGTACCGGATGAATCGAACACCATCAAATTTACAGCGGAAGAGCTTGAGCAAATAACTCTGTGAGAGGAAACTCTCATGTAGAGAGAAAACTCCTGACATGAAGGTATACATGGTTACAGGGCTAAATTCGGAATGAGGAATTTTATTTTTGATTATCTTACGGCTAACAGTGATTGCTTTGCTTGGTCACATAAGGATATGACATGTATCCCTCTAGAAGTCGTAACTCATAGGTTGGGTCTGAATGTTAGTTTTTCTCCCGTGCGACAGAAGATGCAGCCCATTGCTGAACTCCGTAACATGTTTATGAAAGAAGAGGTAACTAGATTACTTAATATGGAATCAATTCGGGAGGTTAAATATCCAGATTGGCTAGTGAACGTAGTTGTAGTACCTAAAAAGGAAAATAAATTTATGACGTGTATTGATTATAAAGATTTAAATAAAGTATTCCCAAAAGACTCATTCCCGCTGCCGAACATAGATCAAATGATTGATGTTACAGCCGGCCACATGATCATGAGTTTCCTCGATGCGTATTCTGAATATAACCAAATAAGAATGCACCTAGAAGACCAAGAAAAAATAACCGTTTGACTACTTTCAGCACTTATTGCTATAATGTTATGCTAGGGCTACTTATCAAAGATTAGTAAATAAGATGTTTGAAAACATATAGAAAATGAGAATGCAAATTTAATATTTCTCATTGTTCTTCTTCTTCTTCTATGCAAAAGTTTTTCATTTACGATGATGGATTAACATGAGGGAGGTTGATGTTCCGGGGTAACATGGGTCAGAAGGTTTATTTCATCTTTATTTATCTTATTTTCTTTAAAATAGGTGAATATGGAGAGTTGCAGTTTGCAAAATCATAATCACATAATATGCTTGCTCTGTTCGTTGAGCATTTGTTACACAAAAGGATTATTATGTTTATAATTTTCATTTGATGATTTACAATTAAGGAAGATGCTTTGACTGAATCTAATCTAGAGAACATTTGATCTATAAATAAATATTAATGAGTCTTGAAAATAGTAAGTAAAACATAATATGAAGACTAAATTATTTTTTGAAATATTTTCAATATTCTGATAACCATCAAGTGTTAATTATAATAATAAAATGGACTAAAATTTGAAATTTAATCAATTTTGACTTGAAGACAACTTTCTTTTTTTGAAATATTTTCAATACTCTGATATTGATTTTTTTTATTCGTAAATTTAACTGAGGACCTTTTTACAGCCGCACGGATATATATATATATATATATATATATATATATATATATATAAATGTTAGTTGTTATATTAAATTACAGCAATGGACAAGAATATTAAGCTAAGTGACAAGTAAATAAATTCATTTTAGCAATAATAAAACACTAAATAATGAATAATATAATAAGGAAAACAAACATTATTCGATGATTATTTTATTTGTTTTTTTTTTAAAACAAATTCATACAGAATTTGTCATTTGGTACATTGCACCGGAAAACAAGGTGCATATCAGTTGGAATTTTGTTAAAGCAATATAATCTAACCTATTTAAATAGGTCCAATAATACTTTATCATGATCAATATTCTTTAATAATATCCGCGCATTCCAGATCCCACATTGTGAGATTTCACTGAATATGTTGTTGTTGTAATATCCGTGCATTGCGCCGGTACAAATACCAATTGCAAAAATAATAATTAGGAAAACACATATAGTAGGGGAGCGCTATGGACATTTATAACATGGTAGGGTAAGTTATTTATTAATTTTGGTGTCTTTATAGATCAAATTAACGGTATTTATGGGCGTCTAATTAAGTGCCTCATGTTGGGGTGAAAAAGGTACACTACATTTCATTCTTTGTAAATAGTTGTTTGGCTAGATCGAGAGAGTGCTAATTAGAGACAAATTCAAGATTTTAAGTGTATATGTTCGAAATATTAGCCTTGTTAAGTTATTGAATTCCAAATTGATAATTTATACATATCGAATAAATTCCTTAAAATAAACACAAGGTTTACACCAAAGTTATTGAGTTTGGTCAACCTGTAATCGAATCTCTATCTCCGGTCCTGGCGCTAATGTTAGTCCATCCTTCGTCGTGGGAGCTAAATCTATCATCATCAAAGGGTGGAGTGCAACGGTAATCCTTTTCTCTTAACTAGAGTTCTTGAATTCAAGCGAATAGAATCTTCGAACTAGTATTTCAATTTCACTTGAAGTTCTAAAAGACTAAAACTACATTCCAGTATTTGTAAATATTCATGGCTAAACAAATATTTACAAATAGTGAAACTCAGTCTCCCTCGGTCCTTTCCCCATTCCCTCATTACTTCGGTTGGTGTTGGAATTTGTTAATGCCACTTGAGATTTCAACGTAACCAAAGGCTGTACAGATTAAATGGGCAGCCCGGTGCACTAAGCATTCGTTATGTCCGGGGTTCGAAAAAGGACCGGACCATAAGTGTCATGATAAGATCAAATGGTTGGGTTAATTAATAAATGATCAAATTGATATTCTGCTACTGTTTCCTGTGATGGTTTGGTCTCAACACTTGCTTTTCATTGATCTCCTAAGAGTTATGACGTATGAAGTCTGGCCAATGTAAAATTATATCAAATATATTGTTTATACGTAGTTATATCTGAACTGTCCAAAATCCAAATACATTGTTTATACATAGTTATATAATGTTTATACATTATTATACAAAGCATAGACATTATTTATACATCATATACAGTGTATAAGAATGTATATGTAATGTATAAGGATGCATATGTAAAGTTACAAAAAGGTGAACAATTTATATATAGCTATACATTACATATACGTTATCTATACACCAATGATACAATGTCTACGTGGCTGTAAACTAGATGCGATGTGTGGGCTATATATATATATATATATAAACATTGCTTACCTACTATGTTAGGTGAAAGCTTTTACTGTATAGCTCCAACACTTTTCTTAATCTTGTTGTAACTCAAGTGTGATTAATATATATTGTATCTCGAAACTTTAGTGATGGTACATTGATATTCAGTTGTTAGTTCGATGCATTGACGGTGTAAAAACTATTTATAATAATAAGGTCACAGATAAGATAATTGCAAATAATTTTTTATGATAAATATTAATTAATAAGCTGGTAAAACTAGTAGCCGATGTGTTATCACGGGTTAAAATTTATTGATAGTATATAAAAATATTTACGTTATTAGTATATATGACTTAAATTATATTCGGTCTGACGCTTAAATATTTATAACCACAGGTTCACGGGTTTGAGTTATGTAATCAGTCACTAATGCTTGCATTAGGTAGATTATTTACATCACACCCTTTGAGGCGCGATTTTTTCTCAAACCTTGCTAACGCGGAATGTTTTGTGGATCGAATTGCCTTTTTACTAAAGACAGTTATTAAATAGTTGAGTCACTTGGCTGTTAATTAGTTTTTGGGTTTTGAATGCACTATTTATAACTCATGAGGAAACTTGGTCCAATATAATGGCTAACAAAACTTTATTATGAGACCCTCATTAGTTTCTTTAAGATCTCCTTAGTCCAACACAATGGCTAATCAACCAAATCCTACAAGCCTTTCCTCTTTACTTTTTGTTTTGTTTTTTACCTACCCTAGTTACTAGGCTTATTAAGGTACTTTAATTTCATTCTAGAAGGAGATGGTGTATTGCATGGTACTAATTTAATGCAGAAGTAGTACAGTGAATTTGTTAAACAGAGGCCCAACGCCGCGGCCCAGCTATCCAGCGCCGCATCCCTTCGACACAGACAGTGGACTGTTTTATGTATATTTGGTATATATTAGAATTAGCCTTGTACCTTAATTAAGATAGTAATATTACCATAATTGTATAGTTAATCTCCTTATAGAAGGGATTTAGATGTAAAGTAGGAATATGATTCTCCTATTGTAACTTGTATAAATATGTCTTTCATTAATAAGAACAATCAAGGGATTAATTCTTTCATGGTATCAAGAGTCTAGGTTATTTTTACCTTACTTTCGCTCCTTTCTTTTCTCTAAAACTTCCGTGAAAATCCCTCCAAAACCGGAGACACTTCTCGGTTTTTCTCATTCTCTTTCCCAATCCCTTCTCTGAATCTTGTTGTTCTATTCACTATGACTGATAAGAACACGTCCATCCTGCCCTCACAGTTTCCAACATCAATAGTGTTTTTCCTATTGTTCTTGACTTAGAAAACGTCCAATATGGGACGTGGCGGAATTATTCAAGATTCATGCTATGGCTCATCAAGTTCTTCACTATATCATTCCTCTACCTACTCCTACGGAGGATGATACGGAGACTACAGTAGCCGTGCCAACCAAAGCAGACGATCCAAAATTATGGGTCACATTTGACACAAAAGTTCTCCAATAGATTTATGCCACAATATACATGGATCTTTTACAGACGATTATGGAACCTAACTCCACAATTATGGAGGCTTGAAATTGATTGCGTGATATCTTCTAAAATAACAGTCATTCTCGCATTGTTATCCTTGAGCAGGAATTTTCTCAAGTTGCTATGGAGAATTTTCCTAACGTTTCTTCTTATAGACGACTCAAGGATTTGGCGGATTAACTTCGCAACGTGGGTGCTCCTGTTACTAATAGTCGTCTCGTTTTACAGATGGTTGCAGGCATGTCTGAGGCCTATAACGGTATTGCTTCGATTATTCATCAAAGCAACCCCCTACCAGAATTCTATCAAGCCCATTCCATGCTCACTTTGAAAAAAGCAAGATTAGCTAAAAAGGCTGCTATCGGGGCTTGTCATTCCATCATGGTGACCGAGTCAAACTTTCCTCTGTCAGTTTCCACTGACTCGAGCCACCAACACAACGACGGTGGCAGAAAAAAGGGTCAACATCGGAAAAATCACGGCGACAATCGGAACGGTGGCGGGGGCAGTGGTAACCCGCGGGGAGGTCAGCAGCAGCAGTAGTCGTGGGGCCCACAGTGGACCCCTATGCAGTGGCAGTGGGCCCCAGTTCCAGTGCAGTTTCCAGCCCAGTCCAGCACCGCGGCGCCTCCCCAGTTTCGACCTCGGCCCATAAAGAATAGACTTGATTATCAACAAGTTCTCCGTTTTTAGACAGGTGACATTGAATTTATTTGATACATGTTTTTTTTTGATAAGGTAAAGTTTTATTGACCAAGTACCAAGAAGGTACTAAAAAGGGCAGCCCGATGTATTAAGCTCCCACTATGCGCGGGGTTCGGGGAAGGGCTGGACCACAAGAGTTTATTGTACGCAATCTTACCTTGTATTTATGTAAGAGGTTTTCACGACTTGAATTCGTGACCTTCAGGTCACATGGCAGGAACTTTACCAGTTACTCCAAGGCTAACAGATACAAAAGACTGCTGGGAATATTCATACGGTCAATTACAACATATCCCTAGCAACTCTAGAAATATGATCTTTTTGCTCGTCAAAACAAGAGTTATTTCTTTCAAGCCAAATAGTTCAGAATATGCACAAAGGTATAGTTCTCTAGATTTGTTTCAATGCTTTATGAGTACTCTGGTGTTGCCAGCTCTCCAATATTATCACCCCTCTGATGTTTTTGCTTTACTTGAGCTGAGTCTTTCGGAAACATACTCTTTATTTGCCAGATAGTGGTAAGGTCTGTATACATTCTATCATCTCAAAACCTCACTCATGAGATTATATTATTACCCAAGACACAATTTTTGAACAAGGCATTTTACCGGAGCGAAAACACGTGTGTACTTGCTGTATAATCTCAGCATACCTTCCCATCAAAACCCCAATTCCGCGACTAATATGTCCATTATATTTTACTAGAAATGACTAAACACTAAAAAAATGTGGAAGACTAGCTAAGTACTTCCGAAGTAATGCCTTAGACTTGGGCTAGGAAGAAATTGGGTTGATTTTCTTTAGGACTAGTTATTAACAAGGCCGGTCAGATTCACTGTGTAAGCTATGAGTTTGGCCTGTAGACCTTATATATGTATTACTTAAGAATTTACTAAATATGTCCAAATACTAAATTTTGAATCCAGTTATTTGCAAAGTTTCTGTCCCGCCCCAATTCGTAAAGTTCAAATCTTGGATCTATTCTAGAGAAATTCCGTGGCTACCTAACTTTTTCACCACTCAATGGTAATCAAGATGATCCATACCTAAGCTTCCAACTGAACTATAATGATACACATTTACCTAGTTTTACCTACCCCTCTTCACTGCAAAAGAGAAGGGGGAAAAACAAGAAAAAAAGGTGACATACTAGTCTATACATTAATCTTAACCAGGACTGGTAGTTGCACTTGTACTGTTCACCTTAGTGAATTTTGTACAAACATATTTACATCTACACATATTCTGTTCCTTTCAATGCAAATAAGTATCCATTGTTAAAAGACAAAGACATTGAGAACAGGAACAATGGAGGACCAACAACCATTGCTACCTAGTATACTTCACTCAACAGCCAAATTATCAGACATATCATCGGACGAAATCGAAGAGTTCTTTGAACACAAGAACGTGTCTTTCAAAGGGTATTTTAAGTTGTTTGTATGGGAGTCAAGGCTACTTTGGCTTTTTTCTGGGGCCGTTATTATAGTCTTGATATTTAACTACATGCTTGGCTTTGTCACACTTTTGTTTGTTGGACATTTAGGTTCATTGGAGTTGGCTGGTGCTTCCATTGCTAGTGTGGGAATTCAAGGCCTTGCTTATGGTGTCATGGTATGATTTTAAGTTATATATACTAACAGTCTAAAGATTTTCTAAACTAATCCGTGTAGTCGTTTAACACGTGATAGCTGCAGCCTGCAGGTTAGTTATGATATTTACCAGTTAAACATATAGTAATACTTATTGTAGGGATTTACTTATAATTACCTTATAAATAATCTGGTTGTGTAAATGTATATTTACACATCAGTAAAAAAAGGGACAATTAGATGCACGAAGCATCCAACATTTATGCAGGGTCTGAAGAAAGGTCGCATCCTAAGGGGGTGTGATATTTTACACTGTCAGTGATAGAACTTAAATTCATAAAAAGTTATAAAGATTGTTGGAGTTTTACACTAAAGATTGTTTGACTTTGCACTTGTTGTTTCGAATCCTGGATCCGCATGTATGATACATCTATAGTATAGTATGTCTAACATGTGATATCCACATTTAGTTACAATTTTTACCAATTTACCAGCTAATACTTATTATAGGGATTTATAAAATTACCTTATAAGTGAACGGATTGTGTAAATATATTTTCACCGTCAGGGATAGAACTAAACTCATAAAAAGTTATAAAGTTCATTAGAGTTTCATATAAGTATCAGTGATGTGCTCGTTGTTTCAAATCATGCATTCGCCTGTAATCATATCCTTTTAATTTTGCAAATATTTGGTAGGTTGTTGTCACTTGAATTAAAGAGTTTTATATCTCCTTGACAACAGTTGGGCATGGCAAGTGCTGTTGAGACAGTTTGTGGCCAAGCATATGGAGCAAAAAGATATGCAGTTATGGGAGTAATATGCCAGAGAGCAATTATACTTCACCTTGTAGCAGCTTTTCTCCTCTCATTCCCTTACTGGTTCTCAGGGCCATTGCTTAAATCAATAGGCCAATCAGAGACCATATCCGAACAAGGCGAATTGTTCGCCCGCGGATTGATCCTTCAGCTCTATGCATTTGCCATAAGTTGCCCAATGCAAAGGTTTCTGCAGGCACAGAACATTGTCAATCCTTTGGCTTATGTCGCGGTTTCTGTGTTCCTTGTCCATGTTCTGATCAGTTGGCTTGTGGTTGATGTCTTGGAATATGGTTTATTCGGGGCTGCCCTCGCACAGAGCTTCTCGTGGTGGCTGTTGGTCATCGCGCAAGGTCTTTACGTCATTTTTAGTCCTTTGTGCAAAGAAACTTGGACTGGTTTCTCTATGAATGTTTTCAATAGCATTTGGCCTTACTTCAAGCTTAGTATTGCCTCTGCTGTCATGTTATGGTTAGTTCAGACTCTATCAAGTGGGCCGGGTCAACCCACAACCCGGTCCATTTACCCATTTAAGTCAACCCCTTAGCCAGCCCGGTCCACCTGTGTTGGCCAATCCAGTCTCTTTAAAAAAAAAGAGAGGCCTGGACCGGCTTCACATATGCCACGTCATGAGCCCGGCCCGGGACTGCTTGGTGATCCATGGACAACCCGGCCCGGTCCGGTTAACTAAAAAAAGTTTCCCAACAGTCACCCGCCACTATCAACAAATATGCCCACAAACATACACTTGCATTTGCCGAAAAACCCTTCACTCTCAATTCCCTTTGCTCCGTCTCTACTAGACGTATCAACTGGGCAGGGTCGATCTACAATCCGGCCCATTTTAACCCATTTTTGTCATGCCCCTAAATTGGCCCGACGCCCTCATGCATTAACCTATCCGGTCCCTTTAAAGGTGTCTGGGCTGGTTTTGCATATGTGACCTGTGAAGAGGACCGGGCCGGGCCCAAGACTGATTAGTGGCACACGGCCCAGCTCGGTTAACTAAAAATATCCCAACTATGAGCAGCCACTATCAACAAATATGTTCACAAATACACTTTTGTAAAATTTATGTTTATGTAATAATTTTCAAATTCTTTTTCTGAATGTAGCTTGGAGATATGGTACTTCCAAGGCCTAGTGCTTGTATCAGGGCTACTTCCTAATGCTACAATCTCACTAGACTCATTTTCTATTTGGTAAAATTCTCCTTTCATGTTCTGACTTTCAAATGACTTGTTCATATGCTCACAACTTTTATTGGAAATAACAGCATGAATTACTGGAACTGGGATATGCAATTCATGTTGGGACTAGCAGCTGCAGCCAGGTATTTATACATCAGAGGACCTATATTCTTGAAAAATGATTATAAGTAGCCTAGGATGTATAATATGTGTATAATCGTGTATAATAAGTGTATATACTATGTATACCGGCTAGGAAAAGCAACAGTAAATCCAACCAGCTATTCGTGTAAAGATCCCATAATAATTTACAGGTTACACCTGAGGAATCAGTTCATTTGGGAGTTAAACAAGGCATTGTCTATCAATTTTAACGTATAGATTAATTCACGTACTTGCAGCGTTCGAGTTAGTAATGAGCTTGGAGCAGGACATCCGAGGGTCGCTAAATTTTCGGTGATTGTAGTGAACATGACAAGTATCATGTTCAGTACAATTCTCTGCATTATTGTGCTGATATTCAGGGTTGGATTAAGCAAACTCTTTACAAGTGACTCTCAAGTCATTGAAGCTGTCTCCAGTTTGACTCCATTACTTGCCATTTCTGTTTGGTTGAATGGCATTCAGCCTATTCTGTCTGGTAAAGAATCCCTTGCATGCTTGCTCTTTGTAGAATTAATTTATTAGAGAGCTTAAGTAATATGCACTGAGGGTGAAAAAATATTTACACAATCAGGTCACTTAAAAGACGGTTGGGGGATAACCTTTATACTTATGTTGATTGGTAACCTGGAAAAAATAGCAAGTTAACTGCTATAACATGGTAAAACCGTTGTGATTAGTGCAATAATTACAGTGTAAGTGGTGCTTTAGCCAAAGGGGAATGTGCAACGGTTGGATTCAACATGCTCTTAGAATAGCTGGGGATATCCGAACGCCTATCCCAACACGGAGAGCTTATCCACTACATCAACATAAGAAGTAGTCTAGTCTAATAGTTTTTGTTCTTAAAATATCATATATGCACTGCGGATCCTTTCTAAATCTGGTTTCAACTGATCATACGTCAGACACAGGAACAAGAAGAACGAAAATTGACTTTTATGTTGAAGTCTTTCCCGTTGGAAGGATGGGGGGCGCCTTGCACGTCTTATAACTTAAAATCTTTTTATCAAATTCTATGATTTCTTGCCTACAATTAGTAGCATGGACTCTTATAATTTCTTGCAAATTTTAGGTGTGGCTGTTGGCAGCGGATGGCAAGCAGGGGTAGCATATATCAATCTAGCTACTTATTATTTAATTGGCCTCCCAATTGGATGTATTCTTGGCTTCAAAACAAGTTTGCAAGCAGCAGTATGTCTTTTACTTTTCTCCCCTCTTAACATAACTGGATAATCAGAAGCGCAAGTTGACCCGGACACCATAATTATCAAACAATGAAAAACAACAACAAATACGCCTCAGTCCCAACAAGTTAGATAAACAGATCATTCTGCTTCTCCGTCTATTTTGGCCTTTTGCCTGCACACAAAGAAAATGATTTTTTTTTGACAGGGAATATGGTGGGGGATGATTGTTGGAGTTATCCTACAAACATGCACCTTGTTTGTTTTAACTGTCAAAACAAACTGGAATACTGAGGTAACTTATTTGCTGCTCCATTTTCATTACTTCACACTTGCACACACTGACATTAGCTAATGATTCTAAGTTTATAAGTCTTTTAAGTTATATTCAAGCGCAAAGGAGGATATAGAGCTGGTTCAATGAGTTTAATCCATGTACATGTGCCAAAAATCAAATATGCGTGCGCGCGTGTGTATACAGTATATAGGCTTATTCTGACCCCACGGACAATGAAATCAATGACTAAATCTTAGATTCGTCTCTACTTAAGCAGGCATCCTTCCCTTGATTCTTTTTCCAACGGAAGTTATGGGAATATTTCCTTGTTGCCGGATCCCAAATGCGGACAACCTATGGCTAGGGATATCAGAGACCCTTTCATAGATTCGATTGGTATTGATTCCCAGCCCTATGCTGCATTTCCAAAATGTAGTCTAATACTAATCGAGTGGACATACATATTACGAGAGGCGGATTTACAATTTGAAGTGTCGGGTTCTATAACGACCTCAAGTTAATATATATTAATACCTGAGCATAGTCAAATGCTTATAGATACAAGATCTAGACAAAAGCTACTGAGTTCCTGTGAACCCACGTATTGTACTTTAAATCCGCCTTTACATGTTAACGTACTAAAAACTCTCAACTGGAATATTGCAGGTTGATAAAGCTGCTGATCGCTTGAAGGAAGCTGGAAATAGAGAAACTGAAGATGTTGCAGACAGTTTCTGCTCCAAATTCTTTTAAGACCATTTTTCATGATTTACATTTTGACAACAAGTGTTTGTGTTAATGAATATTCCCCTTAACTGTCACAAATTCTTCACCCCAGCTTCTTTGGGGCGTGGGCGTTGAAAGAGGAAAATAATAAAGATCATGGCACCAGCAAGATTTTGTATCACCAAGATTCCAATATCTAACAAGTGAATTCTAACAGAGATTAATTCACAACTTATTTGTATCTTCTTCTCATTTTTTTTTGTGAATGGCTTAGATTCATCATCAAATAATTTTGCTTCAAGTGTATGTAGAACCTTAACTGGCTCAAGAATCCTAAGCTAAATGAAAAAGGTAATTCTTTAAAGGCAGGAGAATAGTAAGTATTTCTAGTATTTGGTAGTTACGAGTTCACCAAAAAAAAAAGAATCTTACTGTAAATTTGTGTTGTAAAATGAAAAGAAGAAATGATTAGTGATGCCTCTGCCAAAAATGAAAAGAAATTGCCTTGGAAAACAGATACACCTCATTACGCGAAAATAAGGTAATTCATCAGATAATTCTTCTTAAACCCCAGCATCATCACAGGTTGCAACAATTCACAGCACTGTGTTACAACAAAAATGTCCTCTATTGCCCAGTTCATCTGGAAATGGCTAAATCTTCGACAAGGAGAGACTGCCCACTTAGCTGATGCTAAATTTCAACAATATTTTGCTAAGCAGCCATGGTGTTGGTTCAATCCCATGTCGCGACTAAATTAAAATGTTTCAGTATATATGAACCTAAGAGTTACATTCTGGATATCAAAATGGGAATAAGTGTTTCCTCACCCATGACTGGCTGGAAAATATCCAACTCTCCATGTCGCTCTAAGACACGCATCCTGCAGTCCTCAGCTGCTGATAATCCTGTTGAATATGCACCATGCACAGAACCTGGGTAATCAGCACTCGTTGCCTCCCCAGCAAAGAATAGGTTATCTACTGGTATTCTCAGCCTTTCATATAGATCATGTGGCTTTCCTACTGTATCATAGCTATATGATCCCAGAGAGTCTATGTCTGTACCCCAATGAGAAACAAGATATTGAATCTGCACCAAGAGCGGGAGAGTAAGATATCGTAATTATCATGACAATACTACTTTCATTATAAGGGAGGGATGACTCAAACTATAATTGCTCCATAGAGCGCTTCTCGTTTCCACCTTAACGAGTAAATTGAGTTATCATTCAAGCCAGCCAAATGCTTTTCTTTGGTCCACTTACTACTACAGGTAACATGAAAGTTGGCACAAATCACAACCATAGGTAAGATAGACTTGTACTGATCTTGTTTAGATATTGGTTTACAACAGACTATCAAAAATTTGCAATTTGATTCAAAAACATCATGTTTGACAAACAAATCTAATGGCCTAGAGAAATAGACAAACAAAGAAAGATCATGTAAAGGACTCTTCAGACAGTTAGTCAGGCTTTATGAAGGAAAATGTTTTCTTGAAAAACAAGTGGATTTCTTACTTATTTTCTGGTGTTTGGTAAGTAAAAAACTATTATTCCAAGGGAATTTATATGTAATCTAAACACTATGGGGTGGGAGTGAGGGTTTGGGGGTGTGGGGGAGGATTGTCAAGGGGTGTTTGAGGAGGAGACAACGAACTTGTTTTCCCTACTTCCATTAGGGAAGTCATTTTCCTCATTTTTAAGGAACTTGTTTTTCAAAATATTTTGACCAACCAAACGTGAGAAAATTGGAAAATCAACATGCATAACAAAGAGTTAATTCACAGATTAATGCTAACTAGACAAAACAGAAGTGAATTTCCAGAGGAACTTGAAAAAAAGTAAAACCCAAAAGACTTGGGAGCAAGAAGGGGAGTGTAGAATTACAGGAGCAGTCGCATTGGGAAGAATCCTCTTAAGTTGTGTAAATGCAAAATTTGCAGCAGCTTCATCAGACAGTTTCCCAGTGTCCCGAGCCAGCTGCCCAGCAGGCATATAAACAAGTACAGGATGGCCAGTAGCCTTATGAATATTAAGAAAGTAACTGCATTCATAGGAGCTTTCTGCAACTACTCCCAAGAACTCAACATTTGGCCAGAACACTTCTTGAAAGTGCAGAATAATCTTGTTCTCAATTCCTACACCAAGTTCTTTAATGGCAGCCTCTTTCCATTCAGGTAATCTTGGTTCAAATTTGATGCGATTTGACTTTAGAACACCAAGAGGAATAGCAATAATGGCAGCATCGGCTACAAAAGTACTCCCATCCTCAACTGTTACCCTCACACCGTTATAACGTCTAACAACTTCTGTAACCCTGAGGAATGATTCCAAGAACAAATGAGTCGCTAGAACTGCTAGTAAATCTTGGGGAGGGGGTCAGGGAGGTATTCTTTACCTGTGATTTAAGCGAATGTCAAGCCCTTTTGCTAATGTATTGATGACAGGCTTATATCCCCGGACCATAAGACCATGCCCACCAGGTAACAATTCTTCCTGTATATCACAATCATGAATCTGTAAGGCAAAACTTCAAACAACATTTTCAAGAACAATAAACTATACTCATGACTATTTTATGTTTTTCTTCTAACACTTTACTAATAGGAGAGCGATAGTTACAATCACATATATTTTTGTTACAAAGGACATTTTCAGAGCTCCAGACATCTTAGATAGTGATCATTTGACACAGGTATTAGGAGATCTAAACTTTCCTGAGCTGATATAATCCCTTCATATATTCAAACTAGCTACAAGTAACTCAAATGTTAAATAAATAATCAATATACTCTTTTGCCCTATTTTATATGACACAATTTGACAGCCTACGTACCCTCACATGGTAGGGGTTAAGGTTTACGTACACACCACCCTCCCCATACCCCACTTGTGGGATTAAACTGGGTATGTTGTTGTTGTTGTATAGTTTGACTAGGCATATAGCTTAATAAAGTAACTTGACTTATTGTATTAGTAACAATAGTAGAAAATACTACATAGTTGATAAGTTAGTGTCATACGGAAACATCATATCATTGTTTAAATTAATTTAAATCCTTGAAAGAAGTGAGACTTGCATGGAATAATATTATCATAGACATGAGGCAGACATCTTAAACATTCCAACATGAAGAATTTGTGGGATTGAAGGAGTATCTGGAATGAACGCTTGTGAAGAAAGATAAAACTGGCTTAAGGCTAACTAGCCGAGGACCTGGAACTGCAGATTATCTACACTGAAGTTATTTCATCTCTTGGCCAATCATCTTTCTAACTACTATCTTCTCCGTGGAAGTTGTATTAAATTCCTATATTGCCAACTTCAATCTCTCAGCCAAGTGTCCTGCTCACCAACATTATTTGTATTCTATATTGTCAAAAGGGGGCTTTTTTTCCTCATTCCCCAAATATCTTTACTTATTATTATACCTACACTAGACAGATGACATAAACCCCATATGTCTTTTCAGTTGTATACTATTGTAAGACCATTTCTAACATCAGAAAGTTCCTAGAAACAGTCCAAGTGTCTCTGGAAAGACAATGATCAATGAGAAGATACACATCCTTCCAACAACTCTGAAAAAAGAGAGTCAAGAAAATCAACCTGGTCCCAACATTTGAGTGATATGGTATCCGCATCTGCAGCAAACCAGCCTTCCATTCTGCATAGGTACCACTGCAACACCTTATGAGCAAGGCCATTCAACCTGTATTAACAGTTTTTCTCTTAGTGAAAATTTTATGATTTTTTAATTGATTTGGGGAGAGGTGGTCAATATGTCAGAAAAATGGAATTAAGTAGGACCTTAAATCGGGTCTCCTTTCAAAAACCATTGATATAGCACGACTGATAGACATGTCTTCACTGAATTCTTGCCTAATTTGATCAGTCTGCAGCAAAAGCCAGTCAGCTTATAGTCATTAAATGTCCAAAATATTACATACTTTAAATACATGGAAGACGGATCCTTTCCTTACAGAAAGAACTAGATGTTTCACAAAATGATTCAAAGAGATAACGGTGGGTAGAAAAAAAAATAAAGAACTTGCCTCCTTCAAAATGCTCTCAAAAGTCTCGCCAACCTTTGTGACCAAGTCCTGAGGCACTTGATTACCCTCCATGTCAAAAAGCCCATAACTGGAGAATCAACAGATATGTTAGTTTATTGTTTTACATTCTTAGAAAGGTCAATACAGAAAACTAGCAATCGCAATTTTTTTCACAATTCCACATAATGACACGTGGAAGAGTATAAACTTGAAATGTAAGTTTTTATGCATAAACTTAGAATACAACCTTTCCAGATCATGGTCGTACAAAACTGAATTGTCACCACTTGTTCGATAGAGAGGCAATCCTAGTTTTCCAATAAGAGGTGCCAAAGGATTCTCGTTGCAGACGCCATGCAACCTAAACCAGTTAAAACTTTAATATCCATAGGAGGCACAATGCATCTAGTTACAGTGTAATAAACAAGCAAGTAGTTACCATGATGCACCCAAGTCAACAGGAAAACCAAAAGAATAATCAGTGTGAACTCGGCCTCCAATTCTATCTCGTGATTCTAGCACAACCACCTACAAAAAAATATTAACTTCATGAAACATATCCACCATCACCATTATAGCAAGTAAAGATTATAAGATGGTCATATTTCTACTAAAACAAAATTTCCATGCATACCTGAAATGATTCATCATGAAGAGCCCGAGCAGCTGCAAGGCCTGCCATACCACCACCTATTACAATGACTGATGGCGAAGCCACATACCTCCGTCCAACATTGGAGAAGCAAGGAGCTACAGAGAAAAAAATAACTCACTTAGTAAAGATTTTGCCAGAAGAAAATGATAAGCATCCATAAGGTTAGACACAGAAATGTACAACATCATGCTTTAAGTGATCATATAGACAGCCAAATCGGAAGGTGACAAAATTTTGTATTAGTACAAGCAAAATACAAAAAGGTCACTCTATTTTATTCTTCTTGTGCTTCTGATGGATTGTAATTAGTACTCCCTCCGTCCCAATTTATGTGGCACACTTTTCTCTTTAGTCTGTCCAAAAAAGAATATCACCTTTCTAAAATTAGAAACAACTTGACTTTAGAATTCCCCTTTTACCCTTAATGAAATGATTTATAGCGACACAAATGTCTTAAGTTTGTTTTAGAACCACAAATTTCAAAAGTCTTCTTTTCTTTCTTAAACTTTGTACCTAGTCAAACGGTGCCTCATAAATTGGGATGTAGGGAGTATCATTTATCGGGAGTCTTGTCCGTTGTTCAAATTCTAATCAAGAACTCAGTTATAGTAAAATTAGCAAACTTTGTCTCTTCGATAAGCAGGATATCTGGGTATTCTGGAAACAAGAAAAGAAAAAACGTCTCCTAAATGGCGATTAACCAGTAAAAAGGTCTACTGATATGTTATAAACCTGGTCCAGTATAGAAAATCTATTAGAGGACAAAAAATATGCAGTCACAGTGACAAAAAAACTGTTTAAAAGCATATTCCTTACAAGTTGAAAACTTTAAAAATGATTCATATAAAACCAAAATGTTGTTTTCTGACATGTTTCGAACCTGCTCCGGCATAGAAATTCTACAAATAACATGACATTATTCTTGATATAGAGGACGAAAACCAGGTAACGTCACAGACTGTTGAAAAAGCATATTTGTTGCAAGTTGAAAACTTTAAAAGTCGATTTTTTAAGTTAATGGTCAAACACCTGAACTATCACCATTTATGTGTTAAAACACACCTCGAGTTTAGGCATGTATTAAAACAAACCTCGATATTTCCTACCTGAACTATAACCATATACTCAACTAGGTGTGTTTTAATATAGTTGGTGATAATTAAGGTAGGAAAAGGGAGCAACTAATAGTTGGGGTGTGAAAATTGCGGAAAAGTGATACTTCATATGTGTTTTTGACCATTATCTCATTTTTTTAATGATAAAATAAACCAAACATTTCAAATTCTGATGCTACAGTATACACATTATAAGAACTGCATAAATCAAACACCAACGTACTTAATTCAGCTCAAATAAGTACAAATTAATTGTTAAAAAAACTAACCAAACTGAATTAAGTATAAGCATAAACAGATCTAGAATGCACAGTATGTATGTTCAGAGTGGTCCCGGCCTATTATATATATACTCCTTCCATCCCAATTTGTTTGAAAGTTGACCAATTTAAGGAGTTAAACAATTATTAATTATGCAGACTTATATTAGTTTTTCAAATATGTATAAATTACTCGAAGAATCTAGGTTTAAAATTAAATTAAACAAAAAGCTGTTAACCTTCAAACAAATTGGGGACCGAGGGAGTATATACAATTTTCAAACTTTAACATCTCTATTAAAAAAAAAAACTCTATACTGTAGTCCGGGTCAGAATTGGTAGGTTCTGTTAAAAATTGATAAAAAAAACAAACTAAAACTAACCTCTTTGGAGCTGGCGATTACTCTTGTTTTGAGAATCCATTGGGCTAATAAAATGTGATTATTGACAATTGACCCAATAAAATATTAGAATATTTAATTGGATTAAGATATATTAAATCTTAATAATAACAATCTCAGTATTAATGAGTTAATACTAAAATGGTGAATATAGATTAAAAAACAAGTAACGAAGAGATTTGAAATTGAAGAGAAACCCAGTTTGATCTGATCAACACACACGCCTAATCCCAAATCAACACAAAAGGGCAAAATAGTAATTTAAAGAAAAAAAGGAGGGGATGGAAAGTTGAGAAAATTCTCTCTCCTGATCAGAATTGAACGGAATTCACAAAACGGGAATGAATTGTTTTGATCGGAGAGAGAGAGAGAGAATGAAATTTGAATCAGAATCAGATATATATATATTGAGAGAGATGAAGGAGGAATTTGGGGAATAAAATAAAAATATAGTCGCGTTTAGGCTTTTAATGGTGTTTGGTTATGGAGGTGTGGAATTTGTTTCCTACGTGGATATGGAAGGGAAGGAGGAATGGGGTAAGAATATTCTAAGTATGGGTGGGCGTTTGGGTCAAGTTAAAATAATAAAAAGTATATGTTGATGACATTGTCGTCACAAAAAATGTTTATGTGGGGCTCTTTCCCGACTTTTTTTACATGCTAGGTTTAATACGAAGAATTTGGGTTAGTTAAAATATTTTTTGAGAGTAGAAGTAAATAGAAGCAAGAAGTTTTTTTTTATCTTAGAAAAAGTATATTCTTGACCTGTTTATAAACACGGGAAAGTTAGCAGTCAAACCTTGCAGTACTCCAATGGTTCTCAATATGCATGTTATAAAAGAAGGTGGCGATCCTTTTGATTATCCAGAGGATATATAGAAGGTTAGTTGAGAAGTGTGACTCATCTGGATATTGATTTAACAGTAAATATTGTTAGTCGGTTTATGTCCGCACCTATAGTCAAACATTGGGTAGCTTTGGAACAAATTCTATGTTACTTGAAAGAAGCTCCTGAATTTGACATATTGTATAGCAATCATGATCATACTCGTGTTGAGTGTTTTACAAATGCAGATTATGATGGATTCAAAGTTGATAGGAAATCTAGTACAAGCTATTATGTCTTTGTTGGAGAGAACCTAGTATCATGGAGGAGTAAGAAACAAAGTTTTGTATCTCGATCCAACGCAGAATTCAAGTACAAAGCTAGGTCCATTCCAATTTTGACTCCCGATCCACGCCCCAGTTGGGCCCTGGACATGAAGGGGGAAGGGTGTTAGAGTGAGTTAGAGTCCCATATTGATTGAGAAATAAACTAGTGGTTTGCGTATATTGATTTGGGCAATCCTTCCATCATGAGCTAGCTTTTGAGATTGAGTTAGACCTAGATGCTATATCTTAACATGGTATCAGAACAGGCCAAAAGTCCTGAGACCGAACCTCATCGTCACACATTATCAAAAAAAAAAATCACGTGCTTGGACTGTGAAAAAAAAGCAGGCCAGCACGTGAGAGGACGTGTTGAGAATATAATCAAATATTAAAAGCGTGCACTATCTAACAGTTTTAACTTTTAAATGAGATGGTCATTATTATTATTATTATTATTATTATTATTTTTATTATTATTTAGTAATAATGAATATTGTATTTAAGTAGAATATCAAGTGTATATGGTAGGATGTATTATATTTATTAGACATAAGATAGGATCTCTAGGAAGATAATTAGGCTTAATATTCTCTTATCATTTATGTATTATGATAGTGGTGCCTTTAATCTTATTAATTACATAGATAATATTTTAACTGTCAAACTAAGGTGAACAAAATATTTGATGAGTTTGCAAAATAAATGTTGCAAAATATATTATTATCTTATGAGAATAATACATTTGAGGAAAACATTTTCAAATTATTACATGTATCAAGGTTTAAGAAAAAGATCCAAAATAAAAATTTTGGTCAAAATTCCGGACCTTCCTCCACCATTGGCCGAAATTTCCTTTCAATTTTCTTTTGTCTTCTTTGATTTTTTTTCAATTCTCCATTGTTGAACACCATTAATCTCAACCAATCATGTCTGAGTCAAAATCATCCTTTCACCCTGCCCTGACTATTTCAAACATCAAAACACATGTTTCGATCAAACTAGAAATGGAAATCGTTCATTACGCAACATGGACGGAATTGTTTAAAATATATTGTAGGGCTCACAAGGTTCTTCATCATATTATTCTACCAAAAGATGGGAAGGAGCAGAAATTAAAAACGGATGCGGACAAGGATTTGTGGGATACACTTGATGTCATAGTTCTTGGTTGTATTTATGCAACAATCTCCACAGACTTGTTGCATACAATAATGGAGCCGGATTCAACAACCATGGCGGCTTGGGAATGTTTGAGGGATATCTTTCAAGATAACAAAAACTCTCGCGCTGTTACTTTGGAGCAGGAATTCTTAACCGTAGACATGTCGCATTTCAAGAATGTTTCGGCATATTGTCAACACCTCAAAGTGTTGGCGGATCAATTACGAAACGTTGGTTCACCGGTTACTAATAATCGGTTAGTTCTACAATTGGTCGTGGGTCTCATCGATGCATATAGTGGCGTGGGGACTGTCATACGTCAAAGTAATCCACTCCTAAAATTTTATCAAGCAAGATTCATGCTTGTGTTTGAAGAGTCGGGCTTGGTAAAAAAGGCGTCAACTACTTCAAATTCCGCCATGATTGCCACTTCTTCTAATGACGGTAATTTTTATGACCCTTCTCAACAAAATAAGAGACAAAAAGGACGGAATAATAATAAAAATAAGGGTGGAAATCGCGAAAATAATAAAAATGGAGGTCACCGAAATTCAGTCGGCGGCAAAAATGGAGGCACCACCACCAATCAACGGCGCAGAATGGCGACCATGGCGCAGTGGGTGGCGATGGCAACATCCGACAGAATCGGCAAGACGCTGGTCGCCATGCCACTCAATGCAAAATGAAAATTAGACGATAACCCAATACGCGTAACGGCCAGCGATGGCGTCCAAACCAATTTAGTGGCCCAATTGGGCCGATTTCTGGACCAACCCAGCAGGCCCAATTTGCTGGGTCAGTCACGAGCAGCAACAACTTTGGGCCTCCACCGACCCAGTGGTAAGAGGTCCATTCCGCAATGACCCAACCCATAAACATTAAGAATGTCATGCACACCCTCGGACTTAATCCACCAGATTCAAATTGGTATATGGACTCCGGAGCAACGTCTCATATGACGTCATCCCAAGGTACGCTCTCACCCTATTTTAATTTGAGCAAACAAAATGGTATAATTGTCGGAAATGACCATTCAATTTTAATAAAAGGGTATGGATCTAACAAATTGACACCACCAAACCCACCACTAGTTTTAAAGAATGTTCTTCATGCACCCAAATTAATAAAAAAATTGGTCTCTGTGAGAAAATTTACTACTGACAATTGAGTATCTGTTCGTTTTGACCCGTTTGGTTTTTCCATACATGACTTTCAGACGGGGAAACTTCTCATGAGATGTGATAGCAAGGGGGAGCTCTATCCGATAAATTTACCAAATCCACAGTCTAAAGTTCCTTCCACTTTTGCAGTCTTGGCACCATCATTATGACATGAACGTTTGGGACACCCGGGAGAGTCTGTTTTGGCCTCTCTTAAACAAATAATTTTATTTCTTGTACTCAAACTCAGACTTTGAATAAGTATCATGCTTGTTGTTAGCGATATTTCGACTGCTCACGTAAGCGTACGCATCGTTCACAAGTAATATAGTTTGATAAGACCGAATATCGTCCTCAGAGACTGGTTTCTAAGTATCGTTCATCTATTTTATGTTATCTATTTGACAATCGATATTTAAGTTGAGTTTTTGTTTAACTACTAGAATAATTGCAAGAATTAACTAACTATTTAAGTTGTGATCAGTTATGAAGGAATTAGGGCTTCCAAAATCCTCGACTATCCACTCTATTCAATCTTTAATGCAATTAGAATGACTTCTTCTTCTACGTTAAAATAGCGGTTAACTAAACTGTCTTATATTCCGGTTAGGACATATAATCACTCAACCCCAGTGCAGAACCCTTCTACATTTCTATGATAGGATTTACCACATAGGAGGATTAAGAATAGTAACCTATAATGCTACACAAGTATCGGGGTACTGTCGTCCGCGATTTTAACCTACATCTAGTCAATTACAGCATATCCAAATCTCTCATCTCGGTTCTTGATTCGAAATCATATATATTATGATAATTAGTGATCAATTAATTATCAAGCATTCATACCAATTATTGACTAAATCTTAATCAAGTGAAGAAGAAATCAAACTATTGCATTAATTCATGAATAGAAGTTCAAGCGATTCATAAGGAAATCCCTAATAAAGTGTTTAGCTCCTACCCATAGTCATGCTAAGAACTAACACAAAATCCATACATAAACTGAATTAAAAATGAAAGAAAGAAAATTACGTAGAACAACGTCTCCAATTGTAGCTCCAAAGCCGCCTTGTGTTGTGTTGTAGAATGACCAACCTTCTCATAGCATCAATCCCTATGACTTAAATATCCTCTAATTTTCTTGCCCTATGAACCAATCTGCCCTTAGCCAATTTGCCTTTGGAACTGAAATTTCTCGTGTCGGCACCACGATTAGCATCAGATACGCCGCGTGCAAAACTCCCGCAGCTTCTCAAGATAATTGGCACCGCAGATCGCTGATGGCACCGCGGTGCTGAATGTTCTGTGGCTCCGCGGTAAATATGGCACCGTGGTTCTGCATAGTGGCACCGCGGTGCTTCCTTCTTTCGCTCTGAGTTGTCAACTTTCGTCCTTTTCGCCTCGGGAGCACCTTTTCTGCCCATTTCTCATTCCTTTTTGTCATTTTACCTTTTTGCACCGCTGTGACTCAAAAGAAAGAAAAACAAACCTACTACTATACTAAACACAACAAAAACGAGTAAAATACCAACTAAAAATGACTCAAAAGGCGTATACAAAATACGCTTAACACTTGTTCCCTTGGTAAACATGTTAGATTGCCATTTATTTCTTCTACTTCATGCACTACTATGCCATTTGACATTTTACATTGTGATATTTGGACATCACCTGTTTTGAGTTTCTCAGGTCATAGGTATTATTTACGTTTTCTTGATGATTACTCAAATTATTTGTGGACATTCCCTTTGTCGAAAAAATCACAAATGTTTTTTCACTTTTCTTAACCTTAGAGAATTCATCAGAACTCAATTTGAATGGGAGATTAAAAGTATTCAATGTGACAATGAGAGGGAATTTGACAATAATCAATTTTGGGATTTTTCAAAACAAATGGTTTAAATTTTCGTTTATCCTTTCCTCACACCTCTTCACAAAATGGGAAGATGAAACACAAAATTAGATCCATAAACAATATTGTCAGAACATCTCTTGCTCATGCATCCATACCCCCCATTTTTTTTTGGCATCATGCACTTCAAATGGCTACCTACATGTTGAATATTCTTCCCCATAAAAACATGTCTTACCAAGATCCACTAAAAATATTTTACTTACGAGAGCCCTCATATCATCATTTAAGAGTGTTTGGTTGTCTTTGCTACCCTCTATTTTCATTCACCACAATCACAAAACTCCAACCCCGGTCTACTTCATGCGTCTTCTTGGGATATCCTACTAATCACCGTGGTTACATGTGTTATGACGTTCCTTCCAAATGAATGATTATATGTCGTCATGTAATTTTTGATGAAACACAATTTCCTTTTGCCAAGATACATGACACCGGGACTCATACTTATGATTTTTTGGATGATGATAGACTCTCGTATCTAACTCATTTTTTCCACAGCCCGTGACACACAGAATCTGCTGGACCATCGCAGTTGGACCCACTGGATGAAGGACCGATGGTCCAGCCACCGAAAAATTCAATCCAGCGGATTGGGCCATCAGTTCCAAGGCCCAGTGCAAGGTCGTCCCCCACAACAAACCAGCAACCCCATTCATTGGGCCAATCCACATTTCCAGGCCCAATAGCACACCAACAACACATTCAGCCCATTGCCAGACTTGGTGATAACGCACTGGGCAGTGGCGTTCAGCCCATTGTTTCACCCTCGGCCAGTGGCGTCCAGTCCACTGGCCACGTCACTCGTCCGGTCACCCGTAGTCAACATGAAATTGTCAAACCCAATACCAAATACAATCTACACACCCAAGTCTCGAAATCACCTTTGCCTCGTAACCCAGTGTCTGCTCTAAAAGATCCGAATTGGAAAATTGCCATGAATAATGAATATCATGCTTTAATTAAAAATAGGACATGGGAGTTAGTACCTCGTACATCTAATACTAATATAATTCGGTCTATGTGGATTTTTAGTCATAAAAAAAATATGATTAATCTTTTGAGCGGTATAAGGCTCGTCTTGTAGGTGATGGGAATACTCAACAGGTTGGACTAGATTGCGGGGAGACATTCAGTACAATGGTCAAACCAGCAACAATCAGAACAGTTCTCAGTCTTTCTCTCTCAAAAGGATGATCACTTCATCAATTGGATGTCAAAAACGTCTTCCCCCAACACTTGAGTGATACTGTCTACATGCACCAACCGTTGGGATATAGGGACCCTCAATATCCCAATCATGTGTGTTTGCTGAAAAAATCATTATATGGACTCAAGAAGGCCCCTAGGACTTGGTATAAGTGGTTTGCAAATTTTGTGTTCAACATGGGGTTCTCACACATCCATTCAGATAATTCTCTGTTTATTTATCGACAGGGTAATCATACTGCTTATCTTCTTTTGTATGTAGATGATATTATCCTAACATCGTCTTCAAATTCTCTTCGCAAGAGTATCATGTCACAACTTAGTTCCAAATTTGCTATGAAGGATCTTGGCCCTTTACACTACTTTTTAGGTATCGCTGTGACACGACATGCAGATGGATTATTTCTTTCCCAGAAGAAGTTTGTCTCAGAGATCGTGGAACGAGCTGTAATGTCTACTTGCAAACCTTCAGCAACTCCAGTAGACACCAAGTCAAAATTGAGTTCCATCTCTATCAAATATTTTGTCGATCCAACATTGTACCGCAACTTGGCCGGCGCTTTACATTATCTCACATTCACCAGGCCGAATATTACCTATGCAGTACAATAATTGTGTCTTTTTATGCATAATCCTATGGAAGAACATATGCATGCGCTCAAACGCATTCTACGATATATTCAGGGCACTCTGGATTATGGGTTACACCTTTACCCGTTTTCCATTTCCAAGTTTGTTACTTACACAGATGCAGACTGGGAAGGATGTCCAGACACCAGACGATCCACCTCCGGTTATTGCGTCTTCCTCGGTGACAATTTAATCTCATGATTCTCCAAAAGGCAAGCCACAGTATCACACTCAAGTGTTGAAGATGAATATCGTGTTGTTGCCAATGTTGTGTCTGACTCATGTTGGATTCATAATCTTTTACTTGAGCTTCATTGCCCCATTTAGACAACTACTCTGGTATACTGTGATAACATTAGTGCAATCTATCTTTCAGGGAACCCGATCCTTCATCAACGCACTAAACATATTGAGTTGGATATCCATTTTGTCCGTGAAAAGGTGACTCGCGGACAAGTGTGAGTGTTACATGTTCCGACGCGACATCAAATCACATATATTTTTACAAAAGGGCTTCCGCTGATATTATTTGAAGAATTTCGGAACAGTCTCAACATTCGCCGCCCTCCAGATTTGACTGCGATGAAGTCTTGGAATATTACTAGTAAATAGTAATAATATTGTATTAATGGAGTATCATATGTATATATGATAGATAATGAATAGTATTAATATAGTATCATATGTATATATGATAGATAGTAAAATAATAAAGTAAGAGATATTATAGGAGGATATTAGAGGATAAAATAGGAGGATATTAGGCAAGACTTATTATTCCTAATAAATATTACCTTGTGTATATATTATTACTTTATGAGAATAATATATTTGAGGAAAACATTTTCAAATTATTACAGTTATAATTCTATTGAATATTCAAGAAGGAACAATAAAATGACATCTAGAGCATAAGTATGATGCTCTTACTGATGCGCGGTAAGATGCACACACTTTAAACGCAAGTGCACGTTATCGTGACAAGTAGTATAGTCTTGATAAGACCGAATATCGTCCTCTAGGATTAGGGTTCAAGTACCAACTATCTATTTTCGAGTATCTATTTGGTGAATTGATAATTGAATTGTTGTTTATAACTAAGAATTGTGAAAGCTATTTAAATATAAAGATTTACTTCAGATGTGATGAGAATAGGGCTTCCATGTATCCTTACTATCCGCTTATGCTACGTACTAATGCATTAACTTATGGTATTCTTCTTTTGGAGAAAGCAGGTTTACGAAATCGTTTTATACTCCCGTTAGGGTTATATAAACACTCAACCCCAGTATCGCACCTTACCTACCTTTCGGTGATAAGGATAACTTTATAGGAGGATTAAGAACAAAAACCTAGTTGACCGTCACGCACAATGCGCAAAATTAGGGTTGTTAAGCCTCTCATCAACGCTACATAAATAATTGAGGTATTTTCATCCCCAATCCAAGAATGTCTACCCAACTTACAAAGATATTCACAATCCCCTTTCTAAGTGATTAGAAATCATATAGTGATAATTAGTTGTCAATTAATTACCAAGAATTCAACTCAATTATTGGATAAATCTCACAATAAGAAAAACAACCATAAGCATGCATTAATTTATAACATAAGTTTCTAGCAATTCAACAATGGAAAGCCCTATAAGAGAATTAGTTCCTAGCCATTGACATGACAAGAACTAATTCCATGTTCATCATACAAAAACTGAAATAAAGAACAAGAAAGAGAAAAGAAATTACTAAACTAATGGTATCCAATCTCCAAGCAAAAGTCTTGTGTTGTGCAAGAAGGAGAATCTCAAAAACTACCTAGGGTTCTCCTTTTATAGGCTGCAAACCGCCTCCCTCTTTTTCTTCAGGCCTGGCCCAGATTTTCGTCAAAAGACCTAATTTTTCCGCGCTGCCGCGCCGCAGACAGCGCCGAGGCGCGGAAGTTCGCAATCCGTCGGTGTTTTGGCGCGCCCCGATATCTCGCTGTTCGGTAGCGCGCACTGCATCTTCTGTAGCTCCGGATGTTTAGCGCCGCGACTCGCTTTTGCTCGCGAAGCCGCGGCTACCAGTCTTCGACCTCTACGGATAGTGGCGCCGCGCCTCGCTGATCGCAGGAGGCCGCGGCTACTGGTCCGGATTTCACCTCGTTCGCCACTTTCTGCTTTCACTCCGACATCTCCTCTTTTGCCCTCTTTTAGCTCCTTTTCCGCCATTTGACCATTTTAACCACTTTGACTCAATAGAAAGGAAAACTATCCTAATACAACACTTATATGTGCAAAACGGGACAAAAGACTAACTAAAACTGACTCAAAAGGTGTATATAACATACACCGATCAAATACCCCCAAACTTAACCTTTGCTCGCCCTCGAGCAAAGATAGAAATAAATAAATAAAAGACTCAAAGAAATGAAAAAATAAAATACTCACTGCCATTGATCATTTTTGCTGCATTGGAGTTAACTAGAAAAACATGAAGGTTAGCAAAATAATATGCATGAACGTATAGCATGAAATTTTCAGCACACTAAACACATGAAGCTAAATATTTCGTAAACTCATATTCATCATGCTTAATGGAAGTCAATATACTAAATCATGCATATAAATTCAAGAATTCCTATGGCATGCTTACTTGCTATTCTCCACTAATTCTGGATATGCCTAAAAGAGATCTTCAGGACTTTAAGGGTTGTAATGTAGGCTTAGGTATAGGTAGGTAAAAATAGGCAATTTAGGCTCATTTCGTGTACCATAAGCTCTTTAGCTTTTCAATATTTTCCTTTTTCTTTTTGTTCTTTCCTTCACTTCGATTCTATCTTTTCCCTCTTTTGTTTTGGGAGAGTGAAGTATATAATAATAACAAGCACCCCCAAACTTAGGCTTTTGCCTGTTTCTTATTACTTTTGTATTGGGGTGCAACAAACTTATTCACTCTTTTTGTCTTTTTTTTTTAACACAATGTATTCCACTATTTCATATTTTCACTTATGGTACAATTTGTGGGAATATAGGGTGTCAAAGAAGAAGTTTCAAATTTAGGCTCAATGGGGCTGACTAGGGATATTTTTAAAGTACAGGATAGAAAAGAATGGTAAGAATTGACTATCAAAGAAATGCCTGAGTCATCTCCCTAACATGCATATCCTAACTATTTCGCCTCAAATAGCAAGCAATCATAACACATAAGCATTTATCATTTAGCATGCATAACTCAAGCAAGAAACTCCAATAGGCAGTTACGTGAGTTTTTGGCATATCTAACCTAAGTGTTTAGATAGTTGCTTCAATTCCTTTACATTATTCACCTTACTTCACTAGGTGTTTCTAGCAACTACAACATACATGATCTTTGACAGACAATTATGACTCAAAAAAAGAAAAATTTTGGTGACTCAAAATAAACATAAAACAAATAAAAAGACTTAAATAAAACATAACATGACACACAAATAAAACACCCCCAAACTTAAATCACACATTGTCCCCAATGTGTGTAGACTCAAAGACAATAAAAGAAATAAGACACTTACAAACTTTGGTTAAAATGGTGGTGGTGGCGGTGGATAATACTTTGAATTCCGTGAGGGGAGGAGCATTCTTGGTGTTTTGATTTGGCGATAGGGCCTTCTCGTGGTGTCTTCGAATTCATATTTTCCGTCAGGCGCCACGCCAAATGGCGCGGCTACGCCAAACTCTGGCGTCTTGTCGTTTGGCGCGCCACCGTTGGGAGCGCGCGCTATGGCGATTTTTCCGGGTATCCTTGGCTTCTTCATTTTTCGCCTTCCACATCCTTGGCTTTCACTGTCAACACAACATAGACACAAGAACCCAAGACCGTGAGGCGATCAAGCGAAATAAAATAAAATAAAAGCAGAAATTGAAATAACATAATTAAAAACATTGGGTTGCCTCCCAACAAGTTGTCTTTAACGCTTTTAGCGGACGCAAGTTCCTTATTATTTTAAGGCATGAGAAGTTACCAAGTTCATGTATTCCATTTCATTGATCGGTAGGGTTTTAACCTCTGTAGTTTACCTTGAAGGCGACTCCTCTCTCCTTTTATTTCAATCGCTCCATATGGGAATACTCTACCACCGTGTGTATGGTCGTCAGCCCAACGTGATGTTAACTTGCCTGGAAACAATCTCAACCTTGAGTTAAATAACAGCACTTGTTGTCCTTCTTGAAAGTCTTTTGGTATCAAATTCTTATCGTGCCATGCTTTCGTTCGTTTCTTGTAGATTTTTGCATTCTCATAGGCATTGTGTCAATTCATCTAATTCGTTAATTGTAGTAGCCTCCTCCGTCCCGCCGCCGTGGTATCCATGTTTAATTTCTTCATTGCCGGTATGCTCTGTGTTCCAACTCTCGGCAAATGACATGCTTTACCAAAGACTAATTTATAAGGTGACATACCAATTGGTGTTTTGAATGCCGCAGTATGCCCACAATCGTCATCCAATTTGATAGACCGTCTTTTCTCGAGCTGTTCACCGTCTTTTCCAATATGCTCTTTACTTCTATTTGATACTTCCGCTTGCCCATTAGCTTGAGGTGGTAGCGGTTGTAGTGCGGTGGTAAACTCCATATCGGAAAACAATGAATTCATGTCTATTACAAATGGCTCCTTCACATCGATGAGAGCTCTTGGTGCCGAACCTTGTGAAAATATTCTTTTGGAGGAATTTTTGAGCAGTCTTCATCGCTATTTTGGTAGCCATCGCTTCTACCCATTTGGACACATAGTCAATCGCCGAAGGATATATTGATTTCCAAAGGATGGCGGAATGGCCCATGAAATCGATTCCCACACATCGAATAGTTCTACTTCCAATATCCTTGCGAAGGCATTTCGTTTCGTCTTGAGATGTTCCTGTTCTCCGACAATTATCACATCTCGCACAAAGGTATGGGCATCCTTAAAGAGTGTTGGCGATAGAATCCGCATTGCAATACCTTTGCCGCTTTCTTGATGCCCCAAAGTGTCCACCACATGATAAGGTGTGGCAATGGGTGAACACAGTGCATCTCTTCCTACGGTATACATCGCGATGACTTGGTCAGACATGTTTGTATAACATCGGTTCCTCCCAATAGTAATGTTTTAATTCGAATAAAACCTCTTCACTTGTCTTGACAAGCACAGGGTAGTACTTTAGCCGCAAGAAAGTTAACAAAATCAGAGTAACAATTGAAATTAGAATTAATACTTACTCAAAGCAGTTGTTAAATGCGAAAGTGATCATTTATTTGCACATCCTCGTGTTACGGCTCTGTGTTTTCCGGTCTTGACAAGTGGTGCTGCATGAATTCTCTGCCTTTCTTATCACGAATCTCTACGTCAAATTCTTGTAGAAGTAGGACCCATCGAATGAGGCGAGGCTTCGATCCTTCTTTGTCATCAAGTACTTTATAGCGAGTGATCGGTGTATACTATCACTTTTTCCCAATCAAGTATGGCTGAATTTCTCAAATGCATATACTATAACTAGTAGTTCTTTTCGAGTTGCATAATTTAAGCGTAAGTCATTTAGAGTTTTACTAGCATAGTAAATGGATCTAAATACCTTGTCGATTCTCTGTCCAAGCACCGCTCCAATTGCATAGTCGCCAGATCGCACATTAGTTCGAATGGAGCTCGGTTTGGTGCAATGACTATGGGTCTTTGAAATGAGCTTCTCGAGCGTTTGAAATGCGGATAAGCATTCTTTATTGAAGTCGAAGGCAACCCCGTCATTAGCAATGTGGAAAGAGGCTTTGAGACTTTTGAAAAATCCTTGATAAATCTTCTATAAACTGCATGTCGAGAAACTTGACTTTTTTGTTGACATCGAGGTGGTAGATTCTCGATCACGAAATCTTTGCTTTGTCCACCTCAATACCTTGATTTGATATTTTGTGTCCCAAGACGATTCCTTCATACTACGGTAGTGACACTTCTCCCAATTTAGCACAAGGTTAGATTCTTCGCACCGGCTTAACATCGCTTCTAAATGCCTTAAACACTCATCGAATGATGCTCAAAGACAGAAAAATCATCCATAAAGATCTCTATAGTTCTCTACCATATCCGAGAAAATTGCCATCATACACCTCGAAAAGTTGCGGTGCATTGCAGAGTCCGAATGACATCCTACGAATGCAAATGTACCAAAAGGACAAGTGAATGTGGTCTTTTCACGATCTTACGGCTATTGCAATGCGGTGATACCCGAGTATCCATCCAAAAGCGATAGTAGTTATGCCTGCAAGTCCGTCCCAACATTTGATCTAGGAATGGCAGCGGGAAGTGGTCTTTTCTAGTTGCTTTATTCAACTGCGATGATAATGCAAATTCTCCATCCGGTGGCCGTTCTCGAGGTATGAGTTCGTTTCTTTCATTGGTCACCATTGTTATTCCACCCTTTTTCGCACCACTCAGATCGGGCTTACCCGTGTTTGTCGGATATGGGGTAGATTACTCACGTCGAGCCATTTTAGGATTTCCTTTCACTACCTCTTTCATGTTTTGGGTTTAGTCGCTGGGCTTGATGGATGGTCCGCTTCCTCATCTAGACGGATCTTATGCATTCTTGTTGATGGACTTATCCCTTTATGTCCGCTAATGTCCATCCAATGGCCCGCCAGTGATTCTTTAGTACTCTTAGCGCTTGTCAATCTCTTCGGTGGATAGGTGGCATGAAATGATCACTGGTAAGGTTTTTTCTTCACCTAGGTATTGGTATTGTAGATGATTGGGTAGGGTTTTTAACTCTAACTCTGGAGCTTTCTCTGTGGATGGTAATGATCTTTCTGGTACCTGTCCAAGCTCTTCATACTTCCTTGTATTCCATTTTTCATAAGCATTCATCCAATTTGCATACTCCATCAGATCTGGATCGTTTCTACTATCATCATCCCATGTGGTCGATTTCTTCGCCGTATCATCATATCCGAACTCTTTGGGTTAATCGCTTCGCTAAGGTCAATGGCTGAGCAGTTATCCTTGGCCTCTGGAAAAGTTGCTCCTCGAAAAACATTGAAAATCACCTCTTCTTCGTCTACTCGAAGATTCAATTCCCCTTTGTGAACATCAATGAGCGCCTGTCCTGTGGCTAAGAAGGGTCTGCCAAGTATGATGGAGATTCCATCGTTATCTTGTATGTCTAAGATAACGAAGTCGGCGGGGAAGATGAACTTGTCCACCTTCACTAAAACATCTTGATGACTCCTCCGGATGAACAATTGGCGGTCACTAAGCGCAGGTGATGTTTGTAGGTCCGATTTCTCCCATTTCTAGTTTGCGAGAAAACTAGATAGGGCATCGATTTATGCACGCTCCCAGTCGCACGCTTTCCGACATTCAAACTTCCCGATAGTACATGGGATGGTAAAGCTCCTGTGGTCTTGTAACTTCGAGGCGGTTGTCTCGTAAGATGGCACTACATTCCTCACCAACATCAACTGTTTCGTAATCCTCCTCTTTGCTAAGCACATCCTTCGTGAACTTGACGTGGCTCGGCATTTGTTCTAATGCTCAAAGAGCGGGATATTGAGTTGCAATTGTTTGAGGACCTCCACGAATCGGAGAATGCGTGTCGCGGTGCGTGTTTTTAATTTACGAGGATATGGTATCATCACCGTGCGGTCGCCACGGTGCCGATTTCGATTCACAGGTTACGGCGCCGCGACGCCACTCTCGCAGACTGCTCAGAATCTTCTACGCGACCGCTTTCATCGGCGCGCTGCTGCTGCTGCGAACTCTCTATCTCCCCTGATTCGGCATCCTTCAGGTCAATTGCCTGACATTGTGTTTCCTCATTGCCTACCCCAGGTGCAGATTGCTCTTCTTGCGTTTCGCTGTTGAATATGATCGTGAGTTCTGCTATTTGCGTTTCCAACTTCTTCATGGTCATTCTCGTTTCGTCTATGAACTGATTTTGGTACCTCGTGAGACTGAGTATAGCTTCTCGTAATTCCTCCCTCTCTTCCTCTATGGTTGGAGCTCGATCATATTGACAGTAGAAATCCATGTCTCAAGGATCCCTGAGATGAATCAAAACCAACAACGAATCACGGCACACTTGTTTGTTTGTTTTTTTTTTTTTAAAGAAAATAAAATAAAAAATTTAAAGAAACAAAAATAAAAACCAAATTAGAAATTAAAAATAGATAAATTTGATATTGAACTAATGCCTAATCACGTACTGCCGCCAAAAACTTGATGCGCGGTAAGATGCACACACTTTAAACGCAAGTGCATGTTATCGTGACAAGTAGTATAGTCTTGATAAAACCGAATATCGTCCTCTAGGATTAGGGTTCAAGTACTAACTATCTATTTTCGAGTATCTATTTGGTGAATTGATAATTGAATTGTTGTTTATAACTAAGAATTATGAAAGCTATTTAAATATAAAGATTTACTTCAGATGTGATGAGAATAGGGCTTCCATGTATCCTTACTATCCGCTTATGCTAATGCTAATGCATTAACTTATGGTATTCTTCTTTTGGAGAAAGCAGGTTTACGAAATCGCTTTATACTCCGTTAGGGTTATATAAACACTCAACCCAAAGATCGCGACCTTACCTACCTTTCGGTGATAAGGATAACTTTATAGGAGGATTAAGAACAAAACCTAGTTGGCCAGTCACGCACAACGCAAAAATTGGGTTGTTAAGCCTCTCATCAACGCTTACATAAATAATTGAGGTATTTCATCCCCAATCGAGAATGTCACCCAACTTACAACATATTCACAATCCCTTTCTAACTGATTAGAAATCATATAGTGATAATTAGTTGTCGATTAATTACCAAGAATTCAACTCGATTATTGGATAGATCTCACAATAAGAAAAATAACCATAAGCGCATTAATTTATAACATAAGTTTCTAGCAATTCAATAATGGAAGTTCTATAAGAGAATTAGTTCTACCATTGACATGACAGAACTAATTCCATGTTCATCATACAAAGCGAAATAAAGAACAAGAAAGGAAAAGAAATTACTAAACTAATGGTATCCAATCTCCAGCAAAAGTCTTGTGTTATGCAAGAAGGGAACCTCAAAATCGCTAGGTTCTCATTTTATAGCCGCAAACCGCCTCCTCTTTTTCTTGAGCTGGCCCGATTTTCGTCAAAAGACCTAATTTTCGCGTCGCCGCGGCACGAGTTCTCGCATCCGTCGGGTTTTGGCGCCATACCGATATCTCATGCTCGGTAGCCGCGTGGCCGCATCTTCTGTAGATCCTCGGATGTTTAGGCGTCGCGACCGCTTTTGCTCGGTCAGCGCCATACCGAGTCTTCGACCTCTGCGGATAGTGGCGCCGCTACCGCTGATCGCAGGAGGCCATACCGGTCTGGATTTCACCCTCGTTCGCCACTTTCTCTGTTCGCTCGACATCTCCTCTTTGCCTCTTTTAGCTCCTTCGCCATTTGATCATTTTAACCACTTTGACTCAATAGAAAGGAAAACTATCCTAATACAACACTTATATGTGCAAAACGGGACAAAAGACTAACTAAAACTGACTCAAAAGGTGTATATAAAATACACCGATCACTTACCACTTTCTTTTTATTTGTTTAAGGTTTTAATGCAAAGCTCTCAAATTTATATTGCATACTTTCTATATTTTAATTATGTATCATACTATTCGTTTTAATCTATTTTAAAAGGAATATCATTACATTATTATATTTTAAAATAATTTAATTTTAATTTTTTATTTTACTTAATAAAATAATTTATTATTATACAAATATCTATGGTTATTTAAAAGGGTTAAGAGTAAAAAACAAATATCAAGTATCACATTTTTTGAGTTTTCTATCTGAACTATTTGAGAGTTTTCTACATAATCTATCATCAATTAGTTTGCAAAACACACCTCAACTATCAATTGTTCACTTATTGAGATGTATTTTGCAAACTAGTTAGTGATAATTTAGGTAGAAAAGGTGAACAACTAATAATTGATGTGTGTTTTACAAACTAATTGATGATAATTCACATGATAGTTCAGATAGAAAATTAAAAAAATAATAATATTTAAGATGTGTTTTTAACTGTTATCTCTATTTTAAATCACAAATTTCAAAAATATTTTCCTCTTTTGACATTAAGTGTCGAATCAAATGACACTAACATAAATTGAGAGGAATGACTATGACTTGCAAGTTGCATCTAGTCTAGTAATGTATTGGAAAGTCTTTCGACAATTTGACTATTATATTATTTCACCACCAACATTGAAGGTAACCATTAGTGCATTTTATTGGATTACTATATTTATATTGGTTGTGCAGAGTATTAAATAATTACCTTAAAATATTAACAAATGCAAAGAAGAGGACGACAAATTGGAGTCTTCATCTGGCCCTGAAACTGGCTTTCTTGTCTGGTAGTGAACTTGGTCATTTGCAGGAGAGATATTTTCTATCACTAATATATCTCTCATTAATGGAACACCATAACCACAAAAAAAAAAAAAGGGAAAAGCAAAAGCAAAAGAGACATAAAAGATATTTTTGACTCACTTCCCATTTGTTGAAATGCTAATAATTATTTGTGATTATTATATGATGATTAATATAAAATGAAAAAAAATATTATATAATAATACCAAAGTGTAGAAATAACGCTAACATTGTAATATAACTAATCGCAAGATAACTTATACCGAAAAGAAAAATTTCAATCATCCTTATTCTTAATAAGAAACGATCCCTTAAGTACACAAGTAACATCCTCTTTTCTTAGGGTTCATTTAGGAAACAAGTTATTTTGGGATTAATTTATTCCGAAATTAGTTATCGTAGGATTAATCTCACCCTTAATGTGGGATAAATATAATACTATAATCTGAGATAACTAATCTCGAGATTAGTTATCGTATGATTTTATTCGAACCAAACATGAGATAAATTCATCCAGAATAATTTCGAAATTAGTTATCCGTGGTATCAAATGAGCTCTTAAAGTTTAGAAATATATGCATGCAATTTCCTCAATAGTTAAATAACAAAAACATAACTTATTTCAACTCCACATCTAATTTGAGATTATTTTGTAGTGAGACAAATTAATTAGAATTGCCATCAAGTCCTTTCTTGCTAGAACATTCAAAGAAGTCCTTCATTGTAGTTGCTCTATACTTTGGACTTTGGAGGATTGCCTTTTGATAATAACTCCTCAATTGGTCCATAAATTCTGGAAGATGCCAATGGCCCTGTGCTGAAAAAGCTTGCCACTGATATTCTTGGACTAATTTTATTTGCCAATACTCTGTGTACTTGTCATTTGATAAAATTAAAAGTTGAACAAAAATTGAAATCAATAGTTATTTGTTAAAACACATTAAAAGGAGATTTATATTTATTCTATGACTTCCATCGATTATATGTGATTTACACCATGGATGTACATGAATAGTATACACCTGCTACTAGTGTTTAGAAAAGATAAACAATTACAATACAACAGGCTTGAAGTCTAACATGAGTTGTTACAACAACAATGCGTTTTGTGGTCTTGATCTTTTGTTTTGAATCCGTCTTGGATCTTCTGTCTTTGAATCTTCGTTTTAATTGCAACAAACTCCTTGATCTTGATAACCTGAAACCAAGAGAAACTAAATCTCTAATTGTTACGACTGTGCTGAGTCGAGTGTTAGCACTCTGTCCTTAAGACATTATTGTCCCGTATATATCATTTTACGTTGATGGGCAACTGTCTCCCAAGATAAAACAACATCAAACAAACGAGCAAAGTAAACTCAACTGTTTCACAAGAAGAATCTTTGAGTGTTTGAAAGATATGCTAGAGAGGAAGAAGTTCAGAAAATCTGAACTATACAAGTATGAAGTGTGTTCTTGAATTGAGCCAAAAGCCTCAATTTATAGTGTGATAAAGATGTCTTCCCAACTAGCCAAGTAATGACCTTCAATGCCATGTAATGACACTTAATTTGGGGTTACAATTCAACCAAATAATGACTGAATTCATGAGCCAAATAATGAAGAATTAATGCTCCAAAGTCAGCTCAAAAGTCAGTTATTTTTCATCTCCAACTGTCTTATTGGAGCCGAGGCGCCGCGGCCCTTCACGACGATTTCTGACTCGTTTCATCTTTTACACATAGTACACTTCTTCCTTCATTTACCAACCTGGAACACGTGTCATTTGGCCAATAACCGTCCATAATTCTATGTCTCAAACGTTTCACTTGCGTACCAATATCTCTTTCACTTAATGAAATTTACGATACTTGGCACTACGTGTGCACGTGTGTGGAAACGACATTTCCGACGTGCGAGGCCTCAATTGTTCGAGTCATAAATAATGGGTTAAACTTAATTCCACATTAGTAAATTTCAAACAATCCACTCTTGAAAGAGATTTTGGCGCATGTTGCGCCCGTTATTGACCTCGGGGTCTGGACGATGCTGCAACGTTGCTTGCTTTGGCGCGGTTCCTTGGATTGAGCAAAATGCTTGTGTTGAGGATTCGCCACATAATTATTTAAGTGAGTTAGGACACTAAAATGACTCCATTTAAAGGTCTGTAAAATAATGAGATTCTGGATAAGAGTTCTTTATTATCCTAAAGGGAAGGGGTTAGACATCTTTTAAGATCCGCTAACTTGCGGTTATCCGGTCAAACCTAGGTTAATTATCTATCACGCTTTAGAAATATGTACTTGAAAATATATATATTTTAAAGAAAAGAATGCTTGAAATAAAAATTAAATACAACAATAAAAAGAATAAAATCCCGGTTGTCTTCTTTAACGTGTTCTTTACAAGCTGTAAAAAACAAAACGGTTAGACATAATAAAAATACAAATAAAACCTTCATATCCGTGCAAAACAATAGTAGTTTTGACTATGGAGGGCTCAGATATATATAAAAAGAGTGGGACATCCTAAACAAGTCTGACTGCGAAAATTCGCCCTGCTAGCGCATGTTGGCATCCGGTGTAAGTGGAAGAAATCATCATTGCCCAGAAGATTTTATTTCCGTCTTTGCAACTGTGGAGGCCTAAAAAATCGACGGATAAATTTTTCATCGGCCAAGTGTAGTATCTGTTTCAAATCAGTAAATACCAACAGTGTAAAATTTGTTCTAAATCAGTAAATACATAATCAAAGGGTAATATTATCCAAAATCAGTTCGAACAGTAAAATAGCGGAATCAGCAGCCAAGTATCGCCGAAAGTGTTGACCAAAGCCTCAACAAAATAAACAGTAACCAAATGGAACGAACTGACCGAAACAGAGGTCACCAGAACCGAAATAGAAACCGGAATGGCCCCAACGAAATAACCAACATTTTGCCTCAAAACAGTAGTAAATGAATATCAAAGGAACCACAATTTCTCAAGAGGGTAACATCAAACAGAACCAAAGCAGTAATAATAACACCATCCGCAAGAATGAAAGAGAAATTCGCCTGAAAATACAAACTGTACCAAAATCGGGAAAATCAGTCCGGTTAACCCGAGCGAACACAGATACCAAATATGCAAAACAAAAGTCAGTCCATACCGAAATCGAGAACATATATAAAAAATAAACGTCAAAATCGAGGTTGCCAAAATTTTAAAAACTACGGCAAGATACAAAAATGCAAAAAAAAATTAACTCATACTGAGACCAACAAGATAAAACCAACAACACCAAAAAGGGAAAGGGGTCGGCGTCGCCTCGTCGGCAAGATGCCGGAGCGACGCCAGAATCCATTCCAGTCAGATTTGAAAAGCAAATAACCGAATATTATCGTGATTCCAACAGTGGTTCGGGTGTGGTGGCGAATGGTGCGAACATGTGAGAAGAGGAATGGGAGTTGTCGTCGGTCATCACCTCCGGCGAGGCAGAGGCGTTATGGTTGATAGTGGTGTGAAACAATGGGTGGTGTTGGCTTTCGGTGGTGAAGTGGTTCATCGACGATGGGGTGGTCAGCGACGACGGGAAAAGGATGGGGAATGGTGGGGTGTTGCTGATGGTGAGGAGAATAGAGCCTCAAAAATGAGAAAGGACGATTTTTTTTGTGTTGTGCGGCTAACTTGGTGTGTGTGGGGAATGAGAGGATAGTTTTTATTTATAGGGGAGGATTAGATTAGGTTTTGGGGGGGAAATGAAAAAGCGGCGTTTGATTTTTTTGGGGTGGGTGGGGGATGTGGGGGGTGTGGGGGGATAAAAGAGTGTTGGATTGAGATGAAAAATAAAAAGGGTGTTGGATTGGACTGATTCGCATTGGGCCTCGGATTGGACTGGTTTGATGAAATTGGTTTGAGTGAAAAATACAAAAAAAGTTTATCATTTAATAGAAAAATTATTTAAAGAGATGCAAAATTATTAAAATAAAATGACGGTGTAATAATAATACTATTTAAAAATGTTTAATGCTTAATTAAAAAATAACAATGCGATGCCATTTTGCGAAATAAAACAACCTAAAATATTAGGTAAAATATGATTATTCTAAGAAAAAATACAAAAATGATGATAAAAATGCGGTGTCCAAAAATACTTAAAATTGCAAGAAATAACCAACAGATGGGTCAAAATCGGGTGTCAACAACGCACCCACAAGGTGCCTTTCTAGAAATCTTCGGCGGATCGATGTTGCATCTGGATAGGTAGCCGTGGCTTTGAACTTTCCATAGTAGAATACCATCGGACATACTTACTGCGCGGTGAATGTGATGTCTTGAACCGTCAGTGTTTAGTGTATGCCAAGACAATGGCAGCAACACAACAACTTTCCTTACTCTGTTCTTCTTAATGTTTTGTCCGTTTTGGCCGTGGACACACTTGAATTCTTAAGTGCGTTCATTTGAGGCGGCCAGTCCTCACACTTAAATAGGTGGTTTCCTACAAGGTATTCTGCTATACCCCACTTCACGAGTGTTAGACACCATTAAAAGTTTCCCCAAACCTAACCTCAACTGATGAGGATCATTAAAGGTTTTAGAAACTTAACTTTTACCCACGCTGCAGATAGCACTTAAAGTCTATCACGGGAACGACTTTGGATTCATGTTTCTATGAATAAATCATTATCCGAAGTGCTCTTGCTTCCACCGAAGCGTTCAACTGAACCGTTACGATTTAATTTTCCTATTGAACCAAATTCTTGGGAACTCCAGTCAGTATGGTTGGGTATCCACCATATCAGTTCATATTGTTTGGGTTTTAAGCCCATTCCCCTAGACCGACAGAACTCTTGATCTTTGGATAATCCCTTAATTAAAGGGTCTGGTATATCCTTTGATTCAGTAATCAAAGATGTGTCATCCGATCAACTGCCATACGGTCTTATGTCTTCGACAAATATGTCCAGATGCCGTCATCCGTTCCCTTACAGTGTATAACTGACGAAGGCACGAGTTACTCCCGATAAGGGACATCCTTTAAGAGGTCGTGAAGTTACTCAACTTCTCATCATACTTTTTACAAAGAAATAAACTTTGATTTCATCATGAATCGGCCGGACCACGGCGGGTAGGCATCCCACGGTGGAGGCTGATGCCACTGTCGTGATTGCTGCTTGTTGTTGCCGAAATTTCTTCCGCCGCGGACCTTGCCGGACTACCTTCTCCGGCGGTTGTTACGGGAGAAAGTGGACTGTTGCAGGTCCTCTGGCCGACGATTCAGGTTGTCAGATCGGGATGCCCTACTATCGACAGAGGGCCCGACGGTGGTCGTGAGGGTGGCGTCGGGAATGCTGGCCTGAGAGGTGATGTGCTTGATTTTATGGGTTTCCTCAAGGATGAGCTTCAAATGGGCCTCATAAAATAGATGTAACGGCGTGCATTGCTGAAGAATGGTGACAACGCCATCATATGATTCATTCAAGCCTGTAATAATTTGCATGACCAATCGTTGATTGGTGACTGGTACGCCAACGTTAGAGAGTTGGTCGGCAAGAAGTTCTTTGCAATAGGCAGACACGTTTAGAAAATAGTCCTGATGAACGTCCTTTCAAGGTATAACGCTCGTTGACTTTTGTCGTCATGGAAAATACTGTCCAAACGTTCCCACGTTTGGTGGGCAGTGGCATCGATCTTAATGATGGTGTGCAACAGATCATTAGATATCATGTCGTATATCCACTGGAGGATGCTGCGTTCAAATGAGACCAGAGTGCATCATCAGACGTCGAAGTCGATGGTACGTCTGTGGACTTTGGTGTGAGAGAGATGATGTGGTCGATAACTTCATAAACACGACAATGAATCTTAAAAAGCTCCGCCCACGAGGAGTATTGACCCTTTTCCATCTTAAGAGTCATAGGGATGAAGTTTTTAATGTTGTTTACGGCAAGTGCCAGATGAAATTTGATTTTGTCAGCCATGGAAGAGGAAATTTAGGAGGAAGAGGGAGTGAGAATGACCGGAAAAATTTGGATTCGGTCGTTGGGAAAAGAAGGGGTAAGTTGACAAGCTAAGGTCCCCCATCTTTGATGATCTTTTTGAGAGCCACTGATTTATGTAAATGGTTACCCTTTAATCAAGGGACTATTTTCTATAGTAACTCACAAAGTATAACCAACTTCTTTTTATATGTGTGTCCTCAACATTTCTCTTTGATTAATCCCAATTATTTATCTTCATCCATATGTTCTATTTTTTAAATTGAAGTACACACTTGATTTTGATATATATTCATAGATTTTCAGGGTAAAAAAGAAAGATGGCACAAGTGGGAAAATCAGCTGAAAAGTTCCCAGAATATGTTCAAGACAAACAAGATGCCCATGTAAATAAACCACAAGTAAGATATATTCATTTTTCCATACTGCTGATTTTTAAGATTAACACATCCACATTTTAGAAAGGGTACTTGTACGTAGATATATTTTGGATAACCTACTAGTGAAAACATTCCTAACGCTGATGGTATATGCAATTTAAATTTCTTCGAGTTTATTGTATGTAATTTTACCTTATATTTCTGAAAGTTTTTTTTCTATATTTTTAAATTTGTCATTTCGAATAACACAACGATAATTTTTACTGTTGCACCAAGGATCCGTTCACCTTGAATAAATGTAACTATTTTGACAGGTCATCTGTCTTATTTTCAAGATTACAAATTCTCATTTTAAGGAGGTTTACCCGTTAGTATCATGTTGGTGACTTTACACAATGTATATAACTTAAACTCAGTCGGGTTTACTTTATATTTTCTAAAGAGGCTTTTTTCTATGACTTTTAATTTGGGATTTTCAAATCACACGATGACAATAACTTCTATTATTGTGCTAAAGATCCATTCACTTTGAGCAAATGTAAGTAATTCCGAATCGGGTGGCTTTTAAGTTTTATCATGTTGTAGCATGTCACATATCTAATTGTCAAAATTACAGATTCACATCTTGAGGAGGCTAATTTATCAATATTCTTTCGAGTGACCTAAAAGTGTAAAATAATTCTTTATACTAATGGTGTATATAACTTAAAACTCACTCATGCAATATATTTATGGAAGAAGCTTTTTTATGTCTTTAAATTTGTGATGACGATAAATTTTACCATTACGCTACGAGTCTTTCACTTTTAACAAAAATGTAGTAAGTATTACTTCTATTTTTTCTTATAACAGGGTAGTCAGATCAATCATGATCAGCTATGTGATTTCCTACATGATCAGCAGCTGCAGCCCCAAGATGGGGCTCAACTTGAAGGAAAAATTGTTGCACTTTCCTTGTCACCAAGAGCACAGGCCCCTAACCATGGCATGCACAAGTGAAATATAATTTAGTTGAGGTGTCTCTATAGCTTGATTTGTTTTTTATATATAAATAAAAATGAGAAAGTGAAAAGGTGAAAATATTAATTTTTACCATAGAGTTAAGTTTATCAATTCAAACTAATATACTAGGGTAATTAATTAGTTTGCCTACTGCATGCAGTTGCGTACACAAGATTTTTGTACTAGCAGTGTCTGTCTGTTGTTACGATTTATCTTGTAAATGTATTTACGTCTAGAATTGTGGTGAATTTAAGTTATTATTTTCTATCCTATATTGATGTTTACTTAGTATTATTTTCAAGTGGTGTATTGGCATATTATGTGTATCCAATATTACAGGAAAGTTTTGACCAAGCGATAAGTCGATGACACCCTTAATTAATCTAAATTCACATAGTATAAGTCTATTAAAAAAAGTAAACGTTCCCTATTAGAGTTTTCTCATTCTCAAAATTAATATCAGAAATCGCTAATTTAAAATAAAGAGATCTTATTTACCAGTGTAGTTCACAATTTTGAAATCCAGGACTGTCTTTGGACCCGTGCGAGGACCGCACAGGACTCCCGAAAAATGAAAAATTTTAAGGCTCTTTTTTTCATTTTTTATTAAGTAGTATTAGCCAAATTCGCAGGTCTTAACCCAATTAAGAATCAATTTTTACGAATTAGAATAGGGCCCCAAAATGTTTGAGACCGGCTTGTTGGAATCTTGTCTAGCAATTCACATGGCTATTAATGAACAGAGCAAAAAGTTCATGAAAAAGGAGGTCAATTATTGAATAGAAGAAGACACCATCTTATGCTGATGTTAGATTCTTTTGGCTCTTTAATTTGTGTCCAGTCCAAGACTAACAGATCTAATGAAAGCATCATATGGTTAGTGGTGGATCTCATTTGGAGGCATCAATCTATTCCAATTATCTCTATCTTTCTTTTAACAATTTCGACATTCATTTTTCTAAATTTACTACCTCGAGTAATCTAAATTTTTCCGCGTAGATCTACTAAGGGGTCGTTTGATACGATGGATAAGAAAAAATAGTCATGAGATAAAATTAGTTTGCCTTATCCCTTATTTGTGATTACTAAACCTGGTATAATTTATTCCAAGATTAAAAATAGTACCAAGATAAGTTATTCTTGACAAAGGTTGAAATAATACTCTCAGAATTAGTTATCCCAAGATAAAATAATGAAAATGATAAAAAGCCCTGAGGTCCCTCAATCCCATTAAATAAGGTGGAGGGTACTTTTATAAACAAATAATTTTTTTAGAAATTTTACAATGTGTATTACATTTAATGCAATATAATAAACAATCACTAAAAATAATATCAGGATAATTAATCCCAACATAATTAATCTCAACATATCTTATCTTCAAACCGAACAACCTTTAAGGGCACAAGGAATTCATTCCAACTATATTCTTTGGATAATAACATTGGATATGTAATATTAAAAATAACTTTTTTTTATATATAGTGTGTGTTAAATTCTTCTTGCATATTTACTTTTTTAGATTCTAAAGTTTTTAATAAAGATTATGATTGTGCCACTAACCAAGGCAGAAAATACTACATTTCCTACCAAAAAAAATCTCTCATTATTCCGAAATATTTAACTTCTTTTTTTTTTTGTGAAGGCGAACTATGCTATTCTTTTAGCGCAGTGTAAACCTGACCGACGCAATACCGCAAACCACGCCACGATTAACCACACTTGGCAGTGTACGCGATGACTCAACCAAGGTTTATGCAGGATCGAACTCGTGGCCATTGCCCCGCTGGCCATCACACCAACTGCCATTGCGGTGAAATATTTAACTTCAAACTTATGTTTAAGAATGTAAAGATTCCAACCATTCCAACTCGCCACGTCAAGGAAAAGATAGAAAAGGAAGAGACAATAAAGGTCCGTATCAAAATTAATGCATAGACCGAATAGTCAATTGTATGACCCTAGTTGTTATCATTTCTGAGAGGCCATGCATGATGCACCTTATTTGGCTTATTTGGGGACGGCTAAATCTTTGGCCCACAGAATCCCTACTCCCCCGATCCGACAGAAATTAATTGAAGAGATAAATCATGGTGACTCAGCGGTTCACTAGGTGGGAGACACAGTTCCTGGTGTCCACAAGGAGTCATCCCCCACAAATGAGGAATGAAGCTCCCACAATGCGGCTGTCAGAGCTATCTTATTTGGCTTATTGACATAATATAGCACGGTATCGTACTCAAATAGAATTAGAATTATAATTAAACTAGCGTACAAACTTATTATAGTTGTAGAATTCTTGTACAAGTATGATTAAGATTTAGAAGTATAGTATGGATAGAATTTTTCATATTTGAAAATTTTAGGGATAACCTCAGCGTATGACAACCGCCCGCTGTAACTGCGGGGTGTGACATAATATAGCACGGTACCGTGCTCAAATATGATTAGGATTGTAATTAAACTAGTGTACAAATTTACCATAGCTGTAGAATTCTTGTACAATTATGATTAGGATTTAGAAGTATAGTATGAATAAATTTTTTCATATTTGGAGATTGTAACTTGTACATATACCTCATTTATTAATGAAAATAATCACTTATTTGAAAAAAAGTACATGTCGGTAAGATGAAAAGCTAGTGAATGTATTTGTTTTCTACTCAATAATGCAAATCAATGTGAAATGTCATTTGTGGACTTGTTTTATGTTTTAATTAGATAAGTCAATTTTTCTTATTTTTAAGGAACTTATTTAGAAAAAAAAATCACAAATTTTAATCTAAGGGTGTGTTCCGTATGTACGAAAATGTTTCCTAGAAATTGTTTTTCAATTTTCCCACGTTTGTTGGTAAAATGTTTTTTACTTGAAAAATAAATTTCTTAAAAATAAGGAAAATGACTTAGAACTAAAGAAAACAAATTTCATAAATGACATCCCAAATTCATTATCTCTTCCACACACCCAACTCCCACCCCTTAACTACCCCAAACCCTGCCAGTCCCGGACCCCCACTCTCCATCCCATCCTACCTCCAAAATGTTTTGTTAGATACATTGACATCTTGAAGAGGAGGTTTTCATGGCTCAACCTCCTGATTTCGTCCACTCTTCTTATCCCAATCATGTTTGCGTATTGCGGAAGTCCCTTTATGGCCTTAAGAAGACTCCTAGATCCTGGTATATGTGCCTTCATCAGTTTCTCATGGCTATTGGGTTCTCTCCCTCTAAAACGGATACCTCTCTGTTTGTGTTCCGGGCTCATGGTATGGTTGCTCACCTGTTCGTCTATGTCAACGACATTATTCTCACCAGGAGTCATTCAAAATTGCTTAAATATGTTACCTCCAAACTTGGTGTTGAGTTCTGTATCTATGACTTGCGTCCTCTCAGTTGTTGGCAAATGTATAAAGGTTAAATAAAGTTTTAACACAATCTGTAAACCACAGATTACACAGTATAAAATAAAATACTTAAAACCAGTAAATCACAGAAACTGGAAAATGAACAGAATCAGTGTTGGAAGAATAAAAATATTTTTCTCAGAATATAATCGAGCCCACTTAGTTCAAAGTGTGTCCTTAAGAAAATTATTCCCCTCACAGAACTCGAGGTTGATGGAATATCCCCTCCAGGATAGAACGATTATCTTACCAGAACAGTATTACTTCAAATTTAGGTAGCGGGAACCACTCAACGACAGTGTATCACACGGAATAAACAAGAGAATTTTTAAAGAGAATGAAAGGAAAATGCGTTATGAATTCTGGAACAAATCAAGAATTTATAGCAGTTGGAGGTATTGATTCTGAATGTTTGCAACCATTTCAGATCAGTCACCAGGTTTTGGAGGGAAATTCGAAAATATCAGGGAATAGAAAAACGGACCGGGTCGATCACAAGTCGCGGGTTAATTAAATAAATAAATAAATAATTAATTAAATAATTAAAGAAAAGTTTGTCCAAAAATATAATTAATCAATCGATCTTTGACAAATTCAAATCCAAATCCAAAGATTTGAATCCGAAGCCGAGCGAGCGACGACGACGGCGCGAGGGGTTCTTGCCCCCTCAATCCCTTTAGCAACTAGAGAAGGTGTAATGTAATATATACATCTCTCTTTTCCTCTCTTTTTCCGATGTGGGACAAAAAACTTTAGCCAAAGCAAAATAGACTTTTTACATTCCCTTCACTTTTTATCCCATCATTTTCCATTCACCAATATCAAAATCCAACAATCCCTCACATGAATGGAGAATGGCCATAATATAAAAGAATGCATGGACACGTGTGATATATAAGTGAGGATTGACTGCATCTGGATAAGTAGGTTTCCCTTTGAACTTTCCGTAGTGAACTTATATCGGATATACTCGATCAATCGGTAGATTTGATATCTTTGAACCGTCAAACTTTGTTGTATATCTAGACAACATAAGTCACACAATCAACTTTCAACCATTTATAGTTCTCACGATTGTGTTCGTTTCATCCATAAATACCGCCTGGTTTTATGAGTGCATAGAGAATGGGTCTTCACTGTCATTCCCCTTTAAAACGGCTTACACTTAACACTCACATAAGTGATTTCTAAACATGTGGTCCTATAGCCAAATTATCTGGTCATAAACTGCTAGATTTAGATAATCATTAAAAATCTTAATGCTTTATTTACTCATTAACAAACCATAAAGTTTTATCCTTATTTCTGAACATTGTCTTCATCCGAGAATGGTTTGAGTTATTTGACAATGTTGAACCGTTAGTCACAACTTTGTTTGATCTCCTTGAACCTAGCTCTTGGGATCTCCAGTCTGCTAGGTAGAGTTACCGTCATGATGACTTTTCCTCGGCCTTAACCCCATTCCCATTGATGATCTACTAACTCCCTCTATAGATAAGCCTTTTGTAAGTGGATCCGCCACATTATCTCTTGACTTTACATAGTCAATCGTGATAACTCCACTAGAGATGAGTTGTCTAACAGTATTGTGTCTCCGTCGTATGTGACGAAATTTTCCGTTATACATTACGCTCCTTGTCCTACCTATTGCTGCTTGATTGTCATAATGTATACATATAGTAGCCAAAGGTTTGGGCCAGAATGTAATATCTTCTAAGAAATTCTGGAGCCATTCAACTTCTTCACCGGCCTTGTCTAAAACTATAAATTCAGATTCCATTGTAGAGCGGGCGATGCATGTCTGTTTTGATGATTTCCAAGACACTGCTCCTCCACCAATGGTGAAAACATATCCACTCGTGGATTTAACTTCAGATGATCCGGTGATCCAGTTTGCATCACTATATCCCTCAATTACTGCGGGATATTTATTATAATGCAAGACATAGTTTTGGGTGTGTTTTAAATACCTCAAGACTCATTTCATTGCCATCCAATGAGTTTGATTGAGATTACTCGTGAATCGACTCAACTTGCTTATAGCACATGCTATATCTGGTCGTGTACAATTCATAATATACATCAAACTTCCCAAAACTCGTGCATAGTCCAATTGTGAGTCACTTTCACCTTCATTCTTTTGAAGTGCAAAACTTACATCAATTGAGATCTTTGCAACATTGAAATTTAAATACTTGAACTTGTCAAGTACCTTTTCAATATAATGTGACTGTGATAATGTTAGACCTTGTGGAGTTTTATGGATCCTAATTCCTAAGATCAAATCAGCAACCCCAGAGTCTTTCATGTCAAATTTGCTAGCGAGCATACGCTTCGTAGCATTTACATTGGTAATATCTCTACTCATTATCAACATGTCATCAACATATAAACAAATAATGACTTCATGATTTGGAGTATTTTTAATGTAAACACATTTGTCACACTCATTAATCTTAAATCCATTTGCCAACATTATTTGGTCAAATTTCGCATGCCATTGTTTGGGTGCTTGTTTAAGTCCATAAAGTGACTTAACAAGTTTGTACATATTCCTTTTTTTATCAGGAACCACAAAACCCTCAGGTTGTTTAATGTAAATTTCTTCCTCCAATTCTCCATTTAAGAAAGCTGTCTTGACATCCATTTGATGGATTTCAAGACCATATCTGACTTGATGCCACTAACAACCGAATAGATGTTATTCTTGTTACCGGCGAGTATGTGTCAAAGTAATCAAGACCTTATTTTTGTCTATAACCTTTGACCACAAGTCTTGTCTTATATTTTTCAATAGTGCCATCAACTTTCATTTTCCTTTTAAAAATCCATTTTGATCCTAAAGGTTTATTTCCAGAAGGAAGATCAACCAATTATCATGTATGGTTGTTCAAAATTGATTCAATCTCACTATTGACCGTCTCTTTCCAAAATGATGAATCAGAAGATGACATCACTGCTTTGAATGTTTGAGGCTCATTTTCAAGCAAGAATGTCCAAAATCTGGTCCAAAGGAAGTAGATGCCCTTTGACGTTTGCTACGCCTTGTATCCTCTTTACTTGGTGTACTTTCCTTTGGTTCTTCCCGCGATTATTTAGATCTTTCACTTGACGACTCACATTCATTTTTATACGGATAAATATTTTCAAAGAATTCAGCATTATCTGATTCAATTACCGTATTAACATGAATTTCGGGATTGTCCGATTTGTGAACCAAAAACCGACAAGCTTTGCTGTTTGTAGCATAGCCAATAAAAACACAATCCACAGTTTTTGGTCCGATTTTTACACTTTTGGGCAAAGGAACTTGAACCTTTGCTAAACACCCCACACTTTGAAATATTTCAAGTTGAGTTTTCTTCCTATGGATGGAATAGATTATGTTTTGCTGTGGGGTACCCTGTTGAATATTCGATTAGCTGTAAGGATAGCTTCCCCTCACAAGCTCTGCGATAAACCGGAACTTATTAATAAAGCATCCATCATTTCCTTAATGTTCGGTTTTTTCTTTCCGAAATTCCATTTGATTGTGGTGTGTAAGGGGCAGTAGTTTGATGAATAGTTCCATATTCTAAGCATATCTCTGCAAAAAGAGATTCGTATTCTCTACCACTATCACTTCTAATCATTTTTATATTTTTATTCAATTGATTTTCTACTTCGTTCTTGTATTGCTTAAATGCATCAATTGTTTCATCCTTACTATTAAGCAAATACACATAACAATATCGAGTGTAATCGTCAACAAAGGTTATAAAATACTTTTCCCCACCGCGAGATGGTATTGACTTCATATCACATATATCTGTGTGGATTAAGTCTAAAGGATATGAACTCCTATCAATAGACTTATATGGATGTTTAACAAACTTAGATTCAACACAAATTTCACATTTTGATTTATTATACTCGAATTTAGGCAATACTTCTAAATTAATCAATTTCTGCAAGGTTTTGTAGTTGACATGTCATAAACGAACATGTCATAAATCATTTGACTCCAATAAGTAAGACGAAGCTGAATTCTTATTAATACTGTCAACAACCATTACATTGAGTTTGAAAAGACCCTCGGTGAGGTAGCCCTTTCCTATGAACATATCATTCTTACTTATTATAATTTTCTCACTAACCAGCACGCACTTAAACCCATTCTTGACGAGTAGTCCGACTGAAACTAGATTCTTTCTAATTATTGGATCGTGCAGAACATTGTTGAGTCGACGCTAGGAAGTCATTTTGAAGTATCTTCCGTATCCTTCAATCTTGGTACATTGCGGTATTTCCATAATGATTCCTCTTCGGGTTCCGCGGGAGCATAGGTTGCAAATACTTCTTTTACAGTGCAAACATGTCGAGTGACACCAGAATCAATCCACCACTCCTTTGGGTTTCCAACCAAATTGCACTCCAATAGAATTGCACACAGATTATCCATATCATCATTCATTTCCACCATATTGGCTTGTCCTTTTCCCTTGTCCTTTTTCGGGAGATGACAATTTGGTGCTTTGTGGCCAGCTTTCCCACAATTATAGCAGTTGCCTTTGAACTTTTTCTTATTAGGACCCTTCTCCTTTCCAGAAGGTCTCTTCCTTTTCATGTTCTTTTTCGGAGCATAATCTTCAACGACGTTTGCCCCTTCAATCGGTGAACTCTTACGGTACCTCTTCTCAGCGATTTTGTTATCTTCCTCGATCTTGATACGAATCACAAGATCCTCCAACTTCATTTCCTTTCTCTTGTGCTTACGATAATTCTTGAAATCTTTCCATGAGGGCGACAACTTCTCAATCATTGCAGCCACTTGAAATGCTTCATTCACTACCATACCTTCAGCAATAAGGTCATGAAAGATAAGTTGAAGCTCTTGAACTTGGGTTCCAACGGTTTTTCCATCCACCATTTTGTACTCTAGGAATTTGGAAACCACAAACTTCTTCAAGCAAGCATCTTCGGTTTTGTACTTCTTTTCAAGTGCACTTTATAGTTCTTTGGAGGTCTCTACTGCATTGTAGACATTGTACAAGTCATCTTCTAAGGCACTCAAAATGTAGCCTTTGCACAAAAAATCAGCCTGTTTTCAAGCCTCAGTGACCATGAACTTTTGGTTGTCAGGCATGTCGGCGTCAGGCACATGAGGTCCTCACTGGTGAACTTTTGCACACCAAGGGTGGTAAGCCAAAAGAACATTCTTTGCTGCCATCTTTTCAAGTTGGCACCGGTGAACTTCGCAGGTTTCTCAGCCGGTGGTACTAATGTACGAGTAACCGCTGGTGCAATATTCACAGAGATAGTTCCAGTCTAAATTGTCATTATTTGTTTGTCACTGTCAAATCGAAAAAATGTTTTAGTTAATAAAACCAGAATAGTAATTAAATCACAAAATTAAACGATGAAGATTTTATTTCTTCAAATCGCAGTATAATTATGAACTTTGGTATTTCAACGAAATTTTTATGTCTTCAAGTCAGAATACTTTTACAACAACAACGAGGAAGTTTTTATGTTCTTCAAATCGATGTACAAATATAAACTTTTATATTCCAACGAAGTTTTTATGTCTTCAAGTTAGAATACGAAATTTCATACGGAGTAGAAAACCACACATGTTTTAGTCTCCAAAACAGAATACAGATTAATAAAAAAAATAATTTCCTTAAGATTGTTGGCAAATTAATCTGTATAAAGGTTAAATAAAGTTTCAACACAATATGTAAACAACAGATTACACAGTATAAAATAAAATACTTAAAACCAGTAAATCACAGAAACTGGAAAATGAACAGAATCAGTGTTGGAAGAATAAAAATATTTTTCTCAGAATATAATCGAGCCCACTTAGTTCAAAGTGTGTCCTTAAGGAAATTATTCCCCTCACAGTACTCGAGGTTGATGGAATATCCCCTCACAGGATAGAACGATTATCTTACCAGAATAGTAGTACTCCAAATTCAGGTAGAGGCGAACCAATCAATGACAGTGTATCACACGGAATAAACAAGAGAGTTTTTGAAGAGAAGGAAAGGAAAAATGCGTTATGAATTCTGGAACAAATCAAGAATTTATAGCAGTTGGAGGTACTGATTCTGAATGTTTGCAATCATTCAGATCAGTCACCAGGTTTTTGGAGGAAATTCAAAAATATCCGGGAAGAGAAAAATGGACCGGGTCGGTCACAAGTCGCGGGTCAGTTTCGATCCGTATTGGATGTTTTTAGTTATTTAATTAAATATATAAATAATTAAAGAAAAGTTTGTCCAAAAAGATAATCAATCAATCTTTGACAAATCCAAATCCGAAGCCGCGCGAGCGACGACGACGGCGCGAGGGGTCCTTGCCCCCTCAACCCTTTTAGCAACTAGAGAAGGTGTAATGTAATATATACACCTCTCTTTCCTCTCTTTTTTCGATGTGGGACAAAAAACTTTAGCCAAAGCAAAAGGGACCTTTTACATTCCCTTCACTTTTTATCCCATCATTTTTCATTCACCAATATCAAAACTCAACATCAGTTTCTTCCTTAGAGTTGAGGTAAAATACTCCATCGCTGGTATATCTCTCTCTCAACAAACTTAGATTGAAAACCTGTTGTCCAAGGCTGGTATGAACAAATGCAAACCAGCTCGCTCTCCGTTGGCACCTAACTTTAAGTTTCATGTTGGTGACAGTCCATTATTTGATGATCCAACATTGTATCGGACTATTATTTTTGGACACTGTAGTATCTCACTCTTACTTGGTCAGACCTTGCATGCATAGTCAACAAAGTTTGCCAATTTAAGCACTCTCCTAGTGTCAATCATTGGGCCGCCGTAAATTGCATACATCACTATCTCAAGCACACGGTTAAGTCATTGCTTCCTTCTTCCACACTCATCCAACTTTTTTCTTCAAGCATTCACGGATTCCAAAAGGGCTGGTTCAATTAATGATCGTAAGTCGACTGGTGGATATTCCATTTTTCATGAAAATGCACTAGTCTCATGTAGGGCTGTAAATGAACCTGATTATTCGATCCGATTCGAAGAGTTCGGCTCGAAAAAGCTCGATTCGGAGTAAATAAACGTAGGACCGAACCCTAAAATAGGGTCCGGCCCAAATCGGATCGAACCTTCGATCCGGTTCGAATCCTTGGGCCAGTTTTCATTTAGGCCCTTATCTATTACAAGCCCCTTCACCTAGTCCACTAACCCAAAACAAAAACAAAACCCTCCATCTCCCACTCTCTGTAACCCAACACCAGACCAACCACATCTCTCTAACCAAGACAAAACAAAACCCTTTGTCTCCCTCTCTAACACCAGCGGCTCCGTCCCCCACTCTAACTCCAGCCCCAATTTAGCCTCCAACACCAAAAAATGAGAAATTGCAACTCCGATTTCACCATAAAAATGATTTGAAACACCAAAAATTGTAGCCTCTAACTCCGATTTCACACCAACTCGTTCAAGAAACCAAGCAAATCAGAAAAGGGAAAGTCATTCTTACCGTCGAATTAGAGGTAATCTTCAACTCTTCAACTTGTTTTAATGAGAAATTGATTGTTTGTTTCAATATAACAGACCTAATTGTTCTTGATGCATTCTTTCATTTTTTATTGTTTGTTTCTCAATTTTTTTTTGGAAATTCGGATCCGAATATTCGCCGAACGTTCGGTTCGACTGGTCGAACCCGAATCGAACCTTAATTTTTCAAATTCGATCGGATCGAGCCGAGCCAAACCCTATCTCTGCATAATCTCGAACCCGAGCCGAACCCAGTGAGAGTTCGGTAGGGTTCGGCTCGGTAACAACCCTAGTCTCATGCTCCTCAAAGAAGCAACGAACAGTTGCGCGATCCTCATCTAAATCGGAATATAAAGCTCTCGCCGACGCTGCCGCTGAACTAACGGTTGGAGTTATTAGCCATTTCCATTACTCTCTTATTCTAAATAATGCAAAATTAAAGAATCTTTATGGGTCTCTATTCATTTTCTCATTCTTATCTCTTGCGAAATGCACTTTGTACCACATTAGTGGTGGAAAGCCATTTCTTCCTTCTTATACTGAAATGTGTATTATTGGGCTTGTAAAGAGTTGGAAATGTTAGGATTTGAATCCCAAATCTGACATTTGTAAGAATGTTCCCAGGAAAGATTGGAGGGTTACAATGGACCACTTAAATACCAACCTCCTTAGACAGAACCTACTTATGCCGTAATGTAAGCGAAGAATAAATAACACACACAATTGATAACGAAGTTCGTCCAATTTTGCCTACGTCTCCGGACTGCTACAAATATTTTATATAGGGAGGAATATTACAACAGTATTTATAACACTCAGACTCACAACCCGATCCTAATTAGACCGGAGAATTTTCTCACCAAAAATTCTCTCTCAAAAAACTTCTCTTTCTTAAGCTTTCACTAAGAATATTTCTCTTTGTTTCTCTCTAATTTTAGGATGATTTGAATGAGAATGAAGAGGCTATATTTATAGGCAATTTTTTTTTGATTTTTCCCAAGATGAACAGTGAATTTACTGTTCATTTTTCAGCTGATGAATAGTGAATTTACTGTTCATTTTGCGGCTGATGAACAGTGATTTACTGTTCATTTTGAGGCTGATGAACAGTGAATTTACTATTCATTTTTGCGGCGGTACTGTTCATATTGCGGCTTTTATCGCAACAAATCTCCCACTTGAAGACTAATTTCAATTTGTCTTCACACTTTCATCGATGCAACAACTATTTCTTAGTTCATCCTTTGTGCAGGCCAACTGAAGATGAACATAGCTTCAGTTTGTCTGTCGTCACTGCCTTTGTTAGCATGTCTGTTAGACTCTGACACCCTGCGATCTTCTCAAGCAGTAACGCTTCATCTTCAAAAGCTGATCTGATGAAATAGTACCGGAGTTGTATGTGCTTCGTTCGAGCATGGTAGACCGGGTTTTTTGCCAAATGAATGACACTTTGGCTATCACAATATATCACACTTCTCTCATGATACTGATCCAATTCCCGCAAAAAATATTGTAGCCACATCATCTCCTTTGTGGCCTCCGTCACAACAATGTACTCAGCCTCACAGCTAGAGAGAGCTAATATCTTCTGCAACTTCGAAACCCAACAAATTTCAGTACCTCCGTAGGTGTAAACATACCCGGATGTGCTCTTTCTGCTATCAACATCACCACCGTTGTCAGCATCAACATACCCCTGCAATCCTGTTTCTGATTTTCGGAAACACAAAGCTGAACTCGAGCTGCCCTTCAGATATCTGAATATCCACTTCACAGCCTCCCAGTGTTGCTTTTCCGGATTGCTCATAAATCGGCTGACAACTCCCACTGCATGTGAAATGTCTGGCCTCTTACATACCATTGCATACATAAGAATGCCGATAGCAGATGCATAAGGTACCTTGACCATCTGCTTCTTCTCATCCTCGATTGTTGGCGACCGATCCTTTGACAACCGAAAGTGTCCAGCCAAGGGAGTGCTGACTGGCTTGACATCATGCATGTTGAACCTTTTGATAACCTTTCTCACATATTCTTTTTGTGAGAGTTTGATGCCCCCCTTGCTTCGGCTGATTCTCATCCCAAGGATATGTTTTGCGGCTCCCAAATCCTTCATTGCAAACTCTTCCGACAGCTTCATTTTAAGTCGATTTATCTCCTGTAGGTCTGATCCTACGATTAGCATGTCGTCAACATAGAGTAGCAGTATCATGTACGAGTCTTCAAATTTCTTGAAGTAACAACAGTGATCTGACTCGCACCTTGAAAATTCAGCTTTCTTCATAAAGCTGTCAAACTTTAAATGCCACTGTCTTGGAGCCTGTTTTAGTCCATACAGACTCTTTTGAAGTTTGCACACCAGATTCTCCTTTCTTTTGATCTTGAATCCCTCCGGCTGTTGCATGTAGATTTCCTCGTCTAGATTACCGTGAAGAAAGACAGTTTTCATGTCCATCTATTGCAGCTGTAGATTTTCCTTTGCTACCAGTCCAAGAAAAGTTCTGATAGTCACCATCTTGACTACGGGAGAGAAGATATCCGTATAGTCGATGCCTTATTTCTGTTGAAATCCCTTTGCAACCAGCCTTGCTTTATAACGCTTGCTTTCATTGGGTTCTTCCTTTATCCGATAAACCCATTTGTTCTGCAATGCCCTCTTCTCCTTTGACAACTCGGCTAACTCCCATGTATGATTTTCCGATAGTGAATTCATCTCATCTTTCATTTCCAGCTCCCACTTAGTTGATTCATCGACTTGCATTGCTTCTTTATAACATTCCGGCTCCCCTCTATCAGTGAGCAGAATATAGTTGAGGGATGGAGAGAACCTGTGAATCAACTTCCTGATCCTGGATGATCTACGCAGTTCTGTGATTGGCGTTGTTGATTTGTTTCAGAATCAGCACTTTCATCAGCACCTTCTAGGACTGTTTGTTCCTCTGCCTTGGATGCACCTGACTGCGTCTCAGGTGTCGGGAAGTCCCTCAAATCGACTATTTCCGATTCCTTGTCCTGACATTCTGAATTTTTCTGCAACTTGTCTTTGTACATCACCTCTTCGTTGAAGACAACATTCCTGCTTCGGATGATCTTCCGATTTTGTTCATCCCAAAATCGGTAACCAAGATCGGTGTCACCATAGCCGATAAAGTAACACTTCTTTGATTTTGGAGCAAACTTGCTTCTAGTCGTATCATCAATATGAACATATGATAAGCAGCCGAACACTTTCAGAAATGAAAGATTTATCTTCTTGCCACTCCAGACTTCTTTTGGAATTCTGAAATCCAAAGGAACTGACGGTCATCGGTTAATTAAGAAGGTCGCAGTATTGGCTGCATCTGCCCAGAATATTTTAGGCAGCCCAGAGTGTATTCTCATACTCCGAGCACGCTCGTTCAACGTTCGGTTCATTCTTTTGGCTATTCCATTTTGTTGCGACGTTCCAGGAATAGTCTTCATCATCTTGATCCCATTATCGGCACAGTACCATTTGAAATCACCATCAGTGTATTCTACGCCGTTGTCAGACCTCAAACACTTCAACTTGAGGTTTGTTTCATTCTCGATCATGACTTTCCATCTTTTGAATACACTAAACACATCAGATTTACTTTTCATAAAATAAAACCATACCTTCCTGGTTGAATCATCAATGAAGGTCACGTAGTAGTGTGATCCTCCAAGAGAGGGGACAATGGTAGGCCCCCACACGTCTGTGTGCACCAATTCCAGCTTCTCGACCTTCAACTCCCTGCCTGCATTTGAGAAACTTACTCGCTTCTGTTTTTTGAGAATGCAAATCTCACACGTATGAAGGTCCACCGTCTTTAGCTCCGGAATTAAGTCATTTGTCACCAACAACTTCATCCCCTTCTGGCTGATATACCCCACCCGATAATGCCACAAATCTTTCTTCTTTGTGTTGTCAACCACAACAACAGTATCACGATAGCTAGTCGTCATGTATAGAGTACCAATCTTCTTTCCTCGGCCAACTACCATAGCACCTTTCGCCACCTTCCAAGACCTATTATCAAAGTTGAGATCATGTCCCTCATCATCAAGCTGACCCACTGAGAATAGGTTCCGCATCAGCTTTGAAATATGTCTAACTTTTGTAATCTTCCACGAGGATCCATTTGATATCTTCAAATTAATGTCTCCGTGCCAACAACGTCTAGCGGCTCTCCACCGGCTAAATAAACTTTGCTGAGATTCCCAGCCACGTAGTTCTTCATTATATCATGATGTGAGGTAGTATGAAAGGACGCTCCTGAGTCAAGCACCCAAGAGTCTATCGGGTTGTCAACAGACAACAAAAACGCATCGCCAATGTCTTCCGTAGCAACGTTGATTCCAACCCCTTGTTGTCCTCCTTCTTTGGCGCCCTGCAGTTCTTCTTGAGGTGACCTGGTTTTCCACAGTTCCAACACTCAAGTGTTCGTCCTGGTCTGGATTGACCCCTGCCATTCCTTGACTTCGATCTGCCCCTATTTCGGTTGTAGTTTCTGTCATAATTTCTGCTTCTGTTTTCAACATTAAAAGCAGAACTCGTCGATGCCTCTCCAGAATCTATCATGCGCACCTCCTCAGCAAGGATACGATCCTTAACATCGTTGAACTTTAGTTTGTCACTGCCGACATAATTACTAACCGCTGCTCTCATTGGCTCAAAGCTATTTGGTAGGGATGCTAACAAAATTAGAGCTTGCACTTCATCATCAAAATCAGTTTTTACCGATGACAATTGATTTACAATGGTATTGAATTCATTTACGTGTGCAGCAACAAGAACATTTTCCATCATCTTTAGATGAAATAGTTTCTTCATGAGAAATACCTTATTATTTGCCGAAGGTTTCTCATACATGTCAGACAATACCTTCATCATGTCTGCGGTGATCTTCTCCTTCGCCACGTTGTGAGCAACGTTCTTCGATATCGTCAGCTGAATGACTCCCAAAACTTGTATGTCGAGAAGATTCCAATCTTCTTGCCTCATCTCCTCTGGTTTCGGACTCAGAGGTTCATGAATCTTTCTGCCATATAAATAATCTTCAATTCTGCATTCTCCAGAACGCAAAATTTGTACCATCGAATTTACCGATGTCGTGCGTCGAACCATCTTCGCCTCCTATCGTTTCTGAATCACAACACAACCTGTTGCTCTAATACCAGTTGTTAGGATTTGAAACCCCAATTCGACCTTTGAAAGAAGGTTCCCAGGAAAGATTGGAGGGTCACAATGGACCACTTAAATACCAACCTCATTAGACAAAACCTACTTACGTCGTGATGTAAGTGAAGAATAAATAACACACACAATTGATAACGAAGTTCGGCCAATTTTGTCTACGTCTCCGGACTGCTGCAGATATTTTATATAGGGAGGAATACAACAGTGTTTACAACACTTAGACTCACAACCCGATCCTAATTAGACCAGAGAATTTTCTCACAAAAAATTCTCTCTAAAAAAAACTTCTCTTTCTTAAGCTTTCACTAAGAATATTTCTCTTTGTTTCTCTCTAATTTTAGAATGATTTGAATGAGAATGAAGATGTCTCTATTTATAGGCAAACAATTTCTAATTTTTCCCAAGATGAACACTGAATTTACTGTTCATTTTTCGGCTGACGAACAATGAATTTACTTTTCATTTTGCGGCTGATGAACAGTGAATTTACTGTTCATTTTGCGGCGATACTGTTCATTTGCGGCTTTTATCCCAACAGGAAAATGGGAGTGACCTCGTGCACATGGGAAATGAGTCGGTAAGGCAAAATGGGCCGATTTCCCCCTGTGCGTGAGGTATATGTGAGGCCTAATTCAATTTCGGTTTTATAAAATATTATTTTTGCTATTTTTGAGCTTACCCGAAATTGTCCAAATACATTCTTACCGGATTAATGTCCAAGTTCATTCCCTAGAATTGAAATTCGGATGTAGCTCCCACCTCCGAAATTAATTGTAATGAATCAGGTCAAAACTAATATCTCCGGAAATAACTATTACGAATCCGGACAAGCTCATTCCTTTGGAATTAATTGTTGCAATGTTATTTTTGTCCTCTATCTATCGTTAAATAGGCAACTTTTTATTTCGTCCATTACTTTGACTTAATGACGACCTTTATTTTCAGAACGTTATGAGACGTTAACGATCTCATCCTTTATTATCTGAATGATAGGAGATGATTCAGATTTCAGCCTTTACTACCGAGACCTTGTCATTTACCTATATATAGAGACCGAGATCTCTATTGTGGATATACTTAAAAACATATCTTCTTCTTCTTCAAAGTTCTTTTTCCTTCTTATGCTTCTGAGAAAATTACATTGTGCAAACTTCAAACTTTTAACCACTAGTACAAATGCTTGGAATTGTTGTGGAACCTTGGAGAGCGACCAGATTAAATGATTTGCACCAGAGTGGATCTAAATTCCCTTTCAAGGCAGTGACTTGCCACGATGCAACTATGATTTGATAAGTTATTTTTAATGTTTTACTTGTTCTTGATCAATATTGTTCCGTATTTCAACTAATAATTTGAAAGTGATTTTATACAATATTGACAAGATGACTATTTTTTAAACAAAACTCTTCCTAATTTATCAATACTTGAGCCTTTGGATGAAAATAATTTTAAACGTTGGTCTCAATTTTTTTTATATTCTTTGAACAATTAGAAGTTTATTATGTTTGTTTGACGAATCAACTATTGATGTTCCTAATAATGTTTCTAACACCACCGGTAGTTCTGCTGCTACCGATAGTTCTACTTCCACAATGGTTGTTGATGACGCTGCTAAAACAAAATTTGAAAAGGATAACAAAACTGTTAGAGGACATCTGCTGAACCATATATGACCAACCCTCTGTTTGATTTATTTGTTACTACTAAATCTGCTAAGGAAATCTGGGACAGTTTGAAAAAAATATATGGCATTGATGATGCAGGAAAGAAAAAGTATGTTGTTGGCCAATGGATTAAGTTCCAAATGATTGACAATAAACCAATCATAGAACAAGTTCACGAGTATGAGAACTTGACTGCTGATGTTCTTACCGAGGACATGCAGATGTGTGATATTTTTCAGGCTAATGTTCTGCTTGAAAAAGTCCCACCATCTTGGAGTGATTACATGAACTAACTGAAATATAAGAAGAAGAACTTGACTCTTTAGGAACTAATTAGTCACATAAGGAATAAGGTGGCAAACCGTCTCAAAGATAAGATGAAAGCTCTTTTTCTTAATTCTTCTAAAGCTAATCTCGTGGAAACTTTTGATACTGTTGTGAAAGACAGGTTCAAAGGAAACCAGAAGAACGTCCCGAAAAAGGGAAATGAAAAGAAGAAGAAAAACTTCAACAAGTCGGAGAGCCAAATTCAGAAGTCAAAGGGATTTTGTTTCGTTTGTGGGGAACTCGGTCACAGGGTTTCACAGTGCTATCAAAGACAAGGGAAAAACTCAAAGCAGAGAGGACAAAGTGTTTCCCAAGCTAATATTGCTACGGGCAATGAAGTGATTGTTGTAGTAGCCGTAGAGGCGAATCTGGTGTCTAACAACGCATATTGGGTGTTGGACACAAACACTTAGAGACATATCTGTGCTACTAAGGAGTTGTTCCATATCTTTGAGGAGTCTACTATTGGAGAGTGTGTCTATATGGGTAACTCCACTACTGTTGGAGTTATGGATAAAGGAAAAATCATTCGTAAGTTAACTTCTGAATTTTTTTTAGCCTTGAACAATGTTCTGTATATACCCTCTCTTCGTAGAAACTTAGTTTCTTGAGCATTTCTCAACAAAGTAGGCCTTAAGCTTGTGTTTGAAGTTGATAAAATTATTATTTCTTATGGAGGAGACTTTGTTGGGAAAAAATATCTTCGTAGAGGTTTATTTGTATTGAACATTGTGCAAGAGACTATAAATAATAATATTTCCAGTTCTGCTTATATTGTTGATGCTGTTGATTTATGGAATGGTAGACTAGGTCATATTAATATTGCTTCCATTAAAGACTTTAAAAAATATAATTAATCCATGCGATAAAAGTTAATATATTTTCTAAATGTTGTATATGTGTAGAAGCAAAGTATGCTAAGAAACCATTTAAATATGTTACTAGTAGAAAAACAGAATTGCTTGAACAAGTACAATTAGACAGCTGATTTCAAGAAGACTATTAGTAAACGTGGAAAGAAGTATTATATTATTTTTGTTGATGACTTTTTTAAATACACTAAGGTATATCTTTTTAAGTCTAAAGATGAGTCTGAAATCATGTTTTTGAGATTCAAAGTAGAAGTAGAAATTAATTAGACAGGAAAATCAAGAGACTTAGATATGATAGGGGCGGTGAATATAATACTAATACTCTATAGGCCTTTTGTGAGAAAATGCTATAATACATGAAGTTAGTGTTTCCTATACTCCCCAATAAAATAGTGTATCTGAACATCAAAATCGAACACTTAAGAAAATGATAAACTCTATGCTTTTAAGTTCAGGTCTATCTGACAACATGTGGGGGGAATCTGTTTTATCTGCATGTTATATTCTTAATAGAGTCCCTCATAAGAAGTTATACAAGACCATATGAGCTATGAAAAGAGTTTTCCCCTTAGTTGAAATTTCTAAAAGTGTGGGGATGTTTGACTAAGGTTGGTCTACCTGATTTCAAACGGGTAAATGTATGATCTAAGACTTTTGACATTGTTTTTATTGATTATGCTCAAAATAGTATTGCTTATAGATTTATGTCTTTGAATGATTATTCTATTTGTGAATCTTAAAGATGCGGGATTTTTTAGCATGTTATTCTTTTGAAAAATTATGTGTCTAGTGATATGCAAAATAATACTTCTACATCTATGCCTGTCAATTCTCATGTTGTGCCTTCTTCTAATGTTGTTGATAATGAGCATGTAATTAAACTTAGAAGGAGTAAAAGGTGTAGAATTGAGACAAGCTTTGGTCTTGATTTTATTACTGCTTTTTGATTGAGAATTGTGTTATTGATGTCTTAAATGATGAGTTGATGTCTATCTACTTAATGGAAGAAGACCCTGAGACTTATGATGAAACAATGAGGTAAATAGATGTTATGTTTTGAAAAGAGGCTATTAAAAGCGAATTAAATTCTATTGTTTCTAATCATACTTGGGACTTGCATGATTTGCCTAAAAGTTCCAGACCCATAAGTAGCAAGTTGATATTTAAGAAAAAAAATGAGACCTGATGGTACAATTGATAAATATAAGGCTAGACTTGTGATTAGGTGTTTTGACCAAAAGAAAGATGTTGATTTCTTTGATACTTATTCTTACGTGACTAAAATAATGATCATTAAAACTCTTACCGCCTTAGCCGCTATTCATAGTTTAGTGGTACACCAAATGGATGTTAAAATGAATTTTCTATTTAGAGGAAGAGATCTATATGACTCAACCTGAGGGTTTCTGATCCCATGACAGAAAGATAAAGCATGCAAGTTGAGAAAATCCTTGTATAGTTTAAAACATGCACCTAAGCAGTGGTATGAAATATTTAATGACACATTAATGGATGATGATTTTATTGTTAATGCTTCTAATACCTGTATTTATTCTAAAATGATATGATTGAATTGTGTGATTATATGTTTATATGTTTATATGTTTATATGTGGATGCCATGTTAATCTTTGGTCCTAATGTGAATGTTGTAAATGAGACTAAGAACTTTTTATCTTCTAAGTTTGAAATGAAAGACCTTGGAGAAGTTGATGTGATTTTAGGAATTACAATCAAAAGAACTATTAATGGCTTTTTTGTGTCAGTCTCATTACATTGAGAAGATGTTGAAAAAGTTTGACTATTTTGATGTTGCTCCCGTGAGAAATCTTATGATCCTAGCATACGCTTGAGAAAGAATAAGGAATCTAGTATTTTTTAAACTGAATAGGCTAAAATAATCGGGAGTGTAATATTTCTTATAAACTATACTCGACCTGATATTGCTTATAATGTTAGTAGATTGAGTTGATATACACATAGTCCTAGTAGTGAACATTGGACTTCTCTTCATTGTTTGTTAAGGTATTTGAGAGGTACTATAGATTGATGTTTGCATTTTTATAAATTTTCTGCTGTTTTAGAAGGATTTTGTGACGCAAATTGGGTAACTGACAATGATGAAGTTAGTTCCACCAGTGACTATGTGTTTACTTTGAGTGTTGGTCCTATTTCATGGAAGTATTCCAAACAAACTTGTATAACTTATTCTACTATGGAATCCGAGTTTATTTCTCTTGAGCTGGCAGGGCAAGAAGCTGAGTGGTTGAGAAATCTTTTGACAAATATGTCATTATAGGGAAGACAAGCTTCACCAGTCTCCTTACACTGTGATTCACAGACGACAATTGAGATTGCAAAGAATAGTGTGTACAATGGAAAAATGAGACATATTCGCATCAGACATGGTGTGGTTAAACAGTTGTTGTGATGTTAACTGCTTTGAATATGTAAGGTCCATAAGAAATTTGACGGATACTTTAACCAAGGTTTGGCAAGGAAGATGGTCCTTGAAACGTCAAGGGGATAGATAGGGCTAAAGCCTATGAATTGAGGTAATATGGTTTATACCTGTTTGTGGTCAAACAAAGCTATATATGCCATAAATATACACTACATTTTCTATCCCTATGACGTATGGTAGTGTTTACAATGTTGAGCATATTTTCTCTTGATGATTCCATATCCTTAAGGTGGTCTATGTTGAGATAGATTTGATAGAATCACCTACGTGATTGTAAAGGTGTGGTCGCCTTTTCTGAAAGACTTATGCCCTCTTTCTAGAGCGCTCATTATATTCAAGGTGTGTGTCCATGACCATAAACGTACTGTGTTAGTATCGCATAATTTGCATAAAATAAATGATATAGTATATGTTGTAGGGGGTCTCAACTTATGTCCAATTAGTTCAAGATCACTTCACTTTTTGGATGATTTCACTACGTGTTAATTTAAATAGAAAGATATTGACACTTAGGTACACGTTTCTTCCTTTTTTCAAAATTTAGTCATATTCTTTATCTTTGCATTAGTGGAGGATTGTTGGAGTTATTACCCATTTCCATTACTCTCTTATTCTAAATAATGCAAAGCCAAATAATCTTTGTGGGTCCCTTTTTATGTTCTCATTCTTATCTCTTGTGAAATGCACTTTGTACCACATTAGTGGTGGAAAGTCTTTTCTTCCTCCTTATATTGAAATATATATTATTGGACTTGTAAATAGTTGGGAAAAGGGAGTGGCGTCACACACATGAAAAATGGACCGGTATGACAAAATGAGTCGATTTGCCCCCCTGCGCGCGAGATATACGTGAGGTCTAATTCAATTTTACTTTTGTAAAATATTATTTTTGCTATTTTTAAGCTTATTCGAAATTATCCAAATACATTCTTACCAGATTAATGTCCAAGTTCATTCCCTAGAATTAAAATCTGGACGTAGCTCTCATACCTCCGGAATTAGATGTAATGAATTCGATCAAAGCTAACATCTCTGGAATTTACTGTTCCGAATCTGGACAAGCTCATTCCTCTAGAATTAATTGTTACAATGTTGTTTTTGTTCTCTATCCATAATTAAATATACGACCTTTTATTTCGTCCATTACTTCGACTTAATGACGATCTTTATTTTCAGAACGTCATGAGGCGTTACAAATATCATCCTTTATTCTCTAAAATGTTAGGAGACGTTTCAGATTCAGATTCAGTCTTTACTACCGAGACCTTTCCATCTACCTATATATAGTGATCGAGACCTCTATTATTGATATACTGAAAAGACATATCTCCTTCTTCTTCAAAATTATTTTTTCCTTCTTCTGCTCCATGACAAATTATTTTGTACAAACTCCAAACTTTCAGCCACTAGTGCAAGTAGGGCTGTGAGTGAGCCAAACTATTCGATTCGCAAAATTCGGCTCGAAAAAGCTCAATTTGAGTTCGATTTGTTGCATCAAATATAGGGCCGAACCTTAGATTTTGATTCGGCCCAAATCGAGCCGAATATTCGGTCTGATCCGATATGTCAAATATTTGTGAATATTCGATCCGATTTGTCGAATCGGATCGAACCTTAACTGCTCCAAAATAACGGTGAACCCGAATCGAGCCTTAATTTCTAAGGTTCGACGAGTTCGAGCCGAATCGAACCTAAGGTTCGAATATTTTCGAGCCGAATCGAATATCTGCATTATTCGGTAGAGTTCGGCTCGGTAACAGCCCTAAGTGCAAATGTATGAAAGTGTTATGGAACCTTAAGAAGTGACCGAGATAAATGATTTGCACCGGAGTAGGTCCAAAATCGCTTTCAAGACAGTGTCTTGCCACGATGCAACTGTGATTCGATAACTTATTTTTACTATTTTACTTGTTATTGATCAATATTGTTCCATATTTTAACTAACACTAACGTGGATGCAGTCCCTGCTTTTTGAGATTGGCCTTTCCATCTGTGCGCCTCTAGTTATTTGGTGCGACAATATTGGCACTGCATACTTGTTCATTAATCCGGTGTTCCATGCTCTAAATCGAAGTTGAGTGCTACTTCTAGCACACCATATGATGATCCATCATATTACCGCAGCCTTGCAGAAGCCCTGCAATATCTTACTTTCACGAGGTCTGGCATATCTTATGTTGTGCAACGAATTTGTTTATTCATGCATAACTCGATGAAGGATAACATACATGATCTCAAATGCATTGTGAGCTATATTCAGGGCACTCTCGATCATAGCTTGCATCTATATCCATCTTCGACAATCACTCTCATTTCTTACACATATGCAAATTGGGGTGGATGTCTGAATATCAAATGCTCCACGTCTGGTTATTGTGTCTTTCTTGGTGACAATTTGATCTCTTGGTCCTCTAAACGACAGGCTACCTTGTTTAGAGCCGAGTACCGAGGAGTTACCAATGTGGTTTCTGAGTCTTGTAGGTTACGAAACATTCTTCTGGTGCTTCATTATCCTATTCAGAAGGCTATATTAGTTTATTGTGATAATGTTAGTACGATATATCTCTCCGGGAATCCAATTCAACATCAGCGCACTAAACATATTGAGATGGATATTCGTTTTGTCCGCGAAAAGGTTGTTCGTGGACAAGTACGTGTCTTACATGTTCCGTCGCGCTATCAGATCGCAAATATTTTTACGAAAGATCTTCCATTGGTTCTATTTGAAGATTTTCGGGACAGTATCAGCGTACGACAACCTCCCGCTTCGACTGTGAGGGTTGTGATGGAATATTTGTAAATATAGCAATAATCTTTAATTATGTTTTGTATATGTTAGGTGTATAATTGATTATTTGTTATCGTAATTATAGTCTAGAATTATGCTTGTAGCAGTTGTATATTACTGACCTCTTAGGAAAGTAATAGAGGGGGGAATCAAACACTATCAGGAAGGAACAAGGTGAGAAAATACTATCCGAATCTATTTCATGCCATAGACAACATCCTACCCTTGAAAAGGGAAGCAACATTGCAATGTACGTGTATCCAGAAAAAAAAAAAAGTCGAAATCCTCTACTAAGTGAAACGAATGTACGTACACGAACATTATTATAATAATGGTAATAACATCGACATTATATTTATTTCTTTGGGCAAAATTGGACCATTTATTTCCTTTCACTTGCAGTATACATTTAATTGCTCATACCTTGCAACTTATTCTATAAAAAGAAAAACTGATGAAGTACTACAACAAAGAGTTTCGGCAACTTCCGGGAATTAATGCATATAAGTACAAATGTACAATATTGGATGCCAGAGAAAGAATTTATAAGGGTTAAATACTAGGAGAAGTGATGATTGATCATCAAGCTGCAACAAATCATCAGAAACATCAATAGTAACGTCTCCTAGTATTTTCATTCATCACTTCCCAGAAATCATGGCGTCCAATAACAGTCTGATAATCAGCTCCGTCGCCTTGCACTTGCTCTATCTCACTCAAAGGTTGATCACAATATGCTTCTTGTTCCAAGGTAGTCGTAGTCGTATTTTGATTCTCCATGGTATCTTCATAAGTGTTCAACTCATTCTGCTGGTTACATCCTCTCAAATCATATTCCCTATGCAAAGTTGTTGTATTCTCAACTACATGAACTTGTTCATCACAAACCCCGTCGATGATCGATTCCCACTGAACAGTCTCCTCCATAACTTGATTTTCAACGTAAGGTATTCATCATCAGGTTCGTGCAACATAGCTTCGACTATTCCCGCAGCATCTTGTTCCTCCGAGTTATAAGTTGTCGTGTGATCCTTCTGAAAGTATATGTATGTCATAGAGACAATCTGTATTAGGACAAAATATACTTTATACACATTCGTATTTATATTAATGATGATTAATATTATGACATTTGCATTTGTTGAATTATTAGTTGATTGTTAATAATATTCTATAAATGCATCCCTAGAGTTTACGCGATTATTAATAATGTGAGAGATTAATATTATAACGTAAACTCTTAAATTGCCTCGACTAATGATCATCGAAAATGGGATATCGATGATATGCGATACGTCGACATGTGATCTGCATCATATCCTTAGGAGATGTAGTATGTCTCACTTGCTACGAGTTATGACAACTCGTGATGGACACATGGATACTTGTTAAAGCTGTATTGGTACACTCTGCTAATGCACTGTTTTGCTATATCTGTCTAAAGTGTCATCGGTGTGTGGGAGATAGAAGTCCTTAGACTTGAGGTCGATACTACCTTGTTTACGGAGTAATGTACTTTGATCCTGTCCTAAGCTCAAATGCCTTATAGGTCGAGACACGACTTGTTTTGGGTACATTACGAAGTGGATTAAAGGTGATAGTTGAGCCAAGATTGAGATTCATTCCTCTAATGTATATTCGAGAGAACACTCAGATTCTCATATGGTATTAGGTTGACTAAGTCGTTGGCCAACGCAATGGACATGTCTTTGATATGGTCCTGTTATCAACTAATATAGACGAGAGATAGTGATCAAGCCATTTGGATAGACACTTGACAAATCCTAAGCTTGATTGAGTATGTCGTGAATGAAATGATTTTATCTTCCCACATAGAGGTTCAGTTCACATGTTACGTGTAACTATACTTTACATATTGAGTTCGTCTTCCGGCACAGTCTAGGAGTTCAGTGTAGACCCTTATGTTATTAGTGTTGATATGTAAAGGCCTGAAGGGTAACACTAAGTCAAGTGTTCCGTCGATTCAAGGATGTAATTTGAAGGAGATTATATGTTCGGTTAATGATCGAGACATTATAAAGAAATAGAAAATAAGGCAGAAAATGAAACAGGGCCGCGGCCAGAGCGCGTCAGTGCCACGACGCTAAATGTCCTGTGGGTCCGAGTTGGCCCACTCTGTTGAGGTTTTATGGGCTGACCCATTTGGGGAACCCTAGTTGTCCTCTTCAGCTATAAATAAGAGAGTTTCCCTCATATTTCTTTCACCAAAAAACCAAGAGAGTATTCTCTTCTAAAGCTCTACTAGAATTCCTAGCATTCCATCCAGGAGTTAAAAATTACATCAAAGTTTTCAGAATTTGCAAATCGAGGAACATTTGCGTGCACACCCTCGGCGTACACAAGAACTTAAAGATTTCGAGATTGCTACAAAATGTAAGTCTTCGTTCGAAGTATTACATTTTACTTTGTATTTTACATTATATAATCATACTATAGTTTGACTGTCATGTCGGGTTTGAAACATAAATTTTCAAATTCCGCTGCGTGTACGAACACGACAAAACGCCTACAATGGTATCAGAGCCAGGTTGTTTTGTGTGATTATATGATGAATATTAATGACAATATGAGTTAGAATTTGTTTAGATCTATTTTTATGTTGTTAAAAACTTTAAAATCCTAAATCTTTAGAACGCATAGTCCTTGCACCCGGATCTGTTAAAACAATGATGTAATCGAGGAAGTCATTCCAATATAACTCTTCTAAGTTGATATGCGTTATCCGGTTCGTTTAGAGCATGGTGCATTGAAACAAAGAACGAGAAGGAATTGGATGATGATCGAAGAACGAATTATTTAATGATGATGGCGATACAAGTGATAGATCTGAAAATCTGACCCTAAACGAATTTTGGGGCTTCGAATTTTCGGTATTTGCGTTTCTCGGGGCGGCGCCGTAGCGCTGCCCTGATGACGCCAGAGGCGTCGCGACTCTGTTCTAGAGCGTCGCGACGCTGTTCATCCAGAAAGCTTAAAATTAATTTTCGGACTTACGACATTTTTGGTAGCGGCTGCTCTCGATCTTGCTTGGCAGCGCGGCGGTGATATTTTAAAAAACATATATATATTTTCGGAATCAGAAACTGAAGTTTTAATATTCAGATTCTGATTCTGAAGTTTCAAAAATGACAGAATATGAAAATATAACTTTTAAATTGGACAAATTTAGTCCTTTCGAGCAAATATGTAATTAAATAAAGTTTCTGAAAATTAGATTTTAAGTTCTGAAAATTGCAAACAGATCCCTGAAACCTGAAAATATTTTCTGAGAGTTAAAATTGTATTTTCTGAATTTAATAGGGTTCAAATTGAACACGATTGACTGACCCTCCACCCTGATACTCGACCTCCACACCCTCCTATCAATGATCATGTCCTCGATAATATAAAGTTTTTACATATCCTGCCTAATCACATCTTTTCCAGACTTTTTAGGCTTACCTCTCTCTTTCCTTAGGTCCACCACGACCAACCTCTCATATCTATATATTATTTTAAATACTTGTAATAATATTTGAAAACTATTTTAAATAAGTGTTTGCTTTATTTAATTAATTATTTTAACTTTAAATTAAAAATTAAGAATTTGAAATTTAAAGAATAAGTTTGATCTGAGGAGTATTTCAGGTACATACTCTTTAAAGAAGAAGAAAGAAAATGAAGAATCCAAAGATAGTGGCCCAGTGACCATTAGTCAAATTTGTGGCCTTAGGGTCACAAGTTCGATTCTCGGCGGATACGTTCTCTGGGGCATATGTCTCGTATTAAAGCCTGGTAGCTTAACCGCGCGGGCATGTTGCAGTGTGGGTTTGATTCCCTCCAGACAAGTCCTGTTATGGGGTCAGACCTTGTAGCATTGATCCGTTGGTAGCGATCAGACACTGAATGCGGGGTGCACATCCCGCGATTTACCCGGTGGTGACGGCTAAGGAAGGGTTCCATCGCCTCCAGGAGTCTAGTACCAGTACTTGTGCAGGTACTAGCGATATGGGGATACTAAGACCACCCCGAGACCTGGATTATAAAAAAAAGAAAAAAAAAGAAAAGGAGGAAAGAAGTAGAACAAAGAGGAGAAGGATAATGATGATGATTTTGATAAGTTACATATCTTTTTTAAAAATTAAATAACAAATTTAAATAGTAAAGGTTGCAATTCCTACCTAATTTCATTACATTTTACCATTATCATCCAATTGAATTTGATGGTCAAGTGGATTTTCATTTCTTGGGCTCACACAAAGAAAGTAGATTTTTATTTGTTTAATTATTCAGTATTTGTTACCCATTGGCCAAATGAATTTATATTCACATCGCATAAAATAAATTAAAGAATAAACACTTCATATCAAAGGATAATTGCTACTAATATAATATTTGTGCAGTTTTCTTAATATTGAAATTAGAGAAACACACAGAAGTGAAAAGTAAAAGATAAAATGAAATCAAAGAAATAAAAAGAGAAAACCTAAATATTTTTTTAATTACATAAAAATAGAGGAAGGAGAAATTGGGGAGGTGAACTCTCGAAAAAAGTTTAAATATTTTAATTAGTCAACCAACTGAACTACTAATATTTTTCTCCATTAAAATATCATATCCAATTCTGACTCATTTTTAAGATTTATTTTAATTTTAATTTTAATTTATTGCTTACTTTTATATTTTTTTTATATGTATTCACTTTTTTTATATGGGTGTGTTTGATATAAGGAAAATATTCACAAAAATATTTTTCGCAAAAATATTTTCCATTATGAAAAAAATGTCTTCTACAAAATAGACCCTTAAAAAGGAAAAAGGACACAAGTGGCCAACCGGGTGAAACTATTGACACCCGGTGGCCCAAACTTTTAAAATCATTATTAGTCTTCTCAAAATAATTTCATTTTCTAGCCATTTTCAACTAATTTGAGCATATATATATAAATTGTAACATTTTTGTATAGAAAATGTTATAGAAACTGTATCATTGTTGTATAGTAAATGTATCATTACTGTATATGTATATAAAAATGTATCACACATAGAAAATGTATCATTATCGTATAAAATATGTATCTCTAAAGTATACGTATAGAAAATATATCATTGTTGTATAATTTGTGTATAATAAATGTATAATCAACATATAATTTTAGTTTTGATAAATGTATATTTAATGTATACTTACTAATTATACACATATTATATTTTTTTATACATATACATTAGTGATACATATTCTATACAAAAATGATACAATTTTTGAAGGTTTAATAATAAAAAAATTCGTTGATCTTTAGAGTCACCACAAATAATCCTGTTCTTTTTGCAGCGAAGCTTTTAGTGACGACTTTTCGATAGTCGCCACAAAAAGTTGATTTTTTTTAGTGAATGGGTTGGGCGGCTAGCGCCTGAGATTATTTTGGGCCGAAGGGTCAACTTGCGGTATTAAGCCCAAAATGAGGTCTTTTTGGACTTTTTTTTGCTGGTGGCCTCTTAATATCTTTTTCCCTAAAAACAACTGGGTCAAGTTAATCTAGAATTATTTTACAAAGAAATCTCAAATAGAAATCCTTCTTTGCTCGTGGTAGCTTTCATCCTTCCTAAGAGTCCCATGCTACTATGTTAAGTATGTCATTTGCTTCCTCCTTTGGAATGAAGTATTGGGTGAGGCACTATTCCCATCAACAGTTCAAGGGATAGGGACGCAGATTCCTTTAGCACATTTCAGCCCAAAAAATTATTGGGCCAATATTAGCCCATCCCGTTAATAAGCTTAGCCTATTTTAACTATCGCAATCTTAGTTCAATCCGCTCATTTGACACCTCTAAATAAATGTATCTTTTCCTTATCCTTTGGTACATAATTTTGACTTTTATATCCAAAAAAAGTTCGTCACTTTTAGCAAACTAAGAAGATAGTAGTTGATCACTTCCTTCATTTTGGATTACTTTGCGAAAATATTACTCCTTTATATCCTCTTTAACATTCATGATTATTAGAAATAATTAATTAAAAATATTTTTCTTTTTAAAAAATCATGATATAATTAATTACTTTTTACTAACATTACCCTCACTCTAATAAATGTGAAAAGAAATTAATAAATGTGGTAAAAAAGAGTTGTATCAAATATAATTGAGTATAAAGACTAAATAAGGGCGTATATCGTATTAAGTGACGAAATGTTAGCTACATGTTCGGCGAAATCAGTAATTTTCGCTCAGACTCTATATTTGTGTTAGAAAGATTTTTAATATGTACACATATTTTTGTTCAGAATCCAATGAACAAAAAGAATTGTGATACGGGACTCACAAATTAAAAATTATGGCTCAACCTCCAATCATATTCAAGTCAAACCTAAAACGAAAAGGTCAGTATACCAATTAACGTGATCTAAAACAGTATTTTAAGAGACGAGGGCACAAGGCGAGACATTTTACATAACACGGGAACGACGCATAACCCTGAGAAACAAGGTGTAAGTCCCATAAATCTTTGGGGAGTTAGTCTCATATATCTTCAATTTATAATTTTATTACTAAGAAAAAAAGTAAAATAAAAAATTTCATTAAAATTCCGCAAATAAATCACGAATTACATAAAAAAAATTATTACTCCTATAATTATTATTTGAGAAAAGTAACGACACAAAGAATGATAATAACCGAGATAATCTTTAAAAGGAAATCACCATCCACTTCATTATCGATATCTACATCTACTAGTCCTTCCCATCGTCAACTAATATTTATTCTATTTTTGTTTATATATTTTAAAGAAGGAGAAATGATAAAAAGGTAAGAGTAATGACGAAAAATGGGTCTCTATCCTATCAATTTCAGGCATAGTTAATCATCTAAAAATTATCTATGCAGTGTTATTTTCTACGAAAGTTGCTTTCTTTATTTATACATTTTAGAAAAAATCACTACAACATGAAAACATGATAGCACAAAGTATTAATATCATTACACCAATAATAAAAAAATGATCTATAGAAAAAATATTTTTTAAACGGCAAAAATTAAATTTAACGTACGGGATGTATACTTTTATGCTTCGGACTTACGCTCTATGGATCTACGTCTTTTTTATATGCCCCGCTCGGGACTCTCTCTTTTTCTCTTTTTGCTTGCTTCCGTTCTCTATATGCATTGGCATCTTGAAGGGAATGACCAATATTACTAGACTTATTGGATCAAGGATTATAGCAGCCACCAACCAGGTTCTAATACAGGATTTCATTTCATTTATTATAATTAAATGGGGTTTAATTACCAAATGTGTTGCATGGTGACTTTTACATGTAAAGCATATTCCTATTGTTAGCAATTTGCAGAAACAAATTGTTTGTGACCCAGATGGAGTAGCACTAATGCATCGAGGGTGATATTTTTCACTTTGACCCAAGCTAAGCCCGCATGATTTTTCTAAGAAAACCTTAAAAATATCCTCCTTATATGTATATCTTATATATACATATCTTCTTTTTTTTCGGTTATCAATATAAAATTTTGTTCGCACCCCCAATAAATACTTGGTTATCTCTCAAATAAGTTAGTTTAAAATTTTGTGTGTAACCAAATTGTGATCTTCACATTTGCAGATATATGGGGCATGATATGTTGGCACCCTTCACTGCTGGGTGGCAGACTACTGATTTGGAACCTTTAGTTATACACAAATCCGAGGTTAAATTTATGTCTTGCATAATTTGGTTATCTACTTGATAAGTTATTTCTGTCTTTTAACAATTTGTGCAATTTTGTCATAGGTTCCTATGTATATGACATTAATGGGAAGAAGTACCTTGATGCTCTTGCTGGTTTGTGGTGCAACCCCTTAGGTACTTAATTACAATTTTTTTTGCACTATTTTTGTGTATCACTTAATTACCAAGTTCATTTTGTTTTAAAAATCAAACCTTGGTATTACAAAATTATCATTTGAAATCAATTTGCACTTAAACCTTTGAAGCATCTGAAAAAATCGAACCTTTTAAATAAGTCCTAGATGTTAGGATTTGACGACACAAATTCGACTAATCAGAAAATAGTAAATCGACAAAGAATAAATAACACACACAGATTTATAGTGGTTCACCCTCAATGTGAGAGCTACGTCCACTTGTCGGTGCAGATTTTACTATAATCAAAGGGAGTTTTGAGTTTACAATTCACTCTTCCTCACCTTTCACTCATGATGAATTCTAATGAATTTCCGTGATGAAAATTACATAGAAGAACAGCGCCCTATTCTATAAATAGCAAAAACTAGGGCGTACAACATATGAGCCAAATTTCCCAAAATACCCTCCACTAAATAACCTTAGCCTCTAAATAACCTTAGCTGATCATCGTTCCAAACTTAGTTGATCTGATCTTCATAGTGTCGGTTGCCGATCAGGACTTCGTAGTGTTGACAATGAATTAGGCTCCACAACTCAACAATCTCCCACTTGGAAACTAATTTCAATCATCTGTCTCCATCTGCAGCAGCGACTCTGGTCCTCATTCACAGAGTCCAACTAAAGTTGCACACAACTTCAGTTTATCATTCGACATAGTCTTCGTCAGTATGTCTGTTGGATTCTGACTTCTTGAAATCTTCTCAAGCACTAATACTCCATCTTCCAAAGCCGATCTGATGAAATGATACCGGAGTTGTATGTGCTTGGCTCGAGCATGGTAGACTGGGTTCTTTGCCAAATGAATGGCACTCTAGATATCACAGTATAACACACTCCCCTTGTGGTCCTAATCCAATTCATGCAGAAAAGATTGTAGCCACATCATCTCCTTCGCGGCCTCCGTCACGGCAATGTACTCAGCCTAACATCTAGAGAGAGAGCTACTATTTTCTGCTACTTTGAAACCCAGTTGATCACAATACCTTTGAAATGTAAAGATACCCTGATGTGCTTTTTCGGCTGTCAACATCACCACTATTGTCAACATCAACATATCCCTGCAATCATGTTTCTGACTTTCGGAAACATAAAGTTGAACTTGGACTGCCCTTCAGATACCTGAAAATCTACTTCACATCCTCCCAGTGTTGCTTTCTCGGATTGCTCAAAAACCAGCTAACAACTCCCACTGCATGTGCAATGTATGGCCTCGTACATACCATTGCGTACATTAGACTGCAGATAGCCGAGTTATAAGGTACCTTGTCCATATGATCCTTCTCGTCCTCGGTCACAGGCGATTGATCCTTTGACAAATGGAAGTGTCCAGCCAATGGAGTACTAACTGGCTTGACATCATCATTGTTGAACCTCCTGAGGACATTCTTCACATATTTTTTTTGTGATAGCTTGAGACCCTCCTTACTTCGGACGATTCTCATCCCAAGGATTTTTTTTCGGCTCTCAGATCCTTCATTGCAAATTCTTCTGACAGCTTCTTCTTTAGCTGATCAATCTCATGTAGTCCTGCTCCTACGATCAGCATGTCGTCAACATAAAGGAGCAATATCATGTAAGAGTCTTCAAATCTCTTGAAGTAACAATAGTGATCTGCTTCACACCTTAGGAATTCGGCTTTCTTCATAAAGCTGTCAAACTTCTTATACCAATGTCTTGGAGCCTGTTTCAGTCCGTACATGCTCTTTTAAAGCTTGTACACCAGCTTCTATCTCCCTTTGACCTCAATCCATCAGGTTGCTTCATGTAGATTTCTTCTTCTAAGTCAACATGAAAAAAAGTAATTTTCATGTCCATCTGTTTAAGATGCAGATCTTCCTTTTCTACCAACCAAGAACAGTTCTGATTGTGACAAACGTGACCACAGGAGAGAAGAGTTTTGTGTAGTTGTTGCCTTCTTTATGTTGGAATTCCTTCACAACCACCCTCGCTTTATAGCGCTTGCTTCCATTGTGTTCTTCCTTTATCCGATAGGCCTATTTGTTCTGCATGCATTCTTCCCCTCTGGTAACTTAGCTAACTCCCATATACGATTTGACAACAGTGAATCCATCTCATCCTTCATTTCCAGCTCCCACTTGATCGACTCATCAACTTACATCGCTTCTTAATAACATTCTGGCTCCCCTATGTCAGTGAGCAGAATTTAGTCGAGGGACGGGGAGAACCTGTGAACTGGCTTACTGATCTTGTATGATCTGCGCAATTCTATGATTAGAGTCGGTTGATTTGTTTAAATTTCAGTACTTTCATCAACCTCGCCATAACTGTCTTGTCAGCTATATTCTCGAACTATTTGTTCCTCTGCCGCATTAGCACCTTGTTGTAGCTCGGGTGCCGAGAAGTCTCTCATATCGACTGTATTTGATTCCTTGTTCTTAGAGATTTTACTCTCTGAACTATCCTACAACTTGTCCGTGTACAACAAGTGTTCATTAAAGATGACGTCCCTGCTTCGGATGATCTTCCGATTTTGGTCATCCCAGAATCGGTAACCAAAATCAGTGTCACAGTAGCCGATAAAATAATACTTCTTAGATTTCGAATCAAGTTTACTTCTAGCCGTAGCATCAATATGAACATAGGATAAGCAACCAACCACTTTCAGAAAATAAAGATTTGCCTTTTTACCGCTTTAAGACGCTTCTGGAATACTGAAACCCAACGGAACAAATGGTCCTCTGTTAATAGAAAAATTGAATTTGATTAATTCAACTTATAAGACTTTGGAACAATTAGAAAATTACAAGAAAGTTGTGGTATTGATTGCATCTGCCCAAAATGTCTTGGGTAGTCCAGCGTGTATTTTCATGCTCCGTACACGCTCATTCAATGTTGATTCATCCTTTATGTTATTTCATTTTGTTGAGGCGTTTCAGGAATAATATTCACCATCTTGATCCCATTGTCAGCACAATACCGTTTGAAGTGACCATCAATGTATTCTCCACCGTTGTCAGACCTCAGGCTCCTCATTTTTGAGGTTTGTCTCATTTTCGACCATGACTTTCCACCTTTTGAAGATAGTGAACACATCAGATTTATTTTTCATGAAATAGACCCACACCTTCCTGGTTGAATCATCAATGAAGGTCACGTAGTAGAGTGATCCTCTGAGTGAGGGGACAATAGCAGGTCCCCACACGTCAGTGTGCACCAATTCAAGCTTCCCAGCTTTTAATTCTCTACATGTACTTGAAAAATTAACTCGCTTCTATTTTCTGAGTATGTAGCTCTCACACATATGATGATCCACCGACTTCAGCTCCTGAATCATGTCGTTAGTCACCAGAAGCTTCATCCCTTTCTGGCTCATATGCCCTAGTATGCAATGCCATAACTCTGTCTTCTTGGTGTTGTCAACAACAACAACTATATCACCGTAACTCGTAGTCATGTAGAGAGTATCAATTTTCTTACCGCGAGAAACCACCATAGCACCCTTCGTCACCTTCAGGAACCATTACCAAAGGTAATATCATGTCCCTCATCATCAAACTGACCCACTGAGATTATATTACGCATCAGCTTCGGCACGTGTCTGACCTTTTTTATTTTCCACACATTTCCATTTGACATATTCAAATTAATGTCTTCAGTACCGATAATTTCTAAAGGCTTACCATCTGTCAAATAGACGTACTCGTACTTCCCCGCAATATAATTCTCTATTATATCACGATCCGCAGTGGTATGAAAGATGCTCCTGAGTCAAGTACCCAAGAGTCGATCGAGTTGTCAATAGACAACATCAGCCGATTGGCAATGTCTTTAGTGAACAACGTCAGCGCATCACTAATGTATTCAGTGGCAGCATTGGCTCCACCCCCTTGTTGTCATCCTTCTTTGGTGCCCTACAATTATTTTTAACGTGATCCGATTTCCCAAAGTTCCAACATTCAAGTGTTTGCCCGATTCTGGATTGATTTCTGTCATTCCTTGACTTCGACTTTCCCTTATTTCGATTGTGGTTTCTGTCATAATTTATGCATCTGTTATAAATATTCAAAGCAGAACTTGTCGATACCTCACCAGTAGGGGTGTTCACCGGACCGGAATGGATCGGAATCGGAATCCGGAAATTTTTCGGACCGAGAACCGGAAAATTCCTGTCCGGTCCCGGTTTTGGACCGATTGGACCGATTTTTTTTTTTTTTTTGTTAAATTCAATTTATAAATTATAAATTTTTAACAATGTGTTCGTTTATCAATCTCATTAAATATGTTTGTTTTTTTCCTTATCCTTCAATATACTTTATTTCATTAATATGACTAACTTAAAGAAAACCCTCAAATGTACTTGGTTCGTATACGAACTACTGAACTACTCATTAATTAAAGTTACACACCACATTTATATTTTCTATTTTCTATTTGAAATTTGAACATTCCTGAAGCATCGACATAAATTATAGGTAGGGAGAGAAGAAAGTAAAGTAGTTGTAAATTGATCAAACTTTATATGATCATAACTTTGCGCTCGGACGTCCGTTTCACCTAATATTTTTTTGATTTCGCGTATTTTTCGATACGGGGGTGGTCAAACCGCGGCCAGGCCAATTTTCTGAAAAACGTCTTTTTCCCCGCTCAATTTGAATTTCCCCCCAAATTGTTACGTTTTTTCTATTTTCAAAGCTAAATATCTCGCGATATACAATAGATTTCAACGTTCAAATTTCGTGGTAATGTGTCTGGGAATGAATTTCAATATTGGAAATTCAATTTTTTTTAAAAAAAAACAATTCCGATCCATTCCGGTCCGGACCGGAAAATTCTGGTTTTTACCCGGACCGGAAAACCGGAATCCACCATTTCGACGGACCAGGGACCGGACCGGAATCCATCGGTCCGAAATCCACCGGTCCGGACCGATTTTTCGGTTCGGTCCTGTTTTGTACACCCCTACTCACCAGAATCTATCATGCGAACTTCCTGGCAAGAATGTGATCCCTAACATCATTGAATTTCAGTTTATCACTGCCGACAAATTACTAACCGCTACTCTCATTGGCTCCCAGCTATTTGGCAGAGACGCCAGCAAAATTAGGGTTTTCACTTCATCGTCAAACTCAATTGCAATCGATGACAATTGATTGACAATCGTGTTGAATTCATTCACGTGCGCTGCAACATGCGCACCTTCCTCAATCTTTAGGTGAAAGAGTTTCTTCATGAGAAATGCCTTATTGTTTGCCGAAGGTTTCTCATACATGCGGACAAAACTTTCATCATGTCAGTCGTGGTCTTCTCCTTCGCCACGTTGTGAGCAACGTTCTTCGACAACGTCAGTCGAATGACTCCCAAAACATGTTTGTCGAGGAGATTCTAATCTGCATCATTCATCTCCTCTGGCTTCTGACTCAGCGGTTGATGAAGCTTTCTGCCGTACAAATAATATGCATTCTCCAAAACGCAAAATCTGTACCATCGAATTTTCCGATGTCGTGCGCCGAACCATCTTCGCCTCCCATCGTTTTCTGAATCGCAACACAACATGTCGCTCTGATACCAATTGTTAGGATTTGACGACCCAAATACGACTAATCAGAAAACAGTAAATCGGCAAAGAATAAATAACACACAGATTATAGTAGTTTACCCTCAATGCGAGATCTACGTCCACTTGCCGCTGCAGATTTTACTATAATCAAAGGAAGTTATGAGTTTACAATTCGTTCTTCCTCACCTTTCACTCGTAATGAATTCTAATGCATTTTCGTGATGAAAATTACATAGAAGAACGACGCCTTAGTCTATATATAGCGAAAACTAAGGCGTACAATATATGAGCCAAAATTCCCAAAGTACCCTCCACTAAATAACCTTAGCCGATCAGCGTTCCAAACTTAGCCGATTCGATCTTCATAGTATCGGCTGCCGATCACGTTTTTATAGTGTCGGAAATGAATTAGGCTCCACAACTCAACACTAGAATTATTGAACGTTTAAAGAAGCTACTCATGTTAGTTTGGGGAAAATCAGTTTTGAAAACTAGAGTAAGTCACAAAAATGGGTCATCTACCAAACTAACAATCTTAAAATCGTTTGCCTAACTGGAATCTCAACTAAATCCTAGAGTGTTTTAATAATAAGACAAGTATTTTTTGCAAATACATACATTAAAAAAAAAAGCATTAGCAAAGCTACTAAGCCCATCACATAAATATCCCATTATTTGTTGTTGCACGGATTTCCCTTTAATTTTTTCCCTTGTATTAAAAAAAGTGGTAAAAAATGTATCCGAGGATGACAATGCTTTCCTAACTGCTATGCCAGATGAGGCCCGATTCAGTTTTAGTGATGGTAGAAACCATAGATGAGAAAAGCAGTCCGAGCTTCTGGATTCGAACATCATCCCAGTAAAAAGAAATCGTAAGGCAAGATTTCGCCGAAGTTTTGCCTTATAAGGCAGAATTTAATTATGCCTTGAGACAAATTATGACATATAAGGCAGAACTTAGTAATGTCTTAAGGCAAAAGTTTGCCTTGCAATTTTTTTATTTTTTATTGAGCTGGGGTTCGAAGTATTTTCGGTTATTTTTTTAGGCGAAGGAAAAAAATTAAAAATCTCCAATTTAATGGGCAAAAATTAAAGACCACCCCACAATTTTCACCTATTACTGTTCCTTCTTTCCACGGCAGACTGGATGATAATGTATGTTGGGCCTCCGGTCTAATTAACTAGATAATGCATAAGGCTTAGGATAGATTCCATTTGGGCTCCCAAACAGATTTGCATTGCGAATGGAAAAAAGATTAAATTGTTAGAAGGTATTTATATTTAGCCGACAATATACTAAAGGAACTAACATATTATAATTTAATCACACAAAAACAGCACACACACACACACACACATATATATATATATCAAGTATATGGCTAGTATACTATGTATACACTTTATAGAATATAACAGTATACACTATGTATACTAGTAGCACTTTGAGGTATATTTGACTGTATATTACCTCATCATAGGAGGAACAATAAGGAGAGAAACCAATCATTCAACAACAGTTAGTACAACCTAATATGCCTAAATAATCAAGTATACTCTTTTATATGCAAAGTATACCAAGTATGTATACCTCTATATACTTGAGAGTTGAGAGTATCCAAGCCGTACCAGGTTATATGTTTCAATGCATCACCGGTGTAACCGAAAAAACTCAAAAACTCATTGGCGCAGAAAATTCTAAATTGTAGCCTAAAAAGGAATATATTTGTGTAAATCGTCAACTTTATCCACTTTAATAGTAAATTTCAAAATTATTCTTTTGTCATATTATAGTAGATGAATCACTACTAGAAACCGAGACTTTTTCCATCGCGAATCAGTGGAAATTTTATTGTAAACATGATTTTTTTATCTCATTTTACCGAACGAGCTCACTGAGAAAACACATGGTGGGAAACAGGTTTCCATTGAAATACTGAGAAACTTTCTAAGTTTTCCGTGTGAAACACTATTATTTTTTTCTTTTAATTTCTCTCAGATTCAGTGGAAAAACATTAATTTTCTAGTAGTGAATTTTATCAACTAGTATATGGAGTAACAGTTAAGCCAGATAAAACCATGAGTAATTAAATTGGTGTAAGATAGAGCGCGGGCCGCAAGTCGCGAGTTCGATCCTGCATAAACCTTCTTGGTTGAGCGTCACACATGGCTTGCCAAGTGTGGTTTACATGGTGGCGTGGTTTGCTGCTCTGCGTCAGTCCGGGGTTTACCCTGTGCGCACTCGAAAGAGTAGCGGCTGCGGGTTCCTTCGTCAACAAAAAAAAAAAAAAAAAAAACAGTTAAGCCAGTTAAGTTACTTTTGTCACGTTAAAATAACTGAAGTACTTTAGACACGATATGTCATAAAATTATTTTTTGTCATTTCTTTTGGTAACTAACAATTTATTAATCACCAACGTAATTACAATGAAAGCACCATGGTTAGACTACATCTCAGTCTGCTATCTCAAAAAAAAACTGGGCTACTACAGAGAAAAAAAAAGGACCATAGAACTACCAACAACAACAACATACCCCGTGAAATTCCATAACATGAGGTCTGAAAAGGGTAGAGTGTACCCAGGCCTTACATCTACCTTGTAGGTAGATCCGTTGTTTCCGGGAGACCTTCGGATCAAGACAAAGCATAATCACAAGCAAATCAAAGCAAGAGAAAAATTAAAGCAGTATGAACATGCTGATAACAAAATCGAATTACGTCATGAAGCACATTCTAACAAAAGGAATCCATAGCTAACACAACTAAATAAGATAAACAAAATACACTAAAGAACACATAACAACAGAAATCAAACTACAAGGGACTATAAAAGAATAATGCGCCAATAAGTGTGATAGGCTAATTAGGCATACAGTAATAACACTACAACTATCATTTTGTAAGCGTAAGTAGGACTACGCTCGACCCTTCTACCCTAATCTGTGTCCTCCACAACCCCCTATCTAAGGTCATGTCCACAGTAAGTTGCACCTGCGCCATATCCTGTCTAATCACTCTCCCCCATACTTCTTTGGTCTGCCTTTACCCCTTCTAAACCCGTCCATAGCCAACCTCTCACACCTCCGCATTGGGGCATTTGTGTCTCTTCTCTACACATGTCCGAACCATCTCAACCTCGCTTTCCGCATCCTATCCTCCACCAAGGCCACTCCCACTTTGTCCTGGATATCATCATTTCTAAACATATCTCTCCTTGTATGCCCACACATCCATCTCAGCATCATCATCTCCGTAACTTTCATCTTTTGTATGTATGAAGTCTTGATTGACCAACATTCTGCCCCATACAACATAGTCAGTCTAACCACTACCCTATAGAACTTGCCTTTAAGTTTTGGTGGCACTTTTTTATCGCACAAAACTCCATATGTGAGCCTCCATTTCATCCATACTACCACAATATGATGTGTGACATCGTCATCAATCTCTCCATTCCCTTGGATAATAGACCCTAGGTACTTGAAGTTTCCTTTCTTTGGAATGACCTAAGTATCAAGCCTCACCTCCACGCCTGTATCAAGATCGCTCCCATTGCTGAACTTGCACTCCAAATATTCTATCTTGGTCCTACTCGTCGAACCGCTTTGACTCAGTGCGTCTCGAACCTCGACAGCGTTCATTCCGTTGTGAGTCTCATCAATCAGGACTATGTTATCTACGAATAACATATACTATGGTACCTCCCCTTGTATTTGCCGCGTCTGTCTGTCCATCACCAAGGCAAATAGGAATGGGCTAAGAGCTAATCCCTGATGCAACCCCATAATCACTGAAAATGCTCTGAGTCTCCTCCTATTGTCCGTACCTTAGTATTGTCTCCATCATACATATCCTTGATCGCCCTAGTGTTCGCCACATGTACACCTCTAACCTCCAAACATCTCTATAGAACCTCCCTAGGGACTCTGTCATATGCCTTCTCGAGTCGATGCAAATCATATGTAAGTCTCTCTTCCTCTCCCTATACTGCTCCACCAACCTCCTAATAAGAAGAATGACTTCAGTAGTCGAATGCCCCGACATGAATCCAAACTGATTTTCTGAAATAGACACACCTCTCCTTACTCTCATCTCCACGACCCTTTCCCAAACATTCATAGTGTGGCTCAGTAGCTTGATACCCCTATAGTTTTTGCAACTCTGGATATCACATTTATTTTTGTACAAGGGAATCATTGTACTCTACCTCCATTCTTCGGGCATTCTTGCCGTCTTAAAATGACGTTAAACAACTCAGTCAGTCACTCCAAACCTGCCCTGCATGCGCTCTTCCAAATCTCATCAGGCTAGGTCGCTCGTCCCCTGCACATCCTGCGAATAACACCCTTAACCTCCTCAACCTTAATGCTTCTACAATACCCAAAATTCCGGTACCTATAGGAATGCTCCAGATCTCCAAGCACAATGACTCCATCTCTTTTTTCGTTCAAGAGTTTATGGAAGTAATACTTCCACCTCCGCCTAATATGCGCTTCCTCCACCAGTACTTTGACACCCTCGTCCGTGATGCACCTCACGTGATCCAAGTCACGGGCCCTTCTCTCCCTTGCCTCGGCTAGTCTGTACAACTTCTTATCCGCATCTTTTTCCTCTAATTCCACATATATGCGTTCAAAAGCCGTCGTTTTCGCCGCCATAACCGCTAGTTTTGCCTTCTTCCTCACTATCTTTTACAGTTCCCTATTCGTCCACTTCTCTACCTCATCCTTGCTTTTACCAATTTCGCTTACGTCGTTTTCTTCGCTTCCACCTTCTCTTGAACTTTACCATTTCGCCACCAGTCCCCTCGATGCCCACCACAGTTACCCCGTGAGGCCCCTATCACTTCTCTAGCTACCTCTCGAATCCAACTGACCGTCCTGTCCTACATACCGGTCGTATCCCCACTACTCTCCCAAACTCCCTTGACCATCAAAACTATTTTTTTTGTTTATTATTTGTCATATTATTTTTTTGTCATATTATTGCAGGGGAAATGAGCCTCGTCTAGTTGCAGCTTCAAATAAACAGCTCAACACGTTGCCCTTTTACCATTCATTTTGGAATCGTACCGCAAAATCTTCTCTGGTACTCCTGCGTCTCATATTACTTGTTCATTTTAAAAAAAAGGTTAAATTATATAAAGTTTGATTAATTTTTTAAGATATATTTTTTACTATATTGATATGAGAAGAACTTCAATTTATAGTACTTTTTGTGTAGTTTTTAAATACATCAAATATAATTTTAAAATATTGTATTGATCTAATTCAATTTAGCTATGATGATTGATCAATTTGACTCTGGAAAAGCGAAACGGAACAAAAGAAGTATATGGCATATTTTCAGTTCAATAGTGTCCAAATTTGGTTAATGTTTACTTTTACTTAATTAGATTATTGGCTGATTTTTATTTTTAAAACATGCAGGATCTTGCAAAGGAGCTCCTAGACTTGTTTACTGCAAATAAAATGGAGAAAGTTTTTTTCACAAATAGCGGATCAGAAGCTAATGACACCCAGGTTTTATTTATTGTTTTTAGGCATTTAATTAATTGGATTCTCTAGATGCTGCTCAGTTTTTCTTTTCAAAAACAACCTAAATAATATATTAAAACAGATTAATGAAATAATTTTTACGTTATCATTATATCTTTAACATATTATCAGGTTACCTGTCAATTAAACCGTGACAAATAAATTAAAATGGAAGATCTATTTGTTTAACAATGTTGATGAATATACCGCAAATTAGTATTACAATTGAAAATTTAAATAAAATGTATAAACACAAAATAAATAAATATTCAGGCTGAGGAGATATATCTCGCTCTCTTTAAGGAGATTCAAGTCAACTTCGATCTATAGATAAGTACACTTTTCTTCTTTAACCCCCACTATTTTGAGAATTTAACTTCACTTGACTTCGATTTCCCCTGGAAATGATGGAATACACTTTTCTTCCTCTTAGCGATTATGAGTTCATAGGGAGATGGAATGAATTTGGTTAGCTGGGACTAAGAAGGGATAGGATTTGATTAGCTCTTCTCACCCCAGAATGAGACTCGCTCTTCTTGTTCAGAATAGTTGTCTTCCTGATTAACTAGTCATTGGTCTTTGGCACCAAAATAAGTCGAGAAGGTTGGGACGCAAGGTAGTTGTCTCTCAAGAAACTGTGGGTCTGTCTTGGTTTCAATTTCCAAAGCTCCTATGTGGCGAAAAAGATTAATTCAACAAGACTTATGTTAATAAAGAGAAAGATTTGTCCTAATTTGAACATTTCCTCTGTTTGAGTTGAGTAAGTAGGAAAAAATACTTTACCCTTTCATCTCTTAAAGAGATCTACCGACGTCGAAGCAGACTAATGTTGAGATTTTCTATCTTGATATCCACAATTTTTCAAACTGTTACAAAGATGAATCTCCTTAAAATTGTTGATGATTATACCACAAATTAATATTACAGTTGAAAATTACATTAAAATGAATAAACATAAAATAAATATATATTCAGATTGAGGCGCAGATATTTCGCTCTCTTTAAGGAGATTCAAGCCCACTGCGGTGTAATTCTCATCGGTCCATCATTATATCTCTTGACTTGTCCCCTTCAGGATACAACATTCCGACAACATCACATGATTCAAACAACTCCGGACTAGTTGAAGAGTCCAAAGCTCCACCAAAAAGAACATCTTCCTTCAACATAAAATTACTCTCTTTTGTAGTAACTAAGTTGGAGACTTAGAATATTTTCTTTCTCTACACTCTTTTTTCACTGCTCCAACCTCACTATACACCACAATATTTTTCACACCTCTCATACACGATATAATATATTTTTTCTTTCATTTCAACTCATGAAAGAAATACCTCTATATATAGGTGTATAAATCATTTATATAGTAAATACAGAGAGTAGTGAATAATTAAGTGAGGAAGAACATGAAAATGTGATTAATGAGAGTAATAACCACATTCTACATCATGAAACACGGGAAGAGTGGGATTATGACCATCTTCTAGTTTTTATGACCACTAACAAATATGAGAGATGAGTAATATATTTTAATAATAAATATACCCAACACACAGTACTAACAATCTCTATTTTCCAACTGATTTCTCACCGAAAAATGTTCAATGGTTATTTTTCACTAAATATCCGTGGAAAAATCTAAATAATAATGTTTTCACGCGGAAAAATTAGAAAGTTTTCCACTATTTCAATAATAACCTGTTTTGCATCATACGTTTTTTCAGTAAACTAGTTCGATAACAATGAGGTAGAAAAATTATATTTTATAAAATAAACTTTCCGCTAAATATTAATGAGAAAAACCTCTATTTCTAATAGTAATAGTGTCACTTATTTTTTATGCTAATATGTTCTTATTTTTGCAGTGTTCCTGCTCTACATCAGGAATTTGATCTGCCAGCGCCGTTTGTTCGTTACACTGATTGCCCTCATTATTGGTGCTATCACCTGCCAGGTTCTTATTTATCCTTTAAATTATATTCCTTCTGTCGCATTTAAACTATTGTTTTAGTAAAACAAATATTCAAAATAATTATGGTTTTAAAAATTCGAGATAAAAACTAATACTTTCTCCGTCTCATATTAATTTTCAAAGTTACTAAAATATACTTTTCATAAAATACTTGTTATTTTACAAAATTAAGATAAAAATAATTTTTTCATCTCATTTTCCCTTAATATCACGTGTTCTAGAAAATAACCAATTACAGTTCAATTTATTAGAGCGAGATAAGAATAATAGATAGTAACTACACTTTTTATTTATTAGGCAAATGCAATGGTGGTGCCTCATAAGTTGTTGTTGAATAGAAGTGTAAAAGGTGATATTATACCACCATTCAGCCATGGATAAGTATTCAACTCAATCATGAATAACATCTGAGCAGTAGCCCTTAAGTAAGTTTCCAAGTACCTATTAATCACCTCAGTTTGACCATCTGATCGAGGCTGATAAGCAGTGGCGGATCCAGACAACATTTTCTGGTGGTGCAAACATACAAAGTACGCAAAAAAAAAAAAAACGAGGCAATGTGGGTAGAGTACAAAATGACGTCGTTTTGTTGCTATTGACAACAAAACGACGTCGTTTTGTATATAAAAAAAATCTGAAAATTCTGGTGGGAGAGTACAAAACGACGTCGTTTTGTGGCTATTGACAACAAAACGACGTCGTTTTGTATTTTAAAAAAAATGGAAATTCTGGAGGTGCAACTGCACCACCATGGCTACAGTGGATCCGCCACTGCTAATAAGCAGTGGATATGCTCAAAGTAACCCCTTGTATAGCGAACATCTCTTGCCAAATCTTGCTAGTAAACACAAGGTTCCTATCACTGACAATATCCTCAGGCATTCCATGTAGTTTGAAGATCTGATCCATAAACAATCTAGCAATATCCAATGCAGAGTAAGGGTGAGAAAGGGCCACAAACTGTGCATATTTAGTGAGCCTATCAACAACTACCCAAATCACCTCCTTACCTTTATATTTAGGTAAGCCTTCAATGAAATTCATACTGATTTTACTCTAAGCCACTAATGGAATTGAAAGTCGTTGAAGTAAACCAGGAAAAGCAGAATTGTCATAATTCTTTGACATACATCACATTTTTTAACAAAATTCTCCACATCAGCTTTCATACCCTTCCAATAAAACAGTGATGATAACCTCCTATATGTGTGATCAATACCATAATGGCCTCCACTACAAAGCTATGCCATATCTTCAACAACTCGGATCTTAGTGGTAAATCAGGTCCAATCACTAGTTTACAATGTCTTCTTAATTGCTGGTTTATGAATGTATAGCCTTTCACATCAGCTCCCAATTCAATCAATTCATGATAACTTTAGTCAACATAAGATCCCTACTCCAACTGTCCATGATACCCTGCAGTAAACCATGTTTCACAGAAGATAGTGATAATGCAACAACTGCTGGCATTATAAAAAGGGCATCTGCCACTTTATTCTCCTTACCCTTCTTATATTCAATTTCAAAGTCAAACTACATTAGCTTAGTGATCCACTTGAGTTGAGATTCAATGTGCAACTTTTGCTCCAATAAAAATTTGAGTGTTTTTTTATCAGTCTTGACAATAAAATGTCTGCCCATTAAATATTGTCCCTATTTAGTAATAGCCATGACCAATGCTAATAATTCCTTATCATAGACTGACAAGGTTTGATGCAACTTAGATAACCCCTTACTGAGATACGTTATAGGTTTCCCCTACTGCATGATAACAACACCAATTCCCACATCACAGACATCCATTTCAACAGTAAATGTTAGGTCAAAGTTAGGAAGGGCAAGGATAGGGGCAGAAGTCAGTGCCAGCTTAAGTTTCTTGAAAGCCAGATCAGCTTTAGGATCCCATTTGAAACTAACCTTCTTGAGTAAATCTGTGAGGGCTTACTAATTTGACCATAATTTCTTATGATCTTTCTATAATAGCTAGAAAGGCCCAAAAAACCACTCAATTATTTAAGGGTCACAGGAACAAGTCACTATTGGACAAATTATGTCTTCTTTGGGTCAGTAGCAACACCTTTAGTAGAAATAAAGTATCCTAAACACTCCCCACAAGCAACTGCAAATTGACATTTATCCATTCTAGCATATAAATGGTGTTAAACCAACAATTCAAAGGTTACCCTCAAATGATCAAGGTGTTCTTTCAAACTTTTGCTGAAAATCAGGATGTCATCAAAGAAGACTAAAATGAATCTTCTTAAATGATCTCTGAAAAACGATTCATCAATCCTTGAAAGCAAGAAGGTGCATTAGTAAGGCCAAAGGGCATCACTAAGTACTCATAATGTCCTGAGTCTGTCCTAAATGCAGTTTTTTTGTATATCATTAGGAGCCATCTTGATCTGATGGTATCCTGATCTCAAGTCCACTTAGAAAGATCCTAGACCCTCTCCAATTCATCTAAAAACTCCTCAATGATAGGGAAATGGTACTTTTCATTTATAGTGATCTTTTTAAGGCTTTATAATCCACACATAGTATCAAACTACCATCCTTCTTCCCAACCAATACAACACTAAATGTAAATGGACTACAACTATGTTGAATCAACCCTTGCCTTTGTAATTCATGTGCCATGCTCTTAATCACATCTTTTTGGACAGGAGAGCAGTGGCGGACGCAGAGAATTTTCAAACTGGGTGCACACATTTAATAAAGTTTATAAATCATCCGGGTGCCCAAATTTAATAAAGTTTACAAATCATAATTGTCCCCTACGCTTTTTCATATTTTGAAAACGTTTAATTACATCATCATTTGATTACAAATCATCCGGAATCCAACCTAACTTTTTTATTCCAAGTAGAAAAACCTTTAGTTATAAATGCCCCACCACCTTCATTGTTGATTTGATCTCTAAACAAATAACAACACAAGCAATATGCTTTTTCTTCTTTCATGCTATACTCTAACCAATTAACATACTCATCAAACCATTCAGGAATAAAACGACGCATTTTATTTCCCATCATTTTCTTAGGGAAATCATGGCCACGGGGTTGACAAGGCCCCTTTAATAGATAAGTTCTTCTAATTTCATCAACCTGGTTTGGGTGAAATTCAGATATCTTTTTCCTTTCTGCAGGATCTGAAGGAAGACTATTCAAATCAACAAAATCTTTCCTAGTTGAAGTTATGGGAACAGACGGTTGAGTACTAGGAGATGCACCACTACTACTAGAACCACCAATTCCAATTTCTGTCAATTTTCGTTTATAAAATCTCTCCATATTCCCTTAATAGTCAAAAAACCTTAACCCTGTTGAAGAGACAAAAACCAAAATTCATAATTTAAAGATTACAATTTAAACAACTAAACATGTAACATGTAACAATAGCACAAATAACAAATTCACAATTTGCACCCAAATAAATATGCAAATAAAAAACCCCCTAATTTTGAATATATCAAGCCATAATTCCAAGTTTTCAACCAACCAAATAAAAAAGCCTTAATTTTAGACATCAAACATTTGAACTAGAATTTGAATCTAGTTTTGTTCAACAATGGAATGTAGTTGAATCTAATGTTAGCCCTAATTCTCCATCCTACTGGCACCATACAGTAAGCAAAAACTTAGTGAATTACCTGCAATCGGCGAGAAAGTTCGTTGGCAATTGGCATGTAATATGTTGGCTAATTTTGATTGCCCATATGCTAGTTTGTCTTGATAAGGTGGTTCAAAAAACAAAAACAAAAACAAAAGATAGGTGAAAGTTAGAATGAGTAGTCATAGTTTAGTACTAATTGAATATACGGTATACCAGTGTGTCTACATTGCACTTGTGCAAAGGTTGATAGCCAGCGAGAGCGAGAGTGCGAGACTTACCTTGGAGTTGGCGGCACCGCAGCAGTGAAGTGGAAACTGGAATCGCAAGGGCCAAGGGGAAGGATTTGCAGAAGGGAGGAGATGAGAGAAGGTCGAAGAAGAGAGAGATATTTCAATATATTTTTGATAATTGAAAAGTGGTCATTACATTGTCTCTTATAGACAAGAACTACAATAGTAAATACTAAACAACATAAAGGAAAACTTAAAGGACTAAAAGTGTTAATTAATAAAAACTAGTCACATTATAGAATTGTGACAGTTTCAAATAAACGTTGGTATACGCGGACCGCGGTTGTTTCTCCACTTTTCTGGAACTAAAGAGAAATATTTCATATGCAAAATTTCTTACTTATATTTCAACTTTCCTCAGTAGCACTTCTCCAACACTATTTTTGTCCTGCATTTCAGTCAATCCAACACTATAGGTGAGTCACGTTGAAAATGATAGGTGGGTCTTGTAAACCGTCGTTTTACAAGGTGATAAAAAAAAAACGGGTGCACTTGCACCCAATTTGGTGTGGGTGTGTCCGCCAGTGCAGGAGAGTACTTATAAGGTCTTGTATTGACAGGGTTAGAACCTTCTTTCAAAGGACTATGATGGTCAAACTAGCCCCTAGAAGGAGGCATTGTCTTTGGTTCCTGAAAAACATCAGAATATTTGTGCAGAACTTCCTGAATAGTTACTGGTTCATTGTCTTGATATTGTATGGCTTGTAACTTTGGGTATTTGTCAGTTCTGTCAACCACCTTATCCATAAACAACTGCACCTGATCATCAGGTGTTTTATGCATATTAGATGACTCCACCATGGACGCCCTTGGGAGTGATCCCCTTGATAGAGAACATCTTACCCTCAAAAGCAAATTTCATGGTCAGGTTCTTAATGTTGAACATGTTGTCACCTAATTCACTGAGTCATTGCACACCTAAAACCATGTCACAAGATCCTAATGGAAACAAAAGAAAATTAGCTCTGAAGACAGAACTGTACAACAACCACTCCAGACCTTTACACATGTCAAAGAAGGGCACTGAATTTCCATCTGCAAGGCTAGCATCCTATAGTTCACATGAATCTACCTGCCAACCCATTATAGTAACCAACCCACTATAAAGAAAGTTATGAGTGGAACCAGTATCAATGAGTACACTGATGTTCTTTTTTGAAATTACTCCATTAGCCTTAATGTTCTATAACCCTTAGTCTCATGAAGTGCATGAGTAGATATTTCACAAGATTCTAATACTTCAGTGTCCACCTTTTCCACTACTTCTTCTTCAACTAACTTCAACAAGTACAGCTGAGCCTTGGCTTTGCACACACGCCTAGGTTGATATTTTTCATCACATAGATAACATAGTCCCTTGACCTTTTATCAGTTAGTTCAGCTGGTGGTTGACATATTTATTTATAGGTTTATTGTAAGAGGAATTTGAGTGAATGGTTCTATTGGTCAAAGAACTCTCATAGCATTAGCCTGTTTCAAGAAACTAGATTCCTGAATCCTTGCTAAATGGTAAGCTTGAGGGAAAGAGTATGGTTTAAGGAGTAACAACATCTCCTATTTATAGGTTTATAGGATTCTTTCGTAGATATCACAACTGAAATGATTTCAATTTATTTTTCAGGGAAAGAAATATTATTGACAAAGTAAACAAAATATCACCAAAGTTCCAAGAAGGTTTAAAAGCATTTTCTGACAGTCCCATAATTGGGGAGGTATAGTAACATGGTAGAAACAGCTAATTAAAATATCTTAATTACCTGTTAATTGTTTATTTTATTCACTTAATTAATTTTAATTTTGTTCCCTTTTTAGATAAGGGGTACTGGTTTGATACATTGTACAGAGTTTACAAATAACAAATCTCCTAATGATCCATTTCCTCCTGAATGGGGTATGTTTTTGGTCTTTCGATTTATCTAATATTTCTTGCATTCTAATTTATGTGATATAATCTGATTTGATATCGAGTTTAAGAACAAAATAAAAACTTTTGAAATTTATGATTTTAAAATGTCATAATATTTATGTGACTAAGATTTTTAAAATTTGTGATATTAACATGTTGTATTGTTTCTGTGGCTATAAAAGATGTGTTTGATACAAATGAAAATGTTTTTCTAGAGAATTTTGAAAAATTATTTTAAATATAAAATGAATTGCTCTCTTGTAAACAAACTGACAAACGAATAATGTCACATGAAAAAAGAGCACAACAATAACATACTTAATGTATTCTTACAGCCTTACTCCTGTCTTTTTATTGACGAAAGAACCCGCAACCGCTACTCTTTCGAGTGCGCACCAGGGTAAACCCCGGGCTGACGCAATAGCCTGCAAACTATGTCAACCGATTAACCGCACTTGACAAGCCATGTGTGACAGACTCAACCAAGAAGATTTATGCAGGGGATCGAACTTCGATATCATGCGGTTCCGCGCTTCTTCGCTACACCAACTTATTCTGCATGGTGCCTTACTCCTATCTTGACATATAAAGAAGTTATTTTCGATAGACTCTCAGTTCAAATAAAGCAGAAATACAATAATTAGCAACAACAGAAATGTAAAAAAACTAAAGCACAAAATACGACAAGTAATTAATAAATGGTACAAAAGAGTATTAACTATGAAGTTAAACTCTATTATCTGTTTGACAAATTCATAATTCTTAATTTGCTCAGGTATTGGTGCATATTTCAAAGCACAGTGTGAGATGAATGGGATGTTGGTGAGTGCTTATGGTGATAACGTAATGATGTCTCCTCCATATATTTTGAGCCTCGAAGAAAATAATGAGGTATGTACCTGCGAAATGATTAGGCACAAAATCACTTTACATTATTTTGTTAGAAATATTTTTAACAACTTGGTATCACAGTTAATGATATGAGATAATGGTCCAAACTACATCTGAAATATTATATTTTTTGCTGAGTTTTTTTATCTAAATTATTAGGTATTTTCTATCTGAATTGTCATCAATTATTATTCAAAACACACAACGAAACTGACTAGACCAAGTATTTGAATACAATTGCCAAAAGAAGAGTGATAGCTTAATTTTCCTATTCGTCAATGTGGCAGCTGACTCATTAATTTTGAAGTGTGTTTTGATAAATAGTTGGTGATAGTTCAGTAGAAAACGCAAACACTTGACAGTTCAGGTAGAAAACTCATTAAAAGTGATACTTTAGGTGTATTTTTTTACCATTATCTCTTATTTATTTTTATTTTTTCAATTAATTTCTTTAATTATCCGCATGAACTGCCATTTGACACTAATCCAAAATATCTAATTGAAAACTACGTAACTCTCATCATCAGTTCCACCATCTAGTGAAACATTAAGTGAGTAGTATTTTCCACTTCCAAAACTAACGAAGAACCTCTTGTTCTCTAGTCTCACTCGGACTAGAGAATCCCTCGATCCTCCTATATCAATGCTATGAAGAACCCTCGTTCTCTAGTCTCGCTCGGATTAGAGAATCCCTCGATTCTATAGCAAGTTCTATAATAAGCTCGGACATGCCTTGGAGTCTTCCTCAATTTCTAGTCCAATTTCGGCTAGAAACTCCTCGATTCTCCTATCTTGAGCTACACATATGAAAACAGGATCAACCTGTGAAATACTCTTTGAATTGAGCTTCAACTCAATCCATAATGTTTTCGACTCGACAATCAGATACTTAGTTCTGCAGTCGATAATACCAATTTTTCAATCCGCTGGAATAAAGAAACAGAACCACAACTTTCCTTGAACTGGAGTTCCACTGATCCTTTACTTCCTGGTGATCTACCACATCAATGCATCCAAATTACCAGTTACACCAGTTGCATCAGTAATACCAGATGCAGAACAACAATAACACTGGATCGACAACAACACTAGCAGTAGAAATAGCAGCAGCACAACACAAAATTGAAACCAACAGCACAACAACAACAACGATGAACTCAACACTTTTCCTCCAATTCGTCAATTTACCAACACAAATAAAACTCTAACCAACACGCCAACACATAACAGAAAACAACACAATAACGACGAACGACGTTTTTCTCCAATTGTAGTCATTTTGTGAATTGAATAAAACTGGAATTGGAATCGATTCACAATTGGAATTCAAACCTGAGATTCGATTTCGATCTCGATTCTGATTATTAGTCCATTCACGATCGTTAATTCCCCGATATTATTCTGATTATCAGTCCCTTCGCGATCGTTAATTCCTCGATATTCTTCGCAATTTTGATCGATCTCAACATTAATCTGTGAATTCTTCGATCAATTGATCTATGGATCGATTCAATTCCTGAATCGCAATCCATCGATCCTGCTCAATTCCTCACGATCGATCTTCAATTTTGCAAAATCGAAGAGCTCCTGATCGATTACATACATCTTGTCACGACCCGAGCCGAGCGGTGGTGCCTACACAGGCACGCTTTCAGTATACATCGAGAGAATAGCGGTGAACATACACACACGTATAAATACTTAGAGAATAAACAACAAGGTTAGCCGATAAGGCCACGCCGTAAAATATCGTAATCCAAAAATAAATCAAGACATCATGTTCTTAAAACCCGATCCACAAATATGACTACATACCTCTAAGAATAACAAGCACGGGACATGGCTCGCCATACCACGAATGTACATAAATCTACAACATCGTGGAAGCCGTACCAAAAGACAAGCCTCGGAGAAATGGAGCTTCGACACTGATCGATGATCCTAAGAATGCGGATCCACCACCGCTCTTTACCACTGCGGCGTAACGCGGCCCGAAAAGAATTCGATTACCTGATATGTACCAAGTATGTAAAACTAAAAATCTGCAATTTACATCATAAGTCTAAAATAAAGTCGAGACATGTATGATAATCAAATTACGATTACCGTGCCTTACTAACAATGAGAGTAAACAAGTGTATACTTTCTGCGTAAAAATAGGAGGCTCGTGATCAAAGTAGGTCACCCGCGTAGTATCATTAAACAATCCTACTCACGGGACTATTTCACCGCGTAGGTCATGTGGACCCGAAATGAGGTCATCCGCCTCGCGTGAGACTATTTCACCCGCGTAGGACTATTTCACCGCGTGGGCGGTGGGCCATGATGAGTACAAACGCCGCACTCGCATCATGGGTAGCAATTCTATGGAATAAGTAGTAACCCGGGGTCTACCCCGTAAGAATACATAACCTAGCACAACCGACTATCATACGTAACATAAGCACTACCGGCTTATCATACATAACATAAACAAGTTAAGAAATCCCCTAACTTCTTATTAGCTTTGTTCATATACACTCTCATTTTAGTTTACTTAAGGTACTAACATGTCATTATAAAAATCCGGTAATTTAACCCAAAGTACTACGTACTTCTACTCTTTTAAAATGACTCTTTTTCATATAAAACTTCCAAGATACTAATAACCGTAGTATCAAGTCATATCTACTTTTCAAGACAAGTCACAATACCTTTTAGAAATACATTTATAGGCTTCTAAATCAAGTGACTTCTTTCTTTAAAACCTTAAGCAATTGATACCTTCAAATCCATTTGCCTTTCATTATTTCAAGTCATTTATCATTATTTACATTACTAGAGTAAACCACTCTTTCATCTCTCCATAAAGCTATTATAACCAACTTCCCATAAAGTCGTTATACTAACTTTATACTTTAGGCAAATACATTCTTTTTTATATCCAAGAGACTTATACTTTCAAAACGAAACAAGTATCATATACTTTCAAAATACTTCAAGTCCCTTAACTTTTAGAAACTAAGACATTCTTAATCTTTTTAAACAAGTGAGTTAATCTCCTAACTCAACCAACTTGGACATTCTTAAAACAGTCAAGGATATCAAATGAAATTAGATTCATCAAAATCTCGTACGTCTACCGTACTATATATTTACAACCACTCATGCTCAAGAGATAGGAAAGTTCCACATACCTCTTCGGTTCAATCCACTTGCTAAGTCCAATATGCCGTACGTAGTATGTCAACCTATAATGACCATAATACGTCTATTAACTTCTAACTTCAAACGTAGAATATTCTAAGTGCAAAGTCACTAAATTCTACGGAAAATCGGACAACACTTCCTTTGTTTCTACATACTTTTCCACCTTTTTCAAGGCCCGAATTCAATAACCAAACACGCCACATTTAAGGCTCAACAATGTAGTTAACAATAGGGGATTACACGCCTAACAAGACGTGTAAAATTCCGCCCCACAATTTATATCAAACTAGTCCAAAAGGCAATGCCATTCTCGGCCAAAAGGTGTAACAACATATCATCCTTTCCAATTCCTTTTCAATTTAAGTTGTTTAGTATAACATGTTATAAATCCGCAATCGATTTTAACAACTATAATCTTCAAGTAGATAACATGCGACGATTCTAATTATCGACCAAATTGTATTTCAATTTCAAATGGTTAACAATGTCATTTCGGATTTTAGGCTTCCAATATACATAACACTTATCAATTCTTAATACATATACTTCATGCTAGTTAAAATGTAAGGCTACAACAATATGTAATCTTATAACACTTAAGAGAACAAAATTGTTACCTTAATGAGCCTTAATCCAACTTCAAGATCCGAAGTCGCTCCCTAGCAACTTAGAGCCTCTCCTTGACACTCCAATCCGCCACTTGAAGCCCTTAGAAAATCACAAACAACTTTCCTTCAATTTCCAATCCAACCCTAGGAAAGTGACTTAGGTTTTCACCTTGCGACTAATACAAAAACGACACTTTTCCGGGATCTTTCTATTGAGATACCCTTACAATACTCTTAGGAACCTTGGTTTAAAGTGTGGAGGTTATAGAACAACAAACAAAAAAATTCTCTTCTTGAAACCCTATGAACTCGAGAGCAACTATGGAGACTTCAAAGTTTTCTTGAAATTTTTCTAAGTGTAGAAGCCTTGTCTTGCTACTAGTATGTTTAAATAACACAATGGAGGGTCAAGATTAGCACATATGGGTGGCTTGGATGCATTTTACTAAAAGATCAAGCCAAGTGGCTCTTGACTAAGTCAACAATATCAAGCTTTAAGCCTAGCAAGGCTTGGTCATCTTAACCTTGGTCAAATGACCATTAAAACCATGTCCATTTCGTCCAAGACCAACTAAGGGGGGTGGGGGTGACACGTGTCACCCTCCCGTTCGTCGCAATATTTCGCTTCCCGACATTTCCATAATTCCGATAAATTTTTACTAGTCTCAAATCTTAACATTTTTGAGTTCTTACGTACGTTCTTATAAACATGTCCTGAAATTACGGGGTGTAACACATCTCACAGTTCCTGATCGAAGAACATTGCGATTTTGTTCCTCCTCTGTATACTCGATCAACTCCTTCGATCTCCTCTCGACAGTTCGCGATTGACACTCTCCAGCCAAATGCTTATGTGTTCGTTGTTCCTACTTGGATCTAGGCTCTGATATCATTTTAAAGTTGTAGGAGCAGACGCGAAAGAGAAGAGGACGAGAAGAAGTGAAAATGTGAGGAAAAGCAGAGGATAAGATTAGGAGCAGAAGTAAGATATTTGGAAGCAAATTGCTCTTCTCTAGATATCCTTTATTAATGACTTGCTCAAATGAATATTACAAATATAGCCCCTATTTATAGGTGACTAATTAACCCCTAATGACAAAATATCTAACTAATCCAAAATATCTAATTGACAACTAACTAACCACACATATATATATATATACAATATATATATGTGGTATATCTCAACACTAATGAATCAATATAAGGAACCATGTTGAGCTATATAGGTTAAAAACAACATCATATTTCCATGATTAACTTAATTCTTCCGATTATAAAGTGTTTAATATGAAACTGAAGAATTAACTAATTTTTGCAGTTGATAAGCAAATATGGGAAAGCACTGAAGGAAACTGAAAAGAAAGTGGATGAACTCAAGACTCATGTAATGATTTTTAAATTCCAGCCGTTAATTTAATGCATCTTTATTCAGTAAAAAGTAAAAAAGAGAAAATAAATTCATTTCTCGTGGGACCTTTTATTTGTTTTTAAATATTAAAGTCTACAAAAATGTAAATTACTTCATTAGTTGTATTGTCCAAATCAAACTCTAAAATAATTTATCTGATATGCATTTTTAAAAATAATTTGTACATATTCAACACTACAAATTTTGATAGAATATAATGCAGTTGAAAGTTTCTATTTTAGGTACGCATTTCTTAGTATTTGAAGTAAGATATATTCGTGCAAAGCATGAACATATAGTCTAGTTATATTAAAAGCACGAAGGGGTTTAGAAATGTTGATTGGACTTTTCCCCCTTCATTAAAAGACTCTATAATAGATAAAATAATCAGTTAATAAGTTATTTTTCTAATATTTAAGACTTTAAAATCTAACTAAAATTTGGTTATTAAATCCGTCCTTAGTTAAAATACATAGAAAATCCTTATATTTAGACATTCAGAACCAACTAAAAGTCTACCTTATTATGTAGCACACACTTTATAAACGCAATGTGTATCTTGTATAATTTCGGGGAAAGTAACTGGTTTGCCGAATCTTCTTTTGATTAGTGATCATTAGACCATCTCCGACCGGAGATAATTGAAATCATTTTTGTCTCATGTCACTCACATCATCAAATATCTCAATTATCACATACACTATACGACAGAAGATATTTAATAAAATAATTCATTTTCTATTTCCTCCACAGCAATACATATATCCCGCCATATATATTTATTCTATCTAATTTTTTATTTTGTATATGATATTATTCTTGTAATTCATATTATTACACATACAATAATAAAATTATAAATTACTTATATTCATTTAATTTTGACTCTTATCAATTATTATTATAATATTAAAACACAATAATACATGATTTTATTAATGAAGATAAATTAATCGTAAAATTTATCAAAAACACACTAAAACATTGATAATATTAAAATCACAAATTGAAAATTAATTTTCGGTTGTTCCAAACTTTTGCCGAATGTGCTCGATAATATGTATCTCGTTCATCCATATTAAAAAATAGCAAATAAATTGGAAGAAGATAGAAATTTGAAGAAAATAGCCAAAATATTTCGGTGTCCAAATGAAGTAAACTTAGTCTCTTATTATACATCTTAAAAAATAAAAAATGGCGTTTTTTTTAATTCGGTCAAATTATTAATAAAAATAGCAATTAAAGTAGTGGTGAAAAATGAATTTGTGGCAGTCAATTGCTGGCTTTCACATGGCGCGAGCAGAGAGAAAAATGTTTCACCTTATCTGCAGGCGTGCAACAGTGGACATTGTCTCCACGTGGCGTTGCGCGATTTGTTCGTAAAAATTATATGCAGAATTATCCACCTCAACATCTCATTCTAAATATCTCATACTGTGTATAATTATGCATAATTATTATTATTATTATTATGATCATATTTGTGTATTTTATCGTAGAATACATAGTTCTCTAGCTTATTTTTATCAAATCATGTCATTACACGTATAATGGAATGGAGGTGGTATTTTAGATTAAAAGCATGAGGCCCTTTAACTGAATACAGTACGTCTTTTTTACCCTTAAAAATTAGTTCCACACTAAATAAAATAGTTTTTAAATTATTTCTTAATATAAGGAATAAATAGTTATCCTAAGATTTAGGACTTTTTCCATACTTTTTAGGTTTAAAAGTCCTTTATTTTCACCAAGATACGTACACACGAAATTCGCACGCTCACTTATGTATGCAAATACTAAGATATAGTTAAAATCTAAGATATATGCAAATATATGTTCTAGAGACAATCTGTATTAGGACACAATGTACTTTATACATATTCATATTTATATTAATGATGATTAATATTATGGAAATTTGCATTTGTTGAATTATTAGTTGATTGTTTATAAAATTCTATAAATGCATCCCTAGAGGTTACGTGTTTATTAATGATGTGAGAATTAATGTTATAACGTAACTCTTAAATTACCTCGACTAATGATCATCGAAATTGGGATATCGATGATATGAGATACGTCGATATTTGGTCTGCATCATATCCTTAGTGAATGTAGTATGTCTCACTTGCTACGAGTTATGGCAACTCATGATGGACACATGGATACTTGTTGAAGTATTGGTACACCCTACTGATGCATTATTTGTTATATGTCTATAATGTCATCGGCATGTGGGAGATAAAATTTCTTAGACTTGAGGTCAATATCATCTTGTTTACGGAGTAATGTACTTTGATCCTGTCCTAAGCTCAAATGCCTTATAGGTTGAGACACGACTTGTTTTGGATGCATTATGAAGTAGATTAAAGGTGGTATGTGAGCCAAGAAAGGATTCATTCCTTGAATTAATATTCGAGTGAACACTCAGGTACTCATATAGTATTAGGTTGACTAAGTCATTGGCCAATGCATTGGACATGTCTGTGACATGGTCCTGTTATCAACTAATATAGATGAGTTATAATAATCAAGCCATTTGGATAGACACTTGACAGATCCTAAGCTTGATTGAGTGTGTCAAGAATGAAAGGATTTTATCTTACCATATAGGTTCGATTCACATATTTTGTGTAGCTAAACTTTACATATTGGGTTCGTCTTCCGTGTGATCTAGGAGTTAGTGAAGATCCTAATGTAATTAGTGACGATATGTAAAGGCCTGAAGGGTAACACTAAGTCAAATGTTCCGTCTATTGAAGGATATAATTAGAAGGAGATTATACCTATATGTTCGGTTGATGATCGGGACATTAAAATGGGAAAAAGGCGAAAATAGGGCGGGACGCGGTGCCTGTTTTGGGACCGCGATGCCAGAACAGCGAGCGACTGCGATGCCTCCTTAGTGGGACGCGGTGCACATGCGGGTTACGCGATCCAATTTTTGCGATCGATTTTCTGCTGGACCCAGCCCACGGAAACCCTAAGCCTCTGTTTTGCAATTATAAATAGAAGGCTTACCTCTCATTACAAATACACTAAACCTAAGAGAGGTCAATCTCTTCTAAAGCTCTGTCAGAATCTCTAGAATTCCTGACTTAGCAAATTACATCACAGTTCTCTGAACTTACAAATCGAGGGACGTTTGCGTGTGCACTTCTGTACACAAATGTGATTCAATTGCTTGGTATTTGCTGCTTGAATGTAAGTCTTACGCGAAGTTTTACATTTACTCGTGCTTTGTATTTTACATTACTTATCATCTGCGATTCGAGTCGTCGGTTTGAAACATAAATTTTCAAATTCGCTCGGTATGCGAACGACGTAAACTCTGCGGTGGTATCGAGCGACACATTTCGTATGATTTGTAATGATATTAATGATAATATGGGTTAGGATTTGTTTAGATCTATGTTTTACGTATTTAAAAGCTTTAAAACCTTAAACCTTTAGAACACATGGTCCTTGTGACCATATCTGTTAATGCAATTATGTATTCGAACAAGTCAATCCAATATATAACTCTTCTAAGTTGAAATGTGTTATCCCGCTTAAAGCATGGTGCATTGAAACGAAGAACGAGAAGAAAATTAGATTTGATGGTCGATGAACATTTTGTTTTAATGGTGATGGTAATACAAGTGATATATCTGAAAGATCTCGCCCTAAACCAGTTTTAGGGGTTCGAAAATTTTGGATTTTGTGATTCTGGAGGAGAGGCACCGCGGTTCCTGCTAGGGTTTTGTGGCGGCGCCGGGATTCCACAATTGGAACACCGCGGTGCTGCCCAGATAAAGCTAGAGACACCGCGGTCCTGTTCATGGGAGCCGCGGTGCTGTTCATCCAGAAGTTTAAAATTAATTTCGGACAATCTGCCTTCAAGGCACCGCAGTTCCACCTGTTAGGATCGCGGTGCCTGTGACGAAAATTATGAGGCACCGCGGTGCCACTTGTTAGGACCGCGGTGCTAATTAATTTGCAGATTCCAGTGACTTACTGCCTCAGAGGCACCGCGGTAACGACGATGATTTTTTTTTTAAAAAAAACAATTTCGAAAATCAAAAACAGAGACTTAAAAGTTTCAGTTTCTGAAAATAAAGTTTTGAATCGAACAGATTTGGTCCTTTCGGAAAAATCTATAATTAAAAAAAAGTTTTCTGAAAGTTGATTTTAGGTTCTGGAAATTGCAAACAGGTCCCAGAAGTTTAAAAATATTTTTTGAAATTTAGAATTACATTGTTATGAAGTTATAAGGGTTCAGAATTGAATTTTAAATTCTTAATGGACTAAAGTGTAAATTCTGAAAATTTACAGAATTTCCGAAAACATAATTTTAAAATCAGAAAATGTTTAGGGACTGTTTGACATTTACATAGATTATAGAGTTTAGACAAATAGACTCATAGTTATCATTAATAGTATATTATTGAATAATATACAAATGTGCTAGAGAATTAAATGTGATGCATTTAAATTATTAGCATATCGTCAACAATTATTGTCTGGGTAGGCGGCGCCCAATAATTGTTTAGTTTCAAAATGACCGCTATAACTGTCTGGGTAGACGGCGCCCAATATGTGATTAAAACCATCTTTTATCATGCCTATTGAGTTTGATGGTTTTCCATCTAATTGTGTTTAGATATTGCATGATAAAATGTCATATGATGTATGACTTGATTGTTGATCTTCAATGAATCCCTGAAAATTGAAAATGTTTCCCAAACATTAAGTACAAGTCTAATTATAACGCGTCGTCCATTATAATTATTAGGGTGCTAAGTCCTTTTCGGCGATAAAGGTATTTATGCCAAAGCATTTGCTCTAAGTCTAAGAGGACCAATGTTTTTTCATAGATGTGTTAAAATGAAAGTGGATAATAAACTTTTGTAAGTATTTACATCAAAGTATTTGCTTGCAAAGGCTAAATTTACTTGGACATTTAAACGCAGTCGTGTAATGGGGTTGTCTTGTTTAGATGGATCTTGGCGCCAAAGTGTCGGACTAGTCTAAAGACGTAAGATTAAAATGAAAGATATTTAATCAAACCAAGAGTTGTAGAGTTGCTTTACAATTGGTTGAGAACCTACCAAAGTGTGCTATTGAAGTTATCAGTCAAAGCAAATGCAGATATAGCATATGTTTGAATCTTGGCCCATTATGACCTTTATATTGATTTAGGTCCGTATTCTACCTTGGGGTCGTAGAAGTATACAAAATAGTGGGAGTTAATTAAACAAAAGACCATGTTAAATTAGAATATAATGAATGTGTATAATTTAGGAGAATGAATTGTTGATTGCATTTTCCTGTCTATCTAAATCTTCAAAACTTCAAAATGTCGAACCTATCGTTGAAATGAATAAACTCACCAACCCGAACTATCTAGACTGGCTAAGGAAATCTAAGAATTGTCCTAAAAGCAAGAAAAGATAGAATATGTATTGGACAAAGTATTCCCCACAGTGCCTGTTGATGATTCTGCAAAATATGCCACATTTAATAAGGTAGTCTACCATAAGAACCTAGATGACGCCACTTCAGCACGATGCATCATGTTGTCTTCCATGTCAGTGGAACTACAGAGACTGCATGAGAACATGGTCCCTAACGAAATGCTCGAACACTTGAAGAGAATCTATGACTCTCAGTCCCAAACCATGAAATATGAGTTGTTAATAGAAACTTTTCAAGTGTAAGCTAAGTGAAGGGAGCCAAGTGTCTCAGCATGTGTTGAAGATGATAGGGCTGATAGAAAGGCTGACCTCGATTGGTATAAGGTTGCAGAATAACGTCGCTTCCACCATTATCCTGAACTCCCTCCCTCATTCGTTCGAGAATTATATTGTATACTACAATATGAATGAAACAAATGGGAGTCTGTCGGAACTGCATGACAAGCTAAAGACCTTTGAATCTTCAAATTCCAAGAGCAAAGTTGTGCTCATGATGAGCTCCTCTAGCCGGCCCAAGCCAAAAGGTAAGGAATGGAAGAAGAAGAAGGGCAAAACAGTCACTGCGCTCTCAGCTATGAAGCCTAAGGGAAGTGTGAATTTTCGGAGAGGTGATTCCGGCTAAGGATGTATGCCTCGACTATAATAGGAAGGAGTATTGGAAGAAAAGGCTGCACTGCACTAGGAGGAAGAGCACCAGATGCTTCTACCTCTAGTGGATAAGGTATGTACATCATTGGAATAAAAGAAATTTTCAATGCACAAAATAAAAGAGCAAAGTTAAGTGAATGAAATTCTACCTACTTGTGGCTTTGTAGACTTGGTCATATCAATCAAACAAGGATAGAACGGTTGAGGAAGTTAAATTACCTCGAACAATTTGACTCACAATCTTATGGTAACTGTGAATCCTGTTTGAAGGGTAAGATGACCATTAAACCTCTTTCTGGAAAGGGGATCCGTGCCAATGAGGTGCTTGAGTTAGTACATACGGACGTATGTGGACCATTTCTGACTCAAGCTAGAGAAGGTTTCTCTTACTTCATCACTTTCACAGACGAATTATCAAGGTTTGGATATGTGTATCTTATGAGACACAAATCTGAGGCTTTTGAGAAGTTTAAGGAATTAAGTGTGAAGTTGAGAAACAGCTCTCAAAGAGTATCAAGACTCTCTGATCTGATCATGGGGGTGAATACTTAAGTAAGGAATTTCTTAACTACTTAAAGCTTCATGGAGTTCATTTCGAATGGACACCTCCTGGAATACCACAGATGAATGGTGTTGTTGAGAGGAGAAACCGAGCCTTGCTTGACATGGTTCGTTCCATGATGAGCTTTTCAGCTCTTCCTATATACCTTTGGGGATACGCTATTTTGACCTCAATATATGTTCTAAACAGAGTCCATCTAAATCAGTCGAAAAGACACCATATGAGGTATGGTGTGACAATAAGCCATCACTTAGACACATGAGGCCCTGAGGGTATCCTGCATATGTCAAGAAGTTGATCACTGATCAGTTGGAATCTAAAAGTCAGAAATGTTACTTTGTTGGGTATCCGAAGGAAACTAAGGGATACTATTTCTATCTTCCTGAAAAACATAAGATATTTGTTTCTAGGAATGCAACTTTTCTTGAAGATGAATATGTCTACAAGGATGAGAGTTGCACAGAGATAGAACTTGAAGAAATTCAAGAACAAGGTAACAAAGAGGTTGAATCCTTGCCCGACGATGAAGGCAAGAATTCAGTGGGAGCTTTTGGCGAAGATTGGGTATTTAGGGTACCCCCTTCGGCCAGTGGGAGTGCTACGAGGAATAATGCAGAAATACAAGAACTTCCGGCACAGACCTTGGGAGCAAGTACACCAGTTGCATTTCCTCCCATTCAGAAAAAACATGAAAATGATATTCCTGAAAGCTCTAATGTTGGTGGATCGACCAGCGCACAAGAACCTACTCATAGTCAGAACATACCTGTAATCGAACTGTAAGACAATCAACTTCGTAGGTCTACTAGATCTCATCGTCCATAGGATGCATTTTCACCGGTGGCTAAGATAAAATCTATTCGGATTTTGCTTGCAATAGCTGCACACTATGATTATGACATATGGCAGATGGACATCAAAACTTCATTTCTCAATGGTAATCTAATTAAGGAAGTGTATATGAAATAACTTGAGGGTTTTTCATATGAGTCCAGATCAAATGTTGTGTGCAGGCTACAAAAGTCCATTTATGGACTTAAGCAAGCCTCTACGAGTTGGAACATTTGCTTTGACAATGCTATCAAATCTTTTGATTTTGTCAGAAGTAAAGAGGATCCTTGTGTTTATTCCAAAGGCAAGGATGAGGGTATTGTCTTCATTATATTATATGTTGATGACATATTGATAATGAGAGATAATAAGACTCTCATGCAGTCAGTTAAGGATTGGTTGTCCAAGACCTTCATGATGAAAGATTTAAACAAAACCACCATTATTTCGTTTGTTGCTTAATTTTTCTTTTTGAATTTAAGGTTTAAATTATTTTAGTATAAGTAGTAGGATTTAGTTAAAATCTAAGCTATATGCAAATACTGAAAGTATATGTATGTCCTAGAGACAATCTGTATTAGGACACAATATAATTTATACACATTCATATTTATATTAATGATGATTAATATTATGGTAATTTGCATTTGTTGAATTATTAGTTGATTGTTTATAAAATTCTATAAATGCATCCCTAGAGGTTACATGTTTACTAATGATGTGAGAATTAATGTTATAACGTAACTCTTAAATTACCTCGACTAATGGTCATCGAAATTGGGATATCGATGATATGCGATACGTCGACATGTGGTCTGCATCACATCCTTAGTGGATGTAGTATGTCTCACTTGCTACGAGTTATGACAACTCATGATGGACACATGGATACTTGTTGATGACCGGAACATTAAAATGGGAAAAGGCGAAAATAGGGCGACCGGTGCCTGTTTGGGATCCGCGTGCTAAGAACACCGGCGAACCGCGGCTCCTTAGTGGGACGCGGTGCACGCTGTTCTCGCAACAATTTTTGCGGTCGATTTTCTGCGGGCCCGGCCGAAAAACCCTAAGCCTCTGTTTTGCAATTATAAATAGAGGGCTTACCTCCCATTCCAAATACACTAAACCTAAGAGAGGTCAATCTCTTCTAAAGCTCTGTCAGAATCCCTAGCATTCCTGACTTAGCAAATTACATCACAGTTCTCTGAACTTATAAATCGAGGGACGTTTGCGTGTGCACCCTCGGACTACACAAAGTAACAAATTCAATTGTTTGGTTGTTTGCTTCTTCAAATGTAAGTCTTCTGTCGAAGTTTTACATTTACTCAGTGCTTTATTTTACATTACTTATCATACTGCAGTTCGACCGTCGTCGGGTTTGAAACATAAATTTTTAAATTCCGCTGCGTGTACGAACCCGACGTAAACTCCTACAAATAGAATAACTTGATAATATGTTTCTTTTTATTGGGAAATCAATAAAAGAGTAGAGAAGACCGACGAATCAATCTAGAATAAATTGGATTTTAAAGATTATCTATCTATATCGAAAGAGTGTGAAATTGAAGGTAATATATAGTAATAAATTATTCATCAAAATAACTTACATTCTATTTGTTTTAGAATTATTACTTTTTATTATATATATTATTTTACTACATAAATTTGGGTAAATTTTTTCACAAATCAACGACATCATATAGTCATAACTTGATTTTTTTTTGCATGAACTTATTGTTATGATATAAGGTTTTAACATGAGCTCCGACAGTTTGTTGCCCGGGAGTTGTTATGAAACAATTGCAAGATTTAAAAGGCATTTGGTCTTGTTGCGACTCATGGTTGAATTTATGTCTATCACACAAACACCTTTTAATAATACTTAAACAAGGATACAAGGTAACATTACCTTATCATTGTGGCAAGTGTGTTATGCAGAACTTCCTCATATATAAAAGAATAACACTTATGTACAAATTAGTTATCAAGCATATGATTCAAGTGAATAACATCGTCCAACAAATTCATGATGGTTAATACAAGGATCGCGCTATAAGTTCACATTTTATGTCGGCATAAGTTACGCATTATAATATCCACAAGTTATGACAACATCCTTAAAGAACTTATGTCCCTATAGGCATAAGTTCGATTTTGAAGGGTAAAAATTAAAGACCAATCCATTTGAAGTAGGGGTGCTTATCGGTCGATTTAGTTCAGTTTTGTGTATTATCGGTTCAGTTTATCATTTTCGATTTATAAATACGCTAAACCACTAACTAACCTGATAAGATATTCGTTATCGATTTTCGGTTTATCGATGTTTTGGATCTTAATAGTTCGGTTTTCGGTTTAATCAATAAAAAATGTTCCTCTATTTTTTTTTCATTCTCTTGTTTTCATTTGTTCATATATACATTGTCTTCAGGCATAAAAGTCTACACAAATTACAAGATAAAATTATAAAATGCACTGTAGCAATCAAGCAGCAAATCATCAAATGATAATGAACTTTTAAATTGATTAATGCATTCTAAATACAAATGATAAACAAATTGAGAATTGAGAGAATAAGCGTGTCTGCGGTAAAAATTTAGACATAAAGTTTGTATTTAAAATTAAAGACACTATTATATAATTAGGGATAAAAATATAATTTATTTAAAGTTTATTGGGTTATCGGTTTAACCATTAACTAAATTCTTAAAATCAAAAACCGAATCGATAACCCAATAATTTTATTTACAAAGCCGTTTACAAAACCTTAACCCAATAACCCGATACCGCTAAACCAATAGTATTTTATTGGTTCAATCGGTTTTTGCACACCGTTAATTTGAAGGGCAGAAATTAAAGACCAATCCATTTTAAGAATAAACCGTGCAATTACTTTATTACACATGGATGTGCAAGATCAAATTAAACGGGTTGGGAGGATTAGATGAGTTAGTGTAGGATGTGCCCAAACTAAACGGGGCAAGTGCATAGGCGATTTTAGGGTTCTTATAGAAGGGGGTCATTTGTACAAATGCCTTTATTTCGGATGGTCTTTAATTTTCCCCCCTTAAATTTGTTACTTTTAATTTTTGATCCTTCAGCACTTTTCGCACGATATAAATTTAAATTTTACTCGGCATAGTTTAAATTATATCACACAAGTTATGTCAGACATAACTAAACTTTCAAACTCCACAAAATAGGACTTATGCAGTGCGAACTTAATTTCCACAAATTTTATGACGAGCGAAACAAAAAATTAATTTTCAAAGATAAACGTTACAAAATTTATGCTGAACGAAGCAGGGCTGAATATTTTCATTAAATGAGTAGCAGAAGAAAAAAAATTAAAAATCACAAACATGAGGGGCAAAAATTAAAGACCCCGGATAAGAGGGGCAATAATTAAAGATCACAAATATGAGAGACAAAAATTAAAGACTAGTGCTTTTGAACGGCAATCCGTGAAAATTTTCTATAAAAGGCAAGTTCAAATTCATAAAAAATTACAAGTTAAATCGCTTCAGAGTTAACTTCAACAAACTTACATACGCGTACGTTTGAGTAGAGATGACAATTGGGTAGGCTAGGGCGAGTTTGGGCGGAACAAGTTTTGACCTGCTAAGGATTTGTCCCGCCCAACCCTATCATATTTAGCAATTTTCAGAAAATATATTATGTCCTGTCCTGCCCCGCTAAATCTTGCCCATCCCATTTATGTCTAACTTTTATTTCTCCTATTTATTTTAATTTTAATGCGTAAAAGAGTGGTTATTCCTATCTGCCTCACTTAGAGCGTGACAGATCTGTTCATTTCCTTTCTTCATAGCATGTTTAACCCAAAGCATATCATATGTCCTTTATCAGTGGGCACACATGTGAAAATTGAATATTTAATATGAAGGCGATTAAGTCTCATCATAATGATTGACGCACTCTTTTATCCATTTAGAGTAATGACCAAGGATCGAATCTCGTCAACGGCGATGTGGGGGTTTCTTCTTGAAATAAAGAAGGACCCCTTGTGCGCAGCGTGATATTGGTCTAACATTTGAAATCAATTGAGTCACCATGATTTACCTCCTTCACAAACCTGTCGTGTGGAGGCTCAAATTCCACCTTTTGGAGCAATGATTGACGTAAGCAGACGTGCATGTTATATCACTGCACACGTACAAGTGGAAAAGGAAAGAGACCAGTAGCTGCAAGGAGCTAGACTTGTTTTTATCACTGCTCATGTCCTTTTTTTTTTCTTTCTGTTTTACAGGTAAGATTAGTGAAGACCAGTAGCAGTTCAACTCAAAACAGTGACTATAAACCAGAAAATAAGTAACTCCAGTGTGTGGTTACATTTAACTGATGTTCATAAAACGATAGCTATGAGTCTATGGAAGTTTTGAAATTTCAAAATAATGTGTTGGAACTTGGAAATGGTAATTGAGAGAAAATATATGTGGGTCACTTATTTTTATCCGGTCCATCTATAAATTCCGACCTTGCTCTGCCCTGCCCTAATCCATTAATTAATTTCTAAAATATTATTTTACCCTACCCTGTCCTATTTTATTTTAATCTTTCCCTGACCTACCCCATTAAAAATTTGTTCTAACCTACCTTGCCTCAGTTGTCACTGAAAGGGAGAATTGTCGAACTTAAACTATGGAATAAATAATTTCAGCACAGAAGAACAGAGGTAAACTTAAAGACAGTAAGTAATGTTCCCAAAAATGTTCTGTGACATGAACTGGAACATTAACAAAAACACAGAACTAAAAACTGAGTTTAAGATGCAGCGGAAATAAATCAAGGACACCAAAGATTGTTTTTCATAAGTTATATAATTGTATATAACTTATAGTGGTCTCATGACCAAAAATTTATTGTATAAAACTTATACAATCTTACAAATCCCTTGAGAATGAATAGTAATCCGTAAAACAAAAAGGGATTAAAAAGAAGTTAAATCCTAACTTCTAAGCCTGAAAAATCTATCTAAAATAGAAGTGAAAAACACCCTATTACAATTGCTTTGAGTTGAAAGAACACTTATAGATCTAAGAAAGCAATTCGTAATTTTGAACAAGTGTAATCACAAAAACAGTCGCTCGATCCAAATTGTGTTTGAGGCAATATTTGAGACGTCTCGGATCTGAATTTTGTTCGCAAAACTGGATATGAAAACCTTGGAGTGAACACTCTATTTATAGTGGAGAGTCCACCCAGAGGCTCCTTGATTCGGTGGAGGTTGAGCGAGAATAGGGTTGGTTGGAGCTATTCTTTAGCCTTAAAACTCTCACCGATTTGACTTTGTCTTCACGAGAATGCTCCTTCCGCATGCACTCTCCTCGACTTGGTCTTGTCAAGTACTATCGTGTTTCCTTAGCTCCTAACCAAGCCAAACATTCACGTGATAAAATCTTCTCACGAGAATCGCCTCGTGAAGATAGGCAAAACTTTTGCGTAAATGTCCTCCCGGATGTCACGACATTTGGGATGACATTTCTGCTTTTACTTAACACCAAAAAGAGACATGTTACGGAAAATGTTAGGACACGTAACCTAACACTAATAATCTCCCCTTTTGCCTTTCTTCACAAAACTAAATAGTTTAATGATTTTATCACAGAAAATATCTCAACCTTCAACTGCAGCGATTATAAAGCACGATATATACACTATGTGCGATAAGTTACTCGAATCAGGTATGATGCAAATGCGAGTATACATCTAAAAGATTAATGATCAAACCATCAATATACACATAAACAATATAGAATAAATAGTAATATATAAATGTAATTAAAAATGTCTCAAATCACAAGTCAAATAACTACACCATAACTAAAAGTATTCAACAATCGCTACTTAGCGGCTAAACACAATGAACACAACCTCGTAACTATTTCATCTCCGGATGTCTTCGTTTCATCTCTCGTATCAAGATCCTCCGGTTCGAACATTCACTTTACCGCTTCCTCGACTGCACTCCATCTCCCTTTTGGGAAGAAAGCAAAAATAGGTAACGTTCCTAGCTTCCACTGTGGCTACTGCAGACTGGTCCACTCGCGACCGGGCATTGAGCTTTGCAATCTCGCACCAGCAAGGCGATTGTCAAGACGATCGTGAGATGTTACCGAGATGCGGGACATTTCTCGTAACACTAGCACTTCCACCGTATTCGCCCATGGAAGATCAATGACTCGCTTTGCTCTTCGTGATCGTCCGATTAACGACAAATACTTGAGTTCTTTCCAGAGCGGATCCTCGCCAGGGCTTGGAATCCTGAGGTTAGTACCTTAAAGATCAATGAGGAAAGGAAGGATGATACCGTGTCCTTTTCGCCATATTTACAATGTTGAAAGATTGTTTTTCCTATATCAACACTTAAACCTTTTCCTATTTTGTATAGGAACAATGCTTGTTCAATTGTTACAATTGATTTGTTCAAAGAACACAACCAATTGTGTATCATTAACTTGTGCAAAACAGCAAATAAGGCAGTAAGTCTGGATGTTGGACACCTTGAAATCCATTTCTTCACAACTCCACCGGTGAGGTATGAAATCACTTCATCTCTATCATTTATCACTTCGCTCGCCTCTCATCATCATTCACTCTATTCAAACATTGGTTAATTGTAGTCGGTGAAGTCATAAAATTTGTTATAGAGAAACACTTTCCCAAAGTTTTTCGACTTGGTTTCTCTGCTTTGCTTGTTAGATTTGCATAAAATAACTTCACTACCTTGTCTACATATGACATTTGTTATTTACGAATCTAGTAGATTTCTTGAAGTGAAGAAATCCACCGCATCGTGGCTACTACAAGACGCAATGTCCAATACCTTCTGCTCGAATGGCTCGACCGTTGAACCAAGACCAATGTTTTGAGTGATTG